>JAVIAB010000117.1:2636998-3326998 GCA_032433765.1 Megaustenia siamemsis | reverse complement strand
AGACGTGGAAAAGAATAAAAATTAGAGACGTGTAATAGGTAAAAATGGGGTACAGATTAATAGATGGATGTGGAGATAACAAAACTGAAATATAAATATAAAAACAGTAATTGATGACACTCAGGGCAATGCTAAAGTTGTGAGAGTTGAGAGTTGATGACAGTGTAAAAGATAAAGTATCACATTCACACATAAAAGAATAATGGAGATACGTAACATATAATAATAATGTGATGCAAAGTTTAAAAAAATGAAATCAGAAGCCAGAGTAAAGATAAAATAGAACTTAGATAAAAGTAAAGGGTAAATTCTGGGAAGAAGTGTAAAGATTACAGTAATTTTCAGCAAAATAAAAAGTATTAAAAGAAATAAATAGATAAACGAAACAAATACTAACTGAATATTGTTAAAGAAAGGAAGGTAAACGTAGCAAGAGAAATAGTCCACACTGGTGGAAGAAAATGAAAGATAAATAGCTGATAACGGAAAGAAAATAGAAAGACAAAATATGCGCAAACAATCACAGGAAGTCGGTGGTCGGAACAAGGGAGTCTGGGAGTCCATATTGCGAGAGACCATTGACCCCGACAATTCCGATTGGTCGACAAGACGGAGATGATGGCACATACCTCCAGTTTATTACTTCATTCTGTCTATTTGTGTTTTATTCATTCAACAAGGAATAGTAAGAATGCGAGAGATAAACAGAGCAATCAGGCTTTTGTCTTGGTCTGTGACTTTTGAGACTAGAGATTGATTTTTAGAACTGTGAACACGCTGATAGAGACATGGCGTCAGTCAATAGTTGAGTCTAGAGATTGATTTTTAGAACTGTGTACACGCTGATAGAGACATGGCGTCAGTCAATAGTTGAGTCTAGAGATTGATTTTTAGAACGGTGTACACGCTGATAGAGACATGGCGTCAGTCAATAGTTGAGTCTAGAGATTGATTTTTAGAACTGTGTACACGCTGATAGAGACATGGCGTCAGTCAATAGTTGAGTCTAGAGACTGATTTTTAGAACTGTGTACACGCTGATAGAGACATGGCGTCAGTCAATAGTTGAGTCTAGAGATTGATTTTCGAACTGTACACACGCTGATAGAGACATGGCGTCAGTCAATAGTTGAGTCTAGAGATTTATTTTCGAACTGTGTACACGCTGATAGAGACATAGCGTCAGTCAGTAGTTGAGTCTAGAGATTGATTTTAGAACTGTGTACACGCTGATAGAGACATAGCGTCAGTCAGTAGTTGAGTCTAGAGATTGATTTTAGAACTGTGTACACGCTGATAGAGACATAGCGTCAGTCAGTAGTTGAGTCTAGAGATTTATTTTCGAACTGTGTACACGCTGATAGAGACATGGCGTCAGTCAATAGCTGGGTCTAGAGATTGCTTTTTGAAATGTGTACACGCTGATAGAGTGAAAGCGTCAGTCAGTAGCGGATAGCGTAATGGTAAGGTCAATATGAAATCAATCTGATGCTCTCAAGTCGGTTCAGCTTTAAATAGGTACCTGACTCGTTGTGCTTAGTGAAGGTATTAACAGCAAGGATGGTAACTAATCAGCCGCTTTACCTTCAAACGATATCACCGTACGGTATATCAATTATCTTCCGCCTCATTATGTACTACTGACCGTCCTACACATGTCACTGCAATACTCTTCAATTTGAAAGCAGTTACTTGTTACTTAATATTCGTTGGGGGGACTGGTTGGTCTCCAGGCAAGATGCCGGTCTCGAGACAGAGAGGTTGTGAGTTCAAATCCCGGCTGCACCAGTTGGAATTTTTTATTTATGATTTCTCTCTGTGGCAACCACCCCTGGTCTCAGCAACGAGGCCCGGCTTGAAACGTCAATTACTCATCGACGGGAAAAAAATTAGTACCTCCGAAGACGAAGTTATCTGCCTGTGCGGCGAGGGACCCCAGTGCACACGACTTTCAGGGAAAAAAGGATTAATACGACACATTTTAGTTCATTGTTTAGGGGGACTTCGCAAGAGGTTAAAGCTGGCAACAAATATTCGTTGGTTGCGTGATATTTTTCGCTCTGTCAATAATTTGTGTTTCGATCGTGTGGCTACTTGTACATGCAAGTTATTGACCTGCTAACTCCAGGGTGCTAAAAGCCATTTAGATATGATATTATCAACTATATTGATATATTTTCCCGCTAATTCGGTACTTGTCACTCACGATAAAATCAATATCATCAAATACCCCCCCCCCCCCCACCTTTTTTTTTTTTGCAAGAGCAATGATAACGCAATAGTTATAAATGATCGATTCTATATCACCTCTTCCAAGACAGAAAAGCTAATTTGGGAACGAAATGAACTAATTTTTGGTTCAGCTACGATAAGCAACCAAACGCAACATAAAAGCACTGTTTTTTTTTTATTTTAATTTTATTTTTTAAAAATAAATAACAGCTATTTAGAAACTTCACAATTTTGCGAGAGTGCTTTACGCAACCTCACGTGAGCGGAACACAAAGTTCAACAATTAAATTCTGCCGATTTTTCTACTTCAGTGTTCTCCCGTGAAGTGGTCTTTTATGCGTTGTTTCGCTAGCTGTTTGCAAAACCGCGACATCTGACCCTTTCAACCCGACACATTAGAATATGACATGGGTATATTTGGCCATTAGGCATTAGGATTAGTTGTCAAATAGGACAACAGATAAGAAAATCACTGGAGTCTGTAGAAATGTGGTTCAACAGAAAAATGTTGAGATTACCATGAACAGCTAAGAAGATTAATGAAGATGTTCTGAGAGAGGTCAAAGCAAAAAAGAACTAATTTCCAATATTAGGAAGAAACAATCATCATTTTTTTGTTTGGCCATGTAATGAGAAGAGAACAACTCTCTCTCTCTCTCTCTCTCTCTCTCTCTCTCTCTCTCTCTCTCTCTCTGCGATCAGGACCCAATCAGAGTAGGATTCCAGCTCCTCACATGAACTCAGCTGTCAGGTTAGGTGTGCTACAAATAGAACATCACAATTAGAGTCTGCCAGATCCACTCTGATTGAACACCCGTTAAAAACGTTGCACTGTGTTCTGCGCCAGGGGCCCAGTGCATCCGATTTCAGCCAACATTTTATTCAGGTTTGCTTTCCCTAGCCTTTGATTGTCCCCAATCTTCCTGCAAGGCAGCAGGTGATCTTTTCTGTAGGGGGATTCTGCCCTTAGATGGTCGGCCCTCCCAGGTTTACGAGCACCATCTGCCCGAGTCACTAGAGGTGACTAACACAGACATGCACACACAAAGATATGAGATGTGACAAACACATACATGCACATAGCGATACGAGGCATGACTAACACTGACATACATCAAGATATATGACACATGACTAACATAAACATACACATAAAGATATGAGATATGACTGACATAGAC
Source organism: Megaustenia siamemsis (assembly GCA_032433765.1). Lineage (NCBI taxonomy): Eukaryota > Metazoa > Mollusca > Gastropoda > Stylommatophora > Ariophantidae > Megaustenia > Megaustenia siamemsis. The sequence continues at coordinate 3,323,585 of JAVIAB010000117.1, read as the reverse complement.
ATGCACCCACAAAGAAATTACACATGTCTAACATGGACATACACACAAAGATATGAGATATGACCAACATAGATAGACACACACAATGATATGAGATGTGACTAGCATAGCCGTGCAAACACAAGGATATGAGATGTGACATACACAGACATGCACACACAAAGATATGAGATATGACTAACATAAACATACACACAGAGATATGAGATATCACTAGCCCAAACACAAAGATATGACACATGACTAACACAGATTCACACTAAGATATGAGATATGACTAAACACATACACACACACTAAGATATGAGATATGACTAAACACATACACACTTAAAGATATGAGACATGATTAACACGGACACTCCAAGATATGAGATATGACTAACATGACACACACCAAGATATGAGCCATGGCCAGCACACACACACACACAAGCCAAGATATGAGCCTTGGCTAGCAATGAAACACACCAAGAAATGAACCATGTCCAGCACAGAAAGAAAATATCCAGTACACATTAAGGTATCCATATGCTTGGGTTTGTTGTAGTCGGCAGACTCTTCTTAACGTGGAAATCATCGACATACGAGACGCCGGCCCCCATGAACTGTTAACAGATATCGTCCAAACAGTTGTACGGAGATTTGAGAGTGCAGTCTGACCCGTAGAACGTTCCCTTGCATGAACAGATCCCGGTTGACTGTTCACAGGTGTCGTTGAAACAGTGGTCAGGACATTTGAGAGTGCAGTCTGGCCCGTAGTACGCTTCCTTGCGCGTACAGTCTGCTCTTTCTGTGTCACATATGATGCCACAGCCATCAGAACACGTCTGTTCGCACTGTAGCCCAAAATTACCATCAGGACAAATGTCATCACAGGTATAGCCAGGATGTTTGCAATGTTGGCATTTTCCGGATTTTCCTCACATAAAGAACTGACACTAAGACAAGACCCGGAGCAGTCGTGTCCATAAATCCCATGTGAACAGTTGAAGTGACACGTACCGATGATGACGGTGCAGCCTTTGCTACTCCCACCACACACTTTGTACAAAACGACCAAGAATGCCCGTCCAGACAATAGGTGTCTGTAAATGTTTGCACCTCACACACCGTCAGTGCACTCTCGTCCTGCGAAAAATGTCACCACGTGATTGTACTGCCATAGATATCATGAAAGTCTGACAAATTAAAGCAAGACTATGGGCTACACGATTTGTCTAGCTGTACAGCAAAAACTAATCGCTGAAGAAAAAGAAAGGGATAGAGCTGGGTGGTCTAGAGGTAAGACGCCGGCCTCTGAACAAGAAAGTCCTTGGTTCGATTCCCACCACAGGCGGTGGAAATTTTTTTTTTAAAGTCGTACCCGTTGTTTCTTCGTGGCTTTACTCTCCCCAGCCGTGATAGCTCAGTGGTTAGTGAACTGGACAACAAAGGACAGGAGGTAGGGTTCGATCCCAATCGACGGCTTCCGGTTCACCCAGCCGTTGATGGGTACCGGATTTTTTTTTCTGTGAAAGTAAAACGGCACGGGCGTAATACCGACCACATTACCCCAAAAATCATGTGCCGAAGGTCTGTAAAAATGTATGGTCACTAACACCATATTCCCTATACGCCACTTGGCGTGACGGGGGTACTTGACTTTACTTACTTTTACCCTCCCCTGGTCTATGGAGAGTGAGATCCGATGTCTAGCTTAGCTCTGATAACGACGTAAAAACACAGTTGGTCCCGTGTGCATACCGTGCACGTTAACGAACCTTTGACAGTTGGAAATTGAAAAGAGTAGGTCAAAAGTGACCGCTTCCCGGGCAAAATTAATAGGACAAAATGTAGCCACAATGTTAGAACTCTCGACAGGAGAATATATATAGTATATATATAGTATGAGAATATCTGCCTGTATGGCGAGGTACACTGCTGCCGATGTGTAAAATATGATTCATGCAAAATTCATTCCCTCGAGATTTTGCTAATGATGTAAGGTAGTAAATAGAGTAGAAGAATATTAAGAAGAAGGAGAAGAATGAGAAGAAGAAGAGAAGAAGAAGAAGATTGAGGAGAAGAAGAAGAATAAGAATGAGAAGAAGAATAAGAAGAAGACAGAAAAGAAGAGGAATAAGAAGAAGAAGATTGAGGAGAAGAAGAAGAAGAAGAAGAAGAAGAAGAAGAAGAAGAAGAAGAAGATTGAGGAGGAGAAGAAGAAGGAGAGAAGAAGAAGGAGGAGGAGAAGTAGAAGGAGAAGAAGAAGGAGAAGAAGAAGAAGAAGAAGAAGAAGAAGAAGGAGGAGAAGAAGAAGGAGAAGAATAAGAAAATATGTAAAACAAACCATTGAAGGAATATAAATTATAATGGTAAATATTATAAAATATCTTGATAAGGGGAACCTTAATGGCTCAGCTGTCAGAGAACTAGTCTACTAAGGGTTAGATATGTCGTTTGATACTGAGCGACGGTTCATTCAGCCTGATATGGGTACCGTTGTTTTCTGTAAAAGAAAAACAGCCCTGGCGTAATACTGACCACATTACCCTAAAAATCATGTGCTGAAGGTCTGTAAAAAAAAAAACAAATATGGGCACTAACATCATGTTCCCGATACACTACATGACATGAAGAGGCTCCTTTCTGTTTTTTTCTTCTTCCTCGTTGTAAGGACTGAACACCTTTGAGGCGGACCTGTGTGTAATTGCATCGGGTCTGATAACTATTAACTAATTCGCGGGTTAACATATTCCCTGGTGTCTTATTCAGAAAGACAGACAAACAAACTGGCAGATGGAGAAACATAAAATTAGACACGTAAACAAACTCAAAATTCTTGGCACACCGTCACCAGTTTAGCCTCTCTTGAGCCAAAAATCTGGCAGAGCAATTTGCATACGGAAGGGCCTGTCCAAAGAAGAAAGATCAACTCCCGAAGTAGGAAGAGGTCGGCTGGGCTGGGATGCGCATGCCTGAACACTACAACGAGTGCTCTAGAATAGATTACCGTCATTTAATAAGCTGACATGTAATTTACTCGGATCGCTTGACCTTAAATAAAAAAAAAAAATGTTTCTTGCACGTCTGCGAGGAGAATATCAGTTTTGATCTGATTTTGTGAGGTATGTGTCGATCTACTGGACTGGTAAGTGTGGATCTGCTCCCGTTGAATTGTGGATCTATTGGACAGATAAGTGTGGATCTGCTCCTCTTGAATTGTGGATCTATTGGACTGGTAAGTGTGTATCAGCTCCCCCTGAATTGTGGATCTATTGGACTGGTAAATGTGGATCAGCTCCCCTTGGATTGTGGATCTATTGGACTGGTAAATGTGGATCAGCTCCCCTTGGATTGTGGATCTTTTGGACTGGTAAGTGTGGATCAGCTCCCCTTGAATTGTGGATCTATTGGACTGGTAAATGTGGATCAGCTCCCCTTGGATTGTGGATCTATTGGACTGGTAAATGTGGATCAGCTCCCCCTGAATTGTGGATCTATTGGACTGGTAAATGTGGATCAGCTCCCCTTGGATTGTGGATCTATTGGACTGGTAAATGTGGATCAGCTCCCCTTGAATTGTGGATCTACTGGACTGGTAAATGTGGATCAGCTCCCGTTGAATTGTGGATCTACTGGACTGGTAAGTGTGGATCAGCTCCCCTTGGATTGTGGATCTACTGGACTGATAAGTGTGGATCTGCTTCCCTTGGATTGTGGATCTACTGGGCTGGTAAAGGGTGCATCAAATCTTCTGGGACTGTTGATCTACTCAACTGGTCTGTGTGGATCTACTATCTTTTTGTGTGTCGTCCTCCTTTCTGGTATGTGGGGATCTACTCAACTGGTCTGTGTGGATCTACTATCTTTTTGTGTGTCGTCCTCCTTTCTGGTATGTGGGGATCTACTCAACTGGTCTGTGTGGATCTACTATCTTTTTGTGTGTCGTCCTCCTTTCTGGTATGTGGGGATCTACTCAACTGGTCTGTGTGGATCTACTATCTTTTTGTGTGTCGTCCTCCTTTCTGGTATGTGGGGATCTACTCAACTGGTCTGTGTGGATCTGCACTCTTTTTGTGTGTCGATCTACTTTCTGGTATGTGCGGTCTACTTAACCGGTATGTGTGTATCTACTATCTTTTTGAGTGTGGCTCTACTTTCTAGTTGTGTGGATCTACTCAACTGGTATGTGTGTAATTACTACCTTGTTGTGTGTGGCTCTACTTTCTGGTATGTGTCGTGCTCTATTTGTGTGTGTGTGTGGATGAACTCTCTTTTTGTGCGTGGATCTACTTTCTGATTTGTGTGGATATTCTCCCGTGTTGTGTGTGGATCTACTTTCGTGTATGCCTGGATCTACTCTCCTTTGGCGTGTAACTTTACTCATCCGATTAACCAGGTCCCTTTGTTTGTTTTAACACTTTCCGCACGGAAGCTTTTTAATCAATGCAACAGAAGATATTTCAGAGACAAAATTATTCATAGTTTTAAGAATCAATCTACATATTTATATTTATCTAATTTATAAGATGTTATATATGAATTTTAGTTAACTGAACAAATTATTAGATTTCACCAATACCAAGGTGATACAAGACATTAAACAGAATATGGTTTGATTACGTTCACAATAATCACATTGAGAGTGGCGCACTGTGCGGCGAAACGTATGCGACAGAAATCGGCGTGAGGAACAGTGTGGCGAAACGTGCGGAACGAGTTAAGTCCAGCTATAGTTATGAAAAATAACTTATGCAACAAATCTATTTCAATGAAAATGAGAAAGAGAGTTCATCGGTGTTGTATAGGACCAATTCTCACCTATGGAAGCGAAGCATGGACAGTAGACAAACAAATGAAAAGACGATTAGAGGCCACAGAGGTGGAATTTCTCAGAATGATGTTGAAAATTCCCTGGACAGCTAAAAAGACCAATGAGGAAGTTCTCAAAGAGGCCAACACAAAATGTGAGCTCTTAAAAAACATCAGAAAGAAGCAATCAACATTTTTCGGGCACATCATGAGACGAGGAAAGTTGGAATACTTGGTTACAACTGGCAAAATAAAAGGAAAGAGAGATCGCGGACGACAAAGAGAGAAAATACTGGATAGCTTGGTGTCATGGCATGGAAAACAGTCAACAACAGAACTGATACGATGCACTGTAGGTAGAAGATTGTGGAGGGACATGATCACCTACGCCAACCGGTATGGCACATGATGATGATGATAGTTATGATGTTAAACATTACCTAGACAAATCTCGGTGGATGCTCTCATAAACTGCTATTTACAGACTAACGTAGTGAACAATTAGGGCTTCCAGGAACGGAGACCATTCTTTGACTGACCTGATTACTGAGAAAACAGATCAGTGGTGTGTGTGTACACGTACATGCGTGTATATATGTGTATGCGTGTGCGAGCGTGTATAAACCATAAACATCATTTCTTTGCACACAGTCTGTTGAAGGAACTGACCACCTATGAGTCCCCTTATACTGCTAGGATTTCGATTGTGTCATTATAAAAACCTCTAATTTGCCAAGTTGTAATCGTACCTTCACGGGCGTGTTATGTTATATTTCTATTTCAGTCTTGACGATTACATTTTTGTAAAAAGAACGGTTCTATTTTTTAAATAATTGTTTTGTCCAAAATAAAATTAAAAAAAAAGAGTGTGGATAAGTGCTAGAAATTGATAACGAAAATGGTTCCGCGGAACATAAACGAGGGTGGTATATCTCAATAAAATTGACAGGAGTACGTGATGCGGTCAGGGTCATACAAATTCTCAAACAACATTCCAGGCAGCGTTATAGAGTTTAATTTGAACATTCGCTAAAATATTGTTGGATCTAAAATTGATGATATTTTGTTATCTCGTTCTTAGAGATTTATCTATAAAACTGATTATATTTTGTTATCTTGTTCTTAGAGATTTATCTATAAAATTGATGATATTTTGCTATCTTTTCCTTAGAGATTTATCTATAAAAATAATGATATTTTGTTATCTCGTCCTTAGAGATTTATCTATAAAATTGATTATATTTTGTTATCTTGTCCTTAGAGATTTATCTATACAATTGATGATATTTTGTTATCTTTTCCTTAGAGATTTATCTATAAAATTGATGATATTTTGTTATCTCGTCCTTAGAGATTTATCTATAAAAATGATGATTTTTTGTTTTTTTGTCCTTAGAGATTTATCTATAAAACTGATTATATTTTGTTATCTTGTCCTTAGAGATTTATCTATAAAATTGATGATATTTTGTTATCTTTTCCTTAGAGATTTATCTATAAAATTGATGATATTTTGTTATCTCGTCCTTTGAGATTTATCTATAAAAATAATGATATTTTGTTATCTCGTCCTTAGAGATTTATCTATAAAAATGATGATATTTTATTATCTCGTCCTTAGGGATTTATCTATAAAAATAATGATATTTTGTTATCTCGTCCTTAGAGATTTATCTATAATATTGATGATATTTTGTTATCTCGTCCTTAGAGATTTATCTATAATATTGATGATATTTTGTTATCTCATAGTTATAGAAGGCCGGCAACTAAAACAAGTAGAGGAATTCAAATACCAAGGAAGTCTAATGACAAACGAAAATTCTCAAACAGCAGAGATAGAATTAAAATGAAACAAAGCTTGTCAAGTCATCGGACAGCTATCACCACTATTGTCCAACAAGGAAATAACTCTGGAGGCAAAACGAACACTATACAATACAATCTTCATCCCAACGTTGTGCTACCAATGCCAGACCTGGATCCTAGATGCAAGAACAATAAGAAAATAACCTCTACTGAGATGAAATGTGTTAGACGAATGACAGGAAACAGACTGAGAGATAAGATCAGAAATGAAGAACTGAGAAAAAAGCTAGGAATAGCCCCCGCCATAGGATATATAAGGAAACAACAGATAAAATGGTTTAGCCACGTGACAAGTCAGAAAGATCAAAACACAACACAACTAGCCTTCAGCAAACGTTGTGAGAACACCCGACCCAAGGGTCGACCACGAAAAAGATGGATCGATGGAATATTAGAAGCACTAGAAAACATAACAGCAGCAAAGGCGAACAGAAGAGCAAAAGACCGCAAATTATATCTCCCCTCGACGCTGAAAGGCAGACGAGGAAGGAAAGAGGAGGAAGAAGATCGTTAGAGATTTATCTATAAACAAGATATTTTGTTTTCTTGTAGTTTAACAGTTGGTTCTGATCATCATCATCATCAAGTAGCGGACCTGCTGGCGTAGGGGATCATGTCGCGCCACAACTTTCGATCTCGACAGTTATTTATCATTTCTGTTGTTGACCTTCTGCCAAGCCATTCTCTTAAGCTGTCTGGTATCTTTTCTCTTTGCTTCCCTCTATCTTTTCGTCTCTCAATTTTTCCAGTTGTTACAATATATTCCAGTTGTTCTCTTCTAATTACATGGCCAAAAAATGATGATTGTTTCTTCCTAATATTGGAAATTAGTTCTCTTTTTGCTTTGGCCTCTCTCAGAACATCTTCATTACTCTTCTTAGCTGTCCATGGTATTCTCAACATTCTTCTGTAAAACCACATTTCTACAGACACCAGTGATTTTCGTGTCTGTTGTTCTATCGTCCATGATTCACATCCATATGTTAAGACTGGCTCTACATAACATTTAAGAACTTTGTTTCTTGTTTCTATTGTCACAAATGGATTGCTTAGTATCTTCATAATTTTTTTAAAGCTGCTTTTGCCTTAGCCATTCTGCATCTCACCTCTTTTGTACCTCTTCCGTCTGAGGTTAACAAAGTTCACAAATATTTAAATTGATTCTGATTTGGTTCTAATAAACCAAAATAATAAAGCCAGTGTATGACGTAGATAGAAGGGAACCATCTTGATCAATAGATGGGTTAGGAGGGGGCGATGTGTACAATTACAGCATGGGATAGAAGGAGGGGGCGATGTGTTCAATTACAGCACAGGATAGAAGGAGGGTGCGATGCGTGTAATTACATCACAGGATAGAAGGAGGGGGCGATGTGTGCAATTACAGCATGGGATAGAAGGAGGGGGTGATGTGTGCAATTACAGCATGGGATAGAAGGAGGGGGCGATGTGTACAATTACAGCATGGGATAGAAGGAGGGGGCGATGTGTGCAATTACAGCACATGATAGAAGGAGGGGGCGATGTGTACAATTACAGCACAGGATAGAAGGAGGGGGCGATGTGTACAATTACAGCACAGGATAGAAGGAGGGGGCGATGTGTACAATTACAGCACAGGATAGAAGGAGGGGGCGATGTGTACAATTACAGCACAGGATAGAAGGAGGGTGCGATGCGTACAATTACAGCACAGGATAGAAGGAGGGGCGATGTGTACAATTACAGCAAAGGATAGAAGGAGGGGGCGATGCGTACAATTACAGCACAGGATAGAAGGAGGGGGCGATGTGTACAATTACAGCTCAGGATAGAAGGAGGGTGCGATGCGTACAATTACAGCACAGGATAGAAGGAGGGGGCGATGTGTACAATCACAGCACAGGATAGAAGGAGGGGGTGATGTGTACAATTACAGCATAGGATAGAAGGAGGGGGCGTTTTATACTTTATATCTCGACAGTTATTTATCATAAATAAAAAATTATGTTGTTGACCTTCTGCCAAGCCATTCTCTTAAGCTGTCTCGTATATTTTCTCTTTGCTTGCCTCCATCTCTTCGTCCCTCGGTTTTTTCAGTTGTTACAATATATTCCAGCTCTTCCCCTCTCATTCATCATCAAGTTCCGGGCCTGTTGGCGTAGGTGATCATGTCTCGCCACAACTTTCGATCTCGACAGTTATTTATCATTTCTGTTGTTGCCTTTCTGCCAAGCCATTCTCTTAAGCAGTCTTGTATTTTTTCTCTTTGCTTCCCTCTTTCTTGTCGTCCCTCATTTTTCCAGTTGTTACAATATATTCCATTTGTGCTCTTCTCATTACATGGCCAAAAATGATGATTGTTTCTTCCTAATATTGGAAATTAGCTCTCTTTTTGCTTTGGCCTCTTTCAGAACTTTTTCATTACTCTTCATAGCTGTCCATGGTATTCTCAACATTCTTCTGTAAAACCACATTTCTACAGACACCAGTGATTTTCTTGTCTGTTGTCCTATTATCCATGATTCACACCCATATGTTAAAACTGGCTCTAGATAACATTTAAGAACTCTTTTTATGATGTGATATAATCATATATAAATAATGCTTGCACTTTGACGATATATTTTAATATTTGTAACAAGACATGCCATTATTTATTTCAAAATGACCTTTAAATTACAATTCTAACCCTACTGAACTTTAGTTTTTATTTATAGATATTTAGTATAGTAGCTTCAGAAGACCCTTCAAGGGCCACAAAAAATAAACTAATGGACCGAATGTGGTCCGCGAGTCACCATTTAGCTAATACTGTTCTAGATAATAAATAAAAAATGTTTAATGGTGGCTACAAGTGCGGCACATATCAAGCATGTGATATGAAACGAATTAGCGTCAGACATGTAATAGATTACGGAACACACGGGCGGTATGCGGGGCTCTTATACTTCAAAGTTGAGGTGGGAATGGGGTGGAGAAACAACATCGTTATTGATTCTTAAAACAAACAGGAGTAGAATAAGTCGGAAACAAGCAACGATAGACGAGCAGCAGAAACGTGATAGGCCAAGAATGTATACACACGTACAAGTGATACTTATAAGACACTCAAGCCAGCAAGGCAGGAAGCGGGACTGGAGTGGTTTTGATTTTTATCAATGCGGATGGAGATTCCAAATGTATGGCTGTCGAATGCACGAAGGTCCCAAGCGCGTGAGTGGTTAGCATACACGGTGGCCTCAAGAGACGTGGGTGGCTGGCATACACAAAGGCCTCAAAGCTTAAGGTACTGGTGTGTATTTATTGTTCTGGGAATGGGGGAGTTCTTGTCACAGAAAAAGGGGATGTGTTGACCTTAACTGTTCCAGTGATGATGATCCTGCGCATGAATATCGGAGCAGTTCGAGGCAATAAATGCGCGTGCGTTGAAGGAAGCGATTGCCCGTGTGGCTACCAGGACATGACGACCGTCAATGTGTCAGAAGTAATGACTAAGGCGTTAGGGTCAAGGTCTTCGTCAGTATTTCAGATTGCGAGTATTTGAGATAAAGCTATTTTCAGTGCTTTCCCTAGTGTGTTTGTATTTCATAGCTGAGAAAGTACTCAGAGATGATGTTAGGACTATGCAGCTGTTCTTTGTGTCATGATGATAATCTGTGGATAATAAAGCTGTCCGTTGTGTCATGGTGATAATCTGTGGACAATAAAGCTGTTCGTTGTGTCATGGTGATAACCTGTGGACAATAAAGCTGTCCGTTGTGTCATGGTGATAATCTGTGGACAATAAAGCTGTTCGTTGTGTCATGGTGATAATCTGTGGACAATAAAGCTGTTCGTTGTGTCATGGTGATAACCTGTGGACAATAAAGCTGTCCGTTGTGTCATGGTGATAATCTGTGGACAATAAAGCTGTTCGTTGTGTCATGGTGATAATCTGTGGACAATAAAGCTGTTCGTTGTGTCATGGTGATAACCTGTGGACAATAAAGCTGTCCGTTGTGTCATGGTGATAATCTGTGGACAATAAAGCTGTCCGTTGTGTCATGGTGATAATCTGTGGACAATAAAGCTGTTCGTTGTGTCATGGTGATAATCTGTGGACAATAAAGCTGTCCGTTGTGTCATGGTGATAATATGTGGACAATAAAGCTGTCCGTTGTGTCATGGTGATAATCTGTGGACAATAAAGCTGTTTGTTGTGTCATGGTGATAACCTGTGTACAATAAAGTTGTTCGTTGTGTCATCATGATGACTGTGGACTATAGAGCTGTCCGTTGTGTCATCATGATGACTGTAGACTATAGAGCTGTCCGTTGTGTCATCATGATGACTGTGGACTATAGAGCTGTCCGTTGTGTCATCATGATGACTGTGGACTATAGAGCTGTCCGTTGTGTCATCATGATGACTGTGGACTATAAAGCTGTCCGTTGTGTCATCATGGTGACTGTAGACAATAAAGCTGTCCGTTGTGTCATCATGATGACTGTGGACTATAAAGCTGTCCGTTGTGTCATCATGATGACTGTGGACTATAGAGCTGTCCGTTGTGTCATCATGATGACTGTGGACTATAGAGCTGTCCGTTGTATCATCATGATGACTGTGGACTATAAAGCTGTCCGTTGTGTCATCATGATGACTGTGGAATATAGAGCTGTCCGTTGTGTCATCATGATGACTGTGGACTATAAAGCTGTCCGTTGTGTCATCATGATGACTGTGGATAATAAAGCTGTCCGTTGTGTCATTATGATGACTGTGGACAATAAAGCTGTCCGTTGCGTCATCATGATGTCTGTGGACTATAAAGCTGTCCGTTGTGTCATCATGATGACTGTAGACAATAAAGCTGTCCGTTGTGTCATCATGATGATTGTGGACTATAAAGCTGTCCGTTGTGCCATGATGATGACTGTGGACTATAAAGCTGTCCGTTGTGTCATCATGATGACTGTGGACTATAGAGCTGTCCGTTGTGTCATCATGATGACTGTGGACTATAGAGCTGTCCGTTGTATCATCATGATGACTGTGGACTATAAAGCTGTCCGTTGTGTCATCATGATGACTGTGGAATATAGAGCTGTCCGTTGTGTCATCATGATGACTGTGGACTATAAAGCTGTCCGTTGTGTCATCATGATGACTGTGGATAATAAAGCTGTCCGTTGTGTCATTATGATGACTGTGGACAATAAAGCTGTCCGTTGCGTCATCATGATGTCTGTGGACTATAAAGCTGTCCGTTGTGTCATCATGATGACTGTAGACAATAAGCTGTCCGTTGTGTCATCATGATGATTGTGGACTATAAAGCTGTCCGTTGTGCCATGATGATGACTGTGGACTATAAAGCTGTCCGTTGTGCCATGATGATGACTGTGGACTATAAAGCTGTCCGTTGTGTCAAAACAAAAACTAAACATTGAAGTTGACGAGTCTCTCGCCCACATGCCCCAGAAGTAAACACTGAGAGTCGAACGAGTGAAAAACCCATGATGAGGGCAAGTTAGAGGCACATGTTAGTAGTAGGGATGGCGCTTAATGCCCTCTATTTCTGAGTTTTCTGCGTTAAATGCCCTGTTATTTTCCTATATAGAAAGTATACACGCAGCTGCGTTTTGTTAAATGCCCTGTGTTTTTGTCTATATAGAATGTATACACGCAGCAAGACGGATCGACCAACACACCGAGACCTCGATAACCTGTGTTATTGTCTATATAGAAAGTATACACGCAGCAAGACGGATCGACCAAGACAGCGATGGCTGAAATGCCCCCCAGTTCTGCGTTTTTCTGCGTTAAATACCCTGTTTTTGTCTATATAGAAAGTATACACGCAGCAAGACGGATCAACCAACACAGCGAGACCTCGGTGAGCATAGGTGACCTCGTGATGCTCACTGCCTCACGATATGCGTGTGCTTGTAAATAAATAGTGTGTTGTGATGATTTGAAAAGGGAGGAAACCTCTCCGTCTCTATCTATCTCTCTCCCTCTCCATCGCTCTCTCTCCCTCTCTCGCTATCTCTCTCCCGCTCCATCGCGCTCTCTCATTCTCTCTCCAGCTCTGTCTCTTTCGATATCTCTCTCCTTCGCTGTCTCTATCTCTCGCTATCTCTCCAGCTCTATCGCTCTCTCTCTCGCTCCAGCTCTGTCTCTTTCGGTCTCGCTATCTCTCTCGCTTTCCATCTCTGTCTCTCGCTATCTATCCAGCTCTATCTCTTTCGGACTCGCTCGCTCTCTCTCTCTCCATCTCTGTCTCTCGCTATCTATCCCCCGCTCCATCGCTCTCTCTCTCTCGCTCCCTCTCCAGCTCTGTCTCTTTCCCTCTCGCTATCTCTCTCTCGGTATCTATCTCCCTCTCCACTGCTGTCTCTCTCTCTCCCTCACCATCTCTGTCTCTCTTGCTATCTCTCCCTCTCCATCGTGTTCTCTCTCTCCCTCTCCATCTTTCTCATCTATCCTCTCTTAGACGTCTAACCTATCAGGCCACCCTCCCTCCTCTCCCTTTATCTCTCCCACATCGTTCCGCCCTCCCGTATATTTTTAGCGTCCCTCCTATTGTAACACTTGATTATTCTCATCTTTTATGTCTAGCACCTCGCCTTCCTTCTCCTAGACTTCTCTGTATCTCTCTCTCTCTCTCTCTCTCCCGCTCTCTCTCTTCTAACCCCTACTAGACTTCTTTCCTACCATTCGTACTTTATACACATCACCATTAATACAACCGAAATTCCTGTAATGATAACCTACCACATCGTTATGAGATAAGAGAAAAACAGAAAAAATTCAACTTACACCGTAAAATATACCACTACAACACAGACCGCTAGACTGAACAGTACTATGAAAATAAACGACCGTGATTCAAGCGCGCTTATAACACGAAGTTTCACATGCAACTGGTAAATAAATGTTGGACGACACTATTTCACTCTCGACTAACATCTAGACTAACCAATCAGAGAAGAGGATTTCTATCGGACACCCATCAACGAAATGACTAACCTTTAGATTAACCAATCAGAGAAGAGGATTTCTATCGGACACCCACCAACGAAATGACTGACCTCTGGATTAACTAATCAGAGAAGAGGATTACTGTTATCGTGATAACTGACCTCATTTTCCACTTGAAGTGCTGTCGAGTCTGACGCATGGGTTACTTTAAAGCGATTCGGTCCGATACAATCCACCTGTCGGGTCATTGGTGGGAGAAATAATTCATGTGGCGGGTTACTTGAACGAGCTTTGACCCCTGATGTAATATCAGAGGAGTTGCATAAGGCCCAAAAATTACGCCAAATCGCAAACATTTTAATACCAGAACACACAAAATTTTAACTCATAAGCGAAAAAGTCGACCTCAAAACCCTATCTCTCACATAATAGAAATCTACTCACATAGTCATACTAGTTAGACACAACGAGCAAAAAGTTATATTCAAAGTCCAAAAAGAGTGGTCAAATCACTAACATTTTACCTCCAGAACACAAAAATGTAGGCTAATACTCAAAAAAAGCGACCTCAAAACCATAAAAATCTACTCACATAGTCATACTAGTTAGACACATCGAACAGATAGTTACAGCCAAAGTCCCAAAAAAGTTTGGTCAAATTGAAAATATTTTACCCACAGAACACAAAAATGTAGGCTCATACTCAAAAAATCGACCTCAACACCATAAAAAGGTACTCACATAGTCATACTAGTTAGACACATCGAACAGATAGTTACATCCAAAGTCCCAAAAAGAGTGGCCAAATCACTAACATTTTACCCCCAGAACACAAAAAAATTTTAACTCATAAGCGAAAAAGTCGACCTCAAAACCCTAAAAATCTACTCACATAGTCATAATAGTTAGACACAACGAGCAGAAAGTTATATTCAAATTCCAAAAAGAGTGGTCAAATCACTAACATTTTACCTCCAGAACACAAAAATGTAGGCTCATACTAAAAAAGTCGACCTAAAAATCCAGAAAAAGCTACTCACATAGTCATAATAGTTAGACACAACGAGTAGAAAGTTATATTCAAGGTCCAAAAAAACGTTATTTTAGACATCCCCATTGCAAAAATTTACATAAAAAACCACTTTTATGATTTTACCCCCTTAGCATTTTTGAGGGTTACGCCATGAAATCGGTAAAAATCGTAAATTTTCACGCTAGGCATACCCCAAACTTTATTTTAGACATCCCCATTGCAAAAATTTACATTAAAAACCACTTTTAGGATTTTACCCCCTTATCATTTTTTTAGGGTTACGCCCCTGAAATCGATAAAAATCGTAAATTTAGCACGTAAGCTTACTTAAAACTTTTATTTTAGACATCCCCATACCAAAAATTTACTTAAAAATCACTTTTGAAATTGTTACCCCCCTTACCGTTTTTAAGGGTTACGCCCCTGAAATCGGTAAAAATCGTAAATTTTCACTCTAGACATACCCCAAACTTTATTTTAGACATCCCCACACCAAAAATTTACTTAAAAATCACTTTTGAAATTGTTACCCCCCTTAAAATTTTTGAGGGTTACGCCCCTGAAATCGATAAAAAATTGAAATATAACCTCAAGGCATACCTCCCACATAATTTTTGACACACCTACATATCAAATTCCATCAAAAAAACAACAAAAAGCTAATAGTAGGTGTGGCGGTGTACATACCCGAACATACTACTTCTCGTGCGGTTTTGGTGCAGATTTGGTGCATGTACGTGCACTTTTAAGTTTGGTAAACCCTCAAAAACGGTAAGGGGGGGTAACAATTTCAAAAGTGATTTTTAAGTAAATTTTTGGTATGGGGATGTCTAAAATAAAAGTTTTAAGTAAGCCTACGTGCTAAATTTACGATTTTATCGATTTCAGGGGCGTAACCCTAAAAAAATGATAAGGGGGTAAAATCCTAAAGTGGTTTTTAATGTAAATTTTTGCAATGGGGATGTCTAAAATAAAGTTTGGGGTATGCCTAGCGTGAAAATTTACGATTTTTACCGATTTCATGGGCGTAACCCTCAAAAATGCTAAGGGGGTAAAATCATAAAAGTGGTTTTTTTATGTAAATTTTTGCAATGGGGATGTCTAAAATAACGTTTTTTTGGACCTTGAATATAACTTTCTACTCGTTGTGTCTAACTATTATGACTATGTGAGTAGCTTTTTCTGGATTTTTAGGTCGACTTTTTTAGTATGAGCCTAAATTTTTGCGTTCTGGGGGTAAAATGTTAGTGATTTGGCCACTCTTTTTGGGACTTTGGATGTAACTATCTGTTCGATGTATCTAACTAGTATGACTATGTGAGTACCTTTTTATGGTGTTAAGGTCGATTTTTTTAGTATGAGCCTACATTTTTGTGTTCTGTGGGTAAAATATTTTCGATTTGGCCAAACTTTTTTTGGACTTTGGCTGTAACTATCTGTTCGATGTGTCTAACAATTATGACTATGTGAGTAGATTTTTATGGTTTTGAGGTCGCTTTTTTTAGTATGAGCCTACATTTTTGTGTTCTGGAGGTAAAATGTTAGTGATTTGGCCACTCTTTTTGGGACTTTGGATGTAACTATCTGTTCGATGCGTCTAACTAGTATGACTATGCGAGTACCTTTTTATGGTGTTGAGGTCGATTTTTTGAGTATGAGCCTACATTTTTGTGTTCTGTGGGTAAAATATTTTCGATTTGACCAAACTTTTTTTGGGACTTTGGCTGTAACTATCTGTTCGATGTGTCTAACTAGTATGACTATGTGAGTAGATTTTTATGGTTTTGTGGTCGCTTTTTTGAGTATGAGCCTACATTTTTGTGTTCTGGAGGTAAAATGTTAGTGATTTGGCCACTCTTTTTGGGCTTTGGATGTAACTATCTGTTCGATGTATCTAACTAGTATGACTATGTGAGTACCTTTTTTATGGTGTTGAGGTCGATTTTTTGAGTATGAGCCTACATTTTTGTGTTATGTGGGTAAAATATTTTCGATTTGACCAACCTTTTTTTGGGGCTTTGGCAGTAACTATCTGTTCGATGTGTCTAACTAGTATGACTATGTGAGTAGCTTTTTATGGTTTTGAGGTCGCTTTTTTTGAGTATGAGCCTACATTTTTGTGTTCTGGAGGTAAAATGTTAGTAATTTGACCACTCTTTTTGGACTTTGAATATAACTTTCTGCTCGTTGTGTCTAACTATTATGACTATGTGAGTAGATTTTTAGCGTTTTGAGGTCGACTTTTTCGCTTATGAGTTAAAATTTTTTTGTGTTCTGGAGGTAAAATGTTAGTGATTTGGCCACTCTTTTTGGGACTTTGGATGTAACTATCTGTTCGATGTGTCTAACTAGTATGACTATGTGAGTACCTTTTTATGGTGTTGAGGTCGATTTTTTTAGTATGAGCCTACATTTTTGTGTTCTGTGGGTAAAATATTTTCGATTTGACCAAACTTTTTTGGGGCTTTGGCTGTAACTATCTGTTCGATGTGTCTAACTAGTATGACTATGTGAGTAGCTTTTTATGGTTTTGAGGCCGTTTTTTTGAGTATGAGCCTACATTTTTGTGTTCTGGAGGTAAAATGTTAGTGATTTGACCACTCTTTTTGGACTTTGAATATAACTTTCTGCTCGTTGTGTCTAACTATTATGACTATGTGAGTAGATTTTTAGGGTTTTGAGGTCGACTTTTTCGCTTATGAGTTAAAATTTTTTTGTGTTCTGGAGGTAAAATGTTAGTGATTTGGCCACTCTTTTTGGGACTTTGGATGTAACTATCTGTTCGATGTGTCTAACTAGTATGACTATGTGAGTACCTTTTTATGGTGTTGAGGTCGATTTTTTGAGTATGAGCCTACATTTTTGTGTTCTGTGGGTAAAATATTTTCGATTTGACCAAACTTTTTTTGGACTTTGGCTGTAACTATCTGTTCGATGTGTCTAACTAGTATGACTATGTGAGTAGATTTTTATGGTTTTGAGGTCGCTTTTTTTGAGTATTAGCCTACATTTTTGTGTTCTGGAGGTAAGATGTTAGTGATTTGATCACTCTTTTTGGACTTTGAATATAACTTTCTGCTCGTTGTGTCTAACTAGTATGACTATGTGAGTAGATTTTTAGGGTTTTGAGGTCGACTTTTTCGCTTATGAGTTAAAATTTTGTGTGTTCTGGTATTAAAATGTTTGCGATTTGGCGTAATTTTTGGGCCTTATGCAACTCCTCTGATATTACATCAGGGTTCAAAGCGCGTTCAAGTAACCCGCCACATGAATTATTTCCCCCACCAATGACCCGACAGGTGGATTGTATCGGACCGA
Organism: Megaustenia siamemsis; assembly: GCA_032433765.1. Lineage (NCBI taxonomy): Eukaryota > Metazoa > Mollusca > Gastropoda > Stylommatophora > Ariophantidae > Megaustenia > Megaustenia siamemsis. The sequence goes on along the minus strand of JAVIAB010000117.1, from coordinate 3,305,619 downwards.
ATCGCTTTAAAGTAACCCATGCGTCAGACTCGACAGCACTTCAAGTGGAAAATGAGGTCAGTTATCACGATAACAGTAATCCTCTTCTCTGATTAGTTAATCCAGAGGTCAGTCATTTCGTTGGTGGGTGTCCGATAGAAATCCTCTTCTCTGATTGGTTAATCTAAAGGTTAGTCATTTCGTTGATGGGTGTCCGATAGAAATCCTCTTCTCTGATTGGTTAGTCTAGATGTTAGTCGAGAGTGAAATAGTGTCGTCCAACATTTATTTACCAGTTGCATGTGAAACTTCGTGTTATAAACGCGCTTGGATCACGGACGTTTATTTTCATAGTACTGTTCAGTCTAGCGGTCTGTGTTGTAGTGGTATATTTTACGGTGTAAGTTGAATTTTTTCTGTTTTTCTCTTATCTCATAACGATGTGGTAGGTTATCATTACAGGAATTTCGGTTGTATTAATGGTGATGTGTATAAAGTACGAATGGTAGGAAAGAAGTCTAATAGGGGTTAGAAGAGAGAGAGCGAGAGAGAGAGAGAGAGAGAGAGAGATACAGAGAAGTGTAGGAGAAGGAAGGCGAGGTGCTAGACATAAAAGATGAGAATAATCAAGTGTTACAATAGGAGGGACGCTAAAAATATACGGGAGGGCGGAACGATGTGGGAGAGATAAAGGGAGAGGGGGGAGGGTGGTCTGATAGGTTAGACGTCTAAGAGAGGATAGATGAGAAAGATGGAGAGGGAGAGAGAGAACACGATCGAGAGGGAGAGATAGCAAGAGAGACAGAGATGGTGAGGGAGAGAGAGAGACAGCAGTGGAGAGGGAGATAGATACCGAGAGAGAGATAGCGAGAGGGAAAGAGACAGAGCTGGAGAGGGAGCGAGAGAGAGAGAGAGAGAGCGATGGAGCGGGGGATAGATAGCGAGAGACAGAGATGGAAAGAGAGAGAGCGAGTCCGAAAGAGATAGAGCTGGATAGATAGCGAGAGACAGAGATGGAAAGCGAGAGAGATAGCGAGACCGAAAGAGACAGAGCTGGAGCGAGAGAGAGCGATAGAGCTGGAGAGATAGCGGGAGATAGAGACAGCGAAGGAGAGAGATATCGAAAGAGACAGAGCTGGAGAGAGAGAGAGCGCGCGATGGAGCGGGAGAGAGATAGCGAGAGAGGGAGAGAGAGCGATGGAGAGGGAGAGAGAGAGATAGAGACGGAGAGGTTTCCTCCCTTTTCAAATCATCACAACACACTATTTATTTACAAGCACACGCATATCGTGAGGCAGTGAGCATCACGAGGTCACCTATGCTCACCGAGGTCTCGCTGTGTTGGTTGATCCGTCTTGCTGCGTGTATACTTTCTATATAGACAATAACACAGGGTATCGAGGTCTCGGTGTGTTGGTCGATCCGTCTTGCTGCGTGTATACATTCTATATAGACAAAAACACAGGACATTTAACAAAACGCAGCTGCGTGTATACTTTCTATATAGGAAAATAACAGGGCATTTAACGCAGAAAACGCAGAAATATAGAGGGCATTAAGCGCCATCCCTACTACTCATGTTTATCAACGGTGTCATTGAAGCCAGCTGCTGACGAGAATTGACTGACTATGGTTTGGCTGCAGCAAAGTGATGTCGATTTTTTATAATTACACTCACGATTATTTAATCAATGAATCAATCAACCAATCAATCAACCAATCAATCAACCAATCAATCAATAATCAATCAACCAATCAATCAACCAATCAATCAATTAACCAATCAATAAACCAATCCATCAACTAATCAATCCGCCAATCAATCCACAAATCAATCAGCCAATCAATAAACCAATCAATCAATCAACCAATCAATCAACCAATCAATCAACCGATCAATCAACCAATCAATCAACCAATCAATCAACCAATCAATCAATAAATCAATAAATCAATCAACCAATCAATCAATAAATCAATCAACCAACCAATCAGCCAATCAATCAACCAATCAATCAAGCAATCAATCAACCAATCAATCAACCAATCAATCAATAAATCAATAAATCAATCAACCAATCATTCAATAAATCAATCAATAAATCAATCAACCAATCAATCAATAAATCAATCAACCAATCAATCAACCAATAAATCAATAAATCAATCAACCAATCAATCAACCAATCAATCGATAAATCAATCAACCAATCAATAAACCAATCAATCAATAAATCAATCAACCAATCAATAAACCAATCAATCAATAAATCGATCAACCAATCAATCAACCAATTAATCCATAAATCAATCAACCAATCAATCAACCAAGCAATCGATAAATCAATCAACCAATCAATCAACAATCAATCAATAAATCAATCAACCAATCAATCAATCAACCAATCAATCAATAAATCAATCAACCAATCAATTCATAAATCAACCAACCAATCAGCCAATCAATCAATAAATCAATCAACCAATCAATCAATAAATCAATCAACCAATCAATCAATAAATCAACCAACCAATCAGCCAATCAATCAACCAATCAATCAACCAATCAATCAACCAATCAATCAATAAATCAATCAACTAATCAATCAACAAATCTATCAACCAATCAATCAGTAAATCAATCAACCAATCAATCAATAAATCAATCAACCAATCAATCAACCAATCAATCAATCAATCAATAAATCAATCAAATAATCAATCAATAAATAAATCAATCAATTAATTAATAAATCAATCAATCAATCAATCAATCAACCAACCAATCAGCCAATCAATCAACCAATCAATCAATAAATCAATCAACCAATCAATCAACAAATCTATATACCAATCAATCAATAAATCAATCAACCAATCAATCAACTAATCAATCAATCAATCAATCAACCAATCAATCAATCAACCAATCAATCAATAAATCAATAAATCAATCAATCAACCAATCAATCAACCAATCAATCAATAAATCAATCAACCAATCAATCAATACATCAATCAATAAATCAATCAACCAATCAATCAATCAATCAACCAATAAATCAATAAATAAATCAATCAATCAACAAACCAATCAATCAATTAATCAATCAATAAATCAATCAATCGATCAATCAATAAATCAGTCAAACGATCAATCAATAAATCAATAAAAAATCAATAAATCAATCAACCAATCAATCAACCAATCAATCAACCAATCAATCAACTAATCAATCAATAAATCAATTAACCAATCAATCAATAAATCAACCAACCAATCAATCAACCAATCAATCAACCAATCAACCAATCAATCAAGCTATCAATCAATAAGTCAATCAACCAATCAATCAACCATTCAATCAACCAATCAATCAATAAATCAATCAACCAATCAATCAACCAATCAATCAACCAACCAATCAACCAATCAATCAATCAACCAATCAGCCAATCAATCAGCCAATCAATCAGCCAATCAATCAACCAACCAACCAACCAACCAATCAATCAACCAATCAATCAACCAACCAATCAGCCAATCAATCAGCCAATCAATCAACCTATCAATCAATCAACCAATCAATCAACCAATCAATCAGTGAGTTGCAAAGGAGAACGAGCTTGTGGAATCACTGTGTCTCGGAACGAGAAAAAAAAGAAAACATGGGAATGGAATGATGTAAGAAGATTTGTCTAAGAAAGGAACTCAACTTCAAATGACGTCAGACGTCACAAACGGTTCGCTTCATACTTCACCTCTCTAATGTGCGAGTTTTGAATATCAGTAAAAGAGTTTATGCCTGTTGTCATTGCCATTTTTATCAGTATTCTTCTTAGTGTTTCTCTTGGTCAGCTTCCTTTTCCTTTGCTTGCTGTTTCCCTCTTGAATGACTATTTTTGTTATTATTTTGTTATCTCCTCACCTTATATGGCCGACATATTCTCATCTTCTTTGGTTATAGACAACATCATTGATTGTATGACCATTTCTTTTATTCCTGAAGGGGCATTGAATTCATTGTATATGAAGTATTTTCTTTTAAAATTTGTGTTTCAATGCGTCTTGTTTGTTCTCTACGTCCTTAATTATTTCCAGCTTTCACGTGTGTAGGTAAGAGTCGATAATATATTTGAGTTTAATATCTACCTCTGAGATATACACAATTATCTACTTCCGAGATATACATAGTTATCTACATCAGTAGACTTCAAGAAACAACGTAGGGAGAAAAATGTACAGGAAACAAAGTAACGGAGATAACGTATTAGGAAACCTAATAAACAGAATAATGTAGCGGGAATAATGTAAATGAAATGGTGTAAAGGAGTAAAGATCAAGAACAGACACTAGAACATTCAACATTCTCATTGATTCTTTAGCTCTTGTCAACATAGAAAGTAAAGTAAAGTACCCCCGTCACGCCGAGTGGCGTATAGGGAATATGGTGTTAGTGACCATCAATTTTACAGACCTTCAGCACATGATTTTTTGGGGTATTGTGGTCGGTATTATGCCCGCGCCGCTTTACTTTCTCAGAAAAATCCGGTACCCATTTAAGGTTGGGTAAACCCGGAAGCCGTCTGTTGGGATAGAACCCTACGTCTTGTCCTTTGTAGCCCAGTTCACTAACCACTGACCTATCGCGGCTCCCCTTGTCAACATGCTCTTGTCTTAATCTTGGTGAATTTTTTTTTCTTCAGAAGTGGGTATTTTCAGTTTTCGTTTCTAGAACTTAATTATATCGTTGGGTTTCCGGTAGGATTAGGCACACAGTCTCACCAAAACTAGGATTTAGGATTGATTGGGATCATTACACACAAATCGTGGACAAAATGTACGTAGCATATCCTTTATAAAACGTTACTATTACCCCAACATCTGTTGGCTGTGTAATTGTCTAGATTTGATCAGAGAGGCAAGAGCAGCAGGAATCCGCTCCCTCAATGAGGTAGAATTGATTGCACTGAACAGAGACAAATGTCGAGATTTGATTAAAGATCTTTACAAGGTTTGAAAACTGCTAGAATAAAAATGTAGATAAGAGAAAGAGTATTTGGGTCTATGCCCAATGGCCCGGCTACGGCTCGAAAGGTCAATAGATAGATAGATGTTGTCTAGACATTATACGTTTGTGGTTTCCTATCGCCTCCTGACAGTAGGCGCAGTCCTGAGGACGGTAATCCCACGAGTCGAGATTTCTATTAAAAAAAAAACCACGCCCAGCAGGATTCGATCCCCGGACCTCCAGGTTGTGAAGCCGAATTGGCTACATCTAAGCTAAGAACACCCACACATATCCTGGACAGTCTTTTTTTCAATTTTAAATCATAACTTTTTTTTTTTTTTTTTTTTTACAGTTTTAAATGATAACTTATGATAACTTTTGTTTCGATTTGAAATCATAATTTATTTTTTTTCAATTTTGAAATAACTTATTTTTTTTTTAAATTTGAAATCATAACTTTTTTTTTTCTCAATTTGGAATCTTAACTTATTTTTTTTTTAAATTTGGAATCATAACTTATTTTTTTTAATTAGAAATCATAACTTATTTCTTTTTTAAATTTGAAATCATAACTAATTTTTTTTTGTTAATTTGAAATCATAACTTATTTTTTTCCATTGGAAATCATAACTGATTGAGTGAGTAGCTGCCACGTTCAGTCCCCTTGTGTTTGAGCTCATTACGGCAAATACAATGCAACCTCCCCTCCCCCTCCCCACCCCACCTTTCTCTTTCCCCCTCCCTGGACGATATCATCCAGTTATTAAACAAGTAATGTATAAATAAATACATAAATAAATACATAAGTAAATAAATACATAAATAAATACATAAATAAATACATAAATAAATAAATAAATACATAAATAAATAAATACATAAATAAATAAATAAATACATAAATAAATAAATAAATACATAAATAAATACATAAATAAATACATAAATAAATAAATACATAAATAAATAATAAGAACATCTCGTCTAGAATAGAGACGGGTGACGAAAAACACCACAGGCTTTCCATTAAACTTGCGGATCAAGAAATCAAGAATCTATAAATAGACGATTAGCTCCACATACTGTGAAGTGAAGAATGGTAGATATTGATTTATTTCCAATTTCTAAATACAAGCCCATTTATCGATTACCTTGAATGAATAGATTCTATGATAGTTTAATTCACGACTCCAGGTCAAATAAAAACAACTTAGGTGTAGGAGATACAAACAGATCGATACTTGAACAAGGGAAGCAGTAGTGCGTATTTCAAACAAAAAAATATGTATTGGTGAAGTCTCGTTTGGTACTCGATCATCATTGACTGTTCTGTCCAACAGTCTCACTCATGACTGAACATTTGAACGACATGTACGACAGCGGGGTGAACTTGACATAATATGTCATGGTGTCATTCTTACCAATGATGTCACTCTTACCAATGATGGCATTCTTACCAATGATGCCACTCTTACCAATGATGTCATTCTTACCAATGATGCCACTCTTACCAATGATGTCATTCTTACCAATGATGTCATTCTTACCAATGATGTCACTCTTACCAATGATGTCACTCTTACCAACGATGTCACTCTTACCAATGATGTCATTCTTACCAATGATGTCATTCTTACCAATGATGTCATTCTTACCAATGATGTCACTCTTACCAATTATTTTACTCTTACATATTGTCTTTTTTTCTTATTTAAAAGGGAATAGACATCAAAAATTGACCTCGACATGGCGGTAGTGTAAATTGAGTGTGGGGAATGGTGTCAGTGATGTACGCCCAGAAACGACATCTATAAGGGAAGTAGCTAAAATAACAAACAAAAATACATCGTTAGACATTACATGATAACAAATAAACATTGCATAACTAATATTATACATGAGATATACATTCAAGGGGGCTGGTAGTCTAGAGGTACAACGTCGGATTTAGGACAGCTAGAACCCGGGTTAGGGCAGCTAGGACCCGGGTTAGGACAGCTAGGACCCGGGTTAGGACAGATATGACCCGGGTTAGGACAGGTAGGACCCGGGTTAGGACAGCTAGGACCCGGGTTAGGACAGGTAGGACCCGGGTTAGGACAGATAGGACCCGGGTTAGGACAGGTAGGACCCGGGTTAGGACAGCTAGGACCCAGGTTAGGACGGATAGGATTCGGGTCAGGACAGGTAAAAACCGAGTTAGGACACGTAGGACCCGGGTTAGGACAGGTAGGACCAGGGGTTAGGACAGCTAGGACCCGGGTTAGGACAATTAGGACTCGGGTTAGGACAATTAGGACCCGGGTTAGGGCAGCTAGGACTCGGGTTAGGACAGCTAGGACCCGGGTTTGAACAATTAGGACCCGGGTTAGAACAGCTATGACCCGGGTAGGACAATTAGGACCCGGGTTAGGACAGCTAGGACCCTGGTTAGGACAATTAGTACCAGGGTTAGAACAGCTAGGACCCGGGTTAGGACAATTAGGACCCGGGTTAGAACAGCTAGGACCCGGGTTAGGACAATTAGGACCCGGGTTAGGACAATTAGGACCCGGGTTAGGACAGCTAGGACCCGGGTTAGGGCAGCTAGGACCCGGGTTAGGACAGCTAAGACCCGAGTTTGGACAGCTAGGACCCGGGTTAGGACAATTAGGACCCGGGTTAGAACAATTAGGACCGGGTTAGAACAGCTAGGACCCGAGTTTGGACAGCTAGGACCCGGGTTAGGACAATTAGGACCCGGGTTAGGACAATTAGGACTCGGGTTCAAATTCCACCAGAAGCGATGGTGATTTTAAACAAAAATAGGAAAACATTAATCCGTAGTTTTAACTTGATGCTACCCTCCCCTGATCTCTCTGGTAGTGAGATCTGGTGTCTAGCCCTCTCGGATAACGGCAATAAACAGGAGGTTCCGTGTGCACTCGCGCACGTTAAAGATTCATTGGCAGTTAAAATCTAAAAGAGTTGACCATAAATATGTGCCGCTCCCCGGGCAAAATTGTCAGCTTAAACCTACCCACACGTAGATCACAGGCCGTGCTACGGAGTTCGTGCACGTGGGGCCAGGTTCTCCTCAGATGTTCTCGTCATTCTCGATGGGGATACTGGAGCACCTATGAGTTCGTCCAATGTGCAGTGATGAAGATCCTAACAACAATAATTATACAATAATTATTTGTTCTTCAGGTAGAAGCGACGTTTCAAGGCAACAGCAGACAAACAAAGGAAATAGGTGGTTTCTATTTGATATTATCGTCCCTTCAAAACCTACAAGTGGATATCAAAGTTGAAGGAATAGACATGGAGACAGTTCAGAACTACAACTACCTGGGACATACTATAACCAGTGATGGAAAATGTACAACTGAAATAAACAAAAGAATAGGAATGGCAAAAAGTAATTTTAATGTTATGAAGGACATACTAACATCAAAACAAATAACACCAGGGCTAAAACTAAGAATAGCAAAATGTTACATCTTCTCAATATTCCTATATGGTGCAGAAACATGGACATTAGACAAAAAACAGAACAGAGAATTGAAGCCTTTGAAATGTGGATATAAAGAAGAATAGGTAGAATTGGGTGGAAAGAAAAGAAAACAAACGATGATGTCTTAAAACAACTAAAAATGAAAAGAGAACTACTAAGCACAATTCAAACAAGACAAATGCGATTTTGGGCCATGTTAAAAGACACAACAGCCTACTAAAAGTAATCCTGGAGGGGAAAATACAAGGTAAAAGAGGCAGAGGCAGACCACGACTAACATGGACGAGTAACATCAAAAGATAGACAAACCTGCCTATGACAACCTGCACCATCAGAGCAAGAGACGGAGCAGAATGGCGCTCCATGGTAGCCAACCTTCAACGCGGAGAAGGCACTCGATGATAACGATGATCCTCCCTTATTTCTTGTGTTCTTGTTTCTAGAAGAAATAAAACCATATTTCTCCACGACCTCCGCCACATATCTTTGGTCAACATCACGCAAGACCGCCCTTACGTTCCCAGGGAAAAAAATGCCTGGTACTCATTTTCAGAGACTGAGCGAACGTCTAAGTGCTGTGGTTATAGTTAGTCAAAGGCCCCAGTATCACTACAAATGAAATAAAATCCATAATTGCTCAACCGCCTGTGCCAATGGAATCATCCGAATTAAAACTCATCTCATTGAAAGGATACAAACAAAGAAAGGGAGCTGCAGTTCACATCATAGCAGTCACAGTACACGCAAAAGACATAAGGCCAAGCGGCACCGACAGTGAACTGTCCTTCATCGTACGATATCATCGTTCATCGTAAGCAATCGGAATATCGAAACACGATCCGGATAAAAACACAGCTCACGGTGTGCACAGAGCACTAAACTCAGTAGCGCCGGCAGCAAGCCGGACTTGGAACATGAGGAAACTGCACAGGGAACACTTTTCAGACAGAACTAAATGGTTCCTGCCGCCTGTCCGCCATATTGACCTTAAGTCCTCTAAGCGTTATCCACCTGAGGTGGGGAAATGGTGAAGTGGTGAGGTGGTAAAGTGATGAGGCGGGTAAAATAATGATGTAGTGAAGTGATGAGGTGGTGAAATGGTGAAGTGGTGAGGTGGTAAAGTGATGAGGTGGTGAAATGATGAGATGGTTAAGTCATGAGGTGGTGAAATGACGAGATGGTTAAATGATGAGGCGGTGAAGTGATGAAGTGGTAAGATGGTAAAGTGATGAGGTGGTGAAATGGTGAGATGGTTAAGCGATGAGGTGGTGAAATGGTGAGATGGTTAAGTCATGAGGTGGTGAAATGACGAGATGGTTAAATGATGAGGCGGTGAAGTGATGAAGTGGTAAGATGGTTAAGCGATGAGGTGGTGAAATGGTGAGATGGTTAAGCGATGAGGTGGTGAAATGGTGAGATGGTTAAGCGATGAGGTGGTGAAATGGTGAGATGGTTAAGCGATGAGGTGGTGAAATGATGAAGTGGTGAGGTGGTAAAGTGATGAGGTGGTGAAATGATGAAGTGATGAGGTGGTGAAATGATGAAGTGGTGAGGTGGTAAAGTGATGAGGTGGTGAAATGATGAAGTGGTGAGGTGGTAAAGTGATGAGGTGGTGAAATGATGAAGTGGTGAGGTGGTGAAATGATGAAGTGGTGAGGTGGTAAAGTGATGAGGTGATGAAATGATGAAGTGGTGGTAAAGTGATGAGGTGGTGAAATGATGAAGTGGTGGTAAAGTGATGAGGTGGTGAAATGATGAAGTGGTGGTAAAGTGATACGGTGGTGAAATGATGAAGTGGTGGTAAAGTGATGAGGTGGTGAAATGATGAAGTGGTGGTAAAGTGATGAGGTGGTGAAATGATGAAGTGGTGGTAAAGTGATGAGGTGGTGAAATGATGAGATGGTTAAGTGATGAGGTGGTGAAATGATGAGATGGTTAAGTGATGAGGTGGTGAAATGATGAGATGGTTAAGTGATGAGGTGGTGAAGTGATGAAGTGGTAAGATGGTAAAGTGATGAGGTGGTGAAATGATGAGATGGTTAAGTGATGAGGTGGTGAAATGATGAGATGGTTAAGTGATGAGGTGGTGAAGTGATGAAGTGGTAAGATGGTAAAGTGATGAGGTGGTGAAATGATGAGATGGTTAAGTAATGAGGTGGTGAAATTATGAAGTGGTGAGGTGATAAAGTGATGAGGTGGTGAAATAATGAGATGGTTAAGTGATGAGGTGGTGAAATGATGAGATGGTAAAGTGATGAGGTGGTGAAATGATGAGATGGTAAAGTGATGAGGTGGTGAAATGATGAGATGGTTAAGTGATGAGGTGGTGAAATGATGAGATGGTTAAGTGATGAGGTGGTGAAATGATGAGATGGTTAAGTGATGAGGTGGTGAAATGATGAGATGGTTAAGTGATGAGGTGGTGAAATGATGAGATGGTTAAGTGATGAGGTGGTGAAATGATGAGATGGTTAAGTGATGAGGTGGTGAAATGATGAGATGGTTAAGTGATGAGGTGGTGAAGTGATGAAGTGGTAAGATGGTAAAGTGATGAGGTGGTGAAATGATGAGATGGTTAAGTAATGAGGTGGTGAAATTATGAAGTGGTGAGGTGATAAAGTGATGAGGTGGTGAAATAATGAGATGGTTAAGTGATGAGGTGGTGAAATGATGAGATGGTTAAGTGATGAGGTGGTGAAATGATGAGATGGTTAAGTGATGAGGTGGTGAAATGATGAGATTGTTAAGTGATGAGGTGGTGAAGTGCTGAAGTGGTAAGATGGTAAAGTGATGAGGTGGTGAAATGATGAAGTGGTGAAATGATTAAGAGGTGAAGTGATGAATTGGTGAAGCGATGAAGGGGTGAAGTGATGAGGTGATGAAGTGATGAATTGGTGAAGTGATGAAGTGAAAAAGCGATCAAGTGGTGAAGAGATGAAGTAATGACACGGTGAAGTGATGAAATGGTGAATTGCTGTAGTGGTGAAGTGGTGAGGTTATGAAGTGGGAAAATGGTGAAGTGATGATGTGGTGAAATGATGAGGTGATAACGTGGTGAAGTGATGAGTGGGTGAAGTGATGAGGTGATAAAGTGATGAAGTGGGTGATGTGGTGGCTTGATGAGGTGGTAATGTGATGAAGTGTTGATAATGAAAATTTAAAACAAAAGAAAAAGTGGTATCTTAACAGTTTCATGTAAGTGAGAAACAAAACAAAAGTGAAACGACGTTTCGGCCAAGAGGGCCTTCAGCTAGAACAACAAACAAACAGTGCCGCCGTCTGGCCACCAGTTTGATTGACTCTCTTATTCTGACTAATGGGGGCCTTGGTAGCCGAGTTGGGAAAACTACCCGACTGGACTACCGACGTTCGGACAACCCGTGTTATATTCCCGCTGGGAGCAGTGTGAATTGTACTCGTGGTTGGGAAAAAAAATAAAACCACTGTCGACCCCAGCCGTTGGCAGAAATGGGTACCAGGATATTACCCTGGGAATGTGAGGAATGTCGCCTCGCATCTGAGTTTCGATGCTTGAAGCGACACTATACAGAAATCTCCGAACATTTCTGGATAGGCGGCCGAGCACATATGGGTGGAAACTCGCGTGCTAAGACGCCGGTTCAAGTCTCGTACTTTACCTTTACCTTTATTCTGACTTTTCTTTTAGACTTCTCCTCTGATTTGTTCTGTACAACTACCCCAGTTGTGACCTTCACAGTCATAATGGTGTTTAACCATGTATTATCCTTAGCTTAGTCTTGTCCTATTCGCAATTTAAATTGATCTTATCCGCAGTTTAGAGATGTCTTATCCACAATTTAGCCCTGTCTTATCCGCAGCATTGCCTTGTCTTATCCGTAGTTTCGTCGTATATTACCTTCAGCTTAGCATTGTATTATCCAAAAAAGCCGGAATGTTCCTACTATTCTTTATTTTGTTCTACATTTGATCTTTTAACTTCGAACACAACCCCTTGTTCTAGTTCTATACTGGCATACTAATAATGTGTTGTGACGTCATATCCTCTCAGACGTTATTTGGGGAAGTCTCACAAGAATCACATACTGGGACATCCAGTGGTTCTCGCCACGGTGCCCACGGGAATCATTGCGACTGCCGCGTGTTCTCTTGGTTCCTGGAAAGGTCCAGCCTCATTCCAGCGAGTGACGTCATTTATTATCCAGCATTCAGTTGAATAGTTGCAGAATGGCCCAGGCAAAAGCAGCTTTCCAAAAAATGAGGAAGACACTACGCAATTCATTTTTGACAATAGAAACAAGAAAAAGAGTTCTTGATTGTTATGTAGAGCCAGTCTTAACCTATGGATGTGAATAATGAACAATAGGACAACAGACAAGAAAATCACTGGCGTCTGTAGAAATATGGTTTTACAGAGGAATATTGAGAATACCATGGACAGCTAAGAAGAGTAATGAAAACGTTCTGAAAGAGGCCAACGAGAAAAGAGAGCTAATTTCTAATATTAGGAAGAAACAATCATCATTTTTTGACCATGTAATGAGAAGGGAACAGCCGGAATATATTGTGATAACTGGGAAAATTGAGGGACGAAGAGATAGAGGGAAGCATAGAGAAAAGTTACCAGACAGCTTAAGAGAATGGCTTGGCAGAAGGTCAACAACAAAAATGATAAATAACTGTCGTGATCGAAGGTTGTGGAGAGACACAATCACCTACGTCAGCAAGCCCGGTACTTGATGATGATGATGATTCAGTTGAACGAAAGATTGAGAGAGAAAAAAAGAAAAGATGAAGCAAACACTGAAGCTTTTTTCTTTCCTTTCAAAGAAACAGACGCCGGTAACCATTGGCATCAAATGCGCTCCTTGTGGGCACGCCCATCGACCACGGGAGAGGTCAACAGAAGAGCAAAAGATGGATTGATGGAATATTAGAAACACTAGGAAACATAACAGCAGGAGAGGTCAACAGAAGAACAAAATATGGATTGATGGAATATTAGAAACACTAGGAAACAACAGCAGGAGAGGTCAACAGAAGAACAAAATATGGATTGATGGAATATTAGAAACACTAGGAAACATAACAGCAGGAGAGGTCAACAGAAGAACAAAATATGGATTGATGGAATATTAGAAACACTAGGAAACATAACAGCAGGAGAGGTCAACAGAAGAACAAAATATGGATTGATGGAATATTAGAAACACTAGGAAACATAACAGCAGGAGAAGTCAACAGAAGAACAAAATATGGATTGATGGAATATTAGAAACACTAGGAAACATAACAGCAGGAGAGGTCAACAGAAGAACAAAATATGGATTGATGGAATATTAGAAACACTAGGAAACATAACAGCAGGAGAGGTCAACAGAAGAGCAAAATATGGATTGATGGAATATTAGAAACACTAGGAAACAACAGCAGGAGAGGCCAACAGAAGAACAAAATATGGATTGGTGGAATATTAGAAACACTAGGAAACAACAGCAGGAGAGATCAACAGAAGAGCAAAATATGGATTGATGGAATATTAGAAACACTAGGAAACATAACAGCAGGAGAGGTAAACAGAAGAATAAAATATGGATTGATGGAATATTAGAAACACTAGGAAACAACAGCAGGAGAGGCCAACAGAAGAACAAAATATGGATTGATGGAATATTAGAAACACTAGGAAACAACAGCAGGAGAGGTCAACAGAAGAGCAAAATATGGATTGATGGAATATTAGAAACACTAGGAAACATAACAGCAGGATAGGTCAACAGAAGAACAAAATATGGATTGATGGAATATTAGAAACACTAGGAAACATAACAGCAGGATAGGTCAACAGAAGAACAAATATGGATTGATGGAATATTAGAAACACTAGGAAACATAACAGCAGGAGAGGTCAACAGAAGAACAAAATATGGATTGATGGAATATTAGAAACACTAGGAAACATAACAGCAGGAGAGGTCAACAGAAGAACAAAATATGGATTGATGGAATATTAGAAACACTAGGAAACATAACAGCAGGAGAGGTCAACAGAAGAACAAAATATGGATTGATGGAATATTAGAAACACTAGGAAACAACAGCAGGAGAGGCCAACAGAAGAACAAAATATGGATTGATGGAATATTAGAAACACTAGGAAACAACAGCAGGAGAGATCAGCAGGAGAGATCAACAGAAGAGCAAAATATGGATTGATGGAATATTAGAAACACTAGGAAACAACAGCAGGAGAGGCCAACAGAAGAACAAAATATGGATTGATGGAATATTAGAAACACTAGGAAACAACAGCAGGAGAGATCAACAGAAGAGCAAAATATGGATTGATGGAATATTAGAAACACTAGGAAACATAACAGCAGGAGAGGTAAACAGAAGAATAAAATATGGATTGATGGAATATTAGAAACACTAGGAAACAACAGCAGGAGAGGCCAACAGAAAAACAAAATATGGATTGATGGAATATTAGAAACACTAGGAAACAACAGCAGGAGAGACCAACATAAAAACAAGAGACTACAATTTATAACTCCCCTCTACGCTGAAGGGTAAGAGGAAGGAAAGAAAAAGAAACAAAAAAAAAAACGTTATATTTGAAATGGCACATCAAATAATAAAATGGCAGTAGTGTTGCTATTTCTGGACTTGTTTCCCCCACATATCTACATAAACAATGCCCGTTAGATTTTTTAAAGCAAAAAACGGCCTTTCTTGTACTTCTTTTCTTGTCTCTTGCACTCCCGTTAATTTGTTCTTTCCTTCTTGTTTTATGAACAGACATTTTAACAGATAAACAATTGCTCTTCTTCCTGTTTTATGAACAAACATTTTAACAGATAAACAATTGCTCTTCTTCCTGTTTTATGAACAAACATTTTAACAGATAAACAATTGCTCTTCTTCCTGTTTTATGAACAGACATTTTAACAGATAAACAATTGCTCTTCTTCTTGTTTTATGAACAAACATTTTAACAGATAAACAATTGCTCTTCTTCTTGTTTTATGAACAGACATTTTAACAGATAAACAATTGCCCTACACAAAAAGTTGAATGTGCACAACAAAAGCGGTACATCCTAACGTTCGGTATATGATATAATAAAGGTCAAGACAAAGAGGGACACATGCCACACACAAAAGACAGGACATATTCTATAAAATCCTGAAGCACAGTAACCCTACATACGTATATATGTTTATTAATTTGTACTGTCTAATCATCAATAATTTTTAAAAAATAGAAATAACAAAACGTTTAACAATATGTAAAGATATACAAACAGCAAAAGAAATAACATCAGAGCTAAAGATGAGAAAATGAAAGTGCTATATATTATCAACACTCCTCTATAGTTCAGAAACATGGAAGCTGAACATGAACACAGGAAATACAATTGAAGCCCTTAAAATACGGATGTAAATAAGATTGGGAAGACGTGAGAGGACAAAGAAGAAAACAAATAATGAAGTTTTGAAACTGCCGCAAACAACATGTACGAACTGGGAAGATGACCACAAGGGGAAATAATGGTGGAAAAGTCTGTTGATCGAACAGATTACTGTCCCTTGTTTACAAGTAAGTGTGTGGTGTGCGAGTACGTGTGTGTTTACATATAAACACTGTGTGTCTAGAGTATATTCAGTTTTATAACATCTTTTGTCAAAGAAATATTACTTTCAGTGCAGAGAACATTACCAGATCTCGTCTCTGTGTGTCTAGAATATCACAAAATCTCGTCTCTGTGTGTCTAGAACATCACAAAACCTCTTCCTTGTGTGTCTAGAACATCACAAAACCTCTTCCCTGTGTGTCTAGAATATCACAACACCTCTTCCTGCGTACAAGCAGTATGGTAGCTCGGTTGTAACCCCTTTATTCTGCTTAAGATGTGTAACTCTGCAACAACTGAAGTAAGCTTTAGCGTTCTGTAATGTTACATAGATCCTGTCCTATTACACCGAAGAATGGCATGGACAATTAATGAATGAGCAAGTATACTGAGAACACTGTGAACAAACATGAAAATGAGGTAATGAATGTACCTCAAATGACACCACGACATACAGTCTTGGTCTGCCTCTGCCTCTTTTACCTTGTATTTTCCCTTCCAATATTACTTTTAGTAGGCTGTTGTGTCTTTTAACATGCCCCAAAAATTTCATTTGTCTTGTCTTAATTGTATTTAGTAGTTCTCTTTTTATTTTTAGTTGTTTTAAAACTTCATCGTTTGTTTTCTTTTCCCTCCATCCAATTCCAGCTATGATGGAGATAAGATATTTGAGATTGTAAGTACATTTTGCAATGTACTTACAATTTCAAATATGCGGGAGTCAAGGTCAATGAGGTGGTTGGTATTTTGTGTTCCGGGTCATCTATATTTAGAACTGTCATTATGGAAATTGTCAACATAAGGTCAATCAGTTCATGTTCGTCTCTACAAACGTTTCTGTCGTTGTAGTCCTAACTCAGTAGCCCCTGCAACAAGCCGGACTTGGAATATGAGGAAACTGCAACAAGGAACACTGTCATACAACGTTACTAATATCCCAGGTATATTATCAAAAGCTTACGTTACGTCCTGAGTCATCCCTACGATGAGTCTCTTACACAAAGAGCGGTTTGTCTCCTTGTTCACCAGCTTGGCGCAGTTCAGTCCTGACTTTTTTCCAACCAACGAGAGTGCATGATTATCAAATAATAGAAAACACGATTGTACAAATGTGACTTTGGTTTAGTAAAGACTTTTCAAGCATATTTCTGGTAAAACATGGAATGGTCCTTTCTGGTATCAGCTTCGATAAGTTAAGGGTGAGGCTCATACTGTATTGTACAATAAAGACATGATTAAAATGAAAAACAGGATTTAATCCGAAAGAAAACAGAACTTGTTAGATAAAAAGGAAAGATTTTACTCAAAAAAGCAGGTAGGGCATGATAATGTGGACGTTTATTTTCATAGTTTATGTATTAATTGGAACGGCACAATACTTGGCTCGATATACACCTCAACGGCTGGACATACACCTCAACGGCTGGACATACACCTCAACGGCTCGACATACACCTCAACGGCTGGACATACACCTCAACGGCTGGACATACACCTCAACGGCTGGACATACACCTCAACGGCTGGACATACACCTCAACGGCTGGACATACACCTCAACGGCTGGACATGCACCTCAACGGCTCGACATGCACCTCAACGGCTGGACATACACCTCAACGGCTGGACATACACCTCAACGGCTGGACATACACCTCAACGGCTGGACATACACCTCAACGGCTGGACATACACCTCAACGGCTCGACATACACCTCAACAGCTGGACATACACCTCAACGGCTCGACATACACCTCAACGGCTGGACATACACCTCAACGGCTGGACATACACCTCAACGGCTGGACATGTCCGGTAAGAGATTGATGTGGAGTAACGCTAGGTTCAGATAAACAAATAATTCATGTATAACGATATAGCTCATGATGATGATGGCTACTATAGTTCGTTCACAAAGTAGTGCTCACATAGTTGATCAATTACCTCGGAAACTGTTTGATGAATTTCTGTAATTCTTTTTTCATGAAATATTATTTTTTCGCCGACCTTCAGATTTTATAACATTTAAATACAAAGGTATTCTGAATTTTGCACAAATCGTTTATTGTTATATAATTTTAGGAAAATATCAAACCGCGTGCTCTAAACATTAGATTTTACTGTTAAATTATGTTAATTTTCTAACAATGCAAGCCAAAGGCGTATCCGTATTACATTGAATAAGGCAACATTTTTCATTTTATTTTATATCTTCGTCATAGAGATGTGAGAGACTTCCTTGCTTGACCGCCGCCTCTGCAGAGTCAAAGTCCTGTCCTATCCATCGATTGAAAGACTTTCTATCTATATTTAGAGCTGCCCGTGTTCTGTTTGCTGTTTTTTTTAATATCGTAATATAACCGACCCCTTTTAAATTCCTTGCAAAAGTGCATGTACATTAACACAGTTACCTTTTGCATAGTTTTCAATTCCGAACGTATGTACTTTGTCCCTCCTTCGGAAATCCTTGATACGAAGTCGAGAGGGGATAGTGCGACTGGGTAAAGCACTATCTCCATATTCCGTGCCCAGGCAGAGTAGGCAAAGTGAAATGAGGAAGAAAGAACCAATAACCAGTAATAACCAACTTAACTGTCCTGCGACGTGCTAAGACCCCAACAATCATGTCGATGCTCAAATGTCGAAGACTAAGATGGCTGGGGCATGTCCAGCGAATAGAAGAAAAGCGCATCCCCGGGCAAATACTATATGGTGAACTAACACACGGAAAAAGACAAATCGGCAGACCTAAACTACGATATAGAGATATCTGTAAATCATCTCTGAATGACTTCTCCATCTGTGAAAATGACTGGGAACATCTGGCAAGTAATCGCACATTATGGAGAGCATGTATAAGGAACGGTATGACATTATTTGAGACTGTGCTAAGGCAAAACTTAGAAGAGAAAAGACTCATGAAAAAGGATGGAAAATCCTGTGCACCAGTGGGCCTGACTTGTTCATTCTGTGGCTGTGTGTGTTTGTCAAACATTGGTAGAATTAGCCACAAGAGAAGCTGTTCGACAAAAACAAAACTTCAAAAAATACACAATAACCTTTACTAGACCGTCTGACAAGACGAAAAGGGCCATATAGTTTTGCATAGTGATTAATTTACACTTTAAACTCTTCATGAATTTAAAAATCAAGTAGTCACTTCACAACAGCTTACAAATTATCACACTGCAGGAATATTCATTAATAGTAAATATTTTGACAAAATACGCCTCTGTACCAAATTAACAAGAAACAGGAAATGAAATTACCAAAAAAAACACACCTCGGAGTGGCGTTGGTCTTACAAGTTAAGTGTGCGAAAAGGTACTAAGATTATGTTGTGTGCACGCGAAATTTGCCTTTTTAATTGGTGAGTTGATTACAACAAATGTGGGTATTGTAAAATCATAAAAATTTAGGACAAGCAAGAAAATCATATTTTTATATACCTCAAATAAGCAAACATTTTTCCTAAATGCATGACAGTAGGGCAAAAAATCAAACTGAAGGTCGGTGAAAAAATAAGATTTCACGAAAAAGAATTACAGAAATTCATCAAACAGTTTCCGAGATAATTAATAAATTCAGTGGGTACAAATTTGTGAACGAACTATCATCATCCTCATCGAGTGCAGACTCCGCAACGAAGGTTGGCTACCATGGAGCGCCATTCTGCTCTGTCCCTTGCTTTGATGGTGCAGGTTGGAACCAACTATAGCAGTATTGTTTTAGAGGTTATTGTTTTATGTTAGTTAAGAGTCTATAGCTCTTCCTTCTTATTTGTAAAATACTGGATCAAATTGTGTGTGAAAAGTGATCCGATTCTGTATGTGTGCGCTTTATTTCTATTGAGCCTTAATCTTCTAATCTTAATCCCTGTTACATGAGATCAAATTACGTGTCCTATCGAAGGCAGAATATATTAAACTAACGCCTCGTTTTCAAGTTAAGCAAATGAAGGAGCTCTTCTTGCGTTGAGTTAGCATATTGCACAACTTAGTTTACACGGCTGTTCCAGGCTTCATTTGAACAAAAATAATAAATATTAATTCCTACCCAGTATTCAATAAATATATATTTACAATATATACATTCAGTGACAAAAACAACTGGTGCACAGAAGATCTATGTGCTCCCCAGCAACACGACACATTGTAAGGTGAATAAAGTAGAAAAAATCCAGTGGTGGAAGGTCACAAACAAAATTAATACGTTAGTGTTTGGATCATCATCACAGCACGCCGAACTAATCCATAACTGCGCCAATTTTCCCCTCGAAATAGTGAGAATCTCCAAGGAGAATCTTGATCTATGTGCACGAACTCCGTAACACGACATGGGAAAGGCAAATAAAAGATTCAAGCGACAAATTGCTCACAATTACTTTTTTTTTTTTAAATGGAAATCGAGTCCCGTCTATGGAGTATTGTGAGGTTTTATTATGAAGTGTTGTCAGCAGTACACCAGGTTTGTCTCGAGACTACTATCTTGAGGTTTTTTTTGTGAAGTGTTGCCAGCAGTATCCCAGGCCGTCTTTCCCGTAAAGAAATCACCAGTGTCCAGTTGAGCCTGGGAGATATTAAAAGCTGGTCAGTTGGTGGCTAAACTCCAACCTCTAGTCTCTAGTCAGTTATTAACCCCAACCTCTAGTCTCTAGTCAGTTACTAACCCCAACCCATTAGTCCCTAGTCAATTACTAACCCCAGCCATTAGTCTCTAGTCAGTTACTAACCCCAACCTCTAGTCTCTAGTCAGTTACTAACCCCAACCTCTAGTCTCTAGTCGGTTACTAACCCAACCTCTAGTCTCTAGTCAGTTACTAACCCCAATCTCTAGTCTCTAGTCAATTACTAACCCCAACCTCTAGTCTCTAGTCGGTTACTAACCCCAACCTCTAGTCTCTAGTCTCTAGTCAGTTACTAACCCCACCTCTAGTCTCTAGTCAGTTACTAACCCCAACCTCTAGTCCCTAGTCAATTACTAACCCCAACCTCTAGTCTCTAGTCAGTTACTAACCCCAACCTCTAGTCTCTAGTCAGTTACTAACCCCAACCTCTAGTCTCTAGTTATTTATTAACCCCAACCTCTAGTCTCTAGTCAGTTACTAACCCCAACCATTAGTCCCTAGTCAATTACTAACCCCAACCTCTAGTCCCTAGTCAATTACTAACCCCAACCATTAGTCTCTAGTCAGTTACTAACCCCAACCTCTAGTCGCTAGTCAGTTACAAACCCCAACCACTAGTCTCTAGTCGGTTACTAACCCCAACCTCTAGTCTCTAGTCAGTTACTAACCCCAACCTCTAGTCTCTAGTCAGTTACTAACCCCAATCTCTAGTCTCTAGTCAATTACTAACCCCAACCACTAGTCTCTAGTCATTTACTAACCCCAACCTCTAGTCTCTAGTCAGTTACTAACCCCAACCTCTAGTCTCTAGTCAATTACTAACCCCAACCTCTAGTCTCTAGTCAGTTACTAACCCCAATCTCTAGTCTCTAGTCAGTTACTAACCCCAACCTCTAGTCTCTAGTCAGTTACTAACCCCAACCTCTAGTCTCTAGTCAGTTACTAACCCCAACCTCTAGTTTCTAGTCAGTTACTAACCCCAACCACTAGTCTCTAGTCAGTTACTAACCCCAAACACTAGTCTCTAGTCAGTTACTAACCCCAACCACTAATCTCCAGTCAGTTACTAACTCCAACCACTAGTCTCCAGTCAGTTACTAACCCCAATCACTAATCTCCAGCCAGTTAGTAACCTCAACCATTAATCTCCATTCAGTTACTAACCTCCAACCATTAATCTCCATTCAGTTACTAACCTCCAACCACTAATCTCCAGTCAGTTACCTACCCCAACCACTAATCTCCATTCAGTTACTAACCTCCAACCACTAATCTCTAGTCAGTTACTAACCTCCAACCACTAATCTCCATTCAGTTACTAACATCCAACCACTAATCTCCATTCAGTTACTAACCTCCAACCACTAATCTCCATTCAGTTACTAACCTCCAACCACTAATCTCCAGTCAGTTACTAACCTCCAATCACTAATCTTCAGTCAGTTACTAACCCCAACCTCTAGTCTCTAGTTAGTTACTAACCCCAACCTCTAGTCTCTAGTCAGTTACTAACCTCCAACCACTAATCTCCAGTCAGTTACTAACCTCCAACCACTAATCTCCAGTCAGTTACTAACCTCCAATCACTAATCTTCAGTCAGTTACTAACCTCCAACCACTAATCTCCAGTCAGTTACTAACCTCCAACCACTAATCTCCAGTCAGTTACTAACCTCCAACCACTAATCTACAGTCAGTTACTAACCCCAACCTCTAGTCTCTAGTCAGTTACTAACCCCAACCTCTAGTCTCTAGTCAGTTACTAACCTCCAACCACTAATCTCCAGTCAGTTACTAACCCCAAACCACTAGTCTTCAATCGACGAGTTCACTAACAATTTTGCTATTTAACTTCTTATAGCAAGGGCGTAATACTGACCACATTACCCCAAAAATCATGTGCCTAAAGTCTGTAAAAATTATGGTCGCTAACACCATATTCATTATATGCCACTTGGGGTGACGGAGCTCTTTACTTAATTTACTTGACTTCTTATATTTAAAAAAAAAGTTTGCAAGAAATTAGAGTATTGGAAATTAAAATAGAAACGTTCATTCCCTGAGAAACTCGTGGCATACAATTGATAACTCTAGTAATTTCGCCAAAAAAGAGAGGATGTATTGAGTGACTACATGGAAACATAGACGTGTCTAATAGATTTTTTTTTTATTGTGTAAAAACCTCTGCGCAAAGTTTCAGTTACAAAGATATTCTTCATTTCATGATCAATAAACTGAATGATGGAGATTGTAATTATGACATGATCAGCCTTAACTCCAGGGTTCAATGAAGAAATAATAAATTGAATGGTGGAGATTGTAATTATGACATGATCAGCCTTAACTCCAGTGTTCAATGAAGAAATAATAAACTGAATGATGGAGATTGTAATTATGACATGATCAGCCTTAACTCCAGGGTTCAATGAAGAAATAATAAATTGAATGGTTTATTATTTTTTTTAAATAGACATAGCGTCTATCAACAAACTGTATTCTACAGCAGCCCTTAACAATTGGATACTGCAATTTTAGAGAAATAGGAAAACATTCCAGAAAATAGAGATTGAATAACGAAATACATGTATCAAACAGATGGAATAACGAGGTACATGTATCAAACAGATGGAATAACGAGATTCGTGTATCAAACAGATGGAATAACGAAATACATGTATCAAACAAATGGAATAACGAGATACATGTATCAAACAGATGGAATAACGAAATACAAGTATCAAACAAATGGAATAACGAGATACATGTATCAAACAGATGGAATAACGAAATACATGTATCAAACAGATGGAATAACGAGATTCGTGTATCAAACAGATGGAATAACGAAATACATGTATCAAACAGATGGAATATCGAAATACATAATTTTGAGGCGCGAAGGCACACCTCACAGCACCAGAGCTGAAAGTTGTTAGTGACCCACAGCTGATGGCTTGCGCCAGGATAGGTGAACCAGAACCATCCAGACCATGCTCCACCTCTCCGCGGTGCCTCTAGTAATAGACTAACCTGTCTAGTCTGGCCAAGCGAGTAGGGATCGAAGAGGGAAGGCAACCCAGTACTCAAAAATGTCGTGCTGAAGTCGGATGTGTTGGGCCGAAAGGCGCAAATATCACAGTTATATTGCAAACCACAACACAACGCAGACACGCCCACTTAACGCCCTTTTAAGGGCGGATGATATGCGTGTGAGGGCCAAACCTTGGACTAATAAAAATGCTACATTTGTGTCTGGTATTGTAAAACACAAGAGAATATGACATAGAATAATCTAAAGCAGAAAAACTGTGTGTCCCAACTACACTGATGCGCATTTTCTTTATATCTTGACATTTGGGTGTTACCTCTATGGTGTGTATATTGTCCATGCTATAAGGCCGCTTGTCCGATATATGATCCTAGAAAGCTTCACATGAATCCGTGTTTTTATTGTTGTTTTTTTATTTTAAAATCTCTGCAAACTTGTGGGGGATCCTTCTCTCATGCACAATGTGCCAGTGACAGGTTAATGTCAAGTCTTGTAGACATTAATAACAGATCTACGTTAATAACACACTGGCTTAGGTCGACGGGCAGTTATAGCAGTGTTGCTTGTAGGTTTTATTTTAAGAGCTTTTTTATTGGAGGGAAAGGGGGGGGGGTGTGCTTGAATGTGGCTCACATGCCATGCTTCTTCTTCTTCTATCCTTTTAGCTCCCAGTGGAGCATAGGTCTTCAACAAACACCTTCCAAGTCGTTCTGTTTTTTTGCCATTCTTTTAAGATCATTCCATGTCTTCCCCATCATCTTCATCTCTGCTTCTATCTGTCTTCTCCAAGAATTCCTTGGTCTTCCTCTTTGACTTTTCCCCTGGGGATTCCAAAAAAGGGCCTGTTGTGTAATACTCTCAGTTGGCTTCCGTAGTGTGTGTCCTATCCAGCGCCATCATCTTCGCTGTATCTCTTTATCCACTGGTGTTTGACTGGTACATTTCCATAATTCCATGTTAGTGATTTTGCCCTGCCATTTCCATCCTTTTATTCTGCGTAAGCATCCATTAATGAAAGTCTGTATCTTCGTGATTGTCAATTGTGTTGTTCTCCATGTTTCACAGCCATATAATAGGACCGCCATGTTTACCTCCGAGAAATTTGAACCAAACTTGCTCCACTCGTTACCTTATGGTTCATGTTTGGGCAGGTAGGATCTTCGCTATTCTGTGCGAGTCGAGCCTCGATCTGATCACGGAGAATAACGTCAGCACAGAGCACGAGAATTGAAGAACAGACGAGAGTTCACGAGATAACATAAATTGTGCATGTAACTTCTGTGAGGTCCAATAGGTAGAATTGGATGGAAAGAAAAGAAAACAAACGAGGAAGTTTTAAAACAACTAAAAATGAAAAGAGAACTACTAAACACAATTAGAGCAAGACAAATGAAATTTTTGGGTCATGTTAAAAGACACAACAGCCTAATAAAAGTAATACTGGAAGGGAAAATGCAAGGTTAAAAGAGGCAGACCAAGACTAACATGGACGAGTAACATCAAAAGATGGACAAGCCAGCCTATGACAATCTGCACGATCAAAGCAAGAGAGAGAGAGTGGAATGGCGCTCCATGGTAGCCAACCTTCGTTGCGGAGACGGCACTCAATGATGAATGAACTTCTGTGACACTGACATGGAGCCGCGCTAGAGCCAATGGTTAGTGAATTAAGAACGTAAAGAACTGGTTCGATCCAGATCAACAACTCCTGAAGTCGCCCCGGCTAAAATGAGTTCCGGAATTTTCTGAGAAGGTAGTATCATCTGGCGTAATACCGACCATATAAAATGTCCCTTTGAAAGATACGATCACTAGTACCCTCTTCCTCACGGCGTGAAGGTAACCCGTATCCTAATGTTTGCCCCAGCAGCAGCATATGATCTGTTTTTTTTTTTCGAATTTTCGAAAACAAAAGATTCCTCACTCTAACTAATGAAACTGAATCCGAAAGTGCATTACATCTTCCGTCTCCTATTGGACTAAACAGTAGCTGGTACCTAGCTGAGGTCAAATATCACTGGGGGAAATATAACTTCTCATCTATTTTGGAGTCGGATTCTTATAAAATTGAGACAGTGTTGCTGTACTAAACCCTGAGCCTCAAAGCGATTCGTTGAAGTTCACGTACTACATGCTTCAACTATACGTACAACGCTGAAATATGGCCGTAGAGTTTCAAGATATTACAACCGATAGAAATTGTTCAAATATGGAGGAACACAAAGTTCTCCGCAGATGATAAAACAAAACATAATCTGCACTACAATCCAGAAAATTACCACATCTGCAGACCTTATTGATTGAACTCTGCAAGCACCAAAGGGTTGCCCTGCGGTGGATCCCATCTCACTGTGGAATACCAGGAAATGAGAAAGCAGATCAGTTGGCAAAGGAAGGTTTAACATGCACACAATTAGATACTCCGGTTACATACCATCATAAGAAACAGATAATCAAATCAATCAGAGGACCACAAGCCCTAAATCATGATGCCTTTCATAATATGAATAGATATGAAGAAGTTATCATTATACGCCTCAGAACAGGACACAATCGACTCCATAGTCACATGTATACAAAATTCAAGATCAGCACATCAACTACTTTTACATGTGGACAGGCGCCCCAGACTGCTGAACACATACTTCAAGACTGCACTGAATATGGTAGACTGAGGAAAATCCATTGGCCCATAGATACAACACTACAGACAAAACTATATGGGCCCACTGCAAGAATTACAAAAGACAGTAAAATGTATACAGGAAACGACATTGCAGATATAGACAATACTTCAGGCGAACGAAAGATAGATAGATAGATAGATAGATAGATAGATAGATAGATAGATAGATAGATAGATAGATAGATAGATAGATAGATAGATAGATAGATAGATAGATAGATAGATAGATAGATAGATAGATAGATAGATAGATAGATAGATAGATAGATAGATAGATAGATAGATAGATAGATAGATAGATAGATAGATAGATAGATAGATAGATAGATAGATAGATAGATAGATAGATAGATAGATAGATCACTCTGTCTTGTCACGTGGCCAAACAATTATATCCGTTGTTTCCTTATATATTCTATGGCGGGGGCTATTCCTAGCTTTTTTCTCAGTTCTTCATTTCTGATCTTATCTCTCAGGCTGTTTTCTGTCATTCGTCTAACACATTTCATCTCAGTAGAGGTTATTTTTCTTATTGTTCTTGCATCCAATGTCCAGGACTGGCATTTGTAGCACAACACTGAGATGAATATTGTATTGTAGAGTGCCCGTTTTGCCTCTAGAGTTGTACATTAGTGGTGATAGCTGTCCAATGATTTTACTAGCTTTTATGCTTGAGTTTATCTCTGCTATTTGTCACTAGACTTCCTAGGTATTTAAATGCCTCTATTTGTTTTAGTTGTCTTCCTTCTATAATTATGTTGATGTTCTGTTTCTCTTTTGCGACATTCATGACTTCTGTTTTGTTGATGTTGATTTTCATGTTGCATTTTGTGCCTGTGCTGTTGAGTTTATTTAAGTGTTCTTGTAGGTCTTCTATTGTTTCGTGTATTAGTGCCTGATCGTCTGCAAATAGAAGCTCGTTGATCTCCTCTGTCTCTGATGGGTTGGCTAGCTTGCATATATGGTCCATGTATCTAATAAACAGTAGGGGGGATAGTACGCACCCCTGTATTACACCTGATCTAACTTCAAAGTGGTCTGTGTAGCCTGCTACTGTTCTGACCCTGCAGCTGCTGTCATGTAGAGACTGTTAATTAGGTTGATTAGATGTTGACTAACTCCGTATGTTGTTAGTATCTCCCACAGTTGTTCTCTGTTAGATGTTGACTTACTCCGTATGTTGTTAGTATCTCCCACAGTTGTCCTCTTCTACAGTTTCAAATATTATCTGGTCTTCAAATGAAAAATGAGGTTGCGTACGCTAAAGGTAATGCTTCGACCTCTGGACAGAAAGGACCCGGGTTCGAAACCCATTAAAGGCTCTGGTGATTTTTTAAAGAATAGAAATTAAAATATAAATCGTGGTATCTTCGTGACGTTATCCTCCCTTGATCTCTTGGGTAGTGAGATCCTATTTCTAGCCATCTCGGATAATGGCAAAAAAAAATAATAATAATAAATTTAAAAAAACAGGAGGTACCGTGTGCACTCGCGCACGTTAAAAATCCCGTTGTAACTACAATCGAAAAGAGTAGTTCGTCAATTTTGCTCTGGCAAAGTTGTCAGCAAAACCTACCCAGGCGTGTTACTGAGTTCGTGCGCCAGGGCTATCTTCAGCTTTTCTTGAGATTCTCGAATGGGATAACGGAGCACCAATGTATTCACACGGTGTGTAATGATGATCAACAACAAATAAACGTTTTATGTGATGCATTAAATTGTTCTAATTTCGACTGTGGTCAGCCATGTCAAGCCGGAAGTAGATGTTAGTCACCACAGAAATGAAGAAAGCGACCGACTGGAGAAACAAGAAGAGACACAATAAACAAAAACATAAGACCATGCAAGAGAAAGAATCAGCATAGCTGGAACAAGGAGAAGTGGGAGCCGCGATAGCTCAGTGGTTAGTGAACTGGACTACAAAGGACAAGGGGTAGGGTTCGATCCCAACCGACGGCTTCCGGGTTCACCCAGCCTTAAATGGGTACCGGATTTTTTTCTTGGAAAGTAAAGCAGCACGGGCGTAATACCGACCACATTACCCCAAAAATCATGTGCTGAAGGTCTGTAAAATTTATGGTCACTAACACCATATTTCCCTATACGCCACTTGGCGTGACGGGGTCACTAACACCATATTTCCCTATACGTCACTTGGCGTGACGGGGTCACTAACACTATATTTCCCTATACGTCACTTGGCGTGACGGGGTCACTAACACTATATTTCCCTATACGCCACTTGGCGTGACGGGGTCACTAACACTATATTTCCCTATACGTCACTTGGCGTGACGGGGTCACTAACACTATATTTCCCTATACGTCACTTGGCGTGACGGGGTCACTAACACTATATTTCCCTATACGTCACTTGGCGTGACGGGGTCACTAACACTATATTTCCCTATACGTCACTTGGCGTGACGGGGTCACTAACACTATATTTCCCTATACGTCACTTGGCGTGACGGGGTCACTAACACTATATTTCCCTATACGTCACTTGGCGTGACGGGGTCACTAACACTATATTTCCCTATACGTCACTTGGCGTGACGGGGTCTCTTTTACCTTTTAGCTCCTGGTGGAGCATAGGTCTTCAACAAACACTTTCCAAGTCGTTCTGTTTTTTGCCATTCTTTTAAGATCATTCCATGTCTTCCCCATCATCTTCATCTCTGCTTCTATCTGTCTTCTCCAAGAATTCCTTGGTCTTCCTCTTTGTCTTTTCCCCTGGGGATTCCAAAAAAGGGCCTGTTGTGTAATACTCTCAGTTGGCTTCCGTAGTGTGTGTCCTATCCATCGCCATCGTCTTCGCTGTATCTCTTTATCCACTGGTATTTGACCGGTACATTTCCATAATTCCACGTTAGTGACTTTGTCCTGCCATTTCCATCCCTTTATTCTGCGCAAGCATCCATTAATGAAAGTCTGTACTTTCGTGATTGTCAATTTTGTCATTCTCCATGTTTCACAGCCATATAATAGGACCGACTTAACATTTGAGTTGAAAATTTTTATTTTTGTATTTAGCCTAATTTCTTTGGATTTCCATATGTTTCCCAGTGCAATGAAAGCTCCTCTTGCTTTTGATATCCTTATTTTGGTATCATTTTCTGTTCCTCCCTCTTTATCTATATTACTGCCCAGATATATATAAGATTGTACGTCTAGTAGAGGTATTTCTCCTAGTTTTATATGGTTATTGCCAACTGCATTAATTCTCATAATATTGGTCTTATCTCTATTAATCTTTAGTCCTAGCTGTTGTGATCTCTCATCTAATATACTCATTTTATCCTGCATCTGTTGATGGCTGTGTGATAGGAGAGCTATGTCATCAGCAAAGTCTAAATCATCAAGTTGTTTGGTCAGTGACCACTGGATCCCATTTCTGTTGTTTTGAGTTATTTTCATAATCCAATCTATGGCCAGTAGAAAGAGAAATGGAGACAGGAGGCATCCTTGCCTTACTCCTGTTCTTATTTCAAATGCTTCTGTAAGCTGTCCTTCATGCACCACACTACATTTTGTTCCTTCATACATTGTTTTTATCAGGTTAATAAACTTTATGGGGATTCCGTAATGACTCAGCAACTTCCAAAGCATTCTTCTGTCTAAACTATCAAATGCCTTTTCGTAATCTATGAATCCAATATATAGTGGGGATTTTAGTTCTAAACTTTGTTCAACTATTATACGTAGGGTAGTTATTTGATCAGCACATGATCTGTTCTTCCTAAAACCTGCTTGTTCATCTCTCAAGTGTTTCTCTATAGCCTCTTTTAGTCTCTCCAGAATGATTCTGCCTAATATTTTTCCTGGCACTGATAGTAGCATAATTCCCCTATAATTTGTGCACTCCTGTAAACTTCCTTTCTTTGGTAGTTTGATCATATAACCTTCTCTCCAGTCTTTAGGTATTTCTTCCCTCTCCCAAATTTTATCCAATAGATCCTGTAACATCTTGGTAGAGGTGTTAATATCTGCTTTGATGGCTTCCGAAGGAATTTCATCTGGTCCTGTGGCTTTACCATCTTTTAATAATTTGATGGCTTTCATTATTTCTTCTTTGCTTGGTTTTCCGCAGTTAACGTGTAACTCTTCTTCTGCTGGTAGTATATCTGGAGGATTATTTGAGCCGGGTCTGTTCAAAAGTTCTTCAAAGTGTTCTTTCCATCTCTCCATTTGTTCCCTTATATTACTAAGCAGATTTCCTTTCTTGTCTTTGATAAAGGCGTTGATCTGTTTGTATTTTCCACCTAATTTCTTTGTGCTGTTGTACAGTTCTTTCATATTCCCTTTATTTGCTGCTTCTTCTGCCTCTTTAGCTAGTTCATCTATATATTTCCTCTTATCCCTTTTAATGCATCTTCTCACTTCTTTGTTCACCTCTGTGTAAGCTTCCTGTGTCTTGGCTTTATTACTTCTTGTTTTGCTTTTATTTATGTCTGCTTTCTTGTTCTTTCTTTCTTTAATTTTATCCAGGGTCTCTGCTGTCATCCATGCCTTATTCTGGCGTTCTCTTTTCCCCAGTGTTTCTTCGCATGTCTCTTTCCATATATTTTTTACCTGTTTCCAATGATCTTCTATATTTATTGTATTTTCTAGTTGTTGGAGGACTTGGTATTTGTTTGATATTGTGACTGCGAATTTATCTTTAATTCCTTGTTCTTTAAGAAACCCTACATTGAAATACTTTCTACCCTTATTCGTTGTATTATACCTTTTTAATTTAATTTTAAGTTTGGCTAACAGAAGATGATGATCAGAAGCTATATCTGCCCCTCTATATACTTTTACATCCTGTAAGGATGACTTAAACTTATTATTAATACATATGTGATCAATTTGATTTTCCGTTCTATGATCTGGTGACACCCATGTAGCTTTGTGTATTCTTTTATGTTGGAATATTGTTCCTCCTAGGCTCATTTGATTAAGGGCGCAGAAATTCACAAATATCTCTCCATTCTCGTTTATATCTCCAAGTCCATGTTTTCCCATAATCTCTTCGAAGCCTCTGTTGTCTGATCCTACCTTAGCATTTAGGTCTCCCATCAAGATTATAATATCCTTGGCTCGTCTTGCATCCATCTGCCATTGTAGCTGTTTATAAAAATCATCTTTAACTGAGTCATCTTTATCGTTGGTTGGTGCATAGCATTGTATAATGTGTAATTTTATTTTGTTTTTGGTTGTTCTAAATGTTGCTCTCACCAGTCTTGGTCCCACTGCCTCCCATTCTATTAGTGTCTTCTGTGCATTTTTTGATAGCATTATAGCTACCCCTTCGCTATGTTGTGCTCCTGGTTCCTGGTGTCCTGATGATAAAATCATCTCCCCTGTATTCAATTTTATTCTCTCTGCTCCCAGCCATCTTGTTTCACACATTCCCAGAATATCTATCTTATAGTTGGTCATTTCTGCTGCCACTTGTGCCGCTTTTCCCTGTTCGTTAAGGGTACGAACATTCCAGGTGCCAATTCTGGATGATTTCCTGGTAGACAAAGGGTGAGTCGGCAACCCGGACTCCTTATGGCTTTCTCCGGATTGCGTCATACGTCTCTTAGACAGAGAGCCCTTCTCTTTCCTGGTTGACGGATTAACTTTATCTTTCTTTGACTTGTTCATGTTTGTGAAGTTTTTTCGGCTTACTTTTTTTACAGTATGGGATAGCCAGTCCCATGCCTAACCCTCCTTTCTCGCCTCTTACGAACATGCCTGGTAGGGTACAGCGCCGCTATTCTTTACTCCCCTTTCGGGCCCCGGCAGCGCACGGGCGGCGTGACGGGGCCACTAACACTATATTTCCCTATACGCCACTTGGCGTGACGGGGGTACTTGACTTTTTATAGAGGAAAAATAGTGGTCAGGTCAACTCAGACGTGGTTACATTATGTTATGTTTTATTGTTTTCTTACGTTGAGTTGTTATGTTATGTTGAGTTATTATGTTGAGTTGCTGTGTTAAGTTGAATTGTTATGTTACGTTGAGTTGTTATGTTAAGTTGAGTTGCTATGTTACGTTGAGTTGTAGTACTACTAAGAGTTATGTTACGTTGAGTTGTTATGTTATATTGAGTTATTGTGTTAGTTGAGTTATGCTATTTCCCTTCAGTGACAAAATATATGTAACAGAACCAATTGCTCTACATCCAACACTTTACACCGCCTGTTATCTCTCTCCTACCGACACCCAACACTTTACACCGCCTGTTATCTCTCTCCTATCGACACCCAACGCTTTACACCGCCTGTTATCTCTCTCCTGCCGACACTCAACACTTTACACCGCCAGTTATGATTCTCCTACCGACACCCAACACTTTACACCGCCTGTTATCTCTCTCCTGCCGACACCCAACACTTTACACCGCCTGTTATCTCTCTCCTACCGACACCCAACACTTTACACCGCCTGTTATCTCTCTCCTGCCGACACCCAACACTTTACACCGCCTGTTATCTCTCTCCTACCGACACCCAACACTTTACACCGCCTGTTATCTCTCTCCTGCCGACACCCAACACTTTACACCGCCTGTTATCTCTCTCATACCGACACCCAACACTTTACACCGCCTGTTATCTCTCTCCTGCCGACACCCAACACTTTACACAGCCTGTTATCTCTCTCCTGCCGACACCCAACACTTTACACCGCCTGTTATCTCTCTCCTGCCGACACCCAACACTTTACACCGCCTGTTATCTCTCTCATACCGACACCCAACACTTTACACCGCCTGTTATCTCTCTCCTGCCGACACCCAACACTTTACACAGCCTGTTATCTCTCTCCTGCCGACACCCAACACTTTACACCGCCTGTTATCTCTCTCCTGCCGACACCCAACACTTTACACCGCCTGTTATCTCTCTCCTGCCGACACCCAACACTTTACACCGCCTGTTATCTCTCTCCTACCGACACCCAACACTTTACACCGCCTGTTATCTCTCTCCTACCGACACCCAACACTTTACACCGCCTGTTATCTCTCTCCTAACGACACCCAACACTTTACACCGCCTGTTATCTCTCTCCTACCGACACCCAACACTTTACACAGCCTGTTATCTCTCTCCTACCGACACCCAACACTTTACACCGCCTGTTATCTCTCTCCTACCGACACCCAACACTTTACACCGCCTGTTATCTCTCTCCTACCGACACCCAACACTTTACACCGCCTGTTATCTCTCTCCTGCCGACACCCAACACTTTACACCGCCTGTTATCTCTCTCCTAACGACACCCAACACTTTACACCGCCTGTTATCTCTCTTCTACCGACACCCAACACTTTACACCGCCTGTTATCTCTCTCCTGCCGACACCCAACACTTTACACCGCCTGTTATCTCTCTCCTGCCGACACCCAGATCTTTCCACCGCCTGTTATGATTCTCCTGCCGACACCCAACACTTTACACCGCCTGTTATCTCTCTCCGGCCGACACCCAACACTTTACACCGCCTGTTATCTCTCTCCTGCCGACACCCAACACTTTACACCGCCTGTTATCTCTCTCCTGCCGACACCCAACACTTTACACCGCCTGTTATCTCTCTCCTGTCGACACCCAGATCTTTACACCGCCTGTTATGATTCTCCTGTCGACACCCAACACTTTACACCGCCTGTTATCTCTCTCCTGTCGACACCCAGATCTTTACACCGCCTGTTATGATTCTCCTGTCGACACCCAACACTTTACACCGCATGTTATGATTCTCCTGTCGACACCCAACACTTTACACCGCCTGTTATCTCTCTCCTGCCGACACCCAACACTTTACACAGCCTGTTATCTCTCTCCTGTCGACACCCAACGCTTTACACCGCCTGTTATCTCTCTCCTGCCGACACTCAACACTTTACACCGCCAGTTATGATTCTCCTACCGACACCCAACACTTTACACCGCCTGTTATCTCTCTCCTGCCGACACCCAACACTTTACACCGCCTGTTATCTCTCTCCTACCGACACCCAACACTTTACACCGCCTGTTATCTCTCTCCTGCCGACACCCAACACTTTACACCGCCTGTTATCTCTCTCCTACCGACACCCAACACTTTACACCGCCTGTTATCTCTCTCCTGCCGACACCCAACACTTTACACCGCCTGTTATCTCTCTCATACCGACACCCAACACTTTACACCGCCTGTTATCTCTCTCCTGCCGACACCCAACACTTTACACAGCCTGTTATCTCTCTCCTGCCGACACCCAGCACTTTACACCGCCTGTTATCTCTCTCCTGCCGACACCCAACACTTTACACCGCCTGTTATCTCTCTCATACCGACACCCAACACTTTACACCGCCTGTTATCTCTCTCCTGCCGACACCCAACACTTTACACAGCCTGTTATCTCTCTCCTGCCGACACCCAACACTTTACACCGCCTGTTATCTCTCTCCTGCCGACACCCAACACTTTACACCGCCTGTTATCTCTCTCCTGCCGACACCCAACACTTTACACCGCCTGTTATCTCTCTCCTACCGACACCCAACACTTTACACCGCCTGTTATCTCTCTCCTACCGACACCCAACACTTTACACCGCCTGTTATCTCTCTCCTAACGACACCCAACACTTTACACCGCCTGTTATCTCTCTCCTACCGACACCCAACACTTTACACAGCCTGTTATCTCTCTCCTACCGACACCCAACACTTTACACCGCCTGTTATCTCTCTCCTACCGACACCCAACACTTTACACCGCCTGTTATCTCTCTCCTACCGACACCCAACACTTTACACCGCCTGTTATCTCTCTCATGCCGACACCCAACACTTTACACCGCCTGTTATCTCTCTCCTAACGACACCCAACACTTTACACCGCCTGTTATCTCTCTTCTACCGACACCCAACACTTTACACCGCCTGTTATCTCTCTCCTGCCGACACCCAACACTTTACACCGCCTGTTATCTCTCTCCTGCCGACACCCAGATCTTTACACCGCCTGTTATGATTCTCCTGCCGACACCCAACACTTTACACCGCCTGTTATCTCTCTCCGGCCGACACCCAACACTTTACACCGCCTGTTATCTCTCTCCTGCCGACACCCAACACTTTACACCGCCTGTTATCTCTCTCCTGCCGACACCCAACACTTTACACCGCCTGTTATCTCTCTCCTGTCGACACCCAGATCTTTACACCGCCTGTTATGATTCTCCTGTCGACACCCAACACTTTACACCGCCTGTTATCTCTCTCCTGTCGACACCCAGATCTTTACACCGCCTGTTATGATTCTCCTGTCGACACCCAACACTTTACACCGCATGTTATGATTCTCCTGTCGACACCCAACACTTTACACCGCCTGTTATCTCTCTCCTGCCGACACCCAACACTTTACACAGCCTGTTATCTCTCTCCTGTCGACACCCAACGCTTTACACCGCCTGTTATCTCTCTCCTGCCGACACTCAACACTTTACACCGCCAGTTATGATTCTCCTACCGACACCCAACACTTTACACCGCCTGTTATCTCTCTCCTGCCGACACCCAACACTTTACACCGCCTGTTATCTCTCTCCTACCGACACCCAACACTTTACACCGCCTGTTATCTCTCTCCTGCCGACACCCAACACTTTACACCGCCTGTTATCTCTCTCCTACCGACACCCAACACTTTACACCGCCTGTTATCTCTCTCCTGCCGACACCCAACACTTTACACCGCCTGTTATCTCTCTCATACCGACACCCAACACTTTACACCGCCTGTTATCTCTCTCCTGCCGACACCCAACACTTTACACAGCCTGTTATCTCTCTCCTGCCGACACCCAGCACTTTACACCGCCTGTTATCTCTCTCCTGCCGACACCCAACACTTTACACCGCCTGTTATCTCTCTCATACCGACACCCAACACTTTACACCGCCTGTTATCTCTCTCCTGCCGACACCCAACACTTTACACAGCCTGTTATCTCTCTCCTGCCGACACCCAACACTTTACACCGCCTGTTATCTCTCTCCTGCCGACACCCAACACTTTACACCGCCTGTTATCTCTCTCCTGCCGACACCCAACACTTTACACCGCCTGTTATCTCTCTCCTACCGACACCCAACACTTTACACCGCCTGTTATCTCTCTCCTACCGACACCCAACACTTTACACCGCCTGTTATCTCTCTCCTAACGACACCCAACACTTTACACCGCCTGTTATCTCTCTCCTACCGACACCCAACACTTTACACAGCCTGTTATCTCTCTCCTACCGACACCCAACACTTTACACCGCCTGTTATCTCTCTCCTACCGACACCCAACACTTTACACCGCCTGTTATCTCTCTCCTACCGACACCCAACACTTTACACCGCCTGTTATCTCTCTCCTGCCGACACCCAACACTTTACACCGCCTGTTATCTCTCTCCTAACGACACCCAACACTTTACACCGCCTGTTATCTCTCTTCTACCGACACCCAACACTTTACACCGCCTGTTATCTCTCTCCTGCCGACACCCAACACTTTACACCGCCTGTTATCTCTCTCCTGCCGACACCCAGATCTTTACACCGCCTGTTATGATTCTCCTGCCGACACCCAACACTTTACACCGCCTGTTATCTCTCTCCGGCCGACACCCAACACTTTACACCGCCTGTTATCTCTCTCCTGCCGACACCCAACACTTTACACCGCCTGTTATCTCTCTCCTGCCGACACCCAACACTTTACACCGCCTGTTATCTCTCTCCTGTCGACACCCAGATCTTTACACCGCCTGTTATGATTCTCCTGTCGACACCCAACACTTTACACCGCCTGTTATCTCTCTCCTGTCGACACCCAGATCTTTACACCGCCTGTTATGATTCTCCTGTCGACACCCAACACTTTACACCGCATGTTATGATTCTCCTGTCGACACCCAACACTTTACACCGCCTGTTATTTCTCTCCTAACGACACCCAACACTTTACACCGCCTGTTATCTCTCTCCTGTCGACACCCAACACTTTACACAGCCTGTTATCTCTCTCCTGTCGACACCCAGATCTTTACACCGCCTGTTATGATTCTCCTGTCGACACCCAACACTTTACACAGCCTGTTATCTCTCTCCTGCCGACACCCAACACTTTACACCGCCTGTTATCTCTCTCCTGCCGACACCCAACACTTTACACCGCCTGTTATCTCTCTCATGCCGACACCCAACACTTTACACCGCCTGTTATCTCTCTCCTGCCGACACCCAACACTTTACACAGCCTGTTATCTCTCTCCTGCCGACACCCAACACTTTACACCGCCTGTTATCTCTCTCCTGCCGACACCCAACACTTTACACCGCCTGTTATCTCTCTCCTGCCGACACCCAACACTTTACACCGCCTGTTATCTCTCTCCTACCGACACCCAACACTTTACACCGCCTGTTATCTCTCTCCTACCGACACCCAACACTTTACACCGCCTGTTATCTCTCTCCTAACGACACCCAACACTTTACACCGCCTGTTATCTCTCTCCTACCGACACCCAACACTTTACACAGCCTGTTATCTCTCTCCTACCGACACCCAACACTTTACACCGCCTGTTATCTCTCTCCTACCGACACCCAACACTTTACACCGCCTGTTATCTCTCTCCTACCGACACCCAACACTTTACACCGCCTGTTATCTCTCTCCTACCGACACCCAACACTTTACACAGCCTGTTATCTCTCTCCTACCGACACCCAACACTTTACACCGCCTGTTATCTCTCTCCTACCGACACCCAACACTTTACACCGCCTGTTATCTCTCTCCTACCGACACCCAACACTTTACACCGCCTGTTATCTCTCTCCTGCCGACACCCAACACTTTACACCGCCTGTTATCTCTCTCCTAACGACACCCAACACTTTACACCGCCTGTTATCTCTCTTCTACCGACACCCAACACTTTACACCGCCTGTTATCTCTCTCCTGCCGACACCCAACACTTTACACCGCCTGTTATCTCTCTCCTGCCGACACCCAGATCTTTACACCGCCTGTTATGATTCTCCTGCCGACACCCAACAATTTACACCGCCTGTTATCTCTCTCCGGCCGACACCCAACACTTTACACCGCCTGTTATCTCTCTCCTGCCGACACCCAACACTTTACACCGCCTGTTATCTCTCTCCTGCCGACACCCAACACTTTACACCGCCTGTTATCTCTCTCCTGTCGACACCCAGATCTTTACACCGCCTGTTATGATTCTCCTGTCGACACCCAACACTTTACACCGCCTGTTATCTCTCTCCTGTCGACACCCAGATCTTTACACCGCCTGTTATGATTCTCCTGTCGACACCCAACACTTTACACCGCATGTTATGATTCTCCTGTCGACACCCAACACTTTACACCGCCTGTTATCTCTCTCCTGCCGACACCCAACACTTTACACAGCCTGTTATCTCTCTCCTGTCGACACCCAGATCTTTACACCGCCTGTTATCTCTCTCCTGTCGACACCCAGATCTTTACACCGCCTGTTATGATTCTCCTGTCGACACCCAACACTTTACACCGCCTGTTATCTCTCTCCTGCCGACACCCAACACTTTACACCGCCTGTTATCTCTCTCCTGCCGACACCCAACACTTTACACCGCCTGTTATTTCTCTCCTAACGACACCCAACACTTTACACCGCCTGTTATCTCTCTCCTGTCGACACCCAACACTTTACACAGCCTGTTATCTCTCTCCTGTCGACACCCAGATCTTTACACCGCCTGCTATGATTCTCCTGTCGACACCCAACACTTTACACCGCCTGTTATCTCTCTCCTGCCGACACCCAACACTTTACACCGCCTGTTATCTCTCTCCTGCCGACACCCAACACTTTACACCGCCTGTTATTTCTCTCCTAACGACACCCAACACTTTACACCGCATGTTATCTCTCTCCTGTCGACACCCAGATTTTTACACCGCCTGTTATGATTCTCCTGTCGACACCCAACACTTTATACCGCCTGTTATCTCTCTCCTGCCGACACCCAACACTTTACACCGCCTATTATCTCTCTCCTGCCGACACCCAACACTTTACACCGCCTATTATCTCTCTCCTGCCGACACCCAACACTTTACACCGCCTGTTATCTCTCTCCTGCCGACACCCAACACTTTACACCGCCTGTTATCTCTCTCCTGCCGACACCCAACACTTTACACCGCCGGTTATCTCTCTCCTGCCGACACCCAACACTTTACACCGCCTGTTATCTCTCTCCTGCCGACACCCAACACTTTACACCGCCTGTTATCTCTCTCCTACCGACACCCAACACTTTACACCGCCTGTTATCTCTCTCCTGCCGACACCCAACACTTTACACCGCCTGTTATCTCTCTCCTGCCGACACCCAACACTTTACACCGCCTGTTATCTCTCTCCTAACGACACCCAACACTTTACACCGCCTGTTATCTCTCTTCTACCGACACCCAACACTTTACACCGCCTGTTATCTCTCTCCTGCCGACACCCAACACTTTACACCGCCTGTTATCTCTCTCCTGCCGACACCCAGATCTTTACACCGCCTGTTATGATTCTCCTGCCGACACCCAACACTTTACACCGCCTGTTATCTCTCTCCGGCCGACACCCAA
Source organism: Megaustenia siamemsis (assembly GCA_032433765.1). Classification (NCBI taxonomy): domain Eukaryota; kingdom Metazoa; phylum Mollusca; class Gastropoda; order Stylommatophora; family Ariophantidae; genus Megaustenia; species Megaustenia siamemsis. The sequence goes on along the minus strand of JAVIAB010000117.1, from coordinate 3,265,446 downwards.
CACTTTACACCGCCTGTTATCTCTCTCCTGCCGACACCCAACACTTTACACCGCCTGTTATCTCTCTCCTGCCGACACCCAACACTTTACACCGCCTGTTATCTCTCTCCTGTCGACACCCAGATCTTTACACCGCCTGTTATGATTCTCCTGTCGACACCCAACACTTTACACCGCCTGTTATCTCTCTCCTGTCGACACCCAGATCTTTACACCGCCTGTTATGATTCTCCTGTCGACACCCAACACTTTACACCGCATGTTATGATTCTCCTGTCGACACCCAACACTTTACACCGCCTGTTATCTCTCTCCTGCCGACACCCAACACTTTACACAGCCTGTTATCTCTCTCCTGTCGACACCCAGATCTTTACATCGCCTGTTATCTCTCTCCTGTCGACACCCAGATCTTTACACCGCCTGTTATGATTCTCCTGTCGACACCCAACACTTTACACCGCCTGTTATCTCTCTCCTGCCGACACCCAACACTTTACACCGCCTGTTATCTCTCTCCTGCCGACACCCAACACTTTACACCGCCTGTTATTTCTCTCCTAACGACACCCAACACTTTACACCGCCTGTTATCTCTCTCCTGTCGACACCCAACACTTTACACAGCCTGTTATCTCTCTCCTGTCGACACCCAGATCTTTACACCGCCTGTTATGATTCTCCTGTCGACACCCAACACTTTACACAGCCTGTTATCTCTCTCCTGCCGACACCCAACACTTTACACCGCCTGTTATCTCTCTCCTGCCGACACCCAACACTTTACACCGCCTGTTATCTCTCTCATACCGACACCCAACACTTTACACCGCCTGTTATCTCTCTCCTGCCGACACCCAACACTTTACACAGCCTGTTATCTCTCTCCTGCCGACACCCAACACTTTACACCGCCTGTTATCTCTCTCCTGCCGACACCCAACACTTTACACCGCCTGTTATCTCTCTCCTGCCGACACCCAACACTTTACACCGCCTGTTATCTCTCTCCTACCGACACCCAACACTTTACACCGCCTGTTATCTCTCTCCTACCGACACCCAACACTTTACACCGCCTGTTATCTCTCTCCTAACGACACCCAACACTTTACACCGCCTGTTATCTCTCTCCTACCGACACCCAACACTTTACACAGCCTGTTATCTCTCTCCTACCGACACCCAACACTTTACACCGCCTGTTATCTCTCTCCTACCGACACCCAACACTTTACACCGCCTGTTATCTCTCTCCTACCGACACCCAACACTTTACACCGCCTGTTATCTCTCACCTACCGACACCCAACACTTTACACAGCCTGTTATCTCTCTCCTACCGACACCCAACACTTTACACCGCCTGTTATCTCTCTCCTACCGACACCCAACACTTTACACCGCCTGTTATCTCTCTCCTACCGACACCCAACACTTTACACCGCCTGTTATCTCTCTCCTGCCGACACCCAACACTTTACACCGCCTGTTATCTCTCTCCTAACGACACCCAACACTTTACACCGCCTGTTATCTCTCTTCTACCGACACCCAACACTTTACACCGCCTGTTATCTCTCTCCTGCCGACACCCAACACTTTACACCGCCTGTTATCTCTCTCCTGCCGACACCCAGATCTTTACACCGCCTGTTATGATTCTCCTGCCGACACCCAACAATTTACACCGCCTGTTATCTCTCTCCGGCCGACACCCAACACTTTACACCGCCTGTTATCTCTCTCCTGCCGACACCCAACACTTTACACCGCCTGTTATCTCTCTCCTGCCGACACCCAACACTTTACACCGCCTGTTATCTCTCTCCTGTCGACACCCAGATCTTTACACCGCCTGTTATGATTCTCCTGTCGACACCCAACACTTTACACCGCCTGTTATCTCTCTCCTGTCGACACCCAGATCTTTACACCGCCTGTTATGATTCTCCTGTCGACACCCAACACTTTACACCGCATGTTATGATTCTCCTGTCGACACCCAACACTTTACACCGCCTGTTATCTCTCTCCTGCCGACACCCAACACTTTACACAGCCTGTTATCTCTCTCCTGTCGACACCCAGATCTTTACACCGCCTGTTATCTCTCTCCTGTCGACACCCAGATCTTTACACCGCCTGTTATGATTCTCCTGTCGACACCCAACACTTTACACCGCCTGTTATCTCTCTCCTGCCGACACCCAACACTTTACACCGCCTGTTATCTCTCTCCTGCCGACACCCAACACTTTACACCGCCTGTTATTTCTCTCCTAACGACACCCAACACTTTACACCGCCTGTTATCTCTCTCCTGTCGACACCCAACACTTTACACAGCCTGTTATCTCTCTCCTGTCGACACCCAGATCTTTACACCGCCTGCTATGATTCTCCTGTCGACACCCAACACTTTACACCGCCTGTTATCTCTCTCCTGCCGACACCCAACACTTTACACCGCCTGTTATCTCTCTCCTGCCGACACCCAACACTTTACACCGCCTGTTATTTCTCTCCTAACGACACCCAACACTTTACACCGCATGTTATCTCTCTCCTGTCGACACCCAGATTTTTACACCGCCTGTTATGATTCTCCTGTCGACACCCAACACTTTACACCGCCTGTTATCTCTCTCCTGCCGACACCCAACACTTTACACCGCCTATTATCTCTCTCCTGCCGACACCCAACACTTTACACCGCCTATTATCTCTCTCCTGCCGACACCCAACACTTTACACCGCCTGTTATCTCTCTCCTGCCGACACCCAACACTTTACACCGCCTGTTATCTCTCTCCTGCCGACACCCAACACTTTACACCGCCGGTTATCTCTCTCCTGCCGACACCCAACACTTTACACCGCCTGTTATCTCTCTCCTGCCGACACCCAACACTTTACACCGCCTGTTATCTCTCTCCTACCGACACCCAACACTTTACACCGCCTGTTATCTCTCTCCTGCCGACACCCAACACTTTACACCGCCTGTTATCTCTCTCCTGTCGACACCCAACACTTTACACCGCCTGTTATCTCTCTCCTGCCGACACCCAACACTTTACACAGCCTGTTATCTCTCTCCTGTCGACACCCAGATCTTTACACCGCCTGTTATCTCTCTCCTGCCGACACCCAACACTTTACACCGCCTGTTATCTCTCTCCTGTCGACACCCAGATCTTTACACCGCCTGTTATCTCTCTCCTGTCGACACCCAACACTTTACACCGCCTGTTATCTCTCTCCTGCCGACACCCAACACTTTACACCGCCTGTTATCTCTCTCCTGTCGACACCCAATACTTTACACCGCCTGTTATGATTCTCCTGTCGACACCCAACACTTTACACCGCATGTTATCTCTCTCCTGCCGACACCCAACACTTTACACCGCCTGTTATCTCTCTCCTGTCGACACCCAACTCTTTACACCGCCTCTTCCTTCTCATTGAATGACTCATCTCACGTACTGGTTGGAATTGCTGATATAGAAGATCTAGTACCCGCTAGGAAAGACAAACTCCGCTACTTCCAGCATAAACAGTAATTCAGGAAAGCTACTTCTTCCCGTCGAATCAGTCTGGTTTATGAACTGAGGGTTCACATAACAAAACAGCACCCAGTGGCACTACAACAACAACCTCATAAAAGTTATAGAATTGTTGTACACGGCTGTAAACAACATAACCGGAAGCATTTGTTGACAGTAGCTGACGATCTAGTTCTACCCGTTAATGGCGGAATTTCGTTGTACTTTTGCGCTTTTATTGTTTAATTGCGATGTTTGCAACATTTATTTGCTGTATCCGGACCAGGTAGCTGATGATCAACTTTCAGCTGTTATTGGTGGATTTACGCTCCACCCTTTTGTAAATATAGTTTAATGGCCGATTTTATGCAAATCTGTCATGTCGGCACTTCAATGTCAGGGATCTCCCGTCCAATCAATACAACATTCAACGCGTCACAATGGCACAATCTTTGCTCTGAATGTCCCCATATAAAAAAATAATTCCATAAATTAGAATCTAAGACTAGTTTCGTTTAGATCTAACCAAGCGGCTCTTATCTGCTGATACACACAAGCCACGGTCGGGAAATAACGACTCAGCCGCTCCCTTGTTTAGCGACACTAAAGTAATCATTAACTTATCTTTTGCGCTGACATTTTGAAGTCAATTTTTCTTTCATCAAGTCAATAAAACAAGTACGTACATTTCTAAAAGGTGATTTGGTTCAAATGTACAGATGTCGACGGTCACTGCTGTTTCAGGTGAGTTAGGAAGTCGAACAAAGATTTCTCACATTATGATAACATTTTATTGCACTTTATTCCGATAAGGGTTGTTTGAGTGTGTTTGTGTAGTAGTAGTAGTAGTAGTAGTAGTAGTAGTAGTAGTAGTAGTAGTAGTGATAGTAATAGTACTATAAGCAGTAGTAGTTGTTATTGTAGTTGTAGTAGCAGCCTCCGACAGTCAAAGTTGACTATGGATTTTGCGATGTTACTAGGAAATGATATTTTTTTCTTTACTGTCTCCGTGTATTCTCTTTATCTATGAATCTGTCTGCTTCTTGCTTGAGTTGGAGCTGTAGAGTGTGTTTCCAAAGATTGCGGTCTGCAGATTTCTCTTCCCAGGCTACAGGGTTTATGTTCAGTCTTCATGTCACGTTTACACAAGTACTATAAATCGGAGTTTTGGGCGCCCCTAGTTTATTTATTTATTTTTTTTAATTGTGTTTATATTAGTTGTTAGTTTGAGGTGCGCTTGGCCGTGCGGCGAAAACCACTGCTCCGTTGGCTGAAAATCCGACGTACACTGTTCGAAACCAGCAGTAGACATAACGGATTTTTTTCCTATCGGGGGTGAAATAAAAATCCTGAGTCTCACACGTCGTGACGACTGCTTTGACCAAGAGGCCTTTATCCATCTGGTCCTGTCGTGAACGCCCCCCCCCCCCCCCCCAACGTACACCAGCAATGGTACTATGTGTCGTCAAGATAGTTTATATATTTGTTGTTTGCGCAATGAAGATTTCACGTGAAATAATTTATTCATAATTTGTCGACTTTGTGATCACTGTGTGTTGAGATATAAAACTCCTTCCTTTTCAAGTGTACCCATTTTTGAGTACTTGCTTGTTGTTTGTTTGCGTTCGTCCGATTACTGAAGGAATACAACTTTTCATCATCCTTCTTTAAGAGGACGTTAACTGGATCTGTTTGCGTTGTTTTGTGATTTGCAGTAAATTGTGATATTTGCGCTTTTGAGCCCAACGCATCCGACTTCAGGGTGTTATTTTTGCGATCCGGGTTGCATTCCTCTTTTCGATCCCTATTCGCTTGGCCAGACTAGATAGGTTAGTCTGTTACTGGAGGCACCACGGAGATGTGGTGCAGGGTTTAGATGGTTCTGGTTCATCGATCCTGGCGCAGGCCATCAGCTATGAGTCGTTGACAACTTGTAGCTCTGGTGCTGGGATGCGACTTTGCCTCCGTTGCTAATATTTGAACCTCTACATTACTGACCGCTTAACCACTCACTATGTTACTGAAGCTCTCTATATAAAGTAAGATTATGTTGCTTCTAGTTATTTTAGCTACAACTTCAGCCATTTATTACTTTTATAAAAAATTGCTTCAGCTCAATCATGCTTCTAAAAAAAATGTGATCACTTCGATTTCAGTTTTTTTTTTTTAAATAATAATTTTAGCTATTTCAACTCTATGTAGCTTCTAAGAACTTAAACCATTTGAGCCATATGTTGCAGCTAATAACTACTTCTATGTACGTTTAACCCCTTGAGCCATATGTTGCAGCTAATAACTACTTCTATGTACGTTTAACCCCTTGAGCCATATGTTGCAGCTAATAACTACTTCTATGTACGTTTAACCCCTTGAGTCATATGTTACAGCTAACAACTACTTTTATGTACGTTCAACCCATGATTCATATGTTGGAGCTGCAATAGTTCAAAGTACTGAAACCACTTGAGCCATATGTTGCAGCTGCAATAGTTCAAAGTACTGAAACCACTTGAGCCATATGTTGCAGCTCTCTCTGCGATCAAGACTCAATCAGAGTAGGATTCCAGACTCTCTCATGAAGTCAGCTGTCTGTTTAAGCGAATCGATTGCTCCATATAGTTTTTCTTCTAGGGAGGTGGGTGTGGACCACATTGCTCTTCTCAGGTCTGTGTACTGGGGGCAATCCTGTAGAACATGTTTTGTAGTCATATTGTCCAGTGTACAGTGGCATAGGCTGGTTGTACCTATTTTGAATTTGGTGAACATGTGATTTCTCATTCTATTGTGGCCAGTGCGTAGGCGAAGTATGATGACTTGATCCCTCCTTGATCCCTCCTCGATAGTTGGTGGTATCCGTCACTCTCGTTATGCTTTTGGTGTTCTCGTTTCCATTTTTCATGGAACTGACCTTTGAGGATGTATTTGGCTTCATCATAACTGACCGGATGGTTCTCTTGTGGTAATCTCTCTCCCTCTTTACCTAATTTGTCTGCGCTTTCGTTCCCGTGTATATTACAGTGTGACGGTATCCACTGAATGACTACTCTCTGGAAGTAATTGCATAGTTGGTCCAAGGTTGTTCTCAAGTCATCTAGTTTATTGTTCTTGGGGCTTTTTAGAGCTGATAGTACTAACAGAGCATCAATCAGAATCACCAATTTATTGTGCAAGTCATTTTTGTGTTGAGTAGCCAGTGTTGTTTTATGTTTCCAATGAGGAGACATATCAGATGGACCCAAGGGTTTCGGTATTGTTTGAGAAAGTGCTGGGTCTCCAGTAGTTAGTTCATTGGAGATTGCAGCGAAGTTGCCCCTCTTTAGTCGTACAAATCCGAAACCAGTTATTCTTTGGTGCATGGGGTGTCTAAGGAGCCTTCTATTTTTCTCCGCTTGTTGCAATACTTTAGTGACCCGTCTGTCATCTAAGGGTTGTAAACCTGTTACTGTTTCTAGAGTCTTGATAGGTGTAGATTTCATAGCACCAGTGATGATACGGGCAGCTTGGTTCTGTGTTCTGTTAATTTTGCTAAGGTGTGATTTGGAAGACATAGCCCAGGCTGTGACTCCATACTCTAGAACTGGTCTGACTCTTCCTACATATAGTCTTTTCAAAATATTGCTGTCTGCCCCCCCCCTCTTCCAGTCCATTCCTGCCAATTTCTTCATAATATTTGTTCGTTTTCTGACTTTTTTTCTTGCTCTGTCTATCTGATTTTTCCAAGTCATTCTGCGATTCATGGTGACGCCAAGATATGTTGGGTTGTGGTCAATAGGGAGTGTATGATCTTTTATCTTCAAGTTTGCAGAGAGCGTGTTTCTTGATAGGCTGAAAATTGTATATGTTGATTTTGTTCGTTGATTGGTAAGAACCAGGTGTTCGTCCACTTTTCAAGTTCACCTACGGCATCTTGCATCCTGGAACCAGCCACTGACATACTTTTCTCACGAGCCCATAACGCCAGATCATCTGCGTATATTGCTGAGTGTATTCTGGGTGGAATATCCATTACGATGTCATTTATGAAAATTAAAAAGAGTGTTGGGGACAAGACTCCGCCTTGTGGGACACCTTGTTCGATAGAGACCTTCTTACTTAGTTGACCTTGAACTTGTACTCTGGCCGTTCTATCCTGAAAGTATTGATAGACCCAATTGAATAAACGACCCTGGATGCCAAGTCTAAAAAGCTTGTTCTTTAAAGCCTCTCGCTATACCCTATCAAAAGCCTTCTTCATGTCGACCCTCACTGCCAGTATGTGTTTCTTTTCTTGTAGAGCATCCTCTATTTCCTGTGCAATGTAGGTGACCAGGTCTTCAGTTGATCTGTGCTGACGGAAGCCACTTTGCTGTGGTACGATTTGTTGTTTTGTCTCCAAATACTACATAAGTCTTCTGTTAACCAGCCTTTCCATGAGTTTACTCAGGCAGCTCAGTAGGCTAATTGGTCTATAGCTACTTGGGTCTAGTTGGTCTTTTCCACACTTGTGGATGGGCACCATAATAGCTTCTTTCCAGATTGCCGGCACATGACCTCTCTTCCAGCTAGCATTTATTATCCTTAGGAGCTGGCTCTTGGCTTTCTGTCCCAGATTTATGAGCATTTCGTTGGAGATTCCATCTTTACCAGAGGAACTTTTGAGCTTCAATCCTTTGAGGTCAACATCTAATTCAGTTGGCGTAAAGATGGTCGTCTGATGCTCTTCTGGTGCTAAAGGCATGTGTTTTGTATCTTGGTTTTCCCGTCTTGCAGCTTTCTGTTTGTCTATTGGAATGTTTATTCTACTAATGTTTTTTGTAAGTCTCTATCAGTAGATTTGCTGCCCTTTTGCCTGTGAGGATGTTCTGGTTGTGTGTTAATGATATTGGAGGTCGGCAGTTGTTTTCGTCGCTCAGAGCTTTCGCAAGTTTCCATAGTTTATGACCATTTTTGTCTAGATTAAGGCTCTCTGTTTTGTCTATCCAGCTCTGTCTTACTGATATCATGACCTCACGTCTGTATTTGGCCGAGGCTGCTTTGTAGGCAATGTTGCTCTCTGTGGTGTGTGATGTTTCAGCTAGTTCTCTGGCAGATTCAAGTTCCTCTTCTAGTCTTTGTATTTCCTTGCTCCAGTATGGCTTGTTTCTTCTTGTTCATCTAGGAATGGATTAGTTAGCAGCTCTCAGGATTCCATTTGTTAACCGCTCTATCATATTATTGACCTTCTTTTCGTGGGTGTTGATAGGCGCAGTATATGCATCAGTGAGCATTGCAAACGTTGCCCAATCTGCTCTCTTGTAGTTCCAGCGGGGAAGAGGTATTCGCCACTCCTTTTTGTGAGCAAGATCCACTGAAAGTTTAACTGGTCTGTGGTCACTATCTCCGAGTTGGTTCAGCACTTTTCTATTTATTTTGATGGATGTGTCTCCAGTTGCAAATGCTAGATCTGGAGTGGAAGTGTTGCAGCTAACAATAGTTCTAAGTACTGAAACCACTTGAGCCATATGTTGCAGCTAACAACGCGTCTATACCGAAGCTGATAACCAAATTTTGCCTGGTCGTTATCTGCTTCTCCAGATGAGGCATTCGTAATCAGACAGTCCAAAATGGCAGACATCAAACTCGAGAAGAAGACTTTTGTTGGAGCCGATAATCTGATTCAGGCCATTCCGGAAGGCAAGATACAAAAGGTAAGAAGGGAGTAGAAAAATAAACTTCTACTGAATGAAAGAGAAAGAGGTAGTCCATGAGCATCATCATCATGTCTCATAACCTATCATTTTCTTCATGCGAAACATTGGTTGACGTAGGAGATCATGATTTCCTCAACGCATGTCTACAGTGAAATATGTGTACTATTTGTTTATTACGTTTCAAAATATGGAGTCACTACACTCAGGGCGACAAAGATTGAGGAACAACGAATGTTACCAAAATTAGGATATCAAAAGCAAGAGGAACATTTGTTGCACATGGAAACATATTGGAATCAAAAGAAGTTAGGTTATGTTTGAGACCCTACAAAGACATTAGTCTTCAAAGGTATTTAATTTCCTATCTAAAGATTGAGTGGATTTTCAACTTTCACATCCATATGTTAGCATTGGTATCATACAGGAGTTGAACAGTGTAAGTTTTGTTCGTTTACTGAGAACTATAGGTCCCCGGATGTTCGTCCCTTTGTGGAAAGCATCTGATGCTAATGCGATGCGTGTCATTATTTACGATGTTTTGTCTTTATCTCTGGACATTTTGCTACCTAGGTAGGTCAAGTGTGTACCTTTCTGTAAAATAGCATTGTTAATTGTTATATCAGAGGCTTTGTTGATAATATCCAGGACTTTCGTTTTAGTCGTGTTGATCTGGAGGCCTATTTGACCAAAAATATTGTGGAGCTCTTCTATCTTTTCTTGAGCATCAGCGTGTGTAGAGCTCAAAGTGTGAAGTCGTCTACAAAGTGGAGATCTTCAAGGAGTTTATTAGCAATCCATTTCATGCCTAATTATCGACTTTTGTTGATTCACCATTATACAGATAATTGAAGAAAGTGCGCATTATTTTGGGGTGTAGAGGGACACTCCCTGTATAGCAATGAGGTATCTTCTTGACTTTCTAACCATGGATGACAGAATGGAGATCCGGAGGGCACGAGCATGCCTGAAGATAAATACAGATAAAGAGCGTCAATTGCATCATGAGCTCAACACAGAGAAAGGTGCCAGGCTAAAAAGAGGCAAATCATGGGTGGGCCGGGCAGAAAATGTCATCAAACAGGTCTGTGGGCTTACTGATATCAATGCTGGCGAGAAGTGGATACCGGTGCTACGTCATTTATAGGGGCATTCTCGTGTATTGTCACACTCGACAGGAAATGTAGGAAACAGAACCCGGTCGTGGTTAATGCTGAGGTCAACGGTCTCATCTGCGATAACACCGATGAGAAAGATGCGTCATCTATACAGACGGATCTATAATACGACACAAAAAGAGTGCATGGGCATTTACAGCACGCTCGGCTGGCAAAATAATCAAGGAAGACAGTGGTGCATACGTCATGACCACGAGTAGCATGACAATGGAGGCAATAAGTGATCTGGGAATTCATCTGGTTAGAGTCACAAGACTACACCCACGCATGTATACTGAGTGATTCGATGAGCATGATAAGAAAAGTGGAGGCGGGCCTCTGTACGCTTGCAATGGGTAGAGTCGTTGCAAAAATAAAAAAAATACATCAGGTCACCTTTGTCTACGTTCCATGGCATGCGGGAGTACGGCAAAATGAAAGAGCGGACATGTTGGCTAGCTGCACTGTCGTTGAGGACGGTCAACCAATGGATCGGGTGGACATCATCAATACCCTCCAAGATGTGGGAAGGACACAGGACTTCGACAACCATGAGTCCACGTCATTCCTTCGGATGAAAGAGATGGGAGTTAAGATGGGCACAGCCAGAAACGAGAAGCTTAGTGGCCGTGTAAGAAGACTTATCAACCAACACAGAACTGGAGTCGTCAGTCGCTGGACACTGCGGGACTTGCTGAGGAGGGGATCTAAGCACCTATGGGGATGTTCGGAGCGCAATGATGATGGCCCGCTAATAAATCAATAACTCAATTATGATGGCCAGCTAATAACTCAATAACTCAATTATGATGGCCCGCTAATAACTCAATAACTCAATTATGATGGCCAGCTAATAACTCAATAACTCAATTATGGTGGCCAGCTGATAACTCAATAACTCAAATATGATGGCCAGCTAATAACTCAATAACTCAATTATGATGGCCAGCTAATAACTCAATAACTCAATTATGATGGCCCGCTAATAACTCAATAACTCAATTATGATGGCCAGCTAATAACTCAATAACTCAATTATGATGGCCAGCTAATAACTCAATAACTCAATTATGATGGCCAGCTAATAACTCAATAACTCAATTATGATGGCCCGCTAATAACTCAATAATGATGGCCCGCTAATAACTCAATAACTCAATTATGATGGCCCGCTAATAACTCAATTATGATGGCCAGCTAATAACTCAATAACTCAATTATGATGGCCAGCTGATAACTCAATAACTCAAATATGATGGCCAGCTGATAACTCAATAACTCAAATATGATGGCCAGCTGATAACTGAATAACTCAAATATGATGGGCAGATGATAACTCAATAACTCAATTATGATGGCCAGCTGATAACTCAATAACTCAAATATGATGGCCAGCTGATAACTCAATAACTCAAATATGATGGCCCGCTAATAACTCAATAACTCAAATATGATGGCCAGCTGATAACTCGTAACTTAAATATGATGGCCAGCTGATAACTCAATAACTCAAATATGATGGCCAGCTGATAACTCAATAACTTAAATATGATGGCCAGCTAATAACTCAATAACTCAAATATGATGGCCCGCTAATAACTCAATAACTCAAATATGATGGCCAGCTGATAACTCGTAACTTAAATATGATGGCCAGCTAATAACTCAATAACTCAAATATGATGGCCAGCTGATAACTCAATAACTTAAATATGATGGCCAGCTAATAACTCAATAACTCAATTATGATGGCCAGCTAATAACTCAATAACTCAATTATGATGGCCAGCTGATAACTCAACAACTCAATTATGATGGCCAGCTAATAACTCAATAACTCAAATATAATAATAGCTAATAACTCAATAGATAATAATATCATCACCGTCATCATCATCATCAAGCACCGTGCCTGCTGGCGTAGGTGATCCCTTCTCATTAAATGACCAAAAATGATGTTTGTTTCTTCCTAACAGATAATATACACAAGTTTTAACACAGTGACGTAAGTACTTATAAAATAACAAGGCAGATAAATCTAACAAAACAAGCAATCGGGCCTAGAGATTTGTACAATTGTTCAACCAAATAATTATATCGCTAATGTTTATATTCAGGTGCGGCATCTATTACGTCAAGAAGAGAGCACTGACAGCAAAAACGTCGACAGTTTTTCAAGTCCGCTCGTTGCAGCACTGCACATTACAGATGCCAAGAAAAGGAAGTCTATATTTCTGAAGCTTCTAGAGCAAGGAGCAGACTACGCGGAGAGAGACGGCCATTTCAGGTGCACCATGCATTGGGCGTGTGTGCTGGGACTACATGAACAGGTGATGTCTCACAATAAATAATGAAGTTTGTGTTGTCATAACTTTGTTCGAGGGTCTGTAGGTTGGAAGATAGGACTGTTAATAATGAAGTTTGTGTTGTCATAACTTTGTTTGAGGGTCTGTAGGTTGGAAGATAGGACTGTAAATAATGAAGTTTGTGTTGTCATAACTTTGTTCGAGGGTCTGTAGGTTGGAAGATAGGACTGTTAATAATGAAGTTTGTGTTGTCATAACTTTGTTTGAGGGTCTGTAGGTTGGAAGATAGGACTGTTAATAATGAAGTTTGTGTTGTCATAACTTTGTTCGAGGGTCTGTAGGTTGGAAGATAGGACTGTAAATAATGAAGTTTGTGTTGTCATAACTTTGTTCGAGGGTCTGTAGGTTGGAAGATAGGACTGTTAATAATGAAGTTTGTGTTGTCATAACTTTGTTTGAGGGTCTGTAGGTTGGAAGATAGGACTGTTAATAATGAAGTTTGTGTTGTCATAACTTTGTTCGAGGGTCTGTAGGTTGGAAGATAGGACTGTTAATAATGAAGTTTGTGTTGTCATAACTTTGTTTGAGGGTCTGTAGGTTGGAAGATAGGACTGTTAATAATGAAGTTTGTGTTGTGACTTTGTTAGAGGATCTGTAGGTTGGAAGATAGGACTGTTAATAATGAAGTTTGTGTTGTCATAACTTTGTTTGAGGGTCTGTAGGTTGGAAGATAGGACTGTTAATAATGAAGTTTGTGTTGTGACTTTGTTAGAGGATCTGTAGGTTGGAAGATAGGACTGTTAATAATGAAGTTTGTGTTGTGACTTTGTTAGAGGGTCTGTAGGTTGGAAGATAGGACTGTTAATAATGAAGTTTGTGTTGTGACTTTGTTTGAGGATCTGTAGGTTGGTCGATGGGACTGTTAATAATGAAGTTTGTGTTGTGACTTTGTTTGAAGGTCTGTAGGTTGGAAGATAGGACTGTTAATAATGAAGTTTGTGTTGTGACTTTGTTTGAGGGTCTGTAGGTTGGAAGATAGCACTGTTAATAATGAAGTTTGTGTTGTGACTTTGTTAGAGGATCTGTAGGTTGGAAGATAGGACTGTTAATAATGAAGTTTGTGTTGTGACTTTGTTAGAGGGTCTGTAGGTTGGAAGATAGGACTGTTAATAATGAAGTTTGTGTTGTGACTTTGTTAGAGGATCTGTAGGTTGGAAGATAGGACTGTTAATAATGAAGTTTGTGTTGTGACTTTGTTTGAGGGTCTGTAGGTTGGAAGATAGGACTGTTAATAATGAAGTTTGTGTTGTGACTTTGTTAGAGGATCTGTAGGTTGGAAGATAGGACTGTTAATAATGAAGTTTGCGTTGTGACTTTGTTAGAGGATCTGTAGGTTGGAAGATAGGACTGTTAATAATGAAGTTTGTGTTGTGACTTTGTTAGAGGATCTGTAGGTTGGAAGATAGGACTGTTAATAATGAAGTTTGTGTTGTGACTTTGTTAGAGGATCTGTAGGTTGGAAGATAGGACTGTTAATAATGAAGTTTGTGTTGTGACTTTGTTAGAGGATCTGTAGGTTGGTCGATGGGACTGTTAATAATGAAGTTTGTGTTGTGACTTTGTTTGAAGGTCTGTAGGTTGGTCGATGGGACTGTTAATAATGAAGTTTGTGTTGTGACTTTGTTTGAAGGTCTGTAGGTTGGTCGATGGGACTGTTAATAATGAAGTTTGTGTTGTGACTTTGTTTGAAGGTCTGTAGGTTGGTCGATGGGACTGTTAATAATGAAGTTTGTGTTGTCATAACTTTGTTCGAGGTCTGTAGGTTGGTTGATGGGACTGTTAATAATGAAGTTTGTTTTGTGACTTTGTTTGAAGGTCTGTAGGTTGGTCCATAGGACTGTTAATAATGAAGTTTGTGTTGTGACTTTGTTTGAAGGTCTGTAGGTTGGTCGATGGGACTGTTAATAATGAAGTTTGTGTTGTGACTTTGTTTGAGGGTCTGTAGGTTGGTCGATGGGACTGTTAATAATGAAGTTTGTCAGGCTCTGTTTGGTCTACCCTATTTGTATGTTGTTGTTTCCAAACATATTAACATCTATAAATTACTGAAAGAGACAAATGAAGACAACATATGCAAATTACTGAACGAGACAAATGAAGACAACATATGCAAATTACTGAACGAGACAAATGAAGACAACATATGCAAATTACTGAACGAGACAAATGAAGACAACATATGCAAATTACTGAACGAGACAAATGAATAAAACACTAACGAATAAGTAAAACAAAAAGGAAAATGAAAACATAGAATTCAAGATTTAATTAAATAAATACAAACTTCAATAATTACATCTGTTGAGATCTCAAGTACAATGTGTTTATTTCAAGGTGTTCTCACTTCTGGAAGAGACGGCTGGTGGCATCGACCTTTCAGAAAGAGACAAGGATGGTCTTACAGCTCTGCATCATGCTGTCCTTGCTGGAAGTCTTGCAACAGTTAATGTACTTGTGGAGTTTCATGTCCGCTTTGGTGTCCCAGTCGATGTTTCCGACAACCTTGGGCTGACTCCTTATATTTATGCCAGAAGACTAGGCCACAAAGAGATTGCCCAAGTTCTACGAATCAAAGGTTTTGCTTGTGAGGATCATGCAGACAATCTGTTTCGATCTCCACGTGAATGGTCCACCATTGGGAAAACCGAAAGGAAAAGGGCGTTAAATTGTCAAATTCAAGACCAGATTAAAACTGCGCAGATTATGGGAAAATGTCGTTTCATGAAGCAATTGGAAAGTTCAATGCATGTGACAAGTTTGAACACTTTGGTTCAAGATATTTCAAAACAAGATCATATTCTTCACAAGAGGAACCACATATTACAATCCAATGTACATTCGAGTAAGGCTTCAGTTTGCAACAACAGGATGAGGTCATCATCGACAGAAACACAAGTGGCTTCTTCACCCAGATTAACCACACAGGAACCAAAGTCGACTCTGACTGTTGATACCGTTGAACATTGTCAAAGTACAGGAACAAGCCCATCATCTCATAGCAACCAGCTGTCCAGTGACAGCATCAAAAAAGTTCACGTTGTAACCATTCCACAAAAAGCCATGACTTTTCCCATGAACAAAAATTACCAGGTTCAACAGTTGACCTCTCACTGCCAGCAGCAGCCCTTTCTTTCTACTTCACCTGAGACTCGCCAGATGGTGGATTGGAGCAAACAGCTCAAGGAGATGAGTTCAAGCTCAGCTCATGCAAGTCTGACTTCATTAACTTCAAACTTAGATCCTCTGTCACTGGTTGAGCAAACATTTCCTAAGGGCCGAGTTGTGAGTGAGTTCCACAACAGTGTCCTTGACAGAAGCAAAATGGCAGAGTATAAACACATGTTTTGGAATCTGAACAGCTTCATGGCTATTCTGTCTGAACAGAATAGCAAGTCCTTCAGAAAATCTGTCAAGGAACAAAAACCAGCGACACCAAAAGCAAATCAAGAGAACAAAAACCAAAGCAAAATCTCAACATGGGCAATTCTATTTGGGGAACAAAAAGAAAACAGGCAAAGAAAAGTCAAACTTCTACGTGGTAACATAGCTAAAAGAGACAAACTGGCAGCAAAGAACCTGGATGCAAGAAAGAAAAGTTGTTTTCAGAGACATATGGCATGAAAAAGAAGAGTCTGTTGAGAAAAGATATAAAAACAGATTATAAAATATTTTTGTATTAAACATATAAATTGTGCAATGATGGATATAGATAATTAGCAAATTTCAACAAATCTAGATTGTAAATATTTTCTGCAAAAAATAAACAGCTATGAAGATGAACAAAATGAGTTCTTTTCACAGAATTTGAATGCTCCAGAAGTGAGTATAAACTATTTTTAATGTACATGCTCATGTCTGCTACAATCATATGGTATAAGGTTGGGGGAAGGGAGATTAGGGATATATATTTAGAAGTTAATTTTATATAAAATATTTTTTTAAATTACACCAAAAATTAAGATTATGAATCAGTATTACACAATTTCTTGAAACAATAGTTAGGATTTCTCACAATGGCTTTTTTTGGAATGTTACGTGACGAGGCTCCAATCTCTTTCACGGTGGTCTGCCATATTTGTCTTTCGTGGCCTGAATATGCCTCTTGTGTACCACACACTTTGCTGTTTTCGCTTTCTGGGCCGTTGATCATTTCTGATTCTTCCGCCCTATCCACCGTCACAGACTTTTCACATTCAGGTTGAACATACCCGCCCTGCGCCATTGTTGTGGAACTATGTGTTTGCCTGTCGAACCGCGAATACACGACACAAAGAAGAATAAATCATATTCCACTTAGATGGTAGAATTGGATGGGGAGAAAAGAAAACAAACGATAAAATTTTAAAATAGCTAAAAATGAAAAGAGAACTACTAAACACAATTAGAACAAGACTAATGAATTTTTGGGGGCATGTTAAAAGACACAACAGCCTAATAAAAGTAATATTTGAACGGAAAATACAAGGTAAAAGAGGCAGAGGCAGACCAAGACTAACATGGACAAGTAACATCAAAAGATGGACAAGTCAATCTATGAAAATCTTCACCATCAAAGCAAGAGACAGAGCGGAATAGTGCTCCATGGTTGCCAACCTTCGATGCGGAGACGGCACTCAAAGATGATGATGATGATGATGATTATAAAAATTAGTTTTTAAAAAAATCAAATAAGAATCATTAGCGTGTTAATAACATGAAGAAAGTGTTAACACATTGCATACCGTGAGCAGCTAATTCCGGCACTAGTAGCCAATGACAGCAATCCAAGAGCTGAGTTTTGTGGCTTTTAATTTATTGACGTTTCTGCAATTATTCCACAACAGCCTTGTAATTCACTTTTTAATTATTTTTTTTTCTCGCTTCCCGAGCAAATTGTATGAACAAACAATGTGTTTTAGGTCAGTTGTCATATCTATTCTTTCTGTTATCTCAAATGTTAAACAAATTCAGGAAAACAGTGTTCTCAGTGTGTTAAACCTTTTGGTAGCGAATGTGTTAATGAGGACAAGAAGGAAGTGTTAATGGGGACAAGAAGGAAGTGTTAATGGGGACAAGAAGGAAGTGTTAATGGGGACAAGAAGGAAGTGTTAATGGGGACAAGAAGGAAGTGTTAATGGGGACAAGAAGGAAGTGTTAATGGGGACAAGAAGGAAGTGTTAATAGTTTTTAAAATCCATGCAAACTTTTGATCCAGAGTGAAAGTTAGTCATATTAGCACACTGGTCTAAATTACAATAAACCATATAAAGTTATACACTGTGACCTTCCAGGCATGTCGTAAGAGACGACTAAAGAGGTTGATCGATGGCTTGACAAGCTGTCATTGTAAAAAATATTGTTATGGAAACAGAGCCATATCTTTTAGAGCAGTGATCTCTGCAATATGTGCCACTTTGGCACGCAAGGTTTCTGTTTTTGAGATTGTGGTTCTGCCCTATGTGCCGTCTTCGGCTCGAAAGGTCAATAAATAGAAGGAGATATATAGTAATAATCATTTTAAAAATTTCATTACACTCCCATTCATATTAACAAAATGTGAAATGACATAAAAATAAATGCTGAATAAATTATATTAAATATACAAGAAATAAAAACAATGCATGCACCAGCAGTAGGCACAAGGAGCATTAGGGATACGACACAGCATCCTAATAACATCATTTCAATAACTTCTCTCTGTAAAGTTGCGGGAATCGGCAGCCAAGTGTGACAGGTATATGTATTTTTAATTGGGTGAAACATTTCTGACTTCTGGAAGGGACAAACAGTTTTTCATTTGTGTCATGGGTAAGATAATAAACTTTGACCTCTACACTGTGACCTCTGATCTCTACATTGTGACCTCTGATCTCTACACTGTAACCTCTGATCTCTACATTGTGACATCTGATCTCTACATTGTGACCTCTGATCTCTACACTGTGACCTCTGATCGCTACACTGTGACCTCTGATCTCTACACTGTGACCTGTGATCTCTACATTGTGACCTCTGATCTCTACATTGTGACCTCTGATCTCTACACTGTGACCTCTGATCTCTAAATTATGACCTCTGACCTCTACACTATGTAGTGACTGCACCAGGGTAAGTAGAGGTTCCACCATGACTTGATAGGCACATCGAGGATATGGCATTAGCAACCATATTAAAAAAAAAAAAAAGAAACAGCATACCTTTGAGTAATGTGGTTGGTATCATGCTACACACTTGCACATACGAGTACTGACCATGCAACCAGCACATCGCGTGACATGATGTTGTCCTTACCAGCAGGACTGGGTGGTCTAGAGGTAGGATATTCGCCTCTGGATAGGCAAGTCTGGACTCAATTCCTACCACAAGTATTGGACATTTTTCAAATATCAAACCTGTGGTTTCTTTGTGGCTTTATGAACTCCCAGTCTCTGGGTAGTGAGATCCAATGTCTAGCCCTCTCTGGGTAGAGAGATCCTATGTCTAGCCCTCTCTGGGTAATGAGATCTGATGTCTAGCCTCCTCAGAAAACGGTAAAAAAGGAAGTCCTGAGTGCACTTGCGCAAATTAAAAAACCCTTGGAAGTTTAAAGTTGAAAAGAGTTGGCCCAAAAATGGCTGCTGTACTGGCCAAAATTGCTAAGCAAATCTCCCCATCCATGCTGAAGACAGTTGTGTTGGGCTGAAAAGCGTTTATATCGCGGCTAAGCTGTAGACTAGCGACACAATACATACACGCCCATTTAATAGGTGAATATGAAAAAGAAGAAAAGTTGTCCTTACTGCTCCATCATGAAAAAGGACAAAGAGTCAAGTTCGCATGATCACATGTCTCAAACATTGAAGAAGAAGAAGTATCATGCCAGGTTGCACTTACTTCCTACCAAAAAAGTCTTCGGTATCCATTTTAAAAAATGTCTTGGCAGTAAAAATAAATTATTTGCCATGTCTGGAATTTAAACCCAGACCCTTGTGAGCACTTCCTACTACTTCTTCTTCATCGATCAGCTATTGCTATGTATTTAGACCAGCTTGGGTCATGAATGAGACAGTGTGTTCACCATACAGCACGAGAGTGCTGCAGTTAGGATATGTTCTTGAGCTTGTGTGGATGCTCCTGTGTTGATAGTGCTGCAGTCCTGTAGGATATGTTTTAGAGTTTGTCTGGATACTCCTGTGTTGATAGTGCTGCAGTCCTGTAGGATATGCTCTGGAGTTAGTCTGGATGCTCCTGTGTTGATAATGCTGCATTTCTGCAGGATATGTTCTGGAGTTTGTCTGGATACTCCTGTGTTGATAATGCTGCATTTCTGCAGGATATGTTGTGGAGTTTGTCTGGATGCTCCTGTAATGAGAGTGCTGCATTCCTGTAGGATATGTTCTGGAGTTTGTCTGGGTGCTCCTGTGTTGAGAGTGTTACATTCCTGCAGGCTATGCTCTGGAGTTAGTCTGGATGCTCCTGTGTTGATAATGCTGCATTTCTGCAGGATATGTTCTGGAGTTTGTCTGGATACTCCTGTGTTGATAATGCTGCATTTCTGCAGGATATGTTGTGGAGTTTGTCTGGATGCTCCTGTAATGAGAGTGCTGCATTCCTGCAGGATATGTTCTGGAGTTTGTCTGGGTGCTCCTGTGTTGAGAGTGTTACATTCCTGCAGGCTATGTTCTGGAGTTTGTCTGGATGGTCCTGCATTGAGAGTGCTGCATTCCTGCAGGATATGTTCTGGAGTTTGTCTGGATACTCCTGTGTTGATAGTGCTGCATTTCTGTAGGATATGTTCTGGAGTTTGTCTGGATACTCCTGTGTTGATAGTGCTGCATTTCTGTAGGATATGTTCTGGAGTTTGTCTGGATACTCCTGTGTTGGTAGTGCTGCATTTCTGTAGGATATGTTCTGGAGTTTGTCTGGTACTCCTGTATTGAGAGTGCTGCAGTCCTGTAGGATATATTCTTGAGTTTTTGTGGATGCTCCTGTATTGAGAGTGCTACAGTCCTGTGGGATGTGCTCTGGAGCTTGTCTGGATGTTCTGCATCACGTCCACATGTTACAAAGTCACTAAGTCCTATCTTGTGCATGTGATCTGAGACCACAATGACCTATTCTAAGTGTGAATATCTTGGTCTATTAAGTCTGCTAAGTTTATTTCGGCTGCCTTTTCTGGTTCACATTTTCCATGTAACTCCCTCCATTTTGTTTTCCTAGCTTGCTTCAGGATTGTTTTTATTTCTTTGAGGTACTGGGGTTTGTTGGACTGTATCTTCTGATCACCAACCACTCAGTTTTTCTAGTTAACTGGAACTTCAGCCCCAACTGATACCCCCCCTACCAGACCTAAGTAAATCAGAAAACTCAAATTTTACAAAGCCATGAAAAAATCTGTTATTTACACATAAAACCAGTTTTTCTTCACATGTAAGATTTGATAGTTTTAAAATAGTAAATATACAAAGTACTGCACTCAAATTTTATCTTCTCACCTCATCTTTTCAATTTTGTGCACTTTTTATTGCCAAATTTTCTATTAGTTCTTTCATCATATATTACTTTTGCTTTCATGAAATTAACTAAATATTTCTGAAAATATTCATCTAAACTCTATTTTTTTAAATATGTAGTCACTGTCAAATTTCAGTTTTCCTGTGCCATACAGTTATGAGTTTGCATACAGCATAAATATGTAATTGATCAGTAACAAATGTTTTATGTTTTCATTGAATTGAATATAAATGACCATTAATCAGCATTACTGATTTATGAATACCACTACACCAGAGAAATGGAACACTGACATCTACGACTTACAAAATACATCACATGAAGTTGTGATGATGCTACGCAAAAAAATATTCATGTTCTTGTATAAGAACTTTGATCATCGTAGTTGGACAGTGCCCATTAGCTCTTTGATCTTTTACTTTAATCACTCAGGAAAATATCAGAAAAGTGCACAAATCAAGTGACAAATCAACTAAAAAATGTTCTTGTTCTTGTATACAAGAATCATCATCACTGTTATTGGAGTGAAGACTGAAAATTGCATTAATATTTATCTTATTATTAGGAAGGGAAGATAATCCAACAGGAAACAATAATTATTCACAAAAAAATTATCATCTTTTATTTTGAAATATACACAAATAAATAATTCTGGACACAATAACCTTTATCTTATCCAAGAAATCAAAGACACAAATATTAACAAATAATAATACCAAAATTTGATAACAGCAGTCATATATTATAAAATACCAATTAATTATTTCATATCATAACAACATTACTATGATCTATGGGGAATAAACCAGACAAACACCAGTGGACAAAGATGATGGTGCTGGAGAGGACACACAGTGCAGTAATCAACTGAGAGTATTACACAACTGGTAAATTTTTAAATACCCAGAGTGGGAAACAAAGGAAAAGGCTAAAATATACTTGCTGAGTAAGATATGAGAAGATGGGAAAGAAATGATGCAACAAGAGAATGGCATAAAACAAAATGGCTTGAAAAGTATTTGTTAAAAAAATATGCTCCACAGGTTGCTGAGTAAAAAAAAAAAAAAATGAGATGATCACAACAATATTTACTGTATTGCTTTCACAATTTATGTAAAAAATCAACAAATTATAAAAACATTAAAAATACTGCAGCAAATCGGTTGTAATGCTACGATTGGTTTGGAAAGTTAGTAAATTTAAAAACCAAAGCAAATAATTGCATGAATGTTGGATTTAAAAAAAATAATATTATGGCAGACAATATTTAAATAATCTGACCCATCTGTTTAAAAATGCTGATGTTTTTTTTTTGTAAAAATCAACTTGAACAAAGTTAATTATACTCAAATGATATATTAATTATTTACACATTTTATGGCACAAAGCAATTTAATACTAATTATAAGTTTCCTACAAAATTTGGCAAGAAAAATGCTGATGTTATTTGAGCACAATTTAATATGAGCTTAGTTAAATCTTAAATCACTCGCTTCAGGGGAATTCACTGTCACATGGAAATGCAATGCTCACCTCTTACTCATAAAATATATCTCAAATGCCTCATGAGCAAATAAAAAAACCCATTTCAATTAAAAATGAAATACAGAAGGCTGTATGCCACTTCCTAGACAACAAGTAAAAACAATAATTACATCATTATGATTAAATCTTTCTCAAGTAAATGTTCACAACATAAACTTCCTTTGGCAGACAAAACAAAAAACCTGCCTGGCAAGAAATTCACAGACTTCCCACATCAATACAATTGTGTTCAGAAAAAAATGGCAAAAGCCCACAAGTTTATGAATAAATAACATGCAATTTATATCAATAAAGATATCAATAATAGAGAGCAATCTTGTGAAGCAGTATATCATTGGAAATCATACTTTCCATCCTGTATAAAAGCAAACCTTTACACAAATCCAACAATACTTCCTTAAAGTAAGTCAACATGTCAAGGTGCATCCATGCTTCGCTAGGCATATGGGATATATGGTGATAGTGACCATATATTTTATTCCATGACCATATGGGATATATGGTGATAGTGACCATATATTTTTTACATGACCGGGTCACATTTTTGGACGATGTGGCCGATATCACGCCACGCCGCCTTTACTTCCCAGAAAAATCTCTGGTACTAATTTTTAGAGGCTGGGTGAACCCCGGAGCCTTGATGGTCCAAAAATCAAATTCACCACTTCCTGGGATTGAACCTAGACCCTTCTGATCAGGAAGTGAGCACACTAAACACTCAGCCACCAGGAAGTGAGCACACTAAACACTCAGCCACCAGGAAGTGAGCATATTAAACATTCAGCCACCAAGGTTCTCAAAACACCTTTTTGATGGAAAAAAACGAATATGTCAAATGTATATAAAGTTGAATAGTTATATAAAATCAAGCATATAAAAGTTTTTCAGATTTCATGTGACATTACTCCCCCTCCTCCTCCCCCAATTGCCTGCCCTCAATAAAAGATGTTTAGCAGACACAGATGTGTTGTGTTGCTAGTTTGCAACACAGATGTGTTGTGTTGCTAGTTTGCAACAAGACTTATTATCTGCACATTTTGACCTGTAGCATCCATCTTTGTCTTGGCAGTTTTGAGTACCAGGTTATCTTCCCTCTTCAATTCCTAATCATTTGGCCAGACTAGTTAGTCTGTTCCCACTGGGAGGTGGAGTAGAGTGTGGATGAGCTCTATGTTTTGCTGACCCTGATGCATGAAGTGACTGACCCTGATGCATGAAGTGACTGACCCTGATGCATGAAGTGACTGACCCTGATGCATGAAGTGACTGACCCTGATGCATGAAGTGACTGACCCTGATGCATGAAGTGACTGACCCTGATGCATGAAGTGACTGACCCTGATGCATGAAGTGACTGACCCTGATGCATGAAGTGACTGACCCTGATGCATGAAGTGAGATATGAGTCACAGACAATTCTGAGCCCAGCTGAAGTAGCATTAAGTTACTGTGTTTATGTTAGAAATAAAAATGCACTTGTAGAAACTTCACAAATAGCTGGTCAAAGAGCTCTCGCTTCCATCACAGCAAATATTTACACAACTTTTCAAATCAATGTTATGGTGCTGAGCATTATATTCAGTGCATATAGCTTTTGTATATTTTAATGCTTTAGAGCAGTGGGGTATAAACTTTAGTTACCCAAGGGCCAAATACAACAATTTGCAAAGGGTCACGGGCCATCGCATATATATGTTTAAAAAGCAAAGTAAAATACCCCCATCACGCCAAGTGGCATATAGGTAATATGGTGTTAGTGACCATAAATCTTACAGACCTTCGGCACATGATTTTTGGGGTAGTGTGGTCGGTATTACGCCCGTGCTGCTTTACTTTCCCAGAAAAATATTTGGTACCCATTAATAGGCTGGGTGAACACGGAAGCCATCAGTTGGGATCGAACCCTATCTCTTGTCCTTTGTAGTCCAGTTCACTAACCACTGAGCTATCGCGGATATGCTACCACCCATACTTATGGACAATACCTGACTGATGATGATCAGTCTTATTCATTCATCTGATGCCGTCTCCACATTGAAGGTTGGTTACCAAGGAGCCCCATTTTACTCTCTCTCTCTTGTCTTGGTGCTACATGTTGTCATAGGTTCACCTGTCCATCATTAAACCAAAAGGTGTAGTTAAGATTGACCAGTGATCAGTCTTATTGGTAAATCTTATCTACACCTTCAGACACCATCTCCCAGTAATTGATACATTCCAGCTTTGGGCATTCTATCAAAAGCAGCCAATCAACCTTTTCTTGTTTTGAAGTGACTGAGATTCAACGATAGTGTGGCTGATAGGTGAAATGCCATCACACTCACCTGCCCACGCTAGAGTATCCAGGTGAAATGCCATCACACTCACCTGCCCACGCTAGAGTATCCAGGTGAAATGCCATCACACTCACCTGCCCGCGCTAGAGTATCCAGGTGAAATGCCATCACACTCACCTGCCCGCGCTAGAGTATCCAGTCATCAGGAGATTGTTTCACAACAAGATGAGAACTTCACACCTTTTCCCTGATTGGATGATAATTCGGCATTATCTATAATTCAAACATCCATAAGAATAACAATACTGGACAGATCTAAAGACTAATTTTGTCAGAGAAGTGTTGGTAAAAGTGTTTGAATCTTGTCTAATCGAAAGTATTATCATCTATTGCATTTAATGAAGTAGGGACTATATTATTACCTGAAAACAGGGTGTTTTGTACCCCAAGAATCATGGGACCTGCAGAAAAAGATTGACCTATTTTTCCAACACATACAATTTTAAAATTATGGTATTGGCTTATTTTTTAAAACCTTGGAAGTGACTTGTGGGCCACCGAAATGAGTCTCGTGGGCCATGGGCTGGATCAAACTGCTTTAGACAATTGAAAATCAATGAAAGATGGTAATTCTAATCAACAAGATGAGTGTAAACCAAGCATAGTTTCACAATTCTACAATAATATTTTTACTTGCTCAAGATTTTACAATAATGCAAGTCATTCCAAAATCACATCTCCACAATAACACATTACTTATTGAAATAACAAGCAAACTGTTGCTAAAATTGATCAGGCTTCAGTTGAGTCTTAAAATCATTTATAGCAATTTGGCTGTGTCATAATACTTGTATTTCTTCCTGTATTTAAGGAATTTGTAATACTTGTATTTCTTCCTGTATTTAAGGAATTTGTAATACTTGTATTTCTTTCATTATTTAAGGAATTAATTGAAGACTTAAAGCAACTAAAAATGAAAAGAAAAACTACTAAACACAATTCAAACAAGACAAATGTGATTTTTGGGCCATGTTAAAAGACACAACAGCCCACTAAAAGTAATCCTGAAGGGAAAATACAAGGTAAAAGAGGCAGAGGCAGACCAAGGCTAACATGGACGAGTAACATCAAAAGATGGAAAAGTCAGCCTATGACACCTGCCCCATCAAAGCAAGAGACAGAGCGAAATGGCGCTCCATGGTAGCCACCCTTCGATTTGGTGACGGCACTCAATGATGATGATGATTATTTAAGGAATTCGTAATACTTGTATTTCTTCCTTTATTTAAGGAATTCATAATACTTGTATTTCTTCCTGTATTTAAGGAATTCATAATGCTTGTATTTCTTCCAGTATTTAAGGAATTCATAATGCTTGTATTTCTTCTGTATTTAATTAGTTGAGCCCATACAAATTTTACATATGGACATCTAAATTGTGCAGAGACCATTAGGATTTACAGGAATAAAAAGACAAAGAAAAATGTACTAGATATCAAAGAACGGTATCATTAATGGTCATGTTGATGAAATAATCTGGTTGAAATGCTGAGTTACTCCTCATTCATCTTTAGAGGTTGTTAATCTGCTTGAGTCCTTTTTATTATCCTGAAATTAAAAAAAGAAAAAGCTTGAAATATTTAGTGTCTCAGTTTAAGAAAAAAAAAAGCAAAAAAAACTGGCAAATTCTTAACCAAGTATCACATTTATTGTTTGTGTACACAAACTTTTACTAATCTGGCAAAGTTGTGAGGGATGGAATTTTGTGTGAATATTACTACTTTTTCCTATTTTTTCACAATGGTAGCTTTGTGCTCAGGTGTTCCTTGCCATGCAGGCAGATGCTCTCCAACATCAGATGTACTCTCATTTTTTTTATTGTCAGGAGTTCTAACTTTTTGGGGTAGATATTTTTTATGTACATTTTGTCCAGACAGTAACTATTTTTAGTCCTACTTTTTAAATTTCTAACTTCCAAGGGTTCTTTACTGTGTGTAAAGTGTACACAGAACCTCCTGTTTTCTTGCTGTTATCCAAGAAGGATAGACATCAGACCCCACTACTCAGAGACCAGGGGCGAGTAAAACCACAAAGAAACCATGAATATGAAATTACAAATGTCCATCACTCGTGGTGGAATTTAAACCTGGGACATTCTTGTTCAGAGGCTGATGCCTTAACTCTAGACCATTCAAGGCCCTCTTCCCCCGTTCCTGGACATATGCCCAATGCAGTCACTACATGGTGAGAAAGATGAAATTATTAAATATATGAACCATGTTTGTGAACAAAATTTATACTGAAATCTATTTGTCTTTGCTTTGGTAATTTCATGCAAAAAATATTAAGATGTTAGGCAAAACGTGACAGGTTATTTTTTTAATATATGTTTTGTTGGTTGACTTAAGGTCTTGATAAAAAATACATAATATCACATTCAAATGGTAAAAAATCTCATAATATTACTTGCAGCAACAAAGATATGATTTCTTTGAAGAATGCTCCAAATATCATAGAATTTTATTAATCAATTGAAAAAATATTACAGGAAAACATAATCAAAAGAAACAATGATAAAGGCAATTAAAAGAATGCAGGCATAATTAATTAGAAAGATACATGTGTGGGAGGGACTTGAAAACTTAGTGACAACAGAAAGTTTGAGTGCAAGAAAAACAAGGAAAGTAGTCAGAACAGTTCTGTGCATGAATGATGAAGAAAACAAAAGCAAAGTAATATATTGAAATGTACAAATGACAAAGGAGTTGTTGTGAATGGAACTGGTCATCAATGAAATAAAGGCATGGAACATGATGATGATCATAATCTGTTAAAGTTTGTGCCACATAAAATAAGAGTCATTTGACTGAAGATTAGTCAAATTTCTGGAAGTTTTGGTACATTACAAGTGTTTAATTTAACAGCAAGAAAACTGAGTTACTTTACAATTTGAAAGATTTGTAGTATAGGACCTATCCCCCACATTCTATACAAACTCACTTAATGAAAGTGATACATTATTCTAGATAATATTTATTGTTCCTAATTAAGGCCTCTGCAGCTATGTTCGTTTTGTTAAATATTGCCTAAATACAGTAAAGTCTCGATTATGCGGTACTCAATAATCCGGAATTCTCAATTTAACGGACTTTTTTTTTTTTTTAATTATTATAGGGAGAAAGCTTGAATCATGTTTTGTTCAGTTAAATTAAATGCCTTTATCCGGAAATCGAAAATGCTACAACACGGTTTGTGCGCTGCGCTTACTTCTACAGGCTCTATCATTACACAATATTGCGTTTACAATAGTGTATTTACAGTAATATACTTCAAATAGGAGCGAACATATTTTATTCAATCCAGACATTGTGTCTCCAAATATTCCAAGTAAAAGCGACAGACAGTCTATATCTTCACTTTTTCCCCCGACTAAATGTTTTTGTCGGGAAATCTTAGTCGTGCCAAAAACACTTATCTACATGATTTTACAAATGTGCTTAATTTTCTCATAGCCTGCTTTAGATCTAAAGTTGGTCATGAATTTGTCAAAAATATGGCATTTGACAGTCTGACCGAACATTAGAAGCAGACGTATTGTTTGTGAAAATTGAAGAGCCCATAACTTTGATGATTATAAATCAAAGGTTGAGCAGCCGGCATGCAGTGACATAGAGATGGTGAGAAGAAAGGGGGAGGGGTTCAAAAATTACCGACTGGAAATTCAAAAAGAGTAAGATACAGAGTTTGACATTAGTTTGTCTCAGACATTTGTGCAAGCTGAAATTCGTTCCATCAGTATAAATTATACATGATATGCTATAAACGCATGTGTGCATACTTTTTAACGGAATACATTTTTGTGTTAAATAATGGCCTCTGCGAGTGCAAACCACACCTCAATTTCCCGCAAAGGTAAACGCAAGCGAACTGTATTGACACTGAACCAGAAGATTGCAATCGCTAGTAGACTTGAAAAAGGCGTTAATTGCAACGTTTTGATGACTGAATTTGGCATAGCCTCTTCAACATTATATGACATACGAAATCAAAAAGATGAGTTGTTTAAGTTTGCGTCGGAGTCTGAAAGCAGCAACAATATACACCAGAGACGAAGTATGAAACGGCCAAAATTTGAAAAACTCGACGACGTCCTTTATGTGTGGTTTTTAGAAAGAAGAAGAAAAGGAATGCCAATATCAGGACCCATGTTGATAGAGAAAGCTAGTGAATGTCACACGAATTTAAATATTTCTGAGCATTGCAATTTTTCAATCATGTTTTTTCATAAATTTTGAGTTTGGTTTTCTTACTCTCGATTATCCAGAAAAATTCAATTATCCAGAATGGGTTCTTCCCCGAGCATTCCGGATAATCGAGACTTTACTGTATATAACTAGCTTTTATCTTGTGCTCAGTTTTAAGAATTTGTTTTTCCATTTTATGGCAGCCTCCAAGGTGATGTAGATAAACAGTAAAGTTATCAGTAGTGAGATATCAAATATCAGAATAGGCAAATTACCGCTTCTCAATTAATATAACAAAGACAGAGAGGATACCTTTTCAACATTAATATCATCTTTCCAAGAATTTCCATTTGACCCAGTAATTGTGTCTTCATTGATGGGTGACAGATCAGCTCTGAAAATAAAATATTGTCTGTGATCTTCTGCTGGAGCATTTAGAACATTTATGAGTTTTTCCTGGTAATGGTGAGATTAATTCTTTTAATTAGGAATCAATCATAGCATAGGTAGGAGATAACTGACAATGGCAGGTAAGAACAGTGCTAATCAGAGAGTACTGGAGAAGTTGATTGTTGTATATTTTTTGCCATCTGTTTGAAGTCATTACAGAGGTTTTTTTTTAATTCTTATACTGAATTGAAATACTGGATAACTTGGTGTCATGGCATGGAAAACAGTCAACAACAGAACTGATATGATGTACTGTAGATAGAAGATTGTGGAGGGACATGATCACCTATGCCAACGGGTATGGCACATGATGATGATACTGAATTGTACAAATTATATATATGGGATATTGGGTTGTACAAATGATATGTATGGATATTGGGTTGTACAAATGATATGTATGTGATTCTTGGTTGTACAAATTATATGTATGTGATTCTTGGCTGTACGAATTATATGTATGTGATTCTTGGTTGTACAAATTATATGTATGGGATTCTGGGTTGTACAAATTATATGTATGGGATTCTTGGTTGTACAAATTATATTTATGGGATTCTGGGTTGTACACATTATATTTATGGGATACTGGGTTGCACAAATAATATGTATGGGATACTTCTTCTTCTACTTTCAATTCCCTGTGGAGCATAGGTCTTCAACAATTTCCAAGCCATTCTGTTTCTTGCCATTTTTTTAAGATTGTTCCATGTCTTCCCCATCATCTTCATCTCTGCTTCTATCTGTCCTCTCCAAGAATTCTTAGGTCTTCCTCTTTGTCTTTTTCCCTGGGGATTCCAAAAAAAGGCCTGTTGTGTAATACCCTCAGTTGGCTTCCGCAGCGTGTGTCCTATCCAGCACCATTGTCTTCGCTGTATCTCTTTATCCACTGGTATTTGACTGGTATGTATGGGATACTGGATTGTACAAATTATATGTATGGGATACTGGGTTGTACAAATTATATGTATGAGATTCTTGGTTGTACAAATTATATGTATGGGATACTGGATTGTACAAATTATATGTATGGGATACTGGGTTGTACAAATTATATGTATGAGATTCTTGGTTGTACAAAATTATATGTATGGGATTCTTGGTTGTACAAATTATATGTATGGGATTCTTGGTTGTACAAATTATATGTATGGGATTCTTGGTTGTACAAATTATATGTATGGGATTCTTGTCTACGAGTTTGGTATGTATGAATAAATAACATATGGTGGGGTGTGGGGGGGCTGGGTGGTCTAGAGGTAAAGTGTCAGCCACTTGACAAGAACGCCCCAAGGTTTCGTCACCTTGAGGAAGAGGAAAATTTTTTTAAAAAATAAAGTCGAAGCCGTGGCTTCTCTCTCCTATAATCTCTGGGTAGTTAAGATCTGATGTCTGGCCTTCTACAAAAGTAAGTCGAAGCCGTGGCTTCTCTCTCCCATAATCTCTGGGTAGTTAAGATCTGATGTCTGGCCTTCTACAAAAGTAAGTCGAAGCTGTGGCTTCTCTCTCCCATAATCTCTGGGTAGTTAAGATCTGATGTCTGGCCTTCTACAAAAGTAAGTCGAAGCCGTGGCTTCTCTCTCCCATAATCTCTGGGTAGTTAAGATCTGATGTCTAGCCTTCTACAAAAGTAAGTCGAAGCCGTGGCTTCTCTCTCCTATAATCTCTGGGTAGTTAAGATCTGATGTCTAGCCTTCTACAAAAGTAAGTCAAAGCCGTGGCTTCTCTCTCCTATAATCTCTGGGTAGTTAAGATCTGATGTCTAGTCTTCTACAAAAGTAAGTCGAAGCCGTGGCTTCTCTCTCCTATAATCTCTGGGTAGTTAAGATCTGATGTCTGGCCTTCTACAAAAGTAAGTCGAAGCCGTGGCTTCTCTCTCCCATAATCTCTGGGTAGTTAAGATCTGATGTCTAGCCTACTACAAAAGTAAGTCGAAGCCGTGGCTTCTCTCTCCCATAATCTCTGGGTAGTTAAGATCTGATGTCTAGCCTTCTACAAAAGTAAGTCGAAGCCGTGGCTTCTCTCTCCTATAATCTCTGGGTAGTTAAGATCTGATGTCTAGCCTTCTACAAAAGTAAGTCGAAGCCGTGGCTTCTCTCTCCCATAATCTCTGGGTAGTTAAGATCTGATGTCTAGCCTTCTACAAAAGTAAGTCGAAGCCGTGGCTTCTCTCTCCTATAATCTCTGGGTAGTTAAGATCTGATGTCTAGCCTTCTACAAAAGTAAGTCGAAGCCGTGGCTTCTCTCTCCTATAATCTCTGGGTAGTTAAGATCTGATGTCTAGCCTTCTACAAAAGTAAGTCGAAGCCGTGGCTTCTCTCTCCTATAATCTCTGGGTAGTTAAGATCTGATGTCTAGCCTTCTACAAAAGTAAGTCGAAGCCGTGGCTTCTCTCTCCTATAATCTCTGGGTAGTAAAGATCTGATGTCTAGCCTTCTACAAAAAAAAGTCGAAGCTGTGGCTTCTCTCTCCTATAATCTCTGGGTAGTTAAGATCTGATGTTTAGCCTTCTACAAAAGTAAGTCGAAGCCGTGGCTTCTCTCTCCCATAATCTCTGGGTAGTTAAGATCTGATGTCTAGCCTTCTACAAAAGTAAGTCGAAGCCGTGGCTTCTCTCTCCTATAATCTCTGGGTAGTTAAGATCTGATGTCTAGCCTTCTACAAAAGTAAGTCGAAGCCGTGGCTTCTCTCTCCCATAATCTCTGGGTAGTTAAGATCTGATGTTTAGCCTTCTACAAAAGTAAGTCGAAGCCGTGGCTTCTCTCTCTCTATAATTTCTGGATAGTTAAGATCTGATGTCTAGTCTTCTACAAAAGTAAGTCAAAGCCGTGGCTTCTCTCTCCTATAATCTCTGGGTAGTTAAGATCTGATGTCTAGTCTTCTACAAAAGTAAGTCGAAGCCGTGGCTTCTCTCTCCTATAATCTCTGGGTAGTTAAGATCTGATGTCTAGCCTTCTACAAAAGTAAGTCGAAGCCATGGCTTCTCTCTCCTATAATCTCTGGGTAGTTAAGATCTGATGTCTAGTCTTCTACAAAAGTAAGTCGAAGCCGTGGCTTCTCTCTCCCATAATCTCTGAGTAGTTAAGATCTGATGTCTAGCCTTCTACAAAAGTAAGTCGAAGCCGTGGCTTCTCTCTCCCATAATCTCTGGGTAGTTAAGATCTGATGTCTAGCCTTCTACAAAAGTAAGTCAAAGCCGTGGCTTCTCTCTCCCATAATCTCTGAGTAGTTAAGATCTGATGTCTAGCCTTCTACAAAAGTAAGTCGAAGCCGTGGCTTCTCTCTCCCATAATCTCTGGGTAGTTAAGATCTGATGTCTAGCCTTCTACAAAAGCAGTGAAAAATAGGAGGTCCAGTGTGCATTCTGTACACATTAAAGAACTCTTGGCAGTTGGAAATTGAAAAGAGTAGGCCAAAAATGGGCGTTGGCAAAATTAATTGGAAAGATTTACCCAAAATGTTAATACTCTTGACAGTAAAAACATGAGAGTACCTCTGAAGTTGGAGAATATCTGTCTGTATGGCGGGGGACTGCCCGTGCGCTGCCGGGGCCCGAAAGGGGAGTAAAGAATAGCGGCGCTGTACCCTACCAGGCATGTTCGTAAGAGGCGAGAAAGGAGGGTTAGGCATGGGACTGGCTATCCCATACTGTAAAAAAAGTAAGCCGAAAAAACTTCACAAACATGAACAAGTCAAAGAAAGATAAAGTTAATCTGTCAACCAGGAAAGAGAAGGGCTCTCTGTCTAAGAGACGTATGACGCAATCCGGAGAAAGCCATAAGGAGTCCGGGTTGCCGACTCACCCTTTGTCTACCAGGAAATCATCCAGAATTGGCACCTGGAATGTTCGTACCCTTAACGAACAGGGAAAAGCGGCACAAGTGGCAGCAGAAATGACCAACTATAAGATAGATATTCTGGGAATGTGTGAAACAAGATGGCTGGGAGCAGAGAGAATAAAATTGAATACAGGGGAGATGATTTTATCATCAGGACACCAGGAACCAGGAGCACAACATAGCGAAGGGTAGCTATAATGCTATCAAAAAATGCACAGAAGACACTAATAGAATGGGAGGCAGTGGGACCAAGACTGGTGAGAGCAACATTTAGAACAACCAAAAACAAAATAAAATTACACATTATACAATGCTATGCACCAACCAACGATAAAGATGACTCAGTTAAAGATGATTTTTATAAACAGCTACAATGGCAGATGGATGCAAGACGAGCCAAGGATATTATAATCTTGATGGGAGACCTAAATGCTAAGGTAGGATCAGACAACAGAGGCTTCGAAGAGATTATGGGAAAACATGGACTTGGAGATATAAACGAGAATGGAGAGATATTTGTGAATTTCTGCGCCCTTAATCAAATGAGCCTAGGAGGAACAATATTCCAACATAAAAGAATACACAAAGCTACATGGGTGTCACCAGATCATAGAACGGAAAATCAAATTGATCACATATGTATTAATAATAAGTTTAAGTCATCCTTACAGGATGTAAAAGTATATAGAGGGGCAGATATAGCTTCTGATCATCATCTTCTGTTAGCCAAACTTAAAATTAAATTAAAAAGGTATAATACAACGAATAAGGGTAGAAAGTATTTCAATGTAGGGTTTCTTAAAGAACAAGGAATTAAAGATAAATTCGCAGTCACAATATCAAACAAATACCAAGTCCTCCAACAACTAGAAAATACAATAAATATAGAAGATCATTGGAAACAGGTAAAAAATATATGGAAAGAGACATGCGAAGAAACACTGGGGAAAAGAGAACGCCAGAATAAGGCATGGATGACAGCAGAGACCCTGGATAAAATTAAAGAAAGAAAGAACAAGAAAGCAGACATAAATAAAAGCAAAACAAGAAGTAATAAAGCCAAGACACAGGAAGCTTACACAGAGGTGAACAAAGAAGTGAGAAGATGCATTAAAAGGGATAAGAGGAAATATATAGATGAACTAGCTAAAGAGGCAGAAGAAGCAGCAAATAAAGGGAATATGAAAGAACTGTACAACAGCACAAAGAAATTAGGTGGAAAATACAAACAGATCAACGCCTTTATCAAAGACAAGAAAGGAAATCTGCTTAGTAATATAAGGGAACAAATGGAGAGATGGAAAGAACACTTTGAAGAACTTTTGAACAGACCCGGCTCAAATAATCCTCCAGATATACTACCAGCAGAAGAAGAGTTACACGTTAACTGCGGAAAACCAAGCAAAGAAGAAATAATGAAAGCCATCAAATTATTAAAAGATGGTAAAGCCACAGGACCAGATGAAATTCCTTCGGATGCCATCAAAGCAGATATTAACACCTCTACCAAGATGTTACAGGATCTATTGGATAAAATTTGGGAGAGGGAAGAAATACCTAAAGACTGGAGAGAAGGTTATATGATCAAACTACCAAAGAAAGGAAGTTTACAGGAGTGCACAAATTATAGGGGAATTATGCTACTATCAGTGCCAGGAAAAATATTAGGCAGAATCATTCTGGAGAGACTAAAAGAGGCTATAGAGAAACACTTGAGAGATGAACAAGCAGGTTTTAGGAAGAACAGATCATGTGCTGATCAAATAACTACCCTACGTATAATAGTTGAACAAAGTTTAGAACTAAAATCCCCACTATATATTGGATTCATAGATTACGAAAAGGCATTTGATAGTTTAGACAGAAGAATGCTTTGGAAGTTGCTGAGTCATTACGGAATCCCCATAAAGTTTATTAACCTGATAAAAACAATGTATGAAGGAACAAAATGTAGTGTGGTGCATGAAGGACAGCTTACAGAAGCATTTGAAATAAGAACAGGAGTAAGGCAAGGATGCCTCCTGTCTCCATTTCTCTTTCTACTGGCCATAGATTGGATTATGAAAATAACTCAAAACAACAGAAATGGGATCCAGTGGTCACTGACCAAACAACTTGATGATTTAGACTTTGCTGATGACATAGCTCTCCTATCACACAGCCATCAACAGATGCAGGATAAAATGAGTATATTAGATGAGAGATCACAACAGCTAGGACTAAAGATTAATAGAGATAAGACCAATATTATGAGAATTAATGCAGTTGGCAATAACCATATAAAACTAGGAGAAATACCTCTACTAGACGTACAATCTTATATATATCTGGGCAGTAATATAGATAAAGAGGGAGGAACAGAAAATGATACCAAAATAAGGATATCAAAAGCAAGAGGAGCTTTCATTGCACTGGGAAACATATGGAAATCCAAAGAAATTAGGCTAAATACAAAAATAAAAATTTTCAACTCAAATGTTAAGTCGGTCCTATTATATGGCTGTGAAACATGGAGAATGACAAAATTGACAATCACGAAAGTACAGACTTTCATTAATGGATGCTTGCGCAGAATAAAGGGATGGAAATGGCAGGACAAAGTCACTAACGTGGAATTATGGAAATGTACCGGTCAAATACCAGTGGATAAAGAGATACAGCGAAGACGATGGCGATGGATAGGACACACACTACGGAAGCCAACTGAGAGTATTACACAACAGGCCCTTTTTTGGAATCCCCAGGGGAAAAGACAAAGAGGAAGACCAAGGAATTCTTGGAGAAGACAGATAGAAGCAGAGATGAAGATGATGGGGAAGACATGGAATGATCTTAAAAGAATGGCAAAAAACAGAACGACTTGGAAAGTGTTTGTTGAAGACCTATGCTCCACCAGGAGCTAAAAGGTAAAAGAAGAAGAAGATGGCGGGGGACACCTGAGCATATGGCTGCCAGTGTTAAAAATAGAAAATAAGCAATATTCTCTAGTAATCTCTATTTCAATATTTAACATTCCATAATACGAAAGATTAAATTTACACATTTACCTTTCATTTATATGTGATTAATTCTCCCCTACAGCACTTTTAAAAAGATTTAGCTTGTGTGGTTATTATTTCTCCATGAACAGTGTGAGATACCTGTAATAACATGGGTAACTTCATACTGAAATGTGCACAAAGTTTTATTTCAAATCACCTAGGGGACTGGTTGGTCTCAAGGCAAGACACCGGTCTCAAGGCAAGACACCGGTCTCAAGGCAAGACGCCGGTCTTGAGACAGGGAGGTTGTGAGTTCAAATCCTAGCTGCACCAGTTGGGATTTTTATTTGTGATTTCTCTTTGTGGCAACCACCTCTGGTCTCAGCAGTGAGGCTCGGATTGAAGCATCAATTACTCATCGATGGGAAAAAATATGAGCACCTCCAAAGACAGAGTTATTTATCTGTGCGGTGAGGAACCCCTGTGCACACGGCTGTCAGGGAAAAATGGATTAACTCACAAAATTCAGTTCTTAGTCAGGAGAAAGCTGGTGAATGCAAAAATAAATAAAAAATTCATATCGTTCAAGAAATCGAGCACAAATAATAACATAGTGTTATACAATAACTTTTTCCCATGAGTGTATATCAAATAAAGGCAAGCCCTCATGTGGGAAACAACAGGTAAGAGGAAAAGAGGCCGACCCAGAGAGACACTTAGAAGAACATTGAACAGAAAGGCAAGAGCAGTAAGAATCGGCTCCCTCAATGAGATAGAGCTGCTTGCACAGAACAGAGGTAAATGATGATATTTGATAAAAGATCTTTACAAGGATTGAAAACTGCTAGAATAAAAATTTAGATAAGAGAAAGAGTATCTGGGTCTATGCCCTATGGGCCGGCTATGGCTCGAAAGGTCAATAAATAGATAGATAGATAGATATATATCAAAGAAAATATAAATTTTAATCAATTTACAAAAACAGTTAATAAAAAAAATATTGCTTACCCACTGATTTGGTGTTCATAAGTTTGAGCAAATGAGCTTTGTGGGTTGCTAAGTTCTTGCTTGCAGATGCGTAGAAAACTGGCACAGCTTTCATATTGATTTCCTTCTGCGAGCATAAATGCAGTATTCCCTGAGGTATCTTTTGTATCGAGGGAAACTTTGTTTGCAACCAGCCACTTAACACATTCTAAATGTCCACTGAAATTTTAAAAAGAATCAATAAAATAGTTACATTAAATGATTCAATGTCAACAAAACAAAACAACAAAATAAATAATGTATTCATAATTTACTATTCAGAAAACAAACAAAAGAGATGTTTAGATATTTCTCTTACCTGCCTACTTGTCTGTCTTCTTATTCTATGTTCATATGATGATTAACCCTCTTCATCGTCAGTCCTTAAATGTATGTTATATGGACGTAGATGTTATCATTAACAGCAAACTGCACAATTTGGCACATTTCACTCCAACACATCCGACTTCAGGAAGGCATTTTTGGAGATCAAGTTCCCTTCATTCTTCACTCCCTACATGCTGGGCCAGACTGATTAGTCTGTTTGAGGAGGCATTGTGGAGAAGTAGAGTATAACTTTGACCAGCTTTTGCCATTGATCTTTGACACTAGGTGTCAGCTATGAGTTGTTGACCACTTTCAGCACCCCCCCCCCCCAATCTGCTTCCATCTAATCTCTGAGTTCCCTTAAGAATGTTCAAGACACCTTTATGATGAGTATATGTGTTCTTTCTCCACTCTTCCCTTTTGTGCCAGTCTTAGGTTTGTTTGATTGCTTTCTCCCTCCAGTCTTTGATGTCACCAATCCACTTTTTCCTTTGTCCACCTCTACTTTGATGCCAGCAATCCACTTTTTCCTTTGTCCACCTCTACTTTGATGTCACCAATCCACTTTCTCCTTTGTCCACCTCTACTTTGATGCCAGCAATCCACTTTTTCCTTTGTCCACCTCTACTTCGATGTCAGTGATCCACTTTTTCCTTTGTCCACCTCTACTTTGATGTCACCAATCCACTTTTTCCTTTGTCCACCTCTATTTTGATGTCACCAATCCACTTTTTCCTTTGTCCACCTCTACTTTGATGTCACCAATCCACTTTCTCCTTTGTCCACTCTACTTTGATGTCACTAATCCACTTTCTCCTTTGTCCACCTCTACACCATCTGCTGTAATATGGTTAGGCCAGGATGTTAAATACTGTGACAGATTAGGAGTGTGAGGAGGGGGGAAGTATAAAGGCATTAAAATGCAACACAATGCATAGAAATGCCAAGCTACTGTAAGGCTGTTGGTAAGAAATGAAAGTGACATGGTCTCTCTAAAGATGAAGGTTTACTAAAATATATGATCAAAACTGATAGTTCGGCTATGCTTACCTCTTGGCTGCTATGTGTAACGTTGATTGCTTCTCTTTAGTTAAGCTAAAAATAGAAACCCCCATGGCTTGCAAAACCTGAATAAAGGACAATATAAAAATATTCATTCATTTCTTAAATATAAGAACAGTTTCAAAATAGTGTGTGCTCACACATACTAAACAACTTACCACTGTTCGAGCATGAAGTATAAAATGTGAATGTTAATTAAGTGAAGCAGATACAAATAACTAATCATAAAGAAAAGAAAAGAACACACATGCTTTGCTTCAGAAGCTTAGAACCAGGGGAAAGTTTCAGGGATTGTAGTGGGGCTGGGGAGGAGAAGAGAAGTTAGTTATTAGTTATAAAAGCAGATCTCAATTTATTCAGAAAATTCATTAAAGATGAATGGCCCAAGTTAGTAACACATGATGAAGTCTTAACATGTATCATAAGTTCTTTAATTAAGCACAACAAAACAAGTCTTTAATAAATGTTACGAGAATGCCGGACTCAAGGGTCAACCACAAAA
Source organism: Megaustenia siamemsis (assembly GCA_032433765.1). Lineage (NCBI taxonomy): Eukaryota > Metazoa > Mollusca > Gastropoda > Stylommatophora > Ariophantidae > Megaustenia > Megaustenia siamemsis. The sequence continues at coordinate 3,225,982 of JAVIAB010000117.1, read as the reverse complement.
AAAGATGGATTGACAGAATATTAGAAACACTAGGAAACATAGCAGCAGAGGAAAAAAAGACCACAAAATATCTATCTTCTCAAATCTGAAAGGTGGATGAAGAAGGAAAGAAGAAGAAGATTAGTTAAGCACACCTCAAAACAATGCCATAACCATTCCTTACTACTTGTGCCATGCTTGGTTTAAACACAAGCAGACTAGATTGTGGTTTAATTCCTTTAGAGTGGAATACTATTTTGTTATTTTACTTTTGAAAAAAAATGTCATTAAGACTCTAGTTAAAGGGAGAGTACTTCTAGTTGCTCCATCAATCAATAAATCAATTATCTCATAAACTTGATGGTCTTTGGAGCATCATAGATGACATTTTCACAATTTGCTTCCAATCATCATGACTTACAGCAGCTCACTGCAATACATACCTGTCTATTCTCTGATGTTATCCACCCATCTTTCTTTTTCCCTCCTTGTCTTCTTTTGCTTGGTACTGTGCCACACACAATGGTTTTGGCAAGGCCTGTGGACTGTGTGACATGTCCATATCAGGTCGATTTCCGCTCTTTTATTAGTCACAATAGGTCTTTTAATGGTTCAGTGGATTGTTGGATTCTTTTGCGCATTTCTTCATTGGTGATATGTTCTCTGTATAATATGTTCTCTGTATTTTATGTTCTCAGTATTTTATGTTCTCTGTATTTTATGTTCTCTGTATGATATGTTCTCTGTATTTTATGTTCTCTGTATGATATGTTCTCTGTATGATATGTTCTCTGTATTTTATGTTCCCAGTATTTTATGTTCTCTGTATTTTATGTTCTCTGTATGATATGTTCTCTGTATTTTATGTTCTCTGTATGATATGTTCTCTGTATGATTTGTTCTCTGTATTATATGTTCTCTGTATAATATGTTCTCTGTATGATATGTTCTCTGTATGATATGTTCTCTGTATTTTATGTTTTCTGTATGATATGTTCTCTGTATAATATGTTCTCTGTATTTTATGTTCTCTGTATGATATGTTCTCTGTATGATATGTTCTCTGTATGATATGTTCTCTGTATGATATGTTCTCTGTATGATATGTTCTCTGTATGATATGTTCTCTGTATGATATGTTCTCTGTATGATACATGTAATATCTTTCTATGCCATTTCATCTTCAAGGCCTTCTCAGAGAATTTTGGTACAACAGCGGCAGAGAAATACTTAGATGTTTTAAACGGTCACGTATTCACTTGAAGAGATTAGGCACCACCACGCATATAAGCCTTAGTAACACATATAGTGAGTGACATAAGCAGGAACGCCAAGGTGGGGAAAGATACAAGGACATTGCTGGGGCATTAGCGGTTCCAATCGCAATGAGAAACAAAAGAGAGGGCAGACAAAGTACTCAAATTTGCAAGCTTATAGTTATTATAAACATGAATTGTTATGTTGTTTGGCATATTCTCACATTAACATGGATTAGACACAGACCCACACTATTGGGTCGATGGGTTGACTGTTAACATATAAAGATATTGAAGGACATGCAACATATTGTAAGATACAGCTAAAGTCTAAGTACCATCATAGCATTAACATGACCATTCATAGCTGCTAAATGCATGGCTGTATATCCTGTTGGTGTCACAGCACTCCTGTCAGCATCACTGGTAACCAACCATCTCAGCATCTCCATATTACCATTTGCTGCTGCCAAGTGAAGTGGTGTCCAGCCTTTGTTATCTCTCAAGCTAAAACAATAAAGGAGTCACATATTTTTTTAAAACTTAGGCTATTCAAATCAAATGTACTATCAACCCTTACGTATGCGTGTGAAAGCTGGAAAACAACAAGAGATATAGAAACAAAGTTGAACGCATTCGAAAATAAATGTCTAAGGAAAATACTTGGTATAGAATGGAACGAATTCAAAACAAACGAGGAAATTAGAGAAATCGCCAATCAACCACTAATATCTTCAGTAATAAAGAAAAGACGATGGTCATACGTTGGACATGTGATGAGAAGAGATAATAATCGAATAGCAAAGCAAGCCTTCATATGGGAACAACAGGTAAAAGAAAAAGAGGAAGACCCAGGGAGACACTGAGAAGAACATTGATGAGAGAGGCAAGAGCAGCAGGAATCGGCTCCCTCAATGAGATAGAACTGCTTGCACAGAACAGAGACAGATGGCGAGATTTGATAAAATATCTTTAAAAGAAAACTGCTAGAACAAAAATTCATATAGGAGAAGGTGTATCTTGGTCTACGCCCTATGGGCCGGTTACGGCTCGAAAGGTCAATAGATATTTTACTGCTAATTTTTTTTACACATTTTTATGTTTATCACCTATAATTATTTACACAATGGTTTGACAAAAGTACTAATGCATTTATTTCATACATCAATTTTCAAAATATATTTTATAAAACAAAGGTAAAATAGATGCTATAAAAGACAAATAAGATACACGTACATACAGCACAATAAAGAAGATTTGTTAAAATCACCATACTCTGTCATTTCTGGAAAATGATGCAGCAGTTCCTTCACTGTGTCCATGTCATCATCTTTAACTGCATGGTGAATACTTTTGTTTTTTAGCAAATCTCTTTCAAGTTGTCTTTTTCTATCCAGTTGTAACTTTTGTTCTTGCTCAGACATTGGAGACTAAACAACAGAAAATAGAAAACAAAAATAGGAAATAGTTGTGCTAATGACTCACATAAAAAACTCATATAAAATACATAAAATCCTTGAGATCTTAAAAAACATTTCCATTAAGGAATTGAAACCGACATATTTTGTATAAAAAAAGTACAAAAACTCCACCAAAGTTCATGCAGGTTTTGTGCATTTGTAAAGACATGATTGATCCTTCCTTATTGGTAGTTCTGCACAAGGTTTCTCTCAGTCTTCCTATTATTTTTCTTCTGCTGTCTAATGTTCAAATGTGTTCCTGATGTGAAATATTTATTCTCTACCTTATTGTGCTGGTGTATTTCTTTAATCTAATTGTTTATTCTAACTATCTAGATGATGATCACTTCCTGTATCTATTCCTTTAGGCCAACATACTTTTGTATTTTACAGAGAATAAGAGTTAGAGTAAGTGCACTCAGTGGCGTATACTGGTTTTGGGGTCTGGGCTACCGCTAACATAATAAATAAAAACATACATTATATTCAGTAGGCTAACATAAAGTAATATTTTCTAATGACTTCACTACATTTTAAATTACTTCCTTATTTATTTGTAAACTCTATTCGTCTTGTTTGGAATGAAAATGTCTCGATGACTTTGTCATTGAAAGTACTGTTGGGTTGGTTTCTAAGTTTCTGAGGGAATGATTTTTCAATGGACATTAATGCCAAACCAGATAAGCGTTCTTGTGTCTGAGTTGAGCGACAATAAGATTTGATTCTCTTGAAAGCAGAAAATGTTCTTTCTACAGATGCTGATGCACATAAGGTAGTTATAAATAGCTAAGGAAGTTCCAGTAATCAGACAGTTTCACTTTGTGATGATTCTGATTGGCTAGAGCTAAAAATAACCCATGAAACCGCATTAGTGTAGAAGTAACAAACGGTACATTATTTTGACAGGAATTTTTGAATGTCAAGGTCGTTAAACTAGATTCAGATAGAGGAAAAATGTACCACTGGCCCCTAGAGGTTTCAATGTAGAATAGTTATAACATTCACAAACATTATAGTGGCCAGAGGAAAAACCTTGCTATAATAAATGCAAATCAAAGTAAATAAATCATATTGGCCTACGAAATGTGTAATAGAATATTCGCAAATTTGTAATATAAATATTTTTTTTAAATCAAATAAATTATCATTTCCTTTTGTATTTTGTTAATATGTTCAGGCTACCGGCGGTAGCTGTGGTATCACAGAGAATACGCCACTGAGTGCACTAACCATTCATCCACTGAAGCTTCTTCATGCATTGAGAGGGCAGATATTAAAACTGCATGTTTTTACTTGCATGTAAAAGTTATGTATATGGAAAAATTAGTTTTACAATTTAAAATAAGGTTTTTGGAAGTAAAATATATGGTTCATATTTATAAATGGGAGCCGCAATAGCTCAGTGGTTAGTGAACTGGACTACAAAGGACAAGGGGTAGGGTTCAATCCCAACCAATGGCTTCAGGGTTCACCCAGCCTTAAATGGGTACGGGATTTTTTTCTGGGAAAGTAAAGCAGCACGGGCGCAATACCTACCACATTACCCTAAAAATCATGTGCTGAAGGTCTGTAAAATATAGGGTCACTAACACCATATTTCCCTATATGCCACTTGGCGTAACGGGGTTACTTTACTTTTTTACTTTATATTTATAAATATTTGAAAAAAAATATACTTACTTATATTTTGTAATCAACAGAGATATTTAAATCTGTGTTTATGACACATTTGCCACTGTAATATTATAAATTTTACTGAAAAATAATATTTACCTTGCTGCCTTTAATAAAATCCATGTCTTGCTTTATTTTGATATCTGTGGTACTACCATTTTCCAAGAATATTTCATCAACTACATTGGACCCAGGCATGGAATGGAGAGTGATTTTGGTTGCCTTTTGCTTGTAGCCATCTTTAACATCACTCTGAAATTAAATCATGCACAAAATATTGATTACTTTCTCTTTTTAATTACATTTTATCTTATATCTTTTGACCTTTCAAGCCATAGTCGGCCCATAGGGCATAGACACATACACTCTTCATCTTTTTCTAAATTTTTTTTTTCTAGCGGTCTCAATCCTTGCAAAGATTTTTTATTAAATCTTGCCATTTGTATCTGCTCTGTGCAAACATCTTGATCTTATTGAGGGAGCCGATTCCTGCTGCCTTTGCCTCTCTGATCAATGTTCTTCTCAGTGTCTCTCTGGGTCAGTCTCTTTTCCTTCTACCTGTTGTTTCACACATGAGGGCTTGCCTTGTTATTTGGTTATTATCTCTTCTCATCACATGACCAACTTATGTCCATTGTCTTTTCTTGATTACTGATGATATTAGTGGTTGATTGGCAATTTCTCTAATTTAGTTTGTTTTAAATTCATTCCATGCTATACCATGTATTTTCCTTAGACATTTATTTTTCAATGTGTTCAACTTTGTTTCTATATCTCTTGTTGTTTTCCAGCTTTCACACGCATACGTAAGGGTTGATAGTACATTTGATTTGGATAGTCTAAGTTTTGTGTTTGTGTTGATGAGTTTTGATTTCCACAACTTCTCAAGGCTTCTGAAGGACATTGCTGCTTTAGCTATTCTGATTCTAATTTCTTTACTTGTATCCCCTTTCCAATCAATGTGACTTCCAAGATAGACAAAGTGATCAAACTCTCCCACTGTTTTGTTTTCCATGTATATTCTGTCATCTGTTGAAATTAAGCTTTTCACGACTTTAGTCTTTTCATGATTGATCTCTAGCCCAATTTTGCTGGCTATTGATGATAGTTCATTTGTGTTTTCCTGCATAATTTTTATCTGACTGCTGATGAGAACTATGTCATCAGCAAAGTCGAATTCATTCATGTGGTCTTTATGTATCCATTCGATGCCTTGTTACCAGTGCAGCATTTTTTCATTAACTTAATATAACATAGCACGAGTGCTTTTCTAGTATTTATTACACCCGTTTACTATTTACGTCTGACTTGAAATGAACATGTCTATTCCTGATACTTAACACATTTTTGACATGCAATTACACTGCCATTTTTCACAAAATTGTTAAAATTTGAAACAACAGTGAGAAAATTGATGGATGAACTAAAACAAAAAGCTGAAAATATTGTACCTTGAAAGTAGATTATGACATCATAAAAAAACCCCTTCACAAAGAAAGCAAAAAGAAAGATTTACCGGGCACACAAATTAACAAACTCACCTGCATTTCTTCCTTTTGCTTTTTTCTGGATGCTCCACTTTCAACTCTAACATTACTGCTAATTTTAGGGCTTCCATTAGAACTGTCACCAATGTCCTGTGGTGGTCTACTCTTGCTGTTAACATCATCAATGTTATTAGTCTTGTGAGAATGGCTAATTTTGACAGAAGAATTGCCAGACCCTAGATCATCTTTCTCATTTAATGCTGACTTTGCTATGCTGCCATCTACAGCTGTAAAATATAAAGAAACCATTTAAAAAAGACTTAGAAGAAAAGAGGCACAAAGTAACTAACCTAAGACCAAAAATATCAACAAACGCTACAAAATATAGTTATTTTCACTAAATGAGTCTAGTTTGTCCTGTTACTTTCACTTTGTTAATGATCAATGTAGAAATGTAACAATACATTAGTAACAATACATTAGTAACAATACATTAGTAACAATACATTAGTAACAATATGTTAGAAGCATTTGAACAAAGTAATAAGAAGCATCAGATTAAAGTAACAGATTTAGAAAGCCAGTTATATAAAAATGATCTCTAGCAAATCTACATTGTCACGAGAAGATGTGGTAACAGAGTAGTCATTGCACTAGTCTGCTGGGTCCAACCAAGTTCTACAAGAACAGATTAGTTATTTTACTAGTCTGCTGGGTCCAACCATGTTCTACAAGAACAGAGTAGTTATTGTACTAGTCTGCTGGGTCCAACCAAGTTCTACAAGAACAAAGTAGTTATTGTACTAGTCTGCTGGGTCCAACCAAGTTCTACAAGAACAGAGTACTTATTGTACTAGTCTGCTGGGTCCAACCAAGTTCTACAAGAACAAAGTGGTTATTGTACTAGTCTGCTGGGTCCAACCAAGTTCTACAAGAACAAAGTGGTTATTGTACTAGTCTGCTGGGTCCAACCAAGTTCTACAAGAACAGAGTAGTTATTATACTAGTCTGCTGGGTCCAACCAAGTTCTACAAGAACAGAGTACTTATTGTACTAGTCTGCTGGGTCCAACCAAGTTCTACAAGAACAGAGTAGTTATTGTACTAGTCTGCTGGGTCCAACCAAGTTCTACAAGAACAAAGTGGTTATTGTACTAGTCTGCTGGGTCCAACCAAGTTCTACAAGAACAAAGTGGTTATTGCACTAGTCTGCTGGGTCCAACCAAGTTCTACAAGAACAGATTAGTTATTTTACTAGTCTGCTGGGTCTAACCATGTTCTACAAGAACAGAGTAGTTATTTTACTAGTCTGCTGGGTCCAACCAAGTTCTACAAGAACAAAGTAGTTATTGTACTAGTCTGCTGGGTCCAACCAAGTTCTACAAGAACAGAGTACTTATTGTACTAGTCTGCTGGGTCCAACCAAGTTCTACAAGAACAGAGTAGTTATTGTACTAGTCTGCTGGGTCCAACCAAGTTCTACAAGAACAAAGTGGTTATTGTACTAGTCTGCTGGGTCCAATCAAGTTCTACAAGAACAAAGTGGTTATTGTACTAGTCTGCTGGGTCCAACCAAGTTTTACAAGAACAGAGTAGTTATTATACTAGTCTGCTGGGTCCAACCAAGTTCTACAAGAACAGAGTACTTATTGTACTAGTCTGCTGGGTCCAACCAAGTTCTACAAGAACAGAGTAGTTATTGTACTAGTCTGCTGGGTCCAACCAAGTTCTACAAGAACAAAGTGGTTATTGTACTAGTCTGCTGGGTCCAACCAAGTTCTACATGAACAGAGTGGTTATTGTACTAGTCTGCTGGGTCCAACCAAGTTCTATAAGAACAGAGTAGTTATTGTACTAGTCTGCTGGGTCCAACCAAGTTCTACAAGAACAGAGTAGTTATTGTACTAGTCTGCTGGGTCCAACCAAGTTCTACAAGAACAAAGTGGTTATTGTACTAGTCTGCTGGGTCCAACCAAGTTCTACAAGAACAAAGTGGTTATTGTACTAGTCTGCTGGGTCCAACCAAGTTCTACAAGAACAGAGTAGTTATTATACTAGTCTGCTGGGTCCAACCAAGTTCTACAAGAACAGAGTAGTTATTGTACTAGTCTGCTGGGTCCAACCAAGTTCTACAAGAACAAAGTAGTTATTGTACTAGTCTGCTGGGTCCAACCAAGTTCTACAAGAACAAAGTGGTTATTGTACTAGTCTGCTGGGTCCAACCAAGTTCTACAAGAACAGAGTAGTTATTGTACTAGTCTGCTGGGTCCAACCAAGTTCTACAAGAACAAAGTGGTTATTGTACTAGTCTGCTGGGTCCAACCAAGTTCTACAAGAACAGAGTAGTTATTATACTAGTCTGCTGGGTCCAACCAAGTTCTACAAGAACAGAGTAGTTATTGTACTAGTCTGCTGGGTCCAACCAAGTTCTACAAGAACAAAGTAGTTATTGTACTAGTCTGCTGGGTCCAACCAAGTTCTACAAGAACAAAGTGGTTATTGTACTAGTCTGCTGGGTCCAACCAAGTTCTACAAGAACAGAGTAGTTATTGTACTAGTCTGCTGGGTCCAACCAAGTTCTACAAGAACAAAGTGGTTATTGTACTAGTCTGCTGGGTCCAACCAAGTTCTACAAGAACAAAGTGGTTATTGTACTAGTCTGCTGGGTCCAACCAAGTTCTACAAGAACAGAGTAGTTATTGTACTAGTCTGCTGGGTCCAACCAAGTTCTACAAGAACAAAGTGGTTATTGTACTAGTCTGCTGGGTCCAACCAAGTTCTACACGAACAGAGTGGTTATTGTACTAGTCTGCTGGGTCCTACCAAGTTCTATAAGAACAGAGTAGTTATTGTACTAGTCTGCTGGGTCCAACCAAGTTCTACAAGAACAGAGTAGTTATTGTACTAGTCTGCTGGGTCCAACCAAGTTCTACAAGAACAAAGTGGTTATTGTACTAGTCTGCTGGGTCCAACCAAGTTCTACAAGAACAAAGTGGTTATTGTACTAGTCTGCTGGGTCCAACCAAGTTCTACAAGAACAGAGTAGTTATTATACTAGTCTGCTGGGTCCAACCAAGTTCTACAAGAACAGAGTAGTTATTGTACTAGTCTGCTGGGTCCAACCAAGTTCTACAAGAACAAAGTAGTTATTGTACTAGTCTGCTGGGTCCAACCAAGTTCTACAAGAACAAAGTGGTTATTGTACTAGTCTGCTGGGTCCAACCAAGTTCTACAAGAACAGAGTAGTTATTGTACTAGTCTGCTGGGTCCAACCAAGTTCTACAAGAACAAAGTGGTTATTGTACTAGTCTGCTGGGTCCAACCAAGTTCTACAAGAACGAAGTGGTTATTGTACTAGTCTGCTGGGTCCAACCAAGTTCTACAAGAACAGAGTAGTTATTGTACTAGTCTGCTGGGTCCAACCAAGTTCTACAAGAACAAAGTGGTTATTGTACTAGTCTGCTGGGTCCAACCAAGTTCTACACGAACAGAGTGGTTATTGTACTAGTCTGCTGGGTCCTACCAAGTTCTATAAGAACAGAGTAGTTATTGTACTAGTCTGCTGGGTCCAACCAAGTTCTACACGAACAGAGTAGTTATTGTACTAGTCTGCTGGGTCCAACCAAGTTCTACAAGAACAGAGTAGTTATTGTACTAGTCTGCTGGGTCCAACCAAGTTCTACAAGACTCTGAAAATAGGAGCAGAAGATATATCCTCAATGAAAGTGGCATGTCTTGGTGTGAAGCTGGCCACAAAACCCATCAAACTGTGTGCGCGTACACACACCCCACAACCCCCCCCCCACATACATGCCCCCACACTCAGCACTATTACTGTGTTCCCCAACACCAATGTTGATGTTGTATTATTTATCAGGTTTACATTTACCTAAACTGGTTAGTTATCACTAACAAAAGTGCATTTACTTGAGCCTTTCTTGCTCTATGATGATACTTTTAAATAACATTAAGTTTCAAAATGACACCATTACAGGTTAAAATAACATCATTACAGTTTCAAAATGACACCATTACAGGTGTTAATTTCAAAATTATAATTTAATAGAGAGCCATTTATTTAAAATAGAATGTTTTGAGATATAAACCAATATTACATTTGTTATGTAATCATAACAAATTACATTACAGAATGGCCATGAAGCCTTTAAGTCTGACTATGGCTTATAGCTCTGTATACCAACTATGTTGATCTATAATTTTATGAGCATGACATATATCTGCCAAGGCACATGCTTATAAGATGATATCATCAGTGGACAGGTTAGTTAGCTGCGCTGTCATTGAAAACAGTCAACAAATTGGATTGGGCAGACGTCATCAATGCACTCCGAGATGTGTGAAGGGCATATTAGAAGACTTATCAACAAACACAGAACTGGAGTCATCATTTGCTGGACAGTGTGGGACTTGCTGAGGAGGGGATCTGAGAACCTATGGACATGTTAGGAGTGCAATGATAATGAACAGCAAATAACTCAATCACATATGTACCTTCCATGAATTCTCTTTCATTATCAGCATGAAGAATCCTGTAGGTCTTCTTGTCTTGATCTTGCCCAGACAACCAACTCTCACAAGGAAACTGATAATTTCGCTTTGCCAGTTTGTCAACCACGGTTACTTTGTCCAAAAACCAGGCATACTCTGAGGGGCAAAAGAAACGTATTTAGTTAAAATAATAGAGATAGTAAATAAAATTATTAAATTTAGTAAAGACAACAAATATGAACGACAAATAAGTTGCTTGCTTGCTTGCATTCACCCGATGACTAAAGTATTTTAGAGTATTTGTAGACTGTAGAATTCCTCTTCGCAATCCGTCCTTAAAAGGACGTTAAGTGGATGTGTCTGCGTTGTGTTGTGGTATACAGTATAACTGTTATATTTGCGCCTTTCGGCTCAATACATCTGACTTCAGTACGACATTTTTGAGTACCGGCTTGTCTTCCCTCTTCAATCTCTGCTCGCTTGGCCAGACTAAACAGGTTAGTCTGTTACTGGAGGCACCACAGAGAGGTCGAGCAGGGTCTGGATGGTTATGGTTCACCGATCCTGGCGCAAGCCATCAGCTGTGGGTTGCTGACAACTTCCAGCTCTGGTGCTCGGAGGCGCGCCTTCGCCTCCAACAAATAATTTTTAAAATAATTAAATTATCTTCTTCTTTCATCTTTTAATTTGCTGCTGATGCCTATTTATCTTCAGTGTTACCATAATCAAGCCAATGCTGCCATCTCTGCACTGAAGAATCAACAACAAGAAATACTCAAAATTGTCTAGCTCATGCATCTTGTTACACTCTCATTCATTCCATTAATTTATTTGTTGACCTCTCCTTGTTTCCTTTCAATGTCTCCTCAGGTACACATCCTTTCTAACTACTTCTGTAAAATCATCTAAATTCATTAGTTTTCTCAAAATAAAGTTAATAAAACAATTATATACTATGAATGGCAACTGCTATTGAAAGTTCCAAATTTACGCTCTTAAAGATTAAAATCTGGCCATGGCCTACATCATAGTTAATGAATTAAACACAATAAATGCCATTCTGGTAGTTATTTTATTTCAGTTAATCTTTTAGTTTGAAAATATGTCCCATTCTGAACAGAATTCCATATCTATATTGACCTAACAACATTTGTGCTTTATTTTCCTTTTTCTACCAAAGCATCTCTGTTGCCCACATCATACCAATATGTTCCTTGACTTGAATGAGTTCAGTGTTTTATAGTAACATCATACACAGTAAACTCATGTCCTGCATCCACATTTTTATTTTATTCTCCTTTGTCTTAGAAACATCACCACTATATCTAGATAATATCTGCTCACATTTTAATCTCTTATTTTACTCATTCTCATCATAATAAAAAAATGACTACATTCATGTTATTCTGCTCTTCATCATAGAAGTAAGTGTTCCTCTCTAAATATCTGCTCACATTTTAATCTCTTATTTTACTCATTCTCATCATAATAAAATAATGACTACATTCATGTTATTCTGCTCTTCATCATAGAAGTAAGTGTTCCTCTCTAAATATCTGCTCACATTTTAATCTCTTATTTTACTCATTCTCATCATAATAAAATAATGACTACATTCATGTTATTCTGCTCTTCATCATAGAAGGAAGTGTTCCTCTCTAAATATCTGCTCACATTTTAATCTCTTATTTTACTCATTCTCATCATAATAAAATAATGACTACATTCATGTTATTCTGCTCTTCAACATAGAAGTAAGTGTTCCTCTCTAAATATCTGCTCACATTTTAATCTCTTATTTTACTCATTCTCATCATAATAAAATAATGACTACATTCATGTTATTCTGCTCTTCAACATAGAAGTAAGTTTTCCTCTCTCAAAATTCCCAATAACTTCCAATATTTGTTTTAAAAAACTCACAGGGAGCTTATCTTCAAGACATTGTTCAGTTTCCTCTCTTGACATTATAATGTAATGGTTCCCTGTATGCTTTGAGAGGTAAAAGAAGAACATGGTGTTACTGACTACATTTTTCCATGACCAATGCCACATTTTTAGGTGATGTGGTCATGTCACAACTATCCTTACTTCTCACAAAATTCTCTGGAACCCATTGCTGGAGTCTGGGTGAACCTTGATGCCTTATAATGAATCTCCTTGTAGAATGTCCTGATATAAAATAATGAATCACCTTGTATAATGTCCTAATATAAAATAATGAATCACCTTGTATAATGTCCTGATATAAAATAATGAATCTCCTTGTAGAATGTCCTGATATAAAATAATGAATCTCCTTGTAGAATGTCCTGATATAAAATAATGAATCTCCTTGTAGAATGTCCTGATATAAAATAATGAATCTCCTTGTAGAATGTCCTGATATAAAATAATGAATCACCTTGTATAATGTCCTGATATTTCAACTTCAAATTTTTAGACAAATCTTGTTCTAGGTTAAATTTAATTTTTATTTCATGAAAGGAAAAATAAAACACCAAATAAAAAATTAATGAATATAATTCAAATAAAGCTTGGCTAAAAGGGATATAAATCTTACTTAGTTCTGTCCTGTCATGACCAATTTGAATCTTGCTCATTTGACCAACATGGTGTGCAGGAAGAAGAAACAAATCTTCCTAAATGGACAAAAAATGTACAACTGTGTAGCGATTTAATCACAAATCTTCATATCTGTCTGCAAACTAAATTGGTCTTTTAAAATGTTTTTCTTGGCTCCTCTTATCAATAAATGTGTTTGTCAGAATAGCATTTTATTTTGATGTTTGAACAGTTTTGGTTATTAATTCTGTAAACAATATCAATTTTATTGCATCCAAAGCAAGCTCAAAAAGATTTTATTTTTATTAAAAGTGAACTAAATGTGTCACCTGTTGATATTTTCTTGTCAACAGACTCGACACAATATTTATTAAAACTTGAATAACAATTCTGTTTCATGTACAAGATAACATTATCTGGTGTCTTTTATTGTTAATATCATCAACTTTACTGTTAGGTCTTAATTAAAGTTTGCCTGTAGCTATTCATGAAAAAAAAAATGCTTTTTCTTCTATACTATCCTGTGCAACTGTCTAATGAACAAATTAATATTCACTTCTTCAGCAGTCCATATTTAAATTATCATGTAAAACTATACCAAGTATATTAACTCTTTTAGTACAGAAGATTTTTGTCAACACAACGGAAGAGATTTCTGAGACAAAATTGTCCATGGTTTTAAATATCAATCGTAATATTTAAATTTATCTAACACATAAAATATTATATATGAATTTTTAGATAATTGAAAGAGGAATTAGATTTCACCAATATCAAGATGATACGAGACATGTAAAAAGAATATGGTTTGATGATGGCTCACACTAATCAAATTGAGAGTGATGCACTATGTGGTTAAATGGATGTGGTCGAACATGGTGCACAGTGCATCAAAACATATGAAAAAGAGTTAACATAAAGTTACGTTAGATATTTTCATCATTTACACTGAATGAAATCTGAGGTATCAGATATTTTTTGCTTCATTTGCAGCTATTTTTGCATTTTACACATTGAGCCACAAAACATATATAGGCATCTACATGATTTATTGTATTGGATGAAACACACAACAGGAATATGAAATATTTACATTTCCCTTCTGAAATGGTATCTTATGTCTTGTGGAGAGTGTATTCAGATCAAACTCTTTGGTTCTTCCCTTTTCTCCATACAAAGTAAGTTTTATTGTGGCCGTGGTGCCTGCCCCAATGCGATCTCCCGTACTGACATGAACCTCATAATCACAAAGTGGTCCCTCAGTAACTTCAACATCAGCCTATGGTCAAATAAGGAAGCAACTATATAAAACATAAACATTAAAAGATAAAACAAGGACATATATCATGACAATTTTATTAAAAATGACTTTGTACAAATGTGATCGCATATTTAAAATCATAAATATTGGCTGAGCCTTGCCAATCTTGAGAGACAATTGGTTAACTCTAGATTACAACACCTACCAATGAGCCAGGTTTTCACAACAGCTTTGTAACATTTACAAACACTAAATGTTACATTTGGAGTTCCAAAAATAGTATTTTCTTTGAACTTTTGGTACACAGCTGTGTGTTTACATTAGGAGAGACACGAGAATTGGATGTGGTCATCATTTCCTGGGTTACATTCAATTTGTGGCCTGAAATTCAACCACATGGCACTGTATCTATTTGAGGTGTTACATTGTCTATTTACACATTGGCTGTCAGTTCATTATTCTTCATCTTCTGCGATCATGGTTCATTCAGACTAGGACTCCAGACTCTCTTATGAAGGCAGCTGCCTGTTTCAGTGATTCAGTTACCCTGTAGAGTTTCTCATCCAGGGAGGTGGGTGTGGATCACATTGTCCTCCTCAGGTCTGAGTATTGGGAGCAATCCTGTAGAACGTGTTCTGTTGTCATGTTATCCAGGGTACAGTGGCATTAGCTGGTAGTTCATATTTTGAGTTAGATGAACATGTTGTTTCTCATTCTGCTGTGACCAGTGCATGGCAAAGTATGGCGACTTTATCCCTCCTTCATAGTTGGAGGTATCCATCCCTCTTGTTATACTTTGGGTGTTCTTGTTTCCATTTTTCATGGTACTGGCCTTTGATGATGGATTTGGCTTCATCATATCTGACCAGATGGTTTTCTTGTGGTAATCTCCCTTCCACTATGGCTAGTTTGTCTGCACATTCGCTTCTTCGTTTACTACAATGTGATGGTATCCACAGGATGACACTCTGGAAGTTATGGCACAATTGGTAGAGGGTTGTTCTCAGGTCATCTAGCTCTCTATTTCTGGGTTTTTTTTAGAGCTGTTAGGACTGTCAGTGTCACTAATTTCTTGTCTATGTTATTTTTTTTGTTGAAAAGCCAGTTTTGCAGCATCTTTGAGGACTTCGTTTTCTGCTTTAGAGAATAATGTTTGAGAAGTTCCCAGATTTGGTAATCTCAGACCATTATTTGAGCCGTATCTTCTGCTGTATCAGGAATAAGTTTTTGACATTACCAGAAATAGAGTTTTTGACATTATCAGGAAGAGAGTTTTTGACATAACAGTAAGATGTTTCTTCATGTTACTTGATGTTAATTCGCACATGGACAGCTAATTTTTGGATGGCTACAGCTGGTTAATCACTCGTCGTGAATCAGCTGTTATAATCAGCTGCTCGCTACCCTAGTTTCAGGCCATGCAATATGACAGGCGACACACTTGCGCCTTGGCCCTGACCTTACTGGCCTCCTGGATCTCGATCAAGCACGAGATTCTCTCACTTGGGAAACCCCAACATGTTATAACGTGTCCCATGTTAGAGTATAATGTTTTGTATTTCGACTTGTGTTGTGCCCATGACTTTTTATTTCTTTCCTTTAACGTTCCCAAGTCTTTCTTCGCTAGGCGTGATCTGCTAACTGTTGGACACACCAAATTAGAACACTTTTATGCAAACAGTCTTTATTTCACAGCCCAATCCATGGGCGATGCATTTAACATGTTTACATGACATTACATGACCAATGTTGGTAATAAGGTCATTCACACGCTGCCCAGTAACAATGTCACTCGCCACTGGGCCCTAGGCTTCTACACACTTCTCTACTTATCTACTCACTTAAGCGGAGACCATTCCCCATTGAAAGACCTCCTCAGGTCTAAGTCTAATATACTTATTCTACCAGTTTAGTGTACTTATATCAAGACTGTTCCCCACTGAACAGCCTCTTCCAATCTAATGCTAACCTACTTATCCTATTCATCTCATGGACTTTAATTCTCTGGAAACTCCTAACCTAATCCTCAGGGTTTCATCTATGACTGTTCAGAACTCTTTACATCTAACAGTACTTAGTCTACACTTAGCTAATAACTGCTTACTAAGTTGGCTATGGTTAGCCCCTAAGACAGACCACACATGTGGCCACTTTCTCTACAACTACGCGTGTGTCATCTCTGATGTTCTCCAAGAAAATCCCTCTTGTTTCTTTGTGTCTCCTCTTTAAATATTTGTCAGCTCCTCCAATCAAATCGATCCACATGTTTAGTTTCTTGACTAATACACCCCCGCAAATCTCGAGATAGTCTGATTCATATTTTTTTCTTTTCCAGTTGCTTGTCGTCTATTTCGGAACTCATGCTTTTACAATCCCGCAAATCTCGAGATAGTCTGTTTCATATTTTTCTCTTCTCTATCTCGTGGACTCTATTATCATTTCCGGTTGCTTGTCAACTATTTCGGAACTCATGCTTTTACACCCCCGCATCTCAAGATGTGTTTCTATTTCTTTAATTTCACATGATTTATCACTTCTGGTTGGCTTGTCATTCACCTTGGACAATCCCGCTTTCTCCCTTCCTCTCTTTCTTTCTTGTGGTATCTCAACCCCCATGTCTACACTGCTTCCTCTTAGTGTTGTTCACTGCCTATTCCATGTTACAAAGGTTTATTTGATGTCTTGCAGACAGCTGAACAGATTTCCTCCATCATAAGAAAAAAAAGGAAAAAAAATGTATAGAAAATTGGCAAAATTTATATTTAAAAAAAACAATAGCGTTCTTAGACACCTTTATAATTATTACAAAGAGCACGTTGTGTTAAGAAAAAAAAAAACACAACATGAAAAGAAACAAATCCAACACTCAGGGGTCACCATAAGCAATAATTAGGAAGGTATAGGGAGGGGGGAAATGTTTGTCCATGTCAAACTGTTGAATTCTAAGCATTTGTATTTTGAGATTGTAAATTTTATGAAGATGTCGTAATCTAGGGTTAAGTGCCTGAGCTCTACTCTGACACTGAAGAGTTCTCTTTTTCTTACATACAATGACGAATATTGGATGCATTAAATTAAGAACCAGTGAAAATGCTTTCTTGGGTGCTACTAAAGCTTTATTCTCAAACAAATTATTTTAGATTGAATAAAACATCAAGATTCTGTTGTTTATTGTATATGTATCCTTTGTACAAACCTGTAATTTTTTCTGTATTGTCTACAACAAACTAGCCTAACAATTAATACCATTATCTTTTCTTCACAGCTACAGAGAATCAAGACAGTTATAGACAATGTTCATTAAGCAGAGATAACTTTTGCGTGCCAGACATGAGGAACTCTGCAAAGGTTGGCCACAGACCAAACAAAATGGAAGAAGTTATTGGTGACCTAAAAGACATTGAAAGATGT
Organism: Megaustenia siamemsis; assembly: GCA_032433765.1. Lineage (NCBI taxonomy): Eukaryota > Metazoa > Mollusca > Gastropoda > Stylommatophora > Ariophantidae > Megaustenia > Megaustenia siamemsis. The sequence goes on along the minus strand of JAVIAB010000117.1, from coordinate 3,208,381 downwards.
ACCGTTTTATTTGTCTATGTCCAGAAAAAGAAGAAAAAATGTTCCATACTGTACAAATGTTATTGAATTTATTTGTACACATCTTTACTACAGAGAGTATATTGATGCAAAGCAGTAACGTATGTGCTAATCTTTCCATCAAAAGGTTTCGATTTTACCTGCAAACGCTACAGGCCAATTTAGAAGTTAACTAATATTATATACAGGAGCCTCGGTGGCTGAGTGGTTAGTGTGCTCACTTCCTGACCAGAAGGGTCCAAGTTCGATCCCCAGCAGTGGTGAATTTTTTTTCCAACTGACAAGGCTCCGGGGTTCACCCAGCCTCTAAAAAGGGGTACCAGAGATTTTTCTGGGAAGTAAGGGCAGCCTGGCATGATATCGACCACATCACCCAAAAATGTGCCGTGGTTATAGAAAAATATGGTCACTAACACCATATTTTCCCATATGCCTAGCAAGGCGTGAAGGGAACCTTTACTTACTTAATTAGTATCGTTAGTTAGAGATGTTACAACAGCTAGAAACAGGACTAATTAATTCATCTCACTACCTTGAGATGGGTGTACATCAGCAAAAGGGTTAAAAGCAGTCAACAACTCATAACTGACTGTCTGTGCCAAGATAGGTGAACCAGAACTACCCAAACCCTACTCCATTGCTTTACTGTGTACCAAGACTAACAAACCTAGTTTGGCCAAGTGAGTAGGGATTAAGAGAGAAGGCAAATCGGTACTCAAAAAACACTGCTGAAGTCTGATATAATGCGCTGAAAGATGCAAATACCACAGCCTTGCGACAAACCACAACAAGGAGCATCTACCTCACTTAACATCCTTTTAAATTAACAAATTAATTATTGTATTATATTATATTAATTAAATTACCATCCTTTTAAATTAACAAATTAATTATTGTATTATATTATATTACTAATATCTTCAGTAATAAAGAAAAGACGATGGTCATACGTTGGACATGTGATGAGAAGAGATAATAATCGAATAGCAAAGCAAGCCCTCATATGGGAAACAACAGGTAAAAGAAAAAGAGGAAGACCCAGGGAGACACTGAGAAGAACATTGATGAGAGAGGCAAGAGCAGCAGGAATCGGCTCCCTCAATGAGATAGAACTGCTTGCACAGAACAGAGACAGATGGCGAGATTTGATAAAATATCTTTAAAAGAAAACTGCTAGAACAAAAATTCATATAGGAGAAGGTGTATCTTGGTCTACGCCCTATGGGCCGGTTACGGCTCGAAAGGTCAATAGATAGATTATATTATATTAATTAAATTAACATCCTTTTAAATTAACAAATTAATTATTTATTATATTATATTAATTAAATTAACATCCTTTTAAATTAACAAATTAATTATTTTATTATATTATATTAATTAAATTACCATCCTTTTAAATTAACAAATTAATTATTTTATTATACTATATTAATTAAATTAACATCCTTTTAAATTAACAAATTAATTATTTTCTTATATTATATTAATTAAATTAACATCTTTTTCCAAATGACAAAAGTTGACCTATTCCTTTGATTGTCAGATGAAATGAGAGAAAAAAATAAATATACATTGGAATTGAGGGTCACTGGAAAAAATGGATAGCTCCAAATATGATTTGAACCAGATATTTTTTGTGTTGTGAAACAAATATCTTTTTTGTTGTGAAACAAATATCTTTTTTGTCGTGAAACAAATATTTTTTGTTTTGTGAGCCAGATATTTTTTGTTTTGTGAAACATATTTTTTGTGTTGTGAAACAAATATTTTTTGTGTTGTGAAACAAATATTTTTTGTGTTGTGAAACAAATATTTTTTGTGTTGTGAAACAAATATTTTTTGTGTTGTGAAACAAATATTTTTTGTGTTGTGAAACAAATATTTTTTGTGTTGTGAAATAAATACCTTTTTGTTGTGAGGCAGTTACCTTTTTGTTAAGAAGCAAATACTTTTTTTGTTGTGAAGCAAGCACCTTACTTTATGATAACTATTCATGTTTACAATATTATTAATATAGGCTTTCATGATTGGACAGTGTCTTACCTTGTGCCTGTCATTTTTGCTATCAACATCAGAATCTCCTGTAGTTTGTGTTGACATCATCACACCAACCTCGTTCTGTAGCTTTGGTTCAGGCATGTTGATGACAGTTGGGGACTTGCTTGAGGATTTGTTGGCAGAAGAGGAGCGGAGAGAAGATGAAGTGGAGACTAATGACATGGAAGATGATGTATATGAGCTAGTAGTAGACCTTGAGCTTTGTGAGGAAGATCGTGTACTCTCTGGAGAGGTGGATCTGGAATGATCTTGTTTGGATTCTTGTCTGTGCATAAACAATTTTTTGTGTTGATAAGGTATTTTAAAAAATGGGACAACATCAAACTGCATCATGAAGCTATTTCTCTATCATGTTATGGCAAATGGCCCTTTGAATTACATGTCAGTTTATATTTACAAAATTCTGTTCCCCTTGTCTGTTACTGCTCTGGTCATTTATAAATGTAACTTTGTTACATATCAAAAGTCACACTTGCCACTGAGTAACTTGCTGTTGCTCTAAAAAATGTCACAAGCTTACTTGTCACTGACTAACTTGTTGTTGGTCTAAAATATGTCACAAAACAAACCTACCACTAACTAGTATGTTCATCTGTGACCAAGGAGGAAACAAATGAAAAGAAGTGAAACTTAATTTCTTTATTTTGTTTTCCCATGAAGATTAATAGCCATGCATCCAACAATATCATCAATTATTTAAGAAAAGAAGGTAGGTATATGTCATCCATAAGATGAGAAGAGATAACAAGAAAAGCACAAAGCAAGCCCTCAAATAGTAAACAGCAGGCAAAAGAAAAAGAGGCTGACCTAGAGAAACACAAAGAAGAACACTGATGCCAGATGCAATGACAGTAGGGATCAGCTTCTTTACTGTGATTGAGAGGCTAGCCTGCAACAGGAATGCGTTGTGAGACTGCTGATCACGTGCACTGTCTGATGATTAACAGCAAAGATCGTCAAAACTGAGGAGTTTTGAATTTCTGCCATGTATGTCATCTTCAACTGGAAGGGACAATTGATTAGATAGACAATAGAAGAATTTTTGCTTAGACATCAAAACTGATGTTTGTTCCATTTCATTTCAAATTTTCACATCCAAAAATGTAATCAAATTAAATCTTATTCCTATCATTGGAGCTGCCTCAAAAATAGCTATTATTTCTAAATATTAGCACAAACAAATTAAGGTAGCTTTACCTGTTTTCAGGTCTTGTTTTTCCTGCTGCTCTCTTTAAAAAGAAAACAAAATAGAATATGCATCATAAGATCTTTAGTAGAAAGAGCCATAGAGGTGAAAACAGATCTATACCTATGTTTCATAGATTATACCAAAGCATTTGACAAAGTAAAGCACTAAGAAATAATCAAAATTTTAGAAAGCATAAAGAAACCTTCTGAGCTATGGCCACCCCTTAGGGTATAGACCCAAATGCTCTTTCTCTTTTTCTAAATTTTCCTTCTAGCAGTCTCAATCCTTGCAAAAAACATTTATCAAATCCCGCTATTTGTCTCTGTTCTGTGCAATATCTCTATCTTATTGAGGGAGCCAATTCCTGCTGCTTTTGCCTCTCTGATCAGTGTTCTTCTCAGTATCCCTCTGTGTTGGCTTCTTTTCCTCCTACCTGTTGTTTCCCACATGAGGGCTTGCTTTGTTACTTGGTTATTATCTCTTCTCATCACATGTCCAACATATCTCCATTGTCTTTTCTTGATTACTGAAGATATTAGTGGTTGACTGGCGATTTCTCTAATTTCCTCATTTGTTTTGAATTCGCTCCACGCTATACCAAGTATTTTCCTTAGACATTTATTTTCAAATGCATTTAGCTTTGTTTCTATGTCTCTTGTTGTTTTCATCTATCTATCTATCTGTCTGTCTCTCTGGTCCTGTCCTGTCCTGTCCTATCTGTCCTATCTGTCCTGTCTGTCTGTCTGTCTATCTATATATCTATCTATCTATTGACCTTTCGAGCCATAGCCAGCATAGACTCAGATACTCATTCTCTTATTCAGCGAATAATTCTACTACAAACAAATATTTCATGTTTATGTATTTAGTCAATTAGTTAAATGTAACATTGACACCACAGAGGATAGTACCTTATGTGCAGTAGATTGATCTGTCTGAAGTGTGCCTCCACTTCTGGAAGTGGCTGATCTTGACAACACAGTCTTTCAGATGAGTCAAGAGTTTACAATCATCATTATAATGAATTATCATTATTATAAAAATATTAACATCTTTAATTTGTTATATTTCTCATATTAAAAAATATTTCATTAACTCTTTCTGTACGGAAGCTTTTTATCATTGCAACAAAGGAGATTTCAGAGACACAATTTGTCATAATTTTAAGAATCAAATTACATATTTATATTTATCTACATATTATATATGAACTTTTAGATAATTGAACAAGGTATTAGATTTCACCAATACCAAGATGATACAAGACGTAAAAAGAATATGGTTTGATAACAGTTTACACTAATCAAGTTGAAAGTGACGCACTGGGCAGTGAAACGTACGAAAAGAGTTAAATAACTTAGAATATCTAAAGTTAGAGATCTCAGCTATTTCTAGAATTTTCTATATTCATAAATAGTATCCACACCTTCATAGCCTAAAGGTTTACCTTCCTTAATTTGTAAGGATTTTTTCTATTTTCAAAATTGAACTTTTAAACTTAACAAGACAATTTGTAAGTGAAAACAGACCATTTGTGCGATTTTCAACATCATTTTCTTATAAAAATAAATCTATTCATAACATTTTACAAAAACAAAATGTATGCAGAAGTGCAAAAAATAACCCTGCTATGCCTGTGCTGTCCAATCAAATTGTAGATAATCTATTATTTTAAATTTACTATAAATATCTAGGTCAACCAACCATGCTAGATGAATACCCATGTTTCGAGCCGTGTCGTAGACAAGATACAATATGAATGTAGCATAAAGATATATTAAATCTCGCCATCTGTCTCTGTTCTGTGCAAGCAGTTCTACATTGAGGGAGCCGATATCAATGTTCTTCTCAGTGTCTACCTGTTGTTTCATATGAGGGCTTGCTTTGCTATTCGATTATTATCTCTTCTCATCACATGTCCAACGTATGACCATCGATTACTGACGATAATAATTCGTTCCAATACCAAGTAAGACATTTATTTTCGAATGCGTTCAACTATATCTCTTGTTGTTTTCCAGCTTTCACACGCATACGTAAGGGTTGATAGTACATTTGAAACTAACAACTGCGATCTAGTAAACCTAGAAGACCCACTCAGAAGCTGAATGGATTGGCTTTGTGATGAAGACAAAATCCCTAAATCAACCAGCCACTCTACCTGGTTCAGGGAGAGAAAGAAATTACATGTAAGGTTTTTCCCATTTATAAGACCTTTTTGGTCTGATGTAGACATTTGTTTCACTTCTTTGAGTGCCTCTCAGCATTGAAGGTTGGCTATCATGGAGCTCCATTTCACTCTGTCTTGCTTTGATGGTGCAGGTTGTCATAGGCTGACTTGTCCATCTTTTGATGTTACTCATCTATGTTAGTCTTGGTCTGCCTCTACCTCTTTTACCTTGTATTTTCCTTTCCAAGATTACTTTTAGTAGGCTGCTGTGTCTGTTAACACGCCCCAAAAATCTTGTTTGTCTTGTGTTTGGTAGTTCTCTTTTCATTTTTAGTTATTTTAAGACTTCATCATTTGTTTTCTTTTCTTTCCATCCAATTCTTCCTATTCTTCTATAAATCTACATTTCAAAGACTTCAATTTTCTGTTGTTTTCTTGTCTAATGTCCATGTTTCTGCACCTTACAGGAATCTTGAGAAGATATAAAATTTTGCTTTTCTTAGTTTTAGCCCTGGTGTTATTTTTTTTTTTATGTTAGTATATTTTTCATGGCATTAAAATTACTTTTTTGTCATTCCTAATCTTTCATTTATTTCAGTTTTACATTTTCCATCATAGAGGTTTATCATTAAGAAATATGGAAGGTATGAGTTTCTAAAATATTTCATATTAATATTGTCATTATCTTCTTGTCAGTCTGCATCAAAACTGAAGTTGATGTCAAATGTTGCCTCTTCCATTGCTTAATCATGTTTTTAAAAAAAAATAGATCACGATAATTGTAAAATATTTCTTAGGACATAATTTAATGGAACAAAATAATCAAATACAGTAGTTTGAAATTGAATTACTGCAATGTTGAAAAGATAGAAGGCAGTGGTGTCAATCCAAGATGAAAATCGAACAGTATCTCATGTGAATTATATTAATTAAGGGGACTGGTTGGTCTTGAGGCAAGATGTTGGCCTCTGAACAGGAAAGTCATGTGTTCAAATCTTGCTAAAGGCAATGGGAATTGCTCAATTTGGATTCATGGTTTACTTGTAGTTTTACCCTCCCCAGGTCTCTGGGTAGAGATAACCGATGTCCAGCCATCTTGAAAAATTGTGAAAAACAGGAGGTTCCCATATGCACTCAAGCATTTTAAAGAACTCTCGACAGTTTAAAGTCAAAAAGAATAGGCCAAATATGGCCGCTGTCCAAGTAAAAATTGTTAAGCAAATCTACCAATGTTGAAGTTGGATGTGTCGAATCTAAAGGTGCGGATATCACTGCCTTTGTGGTCATCTAGCAACACAATACATTCATGCCCACATCGCTGGCTTTGCAATCAATTAGCAACACAATACATCCATGCCTACATCACTGGCTTTGTAGTCATCTAGCAACACAATACATCCATGCCCACATCACTGGCTTTGTAGTCATCTAGCAACACATTACATCCATGCCCACATCACTAGCTTTGTAGTCATCTAGCAACACATTACATCCATGCCTACATCACTGGCTTTGTAGTCATCTAGCAACACAATACATCCATGCCTACATCACTGGCTTTGTAGTCATCTAGCAACACAATACATCCATGCCTACATCACTGGCTTTGTAGTCATCTAGCAACACAATACATCCATGCCTACATCACTGGCTTTGTAGTCATCTAGCAACACAACATATCCATGCCTACATCACTGGCTTTGTAGTCATTTAGCAACACAATACATCCATGCCTACATCACTGGCTTTGTAGTCATCTAGCAACACAATACATCCATGCCTACATCACTGGCTTTGTAGTCATCTAGCAGCACAATACATCCATGCCTACATCACTGGCTTTGTAGTCATCTAGCAACACAATACATCCATGCCCACATCACTGGCTTTGTAGTCATCTAGCAACACAATACATCCATGCCTACATCACTGGCTTTGTAGTCATCTAGCAACACAATACATCCATGCCTACATCACTGGCTTTGTAGTCATCTAGCAGCACAATACATCCATGCCTACATCACTGACTTTGTAGTCATCTAGCAGCACAATACATCCATGCCTACATCACTGACTTTGTAGTCATCTAGCAGCACAATACATCCATGCCTACATCACTGGCTTTGTAGTCATCTAGCAGCACAATACATCCATGCCTACATTACTGGCTTTGTAGTCATCTAGCAGCACAACATATCCATGTCTACATCACTGGCTTTGTAGTCATCTAGCAGCACAATACATCCATGCCTACATCACTGGCTTTGTAGTCATCTAGCATCACAATACATCCATGCCTACATCACTGGCTTTGTAGTCATCTAGCAGCACAATACATCCATGCCTACATCACTGGCTTTGTAGTCATCTAGCAGCACAATACATCCATGCCTACATCACTGGCTTTGTAGTCATCTAGCAGCACAATACATCCATGCCTACATCACTGGCTTTGTAGTCATCTAGCAACACAATACATCCATGCCTACATCATTGGCTTTGTGGTCATTTAGCAACACAATACATCCATGCCTACATTACTGGCTTTGTAGTCATCTAGCAACACAATACATCCATGCCTACATAACAGGTGAACACTATGAAGAAGTACACATTAAAGAAATGGATAAAATTGATACCTGAAAAAGTTTCAATGATGGCTGACTGTTGCCTTTCTTATATGAATATGGTAGCTTGTCAACGGGATTCCTTAGTTCCTGTTTGTTACAAGACCCATTTACTATCATCAGTGAGTATTCAGAGCAAGCAAAACATAAGTTTATATAAAGCTATTTATTGAAAATATAGAAGCACTTTAAAGTAAGTAGCATGGTCTTTACAGAAGGTTACTATTGCCCTAGCATTTTTGGGTTGTGTAATTTTCTAAGCATTATACATCTCAAAAGAATTGCAAAAAACAGAATGATTTGGAAAGTGTTTGTTGAAGAACTATGCTCTACAGGGAGCTAAAAAGTAGAAGAAGAAGAAGATATGTCAGTGGTTTGTCATTGCCTTCTGATAGTAGGAGCAGTCTTGAGGATGGTTTAACATACACATTTAATGAGACCACACAAAATCTTTTATATTCTTCAATTGCTAACAGTTATACTGCTACTTCTCAATAGCCTTTCTACATTAAGATTTAAACTAATTAGCTCAATAGTTGTTTTAACTCTTAATTACGATACCTATCTGTAACTCTCCCTGTCACGATACCGTAGTAAAAATTACTACCATTTAAATGTAACATTAGGTGCTATACAAATAGTAATTTCTCTGAACTCTTTACACAGTTGTGTGTGTCCACATAGGCAAATCACGGGAACTCAAAATTCCTGGCTCATGTTGATTTATGACCTGAGTTTCACCTTATAGACCGGACATATTACAATGTCTGTCAGTACGGTTGTTGTAAGTCTGTCAGTATGTTCAGTGATGACATTATTCACTGTTTTTGCCTAGTCACAAAGGGTTATTTGATGTTGATGACCAGACCAGCACCAAAAAAAAGCCAAAATTTTGAAAATTGGTGATTTTTTTTTTTCGCATTAACGATGTTACGTTATAGCCATAGTATTTATCGGCTGCATAAAAATAACAGAAGTATGATGAATGTAACTTTGATTGACTCATTTAAAGAAGTATACAATTTTTTGTACTTCCATACACTAAATTCTAAATCCATAATCTGAAAGTGTTCAGCTCTCATTTGCATCACATATGGTGATAATTTGTATCAATGTGGAACCAAGGTCTTTTCAGCTAAAAAGCACATTCAGAACAGCCGTGAATTGTTCATGCCGGTGATACATAATGCATCATTGCCAACTGATTTTCTAAAATTTTTAATACGACAGGATCATTGAAAAAAAAACAACATAATACCATAATGGTAAGCGGAAGGGATTTTGTTTTATATTTTGTGGTTTATTTGTTGAAAAAGAGAATCTTGAGTAGTTTTCAGCCTCTCACAAAAAGTTCATGATGTATCCCACAAATTCAAGAAAAATGACCACAAACTTTTGTGTTAAAAATGGTATATTGTGCACATAATGTTAATGTTTGTCCTCGCTATTCTCCTTGATTGTTTCAATTATTTTTTTAAACATAAGTTCTTCCAAATTGTAATTTTTCCTAAGATTTATATCAAAATGTCAATAAAAATATTATTTCTTCAAATTACAGAGGATTTTCTTTGAGTAGTAAATTTTACTAATTTCATCAGAACGTAATTTAGGGTGAGGGGATATATGTGGACTGCTGATGTGCTTTATGTAAATATAATCAATATATTTTTTGTGTGCATTCGCCAGCTTTCACCTCTGGTGAAGTTCCTAGAGACTAGGAACTAAATTTTGCGAGTATTTTCCATTTTTCCCTGGCAGCCATGTGCACATGGGTCCCTCGCCACACAGGCAGTTAGTTAACTCCATCTTCGGAAGTACTCATATTTTTTCGGTCAATGAGTAATTAACATTTCAAGCCAGGCCTCGCTGCTGAAACCAGGGGTGGTTGCTGAAGGAAAATCCTAATTGGTGCAGCCGGAATTTGAACTCACAACCTCTCTGTCTCGAGACTAGCATTTGTACTCAAGACCAACCAGTCCCCCAAATAATCAATATAACTAGAAGACTCACTCCGTCTACAGCCTAAAGAATGTTAACATTCTAATATTTAAATGTAACCGAAAAAAATTATATTCCCTGAAGAAGAAAAAATATAAAAGATACATCTCTACAAAAGATCTTACACTGCCACATATTATCTTGGTGGCTGAGTTAACCAGCCGGTTTGCTTCTGCCTTTGAAACACGTTGCTCTGGGACTGTTCGAAGTATTGGAAACCCTCCTGATATAACGCTTCTGAACAAACAGAAATAATTCTTGTTAAAACTTGTATAACTATGTAGTAATACAAAATCAATAAATTAAAAAGAAAATCTTGGAAAATTAGAATGCAAACTTTCAAAACGAATATCAATTATCAAAATGTTTAATTATATAATTAGAATTGATCTTTCAATTTCTTATGAACTATAAGTCTTTAACATCTTGTAAAAATGTTGTCATCATCTGATTTAATTAAGTGGGTCAGGCAACCGTACCAAACTTTAGGAGTCTTTTACACATGTGTAGCAAGTTTCTTTGCTCCTCTATAGGGTTTTTAGCAACACATGAAAATGCATTGATAAGAGCTCAGTGTGTTAGCACCACTTGCATACACTGTCACTGTAGCATAGTACAAAGAGCTGTCACTGTAGCATAGCACAAAGGGCTGTCACTGCAGGAAAGCACAAAGAGCAGTTACTGCAGCAAAGTACAAAGGGCTGTCACTGTAGCAAAGTACAAAGAACTGTCACTGTAGAAAAGTACAAAGAGCTGTCACTGCAGCAAAGTACAAAGAGCTGTCACTGCAACAAAGTACAAAGAGCTGTCACTGCAACAAAGTACAAAGAGCTGTCACTGTAGCAAAGTACAAAGAGCTGTCACTGCAGCAAAGTACAAAGAGCTGTCACTGCAACAAAGTACAAAGAGCTGTCACTGCAACAAAGTACAAAGAGCTGTCACTGCAACAAAGTACAAAGAGCTGTCACTGCAACAAAGTACAAAGAGCTGTCACTGTAGCAAAGTACAAAGAGCTGTCACTGCAGCAAAGTACAAAGAGCTGTCACTGCAGCAAAGTACAAAGAGCTGTCACTGCAACAAAGTACAAAGAGCTGTCACTGCAGCAAAGTACAAAGAGCTGTCACTGCAGCAAAGTACAAAGAGCTGTCACTGTAGCAAAGTACAAAGAGCTGTCACTGTAGCAAAGTACAAAGAGCTGTCACTGTAGCATAGTACAAAGAGCTGTCACTGCAGCACAGTACAAAGAGCTGTCACTGCAGCAAAGTATAAAGAGCTGTCACTGCAGCTAAGTACAAAGAGCTGTCACTGCAACAAAGTACAAAGAGCTGTCACTGCAACAAAGTACAAAGAGCTGTCACTGTAGCATAGTACAAAGAGCTGTCACTGCAGCATAGTACAAAGAGCTGTCACTGCAGCAAAGTATAAAGAGCTGTCACTGCAGCAAAGCACAAAGGACTATAACTGCAGCAAAGTACAAAGGGGTATCAGTGCTGTAAAGTACAAAGAGTTGTGTTAAATAACCTAGAGAAAAGGAAGAAAACAAAAGCCACTGATTAATGAAATTCACCATTAGCACAAATGGCTCAGAGCATGATAATTTTCTCTGAACTTTCAATCACATGTCTAGAGCAACCTTATTGTCAACACTATAATATACATGTTGTACACTATTTGAGTAGAATATCTTGGAACACTATACTACATGTACAGAATACTACTTGCACTTGCGTAGAACATCATAGAACACTATACTACATGTACAGAATACTACTTGCACTTGCGTAGAACATCATAGAACACTATACTACATGTACAGAATACTACTTGCACTTGCGTAGAACATCATAGAACACTATACTACATGTACAGAATACTACTTGCACTTGCGTAGAACATCATAGAACACTATACTACATGTACAGAATACTACTTGCACTTGCGTAGAACATCATAGAACACTATACTACATGTACAGAATACTACTTGCACTTGCGTAGAACATCATAGAACACTATACTACATGTAAAGAATACTACTTGCACTTGCGTAGAACATCATAGAACACTATACTACATGTACAGAATACTACTTGCACTTGCGTAGAACATCATAGAACACTATACTACATGTACAGAATACTACTTGCACTTGCATAGAACATCATGGAACACTCTGCTATACTTAAAAAAAAAATGAAAAAAATGGACCACTATATTATATGTATTGAAGATTGGTTTGGTTGAACATCATGGAGTGTTACAAAGATAATGCTTGATGTCTCGTGGTACTGTGACAGTTTATTACAATCGCCTTCTCAGGATTGACAAGTTCACAAACAAAAAACAAGCAGAACCACTTCATAAGTTCTAGTAAACAGATAAGAATGTACAGGACAATAGATTAATTTCAAATCAAAAGTTGTATTTGTAGTTAGTTGAAGGCCCCAGTATCACTACAAGTGAATTAAAATCCACAATTGCTCAACCTCCCATGCCAGTGGAATCATCCAAATTAGCTTTTCATCTATTTTAAGGATCAAAACAAAAAAGGCAGCTACAGTCCCCATCATAGCTGCTACAGCACACGTGAAAAGACTAAAGGTCTAGCGGCACCAAAAGTGGACGCAGCTGAACTGTCCTTCATCATACAATATCATCATTCATCGTAAGTAATCAGTGTAAAAGTGTAAATCAAAAGTGTAAAGATTTAAGATGTTATTAAGAAAAACAAACAAAATCATAACTTACTTCTGTTTTCTTTTCCTTCTGTGAAGAATACCAGTGGCCTGGGACCTGGCACCATTGGGGTTACAGTAGTAGCAACTCTGTTTTTTCTGAGGTTAAAGAGAAGTGAACTCTAAGACATATATTTTAATCACCAGAAATTGGTTTTTAAAAGCTATCCGTAAAAGAAAAAAAGAGATCTCCTAAAAAACATCAGAAAGAAACAAACAACATTTTTCAGGCACATCATGAAAAGAGAACAGTTGGAATGATTGGTTACAACTGGCAAAATACAAGGAAAGAGAGATCGTGGACGACAAAGAGATAAGTTATTGGCTTGGTGTTATGACACAGAAAACAGTTAATAACCGAATTGATACGATACACTGTGGATAGAAAATTGTCGAAGGACATGATCGCTTATGACAACCACTATAGCACGTGATGATGATGATCATTAAAAAATATCTATTGTTCAAAAACCTATAACATCAGGAATGAAAGTTTACAATGGTTATTGTGCTGTTTGTACTAAACTACATGATGGTTATTGTTCTGTTTGTACTAAACTACATGATAGTTATTGTGCTGTTTGCACTAAACTACATGATGGTTATTGTGCTGTTTGCACTAAACTACATGATGGTTATTGTGCTGTTTGCACTAAACTACATGATAGTTATTGTGCTGTTTGCACTAAACTACATGATGGTTATTGTTCTGTTTGCACTAAACTACATGATGGTTATTGTGCTGTTTGCACTAAACTACATGATGGTTATTGTGCTGTTTGCACTAAACTACATGATGGTTATTGTTCTGTTTGCACTAAACTACATGATGGTTATTGTGCTGTTTGCACTAAACTACATGATGGTTATTGTGCTGTTTGCACTAAACTACATGATGGTTATTGTGCTGTTTGCACTAAACTACATGATGGTTATTGTGCTGTTTGCACTAAACTACATGGTATTTTTTTAAAAAAAGATGTCTCCTCAAATAAATCAAATCATACTTCAGTTCTACATATTATCAAAGCACATGATATGTTTTCATATGTTTTAACTTCATTATTAATAAAAAAAATATTGAAAAAACACTTAACATGTTGTTCAGCTAAAACGGATTTATTTTAAACAGACAATCAGAGGAGAGTTAGTTGATTCTTTAGTTTTAACACATTCGCTGCTGCTGAAAGTCATACCATCTCTGAGTAAAACAAAAGAAATGTTTTTACAACATTTTTTGTCCAAAAAATTATCTCTTCCATTGAGTAAGGCAAATTTGGTAGGAAAGATTCTACACCAGAGGTGGGCAATCTACAGCCTAGGGCCAGAATCGGCTCACCAAGCTATTTTCATCAGCCCTTGTGTTTGATGTGAAAATTACCACACACTCCATTCCCTGAGATTTAAAAAAATTGATAAATGAAAAGTAACACAAGAGCAAGAAATTGATTAATTGACACAAATTTAGAAAACATACAGCACATTGCTGTTATTCAAATACCACCAAACATGGAAAATTTTGTGTATGAAGTTCAGGCACAACACTCTCATTAAACCAGTAAGCTTTCTATTTATAATTTGTTGTTGAGTTTTCTCTCCCCTCATCACTAATAAGATTTTTACGCTACAATCACTTGTGAATGCAAATTAGGTCATTTATATAATAGCTTCATTAGGTGGTAGTATCGGGCCCACAGTGTCTTCATAGTTTTCAGATCTGGTCCTCGGGTAACTTCATAGTTTTCAGATCTGACCCTCAGTGTTTTCATAGTTTTCAGATCTGACTCTCTGGTGTTTTCATAGTTTTCAGATCTGGCCCTCAGTGTCTTCATAGTTTTCAGATCTGGCCCTTGATGTCTTTATAGTTTTCAGATCTGGCCCTCGATGTCTTCATAGTTTTCAGATCTGGCCCTTGGTGTCTTCATAGTTTTCAGATCTGGCCCTTGGTGTCTTCATAGTTTTCAGATCTGGCCCTCGATGTCTTCATAGTTTTCAGATCTGGCCCTCGGTGTCTTCATAGTTTTCAGATCTTGCCCTTGGTGTCTTCATAGTTTTCAGATCTGGCCCTTGATGTCTTCATAGTTTTCAGATCTGGCCCTCGATGTCTTCATAGTTTTCAGATCTGGCCCTCGATGTCTTCATAGTTTTCAGATCTGGCCCTTGATGTCTTCAAAGTTTTCAGATCTGGCCCTCGATGTCTTCATAGTTTTCAGATCTGGCCCTCGATGTCTTCATAGTTTTCAGATCTGGCCCTCGATGTCTTCATAGTTTTCAGATCTGGCCCTTGATGTCTTCATAGTTTTCAGATCTGGCCCTCGATGTCTTCATAGTTTTCAGATCTGGCCCTCAATGTCTTCATAGTTTTCAGATCTGGCCCTCGATGTCTTCATAGTTTTCAGATCTGGCCCTCAAAAATATAAAAGGTTGCCAACCCCTGATCTAGACATAAATTGTACACATTGTAAGCCTCTCTCTCTCTCTCTCTCTGCAATCAAGACTCAATCAGAGTAGGATTCCAGATTCATAGGCTGATTGTACCTATTTTGAATTTGGTAAACATGTGATTTCTCATTCTATCGTGGCCAGTGCATAGGTGAAGTATGATGACTTGATCCCTCCTTGATAGTTGGTGGTATCAGTCAATCTCGTTATGCTTTGGGTGTTCTCATTTCCATTTTTCATGGAACTGACCTTTGAGGATGGATTTGGCTACATCATAACTGAGCGGATGGTTCTCTTGTGGTAATCTCCCTCCCTCTTTAGCTAATTTGTCTGCACATTCGTACCTGTGTATATTACAGCGTGATGGTATTCACTGAATGACTACTCTCTGGAAGTTATTGCATAGTTGGTCCAGGGTTGTTCTCAAGTCATCTAGTTCATTGTTCTTGGGGCTTTTTAGAGCTGATAGTACTGACAGTGCATCAGTCAGAATCACCAATTTATTGTGCATGTTTTTAAGTTGAGTAGCCAGTGTTGCAGCATCTCTGATGGCCTCAGTTTCTGCTTTAAAGTTGTTTGAGAATTTTCCAGTAGCTATTGACTTGGTGATCTCCTCCTGATTATTCAGCATCAAGAACACACCTCCCCCTCCATTTCTGGTGGCATTTGTAGCAGAGCCATCTGTGTATATGTGGGACCAAGAGTCCTGTGGGTAGGTATTGTGTATGTGTTTTTCTGCTATGTGTTTTCTTTCTGTGTCTGATTGGGTGCCTTTTTTCATGATTCCTGTTACATTTTCCTTAAGTTCTGGTATTTTATGTTTTCCATGAGGAGACATAACAGATTTGCCCAAGGGTTTCAATATCGTTTGGGAAAGTACTGGGTCTCCAGTAGTTAGTTCATTGGCAATTGCAGCGAAGTTGCTTCTCTTTAGTCATACAATTCCGGAACCAGTTATTCTTTTGTGCATGGGGTGGCTAAGGAGCCTTCTATATTTCTCCGCTTCTTGCAATACTTTAGTGACCCATCTGTCATCTAAGAGTTGTAAACCTGTTACTGTTTCTAGAGTCTTGACAGGTGTAGATTTCATAGCACCAGTGATGATACAGGCAGCTTGGTTCTGTGTTCTGTTAATTTTGCTAAGGTGTGATTTGGAAGCCATAGCCCATGCTGTGACTCCATACTCTAGGACTGGTCTGACTCTTCCTACGTGTAGTCTTTTCAAAATATTGCTGTCTGCCCCCTAGTCCGTACCTGCCAATTCCTTCATAATATTTATTCATTTTCTGGCTTTTTTCCTTGCTCTGTCTATCTGATTTTTCCAAGTCATTCTGCGATTCATGATGACGCCATGATATGTTGGGTTTTGGTCAATAGGGAGTGTATGGTTTTTATCTTCAAGTTTGCAGAGTGTGTTTCTTGATAGGCTAAAAATTGTATATGTAGTTTTTTTTTTCGTTGATTGGTAAGAACCAGGTGTTCGTCCATTTTTCAAATTCACCTAGGGCATCTTGCATCCTGGGTCCAGCCACCAACATACTTTCCTCGCGAGCCCATAATGCCAGATCATCTGCGTATATTGCTGAGTGTATTCTGGGTGGAATGTTCATTACGATGTCATTTATGAAAATTAAAAAGAGTGTTGGGGACAAGACTCCGCCTTGTGGGACACCTTGTTTGATAGAGACCTTCTTACTTAGTTGACTTTGAACTTGTACTCTGACCGTTCTATCCTGAAGGTATTGAGAGACCCAATTGAATAAATGACCCTGGATGCCAAGTCTAAAAAGCTTGTTCTTTAAACCCTCTCGCCAAACCCTATCAAAAGCCTTCTCCATGTCAACCCACACTGCCAGTGTGTGTTTCTTTTCTTGTAGAGCATCCTCTATTTCCTGTGCAATGTAGGTGACCAGGTCTTCAGTTGATCTGTGCTGACGGAAGCCACTTTGTTGTGGTACGATTTGTTGTTTTGTCTCCAAATGCCACATAAGTCTTCTGTTAACCAGCCTTTCCATGAGTTTACTCAGGCAGCTCAGTAGGCTAATTGGTCTATAGCTACTTGGGTCTAGTGGGTCTTTTCCACGCTTGAGGATGGGCACCATAATAGCTTCTTTCCAGATTGCCGGCACATGACCTCTCTTCCAGCTAGCATTTATTATCCTTAGAAGCAGGTCTTGGCTTTCTGTTCCAGATTTAGGAGCAATTGCAAGTGATCCACATTACTGGTGGTTTATTTGATTACATGTAAAAAATTAATGGTTCCTCTTTAGGCATACAAACTGAAAGAAAATTTTGCTTTTGTTTACACTTGAACACACTGGTACATATTCCTACAACAAGAGCATATACATACACAAAATATTTTAAGTTCTTATAATATCAGTTACTTGCAAATCAGAAACATAAATATAATAAGGACATATACATAAGGAGCCGCAATAACTCAGTGGTTAGTGAACTGGACTACAAAGGACAAGTGGTAGGGTTCGATCCCAACCGACGGCTTCCGGGTTCATCCAGCCTTAAATGGGTACCGGATTTTTTTCTGGGAAAGTAAAGCAGCACGGGCGTAATACCGACCACATTACCCCAAAAATCGTGTGCTGAGGGTCTGTAAAATTTATGGCCACTAGCACCATATTCCCTATACACCACTTGGCGTGACGGGGCTCTTTACTTTTTATTTGCACATATACATAAGTAGCATGCAGAAAAATAGTGTCACTCTGCACACACATTTTACTGTAGTCAATACTGCTTAATTAGCCAGTCATCGTTATCAATCAATTAATTATGTTAATACTGATAATCTTAGTGGAATGGTTTAATATTTGTCTATGAATGGCTGATAATTAAGTTGATCTGTGATAAATTGATAATGCTTTATTATCAAATAATGTATTAACTTTAACATTCAGTCTAATGAAATAATAAAAAATAGTTGCACAAATATTTTCAAAATTGTTTATTGAAAGCTAGCTTATGAAATATTACAACACGTATAATGCAATGTTTTAGGATGTAATTGTAATACCAATTGTCATGACATGTTAAGTTATTGCACTTATTTAAATTTTTTTTTAAAGTACATTACATTGTATTATTAATCAAATTTTGATCAAAGCATTTGCTAAAAAACAGGGGTTACCAATCAATTTCCTCCTGTTTCTTTTCAAATCATTTTTTAAAATGACAATTATTATAAATACCTTGAATGTATATTGCATCATGTATCTGTCCATCTTTTTACGTATTTCAAGTTCTCTCCATCCATGCAAACCTTCGCCAACATTTGACTGTAATTTAACAAAAATGCAAAAGATGCTAAAGTATGTTCACCAAGAGTATCTGCACTACAGGAAAGCTATATTTTAATTCTAATGAAAATGACAGCACTGTTTGCAAAACATAAGGGCTCAGTGGATCTGAAGCAACCATAATAGTTCATTAAAACTAGAATAGTTATATAAAAGACAGACGAACAAAGAAAATAAAGATGAAGAACTTTAATAAACTAGCTACTCTGGTCTGATTTTATGAGCTGAATATATCATAAAATAAATTACAATTGTCTGTGTTTTTTTCTTTGTGTTTTGTACATTTTTACTGATTTATTTCTGTATGAACCAGTTCTGTATGTCTTTCTAGATGTCTTTTAAGTTTTAATATTGACATCACTTTCTGGAAACTCTTGTGCAGAACTACACACTAAGTCATAGTAGTGTTACTATAGATGCCTGTTTCACAGGACTTCTGGGAAGATGACGGCCATGCTCACAGACCTTAAGAGAGTGCCATCATTGAAACAGTTTTTAGGTGATTTTATAGTTTTTAATGTGTTTTTCTTTTAGATTTATTCGAGTGAACTGGAGTTTGAAGTGACTGTGAGCATTCTCTTTTTGGTGATGTCATTTGAAATTGTTGTCCACACAGCCGACTTGGCTCACACTGGAGTTAGATATTTCGAATGACACAACTAACAATGCAAAATGGCTGCATGTTGTTCTGTTTTATGCAGATACTAATGTAGTCGCTTATACCATTTCATTTGCTTTGCTTGTTTTAAATGCACTTTTTTTCTAGAAAACGTAAGTGAAGAATTGAGTGAGAACTCTCTTTTCAATGGAAGTCATTTGGAATTGTTGCAAGTACCACCAATTAGATGTGTATGGTAGTCGACCTTGTCAACACAATTTTCCAACACAATTTTTCCAACAGAATTTTCCCATCAGAATTTTCCCATCATGCTTTGGTGGGACCTGTGACATGTGGTGGAGCGGATATGGGAAATTCCTGACTGCAGTGAAACTGATTCTATAAACAACAGAATCGAATCACTTAAACTGATTCCATAAACAAAAGAATCGAATCACTTAAACTGATTCCAAAAACAGAAGAATCGAATCACTTAAACTGATTCCATAAACAAAAGAATCGAATCACTTAAACTGATTCCATAAACAGAAGAATCGAATCACTTAAACTGATTCCATAAACAGAAGAATCGAATCACTTAAACTGATTCCATAAACAGAAGAATCGAATCACTTAAACTGATTCCAAAAACAGAAGAATCGAATCACTTAAACTGATTCCATAAACAGAAGAATCGAATCACTTAAACTGATTCCAAAAACAGAAGAATCGAATCACTTAAACTGATTCCATAAACAGAAGAATTGAATCACTTAAACTGATTCCAAAAACAGAAGAATCGAATCACTTAAACTGATTCCATAAACAGAAGAATTGAATCACTTAAAAAGACAGCTGACTTCATGAGAGAGTCTGGAATCCTACTCTGATTGAGTCTTGATCGCAGAGAGAGAGAGAGAGAGGGAGAACAGAAGAGCTTTTTCACAGAAAGAAACATTCAATCAAAAAATCGCATTTAAATAAAAAAAAAAACATACTGTCAGAAACTATAGAAGAGTCAACACCAAAATTATAAACTCTGAATCATCAGCATACCCCAAAAGTGACAGGAAATTCTAAGTCAGAATTGAACTCTGACGTTAGCTGCACATTCAAGAAAAGTTAATGACAGAAGACTGATATTGTTATAATTAACGCTATGAATGATAGTTACTATTATTGAGTAGCTTTGTATGTGAGGATGACATCTGTATTATCTTCACTTTCCTCATACAATCATCACTTTCTTCATACAATCATTACTTTCCTCATATAATATTGAGCTACATGATAAAAGAAGGCAAATGTTTCTCTTTATTTATTCCCTGTCATTAAGTTATCATTTTTATTCTCTCATTTTTCCAAATAATTTATGTCTAGATTTTATGAAAATGTGCATGATTAATGATTTGTACACCTAAATGTGTGATTTTGTAGAGTTCTCATGTCTATCCTTGACTTGAAATGTATAGAACTTGAGTTAGTAGCAATTAATGACTTAAAGATAATTTCTTTCTTTCTTCACTTCCTCTTGTACCCATTCAGGTGTTGAGGGAGATACATAGTTCTTGTTCTTGCCCTTTTTGTGGCTTCACTCAATGTCAATTGATGTTGTTGTAGTGCTTCTTTGATGTTGTCTGTCCATCTTACTCTGGGTCTGCCAATATAATTTCTGGTGCCAATATCGGTGGCCAAAACTGTAATCCACATCGACATGGTAAACCCAGTAACAGACTTAAGTCTAGCCATAGACCTGGTGTTTTAAAATAAGGTAAGTACACCTAGAACAAGTACACCTAGAACAAGTACACCTGGAACAAGTAAACCTGGAACAAGTACACCTGGAACAAGTACACCTACAACAAATACACCTGGAACAAGTACACCTGGAACAAGTACACTTGCAATAAGTAACAGTGTTTCCCACTAAAAAACTCTCCTCCAAACACAATTGTTGAATGCTCAGCTCAGATCAACTTACACTGTTTAGCTGTGTCAGCATAACTCTGACTTGTGGCTGACTGAAATAATGCTTCAGAGATCTATCGTATAAGCCATTGTACTGGTGTGCAGGTCTCTGTTCACAAACAAGAATATACAATTATTAACATAACTATTAACAATTTTAATTAAATTTAAAATCTGACTTGTCCAGTACATATTTAATATTTTAAATCATATTTGAATACTAAAAAATGCTTAATTAAATAAAAATGGCACCTCAAAAATTCTCTTACTAGTAAATCTGGATTTGATGCAGTGAATTTACAGAAAAGTAGTCCCATAACATAGGGTCTTATAACTTTCCATTTGCATGTCAGTGTCATGGGAAATCATGGAAATTAGCCATCCCATGCTACCAAATGCAAAGTCCATCAGTTCTGTTGTTGAATTTTTTTGGTATACTTTGAAGTCGAACTGATACTATCTTCTTTCTGTCATCTTCAACATTTTTTTCTAAAACTTCTGTCGCAATTTTTTCAATGTCTCCACTTGTGCTAAGGAGGCTACTAAACTAAGACTGTTAAAAAAATGTATTTCAGAGTTTGACTTTTCATTGAGAATAATTTTTTCTGCTGGACCCTTTATATTCTTTATTTCTGAAAAATGTCTATTTCATATATTTTAATAGTTACCAGATAATAAACTGCTGGGCTTGCTTTAATGGTGTCCACCTAATCTTATTTGTTTTTTTTTTAATGAAAACTTAATATTTGATGTAGCCACCACCTCCATTTTTTAAACATTTACACCAATGCTCTCTTGTTTATTTTTCCTGATTTTCATGTTAAATTAATATCCTGTAAATCTCTCCATTAACACAGAGCAATCTGTGTAACTCGAGCTATTTATGTTGTACACACCTCGTGCTCTTGGCATTTCTTCTGTGAATCACAATATGTTTACAGTGAACAGTGAAGACAGATTAAGTGGCTGTATATCCCTGTCTCCTTAAAAGAGGAGAAAAGTGCAAATCCTGTGGCAGATTTGGATTTCACTGGAGTAAGACAGCACCAGAGAAACTCTACAAGAGCATCAAGAGTCAATGAATGGAACACTGGAGTTATTTCAAAAAGTCTGTTAATTATTGTAAAGATGGCAAAGATTTTACTTTATTTCATTTTTTAATTTTGGCTTTTAACTTAAAATCTCAGAAGTAAACAACCAGTCTATGCCACTGTACACTGGACAATATGGCTACAAAACATGTTCTACAAGATTGCCCCCAGTACACAGTCTTGAGAAGAGCAATGTGGTCCACACCCACCTCCCTGGAAGAGAAACTATATGGGGCAATCGATTCACTTAAACAGACGGCTGACTTCATGAGAGAGTCTGGAATCCTACTCTGATTGAGTCTTGATCGCAGAGAGGGAAAGAGAGAAGTATTTTATTTGTATTATTTTTGTACTTCTTGAGAAGTATATGGATGAAACTGATATTCATTTTTGAATTTCTTAAAGAAGAGTCAATACAATTAAGACAAGACACATTAAATTTTTGGGGCATGTTAAAAGACACAACAGCCTACTAAAAGTAATTTTGGATGGGAAAATACAAGGTTAAAGAGGCAGAGGCAGACCAAGACTAACATGGGCGAGTAACATCAAAAGATGGACAAGTCAATCTATGACAGCCTGCACCATCAAAGCAAGAAACAGAGTAGAATGGTGATCCATGGTAGCCAACCTTCTTTGCGGAGAAGGCACTCGATGATGATGAAAGAAGAGTCTAAACTCAATTTAATTTCTCCATCAGACAGAAGATGCAGTAAAACTAAAAAAATTATCTAACATCAATCTGCCAACCTACAGGTCATAATATTAATGAAAAGAATTACATAAGAGACAAGTTTAACTCATTTAATATTATGTCTTATAACTCATTAACTAATGAATTGAAAAAACTGTGCCTACATTGAGTTTCATTAGATCACAAAACTTGTTCTCACAGCACCTTTAGATAACTGTGGTATAATATTATTTGAAGCATACCATATAACTGCAGTTAATTATTTGATTTAAATCACAATTTAAAAAAAAGACGAAAGCAATTACTTACAGCTTTTAATGGAGGATGGCATAGTTGAGGCTGGTGTACGTCTGACAAATCAAATCCATCTTCTAACCTTTTAACTTGAAAATAGTACTTCCTTCAGGATGGAGACAAAAACAAGCTGATTTTGTTTGATAGCATATTACAGGAGAACTAATGTGACTTGTACAAGAATTAACACTAACTGTACGATACTTCTGATTTTGTGTGAATGTGACTGCATGAATAAGTAGAGTTGTACTGGCCACAGAGAACACAAGTTCATAAGATCTATTTTAGCAACTTTCTACAGAATCTGAAAGCTTATTACTTAATTAAAAAAAAAAAAAAACTGGATTAATCTACTGTTATATTCATATATATTTTTGTTTGTTTTGTTATTTGTTTGTTTCCATATGTCAGTTTTATATCTCTATTGAACTTCAACGGACCGCATTTTGAGTGAATATAATTTTTTCCCCTTCTTTTTTTTTTCACATCGGCAGCAATGTGCTCAAGCGCCCTCCACCACACATATACTCTTACTTCAGTATTATCACTGATTTTAAAGGTCAAAAGTTTTGAAATTTTGGGTAGATATCTTCCTATCAAATTTTACCCTCGCAGCAGTCATTTTTAGCCTATTTTTTTATTCCAACTGCCCAGGGTTCTTTAACATACACACTGGACATACTGTTTTTTGTCACTGTCTGAGTGGGCTAGACGTTGTATCTCATTACCCAAAAACTGGAGGGAAGGGTAAAGTCGCAAAGAAATCATGGATTTGAAAAGAACTCTTACTGCCTGTGGCATGATTTAAACCCATTACCTTCTATCCCAGAGGCCTATATCTTACTTCTGTACCACCCAACACCCCATATTTATACTTTAAATAGCAAGACAACAAAGGCTAATTCAGAAACAGATAATAAAAATTAGAAAAAAAGGGTTGTTGTTGTTCTTTTTCATCTTCTTTCCTTCCTCATTTGCCTTTCAGCGCCATGGGGAGAAATAATTTGCGGTCTTTTGCTCTTTTGTTCATCTATGCTGCTGTTATGTTTCCTAATGTTTCTAATATTCAATCAATCTATCTTTTTCATGGTAGGCCCATGTGTCTGGTGTTCACGCAATGTTTATTGAAGGCTCGCTGTGTTGTGTTTTGATCTTTCTGCCTTGTCACATGGCCAAACCATTTTATCTGTTGTTTCTTTATATTATTCTATAGCGGGGGTTATTCCTAGCTTTTCTCTCAGTTCTTCATTTCTGATCTAATCTCTCAGGCTGTTTCCTGTCATTCATCTAAAGCATTTTATCTCGGCGGTGTTTATTTTTCTTATTGTTCTTGCATCTAGGGTCCAGGGCTGGCATCGGTAATAAAACAAAGGCGTGTTAGACAACAATATATCATAATTTACAAACTCATGACATTTCTCATATTACCATTATTATTAATTTTTAACTAATAAGACTAAAGACACTATCTGTAATTGTCTTTGTTACATGCATTTTTAAAAATTATATCACTGTCTCAATAATGACAGTTGAATACAAAGGAATATGTAAATATGTATATGTTCTACTCTAACTCTTGTCTTGATGATATGACTATGACTGGCTTACCAGTCCACCTCTTGATATAAAAAGCACACTGGATTCTTTGCCTGTTTTTGTTTCTTTCTTTTTCCTTGTGCTTTTCTTTATAAAATAACTATTGGTTTGTTCTTATGTCCTTTTATATATCCAAAGTATCTTATTTGTCTTGCTAAAATTGGATTCCATAAATCTTTCTTTATTTTCAGATACTCACTAAACGCTTCATTATTTGTTCTCTTCACCC
The DNA here is from genome assembly GCA_032433765.1 of Megaustenia siamemsis. Lineage (NCBI taxonomy): Eukaryota > Metazoa > Mollusca > Gastropoda > Stylommatophora > Ariophantidae > Megaustenia > Megaustenia siamemsis. Next base: position 3,183,355 of record JAVIAB010000117.1, on the reverse strand, counting down.
ACCCATGGCCTTGGATCCATGAGGTGGGGCAGATTTATTTGCTGACAATTTTGCCAGAGTAGTGGTCAAATTATTATGGCCAACACTTTTCAAATTTAACTGCCAAAGGTTCTTTAAAATGCATGAGTGCACATATGACCTTCTGTTTGTTACAGTTGTCCGAGAGGGCCAGACATCGACTTCACTAACCAAGAGATCAGAGAAAGGTATTATCATGAAGAAGCCACTTATTTATTTTTCCTACTTTTGAAAAATCACCACTCCCTGTGATGAGCTTTGAACCCATATCCCTTCTGTCCTGAGGCCGATACTGTACCTCTAGACTACCCAGCCCTCATAGATTACTGCCAGTAAGTTACTTTAGTATTGTTAAACTGTTAAAAAAAAAAAAAAAAAAAAAAAAAAAAAAAGACAATTGGTTCAATATTTCCTTTCAAACTTGGTATGCGGAAGACAATTGTGGCATAAGCCATAAGCAAATCACTAAACCTTTGAAGGCTTTATAATATGCACTCAACCCATATAGTGGCCATACTTTTTAACTTACTGAAGTATGTCTAATTACTCAACACAATGTGAACAGCAGTCTGAGTTCTGATTAATTATAAATATAATCTGATAGACCAAGTAAACGGTAAAGCAAATCCAGTATATAGATAAGGGGCAACGTATAAAAATGACATCTACTTTATTATTCTATTCTATATGTTTATCTTAAAACCAGTCTCCACTAATTACTCTTTACATAATACATATATACTACAAGTTTATAGTTTCCATTTCAAATTATTTGTTAAGTGACAACAAAAAAGGAAGGGCCGAGAATTAATTTATAAAACGCATAATTATAAATTCAGTCAATGATAACATAATGTGAATGAGTCATGACATCAGCACAGGTAAGGTAAGCATGGATGCAATTACTAAGTCTTTATTTGCATTTAAAAGTAGGAATTGTTTTAAACTTTCTTACAGTTTCTTTGCCACACTTTTCACAACTTCCTCCGTAGACATGGCTTCCCCGCGAGTTTGATGAATGAAGTCTATGTCCCCAGACATTTATAAACAAAATTCAAACAAAAGCTCGAGGTCAGCTCACACACTTGTAAACAAACTCTTTTGTAAACTATAAAATTTAGTCCACATTATATACACGCTATTCTTAATATCATATAGATATCTTTTAATTTCAAAGAAATTTTTATTTTAAACAAAACAATTGTCATTATTCTACATTTTTTTAAATAGACTCAAAAACGTGTTTCTGTGGTAATGATACTATAAAAGTTGGTATCTAAGTCGGCGCAAGGATATACTCCCAGCAACAAGAACAGGAACTCCAACAGTCATACATAACGGGCTTTTAATATTTCTCAATTTATGACAAACCAAACAAGAATTGGTTAGTCTGTGTTATTTTTATTTTTATTTATAATAAGCCCTCTGAATAAAGATGATATAATTTGTAGACAGTGTTTTGTCTAATATGTCTTCCTTAAGAGCAGGGAAATACATAGAATATGGAGATCAAAGTAGCAACGATAAACATAAGCGGGATAAAAAATAAAGAAATCGAACTTATAGAAGAAATGACAAAAAGGAAAATTAAAATACTAGGATTAGCGGACACCAGAGTAAAAGGACAACAGATAAAGAAAACACACATGAACTACACGAAAATATTCTCGGGAGTCGACAACACAGAAAGAGCAACACATGGAGTAGGTTTTATCATCGACCCAGAACACGCAAAGAACATTCTAGAAATAAAATACTATTCAGAAAGAATTATCTCAATTAAACTACTAGAAGACGACCGAAAAACAAATTACATTCAAATCTATGCACCATGCAACAACAATGTAAAAGACAGCGAAGAATTCTACGACACATTGAGTGAAATTATTAACAAGATTGACGAAAGCGACGACATGTTAGTGATGGGAGATTTTAATGGAAGGCTTGGGAAACGCAACAGTGAGAACAGTGACATCTTAGGACCCTTTGGCGATAAAACAGCTGAAATAAACGAAAACGGAAGCAGACTGCTGGAACTATGCAATCAAAACAATTTATTTATCACCAACACATTCTTCAAACACAGAGAGTCGCAAGTATACACCTGGTACAAATGGAATGACACAACATGCAGAAGCCAGATAGATTTTATACTAACAAGAAAAGAGAACAAGAAAAGAGTAACCGACAGTAGAGCAATCCCAAATATTACAGACGACACGGATCACAAGATGGTTATGATCACACTAAGACAGCCAAAAATAAAGAGAAAACACGAAAACAAACAAAAGAAGCGAAAAGAACAGACAATAAAAATAAAACAATTAAACGATCAAGAAACAAGGAAAACCCTAGAAGAAAACTCAGAGAGGAATTCAAGAAACTCCCTAACGAAGTAGGCACAGTAGAAGAAGAGTGGAAACAATTTAAGGAAACAGTAACCAACATCTCTAAAACAGTTTGTGGAACGAAGCTAAGAACAAGAGAAGGGAAAAAGAGCACCCCGTGGTGGAACGAAACAATCAGAGAAGCAATTAAAGAAAAGAAGAAACTGTTTAAAAATTGGAGGGAGAACAAGAACCAAGAAAAATATGAAAGATATGCCTTAGTTCGAAAAAGAGTTAAAATGCTGATCAAAGAAGCTAAGCAAAAGAATTGGACAGAATTCGGACAAAACATGAGCAGGGACTTCAAGACAGCCACAAGAGATTTCTACAAAGCAGTAAAAGCCACAAGAGCGAGAAAAGAAAACCATGATCCTACTGAGCTGATAAATGACAAAGACGGACAGCCAATATCAAATAACCAATGTATGCAACAGAGATGGAAAGAATATTTTGAAGACCTGTTAAACATACCAACTACCAATAAGACAACAAAAACCACACTAGAACTCACAAATACTGAACCCAACATCATGAAAGAGGAAATAGAAGAAGTAATCAAATATGCACCAAGAAACAAAGCACCAGGGATAGATAACATTCCAATAGAAATAATAGCAGCAGCGGGAGAAACAGGAATGCAATGGCTGCACAGAATATTTAATGCAGCATGGCACCAACAACAAGCCCCAGAAGACTGGCAACAGGCAATCATCATACCAATATGGAAAAGAAAGGTAGCAAAAGAGACTGCAATCAATATAGAGGTATATCTCTGCTCAGCCATGTAGGAAAGCTATACGCCAAAATCTTGGAAAAAAGACTGAGACCAATAATAGAACTACAGTTAAGCGATTCTCAAATGGGGTTCCGAAAAAACAGAGGATGTACCGACGCACTATTCACACTAAAACAGCTTGCAGAAAAAACGACAGAACACAACCAAAACTTATACATAGCCTTCATTGACCAGGAAAAAGCATTCGACAGAGTAAACAGAGAACAACTGTGGGAGATACTAACAACATACGGAGTAAGCCAACATCTAACCAACATTATTAAAAGTCTCTACGCCAACAGCAGCTGCAGGGTCAGAACAGCAACAGGCTACACAGACTACTTCGAAGTTAGATCAGGTGTAAGACAGGGGTGCGTACTATCCCCCCTACTGTTTATTACATACATGGACCATATATGCAAGCTAGCCAACCCATCAGAGACAGAGGAGATCAACGAGCTTCTATTTGCAGACGACCAGGCACTAATACATGAAACAATAGAAGACCTACAAGAACACTTAAACAAACTCAACATCTTAGGAACAAAATACAACATGAAAATCAACATCAACAAAACAGAAGTCATGAATGTCGCCAAAAATAAACAGAACATCAACATAACTATAGAAGGCAGACAACTAAAACAAGTAGAGGAATTCAAATACCTAGGAAGTCTAATGACAAACGACAATTCCCAAACAGCAGAGATAGAATCAAGATGCAACAAAGCTTGTCAAATCATCGGACAGTTATCACCACTATTGTCCAACAAGGAAATAACTCTGGAGGCAAAACGAGCACTCTACAATACAATCTTCATTCCAACGTTGTGCTACCAATGCCAGACCTGGACTCTAGATGCAAGAACAATAAGAAAAATAACCTCTACAGAGATGAAATGTGTTAGACGAATGACAGGAAACAGTCTGAGAGATAAGATCAGAAATGTAGAACTGAGAAAAAAGCTAGGAATAGCCCCAGCCATAGAATATATAAGGAAACAACAGATAAAATGGTTCGGCCACGTGACAAGGCAGAAAGAACAAAACACAACACAACGAGCCTTCAACAAACGTTGTGAGAACAACAGACCCAAGGGTCGACCACGAAAAAGATGGATCGATGGAATATTAGAAGCACTAGGAAACATAACAGCAGCAGAGGCGAACATAAGAGCAAAAGACCGCAAATTATATCTCCCCTCGACGCTGAAAGGCAGATGAGGAAGGAAAGAAGAAGAAGAAGAAGAAGAGCAGGGAGCGAAAATATTGACGATAACTAAACATGAACAAAACTATTCTATTGAGTTATTAGCGGGTCATCATCATTGCACTCCGAACATGTCCATTAGGTGCTGAGATCCCCTCCTCAGCAAATCTCGAATTGTCCAGCGACTGACGACTCCAGTTCTGTGTTGGCTGGTAAGTCTTCTTAGACGCCCACAAAGTTTCTCGTTTCTGGCCGTGCCCATCTTAACTCCCATCTCTTTCATCCGAAGGAGTGACGTGACCTCATATTTGTCGAAGTCCTATGCCCTTCCCACATCTCGGACGGCATTGATGATGTCCGCCCGTTCCATTGGTTGACCATCTTCAACAATAGCGCATCTATCCAACCTGTCCGCTATTTCATTTCCCCGTACTCCCGCATGTCCTGAACCGTAAACAAAGGTGACCTTACGTATTTTTTATTTCTGCAATGACTCTACCCATTGCATACGTACTGATCCCGCCTCCACTTTTGTTATCATGCTCATGGAATCACTCAGTATACACATGCGTGGGTGTAGTCTTGTGACTCTAACCAGATGAATGCCTTGGTCACTGCCATCGCCTCCATTGTCATGCTACTCGTGGTCATGGCATATGCACCGCTGTCTACTTTGACTATTCTGCCTGTCGAGCGTGCTGTAAATGCCCATGCACTTCTTTGGTGTCGTATTACAGATCCGTCTGTATAGATGACTGCATTTTTCTCATTGGTGTTATCCCAGATGAGACTGTTGACTTCCATATTGACCACGACTGAGTTATGTTCTTTACATTTCTTGTCCAGACTCGGGTGTGACAATACACGAGAATGTCCTCTTGAAGGACGTAGGCACCGTTATCCACTCCTCGCCAGCGTTGATATTAGCCATTCCACTCTGTCTCTTGCTTTGATGGTGCAGGTTGTCATAGGTTGACGTGTCCATCTTTTGATGTTACTCGTCCATATTAGTCTTAGTTTGCCTCTTTTACCCTGTATTTTCCCCTCCAAGATTACTTTTAGTAGGCTGCAGTGTTTTTTTTTTTTAACATAGCCCAAAAATCGCATTTGTCTTGTTTGAATTGTGTTTAGTAGTTCTCTTTTCATTTTTAGTTGTTTTAAGGCTTCCTCGTTTGTTTTCTTTTCTTACCTTCCAATTATTCTATAAATCCACATTTCAAAGGCTTAAATTTTCTGTTCTGTATTATATCTAATGTCCATGTTTCTGCACCATATAGGAATATTGAGAAGATGTAACATTTTTCTATTCTTAGTTTTAGCCCTGGTGCTTCCATTTGCGTTGACTGAACTCTGCAAGCACCACAGGGTTGCCCTGCAGTGGATCCCGTCTCACTGTGGAATACCAGGAAATGAGAAAGCAGATAAGTTGGCAAAGGAAGGTTCAACAGGCACACAACTAGATACACCAGTTACATACCATCATAAGAAACAGATAATCAAATCAATCAGAGGACCACAAGCCCCAAGTCAGGATGCCTTTCATAATATGAATAGATATGAACAAGTTATCATTATACGCCTAAGAACAGGACACAATCGACTCCATAGTCACATGTATACAAAATTCAAGATCGGCACATCAACTACTTGTACATGTGGACAGGCGCCCCAGACTGCTGAACACATACTTCAAGATTGCACTGAATATAGTAGACTGAGGAAAATCCATTGGCCCATAGATACAACACTGCAGACAAAACTATATGGGCCACTGCAAGAATTACAAAAGACAGTAAAATTTATACAGGAAACGACATTGCTGATATAGAGAATACTTCGAGCGAACGAAAGATAGATAGATAGATAGATAGATAGATAGATAGATAGATAGATAGATAGATAGATAGATAGATAGATAGATAGATAGATAGATAGATAGATAGGTAGGTAGGTAGGTAGGTAGGTAGGTAGATAGGTAGGTATGTAGGTAGGTAGGTAGGTAGATAGATAGATATATAGCCCTGGTGTTATTTGTTTTGATGTTAGTATATTTTTCATGGCATTAAAATTACTTTTGCCATTCCTATTCTTTTGTTTATTTCAATTTTACATTTTCCATCATTGGTTATAGCATTCACAAACTACAGTATGAAAATTAACACAGCAAAAACAGAGGCTATAAGAATAAGCAAATTGAGACACCCATTAAACATCAAGATCAAAGACAAAGAAATAAAACAAGTAGAGGAATTCAAGTGTTTAGGCGCAATGTTCACAGAAGATGGAAAACTAGACAGAGAAAGTGACTTGAGAATACAAAAAGCAAATGTTGTCATATACCAGCTTTCACCATTGTTAAGACATCCAAACATTTCTATGCCAGCTAAACAACAAATGATAAATAGCATCTTCATACCAACTTTGTGCTATGAATGTCAAACATGGACCCTTTCTAAATCACATTTAAGAAAGATCAACACATGTGAGATGCGATGCTTGAGAAAAGTAACAAACAACACAAGAAGAGATAGAATACCAAATGAAACCATAAGAAAAATGGTAGGAACAAAACCCTGCCAAGAATATATAGAACAACAACAACTTAAATGGTTCGGCCACCTGGTCAGAATGAATCCTCACCAATCACCATCAAGGGCGTTCTTCTCGAGAATGCATGGAAAAAGACCAAGAGGAAGACCCAGAAGAAGATGGATAGATGCAGTGACAGAGACATGTAACAACAAAGGAAAATCACTAATTCAGACAGTTCGAGCAGCACAAGAACGACAAATGATATAAACCACGACACCTTTTAGGTATCAGTGAAAGAGAAAAGAGGAAGAAGAATAAGAAGGTTATAGCATTTCCAAGGCAGTATTAGCTCTGAACTGTCTCCATGTCTTTTCCTTCAACTGTGATATCCGCTTGTGGGTTTTGAGTATTATCTTTGTTTATGACCATAGTTTTAGTCATTTTGATATTCAGATCTAGTCCATATTTTTTGCTTGTCATGTTTATTTCATTAAGTAATTGTTGTAGATCTTTAAGATTTTCTGTTAGTAGAAAAGCAGCTCCCGTCTTCAAGGCGACTAATCTTTTGCGGAATGTTGATATAATAGAGACACATGTAAGAAGCAAATCATGGGTAAGCTGAGCAGAAGATGTCATCAAACAGGTCTGTGGGCTTACCAATATCAACACTGGCGAGGAGTGGATTCCTACGTCATTCAAGGGGACATTCTCGTGTATTGTTACACTCGACAGGAAATGTAGGGAACAGAACTCACTCGTGCTCAATGCGGAGATCAATGGTCTCATGTGGGATAACACTGATGTGGAAGATGCAGTCATCTATACAGACGGATCCGTAATACGACACCAAAGGAGTGCATGGGCATTTACAGCACGCTCGATAAGCAGAATAGTCAAGGAAGACAGTGGTGCATACGTAATGACCACGAGTAGTATGACGATGGAGATGACCAGGGCATTTATCTGGTTAGATTCGCAAGACTACGCCCACGCCTGCATACTATGTGATTCGATGAGCATGATAAAAAAAAGTGGAGGCAGGCTCTGTACGCATGCAATGAGTAGAGTAATTGCAGAAGTCAAAAATACGTAAGGTCACCTTTGCCTACGTCCCTGGACATGGGGGAGTATGGGGAAATGAAAGAGCGGACAGGTTGGCTAGCTGCGCTATCGTTGAAGACGGTCAAACAATGAATCGGGTGGACATCATCAATGCCCTCCGAGATGTGGGAAAGACACATCACTCCTTCAGATGAAAGAGGTGGGAGTTAAGAAGGACACAGCCAGAAACAAGAAACTTAGTGGCCGTGTAAGAAGACTTATCAACAAACAGAACTAGAGTCGTCAGTCGCTGGACACATCGCGGTACCTGCTGAGGGGATCTGAGCACCTATGGGCATGTTCGGAGTGCAATGATGATGACCCGCAAGTGACTCAATCTACGTCCATTTAACGCCCTTCTAATGACAGATGACTGAGAGACCAATCAATTCCTTTTGTAGTCATCGGGTAAACAACAGAAAGAGAATAAATGTCTTATTTATGATTTTCTTTTCAAAGTTGAATGAGATGTTGAAAGACCGAATTTTGATATGTACGATTAATTTTATGGGATAAATATTCATGATACGATCCTGTGAAAAACAACACATCTCTACATCACGTGTATTTATATTTTGTTAATGTTATGTAACAAGATAATGGTTAGCTTGTTGTGTTTATGTAATTCAATTTTTTTTTAATCCTCTTATTGTTTCGTGAACAAAGAATATTACATAACCCTTGACAGTCCCGCTTTTTTTTTGTTTGCACGGAAATATATGGTCAACACGACAGGTTAAGTGAACTATGTAGAACGTTGCACTCATCTCAGTTCGTATGAAAGAATCTCTTGTCTCTGGCCAGGTCTCCCACAGAACGTTGCACTCATCTCAGTTCGTATGAAAGAATCTCTTGTCTCTGGCCAGGTCTCCCATAGAATGTTGGACTCATCTCAGCCCGTATGAAAGAATCTCTTGTCTCTGGCTAGGTCTCCCACAGAACGTTGCACTCATCTCAGTTCGTATGAAAGAATCTCTTGTCTCTGGCCAGGTCTCCCACAGAACGTTGCACTCATCTCAGTTCATATGAAAGAATCTCTTGTCTCTGGCCAGGTCTCCCACAGAACGTTGCACTCATCTCAGTTCGTATGAAAGAATCTCTTGTCTCTGGCCAGGTCTCCCACAGAACATTGCACTCATCTCAGTTCGTATGAAAGAATCTCTTGTCTCTGGCTAGGTCTCCCACAGAACGTTGCACTCATCTCAGCCCGTATGAAAGAATCTCTTGTCTCTGGCCAGGTCTCCCACAGAACGTTGCACTCATCTCAGCCTGTATGAAAGAATCTCTTGTCTCTGGCCAGGTCTCCCACAGAACGTTGCACTCATCTCAGCTCGTATGAAAGAATCTCTTGTCTCGGGCCAGGTCTCCCACAGAACGTTGCACTCATCTCAGTTCGTATGAAAGAATCTCTTGTCTCTGGCCAGGTCTCCCACAGAACGTTGCACTCATCTCAGTTCGTATGAAAGAATCTCTTGTCTCTGGCCAGGTCTCCCACAGAACGTTGCACTCATCTCAGTTCGTATGAAAGAATCTCTTGTCTCTTGCCAGGTCTCCCAAAGAACATTGCACTCATCACAACCTGTAAGGAAAAATCTGTCTCTGGCCAGGTCTCCCACAGAACATTGCACTCATCACAACCCGTAAGGAAGAATCTGTCTCTGGCCAGGTCTCCCATAGAATGTTGCGCTCATCACAACCCGTAAGGAAGAATCTGTCTCTGGCCAGGTCTCCCACAGAACGCTGCGCTCATCACAACCCGTATGAAAGAATCTGTCTCTTGCCAGGTCTCCCACAGAACATTGCACTCATCACAACCTGTAAGGAAAAATCTGTCTCTGGCCAGGTCTCCCACAGAACATTGCACTCATCACAACCCGTAAGGAAGAATCTGTCTCTTGCCAGGTCTCCCACAGAACGTTGCACTCATCACAACCTGTAAGGAAAAAATTTCTGTCTCTGGCCAGATTTTCTACTTCGGTTGTCATGTTCAAAGTCTCTTCGATATCTTGAAACTATCTTCTTCTTGGTATGCCTCTGTCTTGCCTTACTGGAATCATACCTTCCATTATTGTTCTTTCCAGCCCGCTGTGTCTTCTGACATGACCATAGTATTATAATGTCCTCTGTAGAATGGTGTTTATAAAGCAGTTTTGTTTTCAATGTTTGGATCTTTTAATGTCTTCATTACTCTTTTTCATTACCTAAGGACCCCAACTGACTTATCAGTAACATTTTGTTTCGAATGAACCAATATTCTTCATTGTTGTTTGCAAGACTGTCCGTGATTCACAACCATATATAGATATCGGCCTAAGAAATGTACATGTCTTTAGTAGTATTAATGTTACTACATTAGTATTTGCATGTGCTCTTCTTGGCATTTAATATTTGTATTGCGTGTATATAATTAAATGACGAAAATACATCGGTCACGTTCTGAGAATGAATGAAGAATGACTTCCTCGTCAGACATTCATGTGAAAATTCATCTGGTAAAAGAAAACAAGGCAGACCAAGAGAATCGCTGTGCACAACAATTAATATAGAAGGCTCAACCATGGGACTAAAAATCAACAAAGACCTACAAAATATAGCAGCAAATGGTCAATTGTGAACTATAATTTCTGCCTTTTGAGTTGTCTTCGGTCTAAGAAGGAAAATCTTTTTCCTTCCTCATTTGCTTTTCAGCATCGAGGGGAGATATAATTTGGGTTTTTTTTTTCTTTTTGTCTCTGCTGGTATGTCTCCTATTGTTTCTAATATTTCATCAATCCATATTTTTTGTGGTCGGCCCTTAGGCTTGGTGTTCTTGCAACGTTTATTGAAGGCTCATTGCGTTGTGACCTTTCTGCCGTATCAAGTGTCTATACCATTTTATCAGTTTTTTTCTTTATATATTCTATGGTGGGAATTATTCCTAGCTTTTTCTCAGTTCTTCATTTCTGATCTATCTCTCAGACTGTTTCCTGTCATTCATCTAACACATTTAATCTCGGTGGTGGTTATTCAAATTTATCTGCCAATGGATCTTTAACGTGTGTGAGTGCAAACGGGACCTCCTGTTTATTGCCGCTATCTGAGCGGGCTAGACATCGGACCTGACTATCCAAAGGATCAGGGGAGAGTAACATCATAAAAAAAACCATGGATAAACTTTTCCTGTTATTGAAAAATCACCACCACTTTTGGTGGGCTTTGAACCCGGTCTTTCCTATCCTAAGGCGAACTTTGTTCCTCTACCCAGTCCTCAATTCTATCTTTAAAACCAGGAAGCTTCACGTTAAAATAGGCTATATTCAGTTCAGTCTAAAAATTCTCACACAATTACAACTTGTTCCAGTGTCTGTATATTCTAATACCTAACATCTTTCCAGGACCCTTAAGGCCCGCAATATATTTTGCAGCATGTGGAACACCCACAAGAGACTCCAGGGAATATCCAACAGGATTGTATTACTCTCATTACCCTGCGAACACAAATATCGTCCACACAAAAACAACCCTGCTTAACAAACTATAGCAAACCTAGTAACAAACTATAGCAAACCTAGTAACAAACTATAGCAAACCTATGAAGACTTCAAACACAGTTTTGCTCATGACCCATGATGGACTACTTTAACCGCCTAAATCAAAACGCAAAGCAAAATTGATCCCAAAGAAGAAATTAGTCTATTTCAAACTTAAGCTTCGTACAATTTGATTGGCTAGCACACGTACAAGTAGAACTATTTTCATAATTCTTCATAAATATTATTTTGAAAATTTTATATTTAAATTTAGGAGGTCCCATGTGCACACACACGCGTTAAAGAACCTTTGGCAGATGAATGTCCAAAAGAGTCGACCAAAAATGGCCGCCTTACCGGGTAATAATTGCAATCATAATCTACACATTCATGCTAAAGATGGATGTGACTCAGACAGAAAGGTGCAGATGTTGCAACTATGTCATAAACTAGTGACACAACACATCCATGTGTCTCAGACAGAAAGGTGCAGATGTTGCAACTATGTCATAAACTAGTGACACAACATATCCATGTGTCTCAGACAGAAAGGTGCAGATGTTGCAACTATGTCATAAACTAGTGACACAACACATTCGTGTGTCTCAGACAGAAAGGTACAGATGTTGCAACTATGTCATAAACTAGTGACACAACATATCCACGCCCACTTAAAGGGTGATCACTAAGGAAAAAAAAAAGAATTATTTCACCTCACAAATTGCCTTTTAGGACTTACTATTACTCCAGGGGAAGAGGTAAGTTTACATGTGGAAAAAAAAATTAACAAATAATCGACAAGAACAAAAAATTAAGAAAAATAAAGAACGATAGACAGCCTGAAGCAGGACCGAGCCTATACCCCTCGACCCAGCGCTAGAGCACACAGCCAACTAAGCAACCTAGAGGAGTACGGGTTGAATACTGCTTCAGGCTATCTATTGTTCTGTTTTTTTTTTCCTGTTGATTATTTGTGAATTTTTTCTGAGTGTTGTAAATATATGTCCTCCCCTGAAATGATCCGCTAATAATCTATCGCCTCGAAAGTTTCCTTCCACAGCAATATCAATTTATTATTATCTTTCTCCACAATATCTTAAGCTGAGCTAAGAAAAATATATGGCTTGTTTTGCAAGTGGAATAGAGAAGAATGTTTGGAAGCAAGTGTTATTTAAAACACAGGGTAAGGATATTCTAAAAAGTTTGTTTATGACCACAGCCATCTATAGTAGTAAGGCCAGCGGGCAGAGATTGAAATCTCAGAAAATCTGCAGGATCGTGAAATCGTTAGATGTGAGCTATAGCCAGCTGATGTCATTTTAACAACAAGTGCTCCTTCTTGCACAGCTGAAAACGTCACAAAATTGGGCTAACCCATTTTTGCCTGCTGGTCTTACTACTATAAATGGCTGCGGTTATGAAATATATATTACTCAGAATACATCACAATTAAAATACAAATACACGACAATTTTAACAATATCAACTGCTTTTCATGATGTGGTTTATTATTGCTTTTGTATTTACTTGTGTGGTGACATGTTTCACATCAATATATTTGTATTATGTATCATAAGTGATCAAGTTTATCATTTAATAGGTCATTTTGATGGAGCTTTAGAAATCATCACAACAGTAAACCTTGAAAATGTTAGAAGAATAGCAGTAGTAGACATAGCTGACTATGGATTTTGCAGCACTCCTAGGAAATGCTTTTTATTATTCTCCTTAGAAGGATAGGATAGATGGAAAATAAAACAAATATTGAAGTTTTGAAGCAACCAAAAGTGAAGAAATAATGATGAAATACAATTCAGGTTTGGTAGATGCTGTGAAGTGAATTAACTAACAACAGCTGGAGAGACAGAGCTGACAACATGGTCATTGAACCAGGGCTAATCAAGACCTAAAACTACCTCAGTGTGGGGCACCAGAAGCAGACAACTCATTGTGCTTAATTCAGGATGAACAAGCAAAAACATTGATTTCCACAGAGGATGCCAAAAAAAAAAAAAACAAATGCAAACCAAACAAGACAAATGAAATAATTTGGAAATAAGAGGCTTATAAAAACATGCTAAAAATCAATTTGAAAGATATACAAAAATAGAGTAAAAGGGGATGATACAAACAACTTAAAATGGGTTGATAGCATTAAGAGGTGGATTAGGAGATCAATTATATTGTGAACAGTTAAAACAACAAAGTGTGAATGGAGATCAATTACAGTGTACCATTAGGAGACTAAGCCTAAAGTGGAGAGACAGAACATCAATGACACAACATGGTGTTTGAGAATTTGATTTACCGTAACACCGGAGTGGCTTCTGGCATAAATGATTTTACACAATTTTTACACATGGAATCATAACAACAAGAATTTTTACAGATGATTGCAAGGATGTTGTCAATCTTCAACACTGCGAGTGACCGCTCTGCCAATAAGTGAATGACAAGTCAGCAGAATGAACAAGACAAAATTAAGCCACACAAGATCTCACATTGGTTAGTTTCGTCAACAGATCACCACCATTGCACATCAACAAGTCCACAGATCTCCTCTGAAGTATATCCCTCAACATATTGCGACTAACAACACTGGTGTTGTGTTGGTTGACAAGTCTCACACAGATCAAAAGGAGTTAAAAGTGACTGTGACAATAAGCTTGTCTAAATGATTTGCCCATTTTTGTCTGAGTGCTGTAATACATAACTCTTCCTTCTATGATTCCCTTGTCTAAATGACACAACCAGAGGTTTACCTACAATCATGAAATGAATTCATTGTGTTCTGACAGTATACAAGCTACAACTCAAGCTCATAATAGACTCACATTCAGTACTGGCTTTCTTCAGATTTACCAATGTAGTTGTAACTGCTTCAGTTTATTTTCTTCTTTTTTCCCCCTTTTTCCTCTTCTTCTTAGCATTTGCCCATTACGTAGGCGTGCATGTGTTGTGTCGCTAGTCTAACAGCATAGTCGTGATATCTGCACCTTTCAGCCCGACACATTTGTCTTAAACACGGATGGGTAGAGCTGCTTAACAACTTTTGACAGGACAGCAGCCATTCCTGGCCTACTCTTTTAGACTTTTTACTGCCAAGGGTTCTTTAACGTGCATGAGTGCTCCTGTTTTCACTGTTATCTGAGAGGGCTAGACATCGAATCTCACTACCCACAGAGAGCTAGACATCAGATCTCACTGCCCAGAAACCATCGGAGGGTAAAGCCACAAAGAAACCAAAGATTAAATTTTTGAAAAATTCCACAACCTGTGGTGGGGATTGAACCCAAGACCTTCCTGCCCAGAGGCTGACATCTTACCTTTAGACCATCCCATCTCCCATTTTTTCCCTCTCTAAAACAGTCTGGGAGCCGTGCTAGCTTAGTGGTTAGTGAACTGGACTACAAAGGATAAGAGGTAGGGTTCGATCCCAACCGATGGCTTGCGGGTTCACCCAGCCTTAAATGGGTATCTCATTTTTTTTCTGGGAAAGTAAAACAGCTCAGGCGTAATACCGACCACATTACCCCAAAAATCATGTGCTGAAGGTCTGTGAAATTTATGGTCACTAACACCATATTCCCTATACGCCACTTGGCATGACTGGGGCTCTGGACTATACTTTTTAAAACACAGTCTTACCTGCTATCTTATATTCAAGAAACAATTTTATTTCATGTGTAGCCTGGGTAGTTAAGTTACTAGTGCACTCGCATCTTGATCAGAAAGATCAAGGTTAGATTGCCAGAAATGGTAATGATTTTTTTTTTCTGGGCTGACAAGGCATACCCAACCTCTAAAATTTGGTGCCAGAGATTCTTCTTGAGAGCAAAGGCAGCCTGGCATGATACCGATCACAACACCTAAAAATGTGCCATTGGTCGTGGAAAAATATGGTCACGACCATCACATTCCCCATATGCCTAGCAAGGCATGGTAGGAACATAAAAATATTTTTATTCATACAAGAACAGTAAGTTGTTGTCTGTGAAATGATCATTTACGTTTTTTATGTCAATTGTCTATGGGCATTATTGTTATCAAAGTTTGATTGCTTCTGTACCACACTGTATATGAACAGTGTCTTTGACTGTCTCCACGCACAATTTCTTGTCTTCAATGGAAATAACAACTTTATCCTTCTCCAGAATGGCTTTCCTTTTAATGTTGTGACCTGTTTACAGAAAATAAATATTTGAGCAATAAACAAAAAAGGTTTAAAACTGCTAATGCATCTCTTACTTTTTTCTTGCTAGAACTAATAATAAAATGTATTCAGTACATATTTATAACTTTCAATATTCTATTAACATTATCTCAAAACCTTGTAACTCTGCTTCACTAATTCGATAATTGTATATATTTATTTTCACTTTGTTGCAACTCATATTACAATAATCCTGAACATGTTTCAAGTCCATATAATCTACACAAGACTTAAATAATAAGATAGAGCAGCGATAAACAACAGATTTGATAAGTAAAACATAAACCTTGGGAAAAGGGTGTCTATCAGCAGTCAGCAACTCATAGCTCACTGCATCATGACTGATGAACCAGAACTATCCAGATCCTACTCCACCTCTTAGCGGTATTCCTAGAAACAAACAAACCTGCCTAGCCAAGTGAGTAGGGACCGAGAGGGAAGACAACCCAATACTTATAAATGCCATGCTGAAGTCAGATGTCTTAGACTGAAAGGTGCAAATGTGACTGTGGAGCATCCAGACAAACTCCAGAGTATATCCCACTGGACTGCAGCACTCTCAACACCCTGAGAGCATGAACGTAGCCCACAGAAACAACCCTGCATGATAAGTTATGGTGAACCAGTGAAGACCTCAAACACAACATTTTGTTTGTGACGCATGCTGGTCTAAATATCTGAAAACAGCAATAACTAAAGAAGAAGCGAAACACCCAGTAGAAGTAGTAGTAAGAATGTAAGAAATGAAACAAGAAACCAGCAAGACTACCACAAATATGAAGAAGCAAAACAAACAAAAAATGTGAAAGTTATTTATCTACACTGACTTTCAACTACACACACAAACAAGGTACATTTCCACTCCAGCATTCATCCTTTACATGTGCGTAGATGTTGTGTTGCTAGTTTACGGCACAGCCTACAACATTTGTGCTTTTGGGCCGGACACATCCAACTTCAGTATGGGTAGATTTGCTCAACAATTTTGTCACGACAGTGGCCATTGTGCCAATACTTTTTTAAACTTTTTAACTGCCAAGGATATTTAGTGTACATAAGAATCGTCTGTTTTTTGCCCTGGGTAAAGCTGCAGATTCAAACCCAGGACTTTACATGTCAAGAAGCAGATGTCCCACACAAAGCACATGTAAAAGGAATATCTAATAAAATAATTGAACAAACAAAATATATTCATAGTTTCAACTGTCTATTTCAAGCAGAATTGCATGTTGATCGCTATGAAGCTGTGTAACTTAAGAAAATACAAATTTATCTCTAAGGGAAAAAAATAAACTCAGTTTACCTGCACAACTTAGAAACTCTATATTGGTTTTAATACGGCAGCATCCTTTACAGAGGCCATATTCACATCTCATACCCTAACAGGAAATAATATTTAAAAAAATAAAAGGTCATATTATCATTTCGGTAACTATAAAACAAATATCAAATTCATAATGAACAAAATGTAAAATAATCATAAACAATGGCACAGCATTTTTTAAATTTTAAAATGTCAGTTTCAAATGTGGTAAAAATAAGTTACAAGTTGAAAACTGTGTGTCTGTATCTCTGTTCAACAAAAACTTCATGGACTCACTAGAAGTTATTCTCTGTCAGGGTGCTACAACCCCAATGCAAACCACATGAAAACACCATAGTTCTAGGGGATTTTAACACAAAAGTAGGAAAGGAAAAAGAGTTGAGAAAGTAGTCGGTCATTATGGCTTATGGCGAGAGGAATGAAAGAGGTGATAAACTTATTGACTGGACAAGAACACACAACATGATGATAGGAGACACCTGGTTTAAGCAACATTCAAGACATCTGTGGACATGGAAAAGCCTAGGAGACAACGCATGTAATCAAATTGATTACATAATGATAAGCAATAGATTTAGAAACAGTCTGGTGTGTGTGAAAACTAGACCTGGGGCAGATTGCAATAGTGATCATGTACCAGTTGTGGGAAAGCTTAGAGTAAACATCAAGTTAAATTTAGATTTACTCAAATCAGACAAGAAGCTACAAGACAAATATAAAATCACAATTCAGAACCGGTACAATGCAATAGAGAAGATACAAAGCATTGATGAACAGTGGGAAATGCTAAAAGAATCAATGCAACAAACACCAAAAGAGTTCATACCACCAGTGAGGACAAATTCAAGAAAGAAATGGATGACAGATGACATTTTGCAGCTAATGGATACAAGAAGAAGAAATAAAGAAAATAAAGATGAGTATAAGAGATTAAATAAAGAAATTTTAATAAAATGCAACGAAGCAAAAGAAGCATGGCTAAAAGAGAGATGCAAAGATATTGAAATGCAATAAAAAGGAGATGCTAAAGCTATATACGAACAAATTGAAGAATTAACAGGAAGAAAAACGCAACCAAAAACTGGATGTTTAAGATCAAAGTAAGGAGAACTGTTGATTGAACAAGAAAGCATAAGGGAGCAATAGACAGAATACATTAAAGATCTTTATAATGATAACGAACAGAAGTAAATATTAAGGATAATGGAGAAGGACCAGAAATACTCAGAGAAGAAGTGGAAGACGCTTTGCGCAATATGAAAGCAGGAAAAGCTCCTGGACCAGATAAAATAACTAAAGAAGAGATTGAAGCCATGGGTGATTTTGGAATAGAAATAATAACAAAAATATTGAATGATATCTACAACAGCGGATATATACCAGACGACCTGCTCAAACCAATATTCATAGCCTTACCAAAGAAATCTGGTGCGATAGAATGCTATTATCATCGCACAATAAGCCTTATGAGTTACATGACTAAGAAATAACTAAAAATAATCATGCGAAGAGCGCGAATCAAAATTAGTCCAGAAATTAGCGATGAACAGTGTGGTTTTGTTGGAGGTAAAGGAACGAGCAATGCCATATATATCATAGGATCTTTAGTAGAAAGAGCCATACAGGTGAAAACAGATCTATACCTATGTTTCATAGATTATACCAAAGCATTTGACAAAGTAAAGCACCAAGAAATAATCAAAATTTTAGAAAACATAAATGTAGACAGCAAAGATCTAAGAATAATAAAGAACATGTACTGGCAACAAACAGCGGCCATAAGAATTGGAAACCAATTGGGAATGTTTCAGCAAATAAAACAGGGTGTTAGACAAGGTTGTGTGCTGTCACCAGATTTGTTTAATATTTATCTATCTATTGTTCTTTCGAGACGAAGACGGCACATACGGCAGAACCACAATCTCAAAAGCAGAAACCTTGCGTGCCAAAATGGCACATATTGCAGAGATCACTGCTTTTAAAATCTATGGCTCTGTTTCCATAACAATACTTTTTACAATGACAGCTTGTCAAGCCATCGATCAACCTCCTTAGTCGCCTCTTACGACATGCCTGGAAGGTCATAGTGTTACTATTCTTTACTCCCTCATAATGAGGCCCCGGTAACACACGGTGAAGTATTATATAATTCTAATATTTATAGTGAGATTATTTTAAGATCCATAAGGGGCATGCCTGGAATAACAATTGGAGGTCATAATATAAATAATCTAAGGTATGCTGATGACACAGTATTAATCGCTAAAAGTGAAAATGAGTTACAAGAAATGTTGGACATTATAGTGAAAGAAAGCAAAAATAAAGGACTCAGCCTTAATAGCAAAAAGACAGAGGTAATGGTAACAACAAAGAAAAAGACATCACCTCAGTGCAAAATAAAGACAAGTGGAACAATATTAAAACAGGTAAATGAATTTAAATATTTGGGAACTTTGTTAACCTGAGATGGAAGATGTACAAAAGAGGTGAGATGCAGAATGGCTCAGACAAAAGCAGCTTTCCAAAAAATGAGGAAGATACTATGCGATCCATTTTTGACATTAGAAACAAGTAAGAGTTCTTAAATGTTATGTAGAGCCAGTCTTAACATATGGATGAGTCATGGAAAATAGGACAAAAGACACGAAAATCACTGGAGTCTGTAGAAATTTTACAGAAGAATATTGAGAGTACCATGGACAGCTAAGAAGAGTAATGAAGATGTTCTGAGAGAGGTCAAAGCAAAAAGAGAGCTAATTTCCAATATGAAGAAACAATCATCATTTTTGGCCATGTAATGAGAAGAGAACAACTGGAGTATAGTTGTGGAGAGACATGATCACCTACGCCAGTAGGCCCGGTACTTGATGATGATGATGACTACAACACCCACAGATGGTTGTTTTACTCAACAGATTCCATTTTCAGACAGAACATGACTTCAAAGCACAAACAAATACATGAACAAAAAGTTTAATGGTCAAGTTTTTTTTTTTACATAACAATGTTTTAAAAATGTCTTTTCCTCTCTAGCCCATTACTGACAATGTCTTCATCTTCTTTCTTTGAGTTCCCTGTGGAGCATAGGTTTTCAACAAACACTTTCAAGGCCATCATGTTTCTTGCCAATCTCTTATGATCACATTCCATGTCTTCCCCAGCATCTCCACCTGTCTTCTCCAAATATATTTTGGCTTTTCTTTTTGTCTGCTGCCCTGGGGATTCCTAAAAAAGGTTGCCAATGTTGTGACATTGTGCTGCAAATTAGTAGAACTTATCATTGACAATGAGGATAAAGTGCTCACAACAACTAGCCTGTTCACCAAATTCATATAGACACAGTATCTGCCACAGATAGAAAGACCAATGAGGAAGTTCTCAAAGAGGCCAACACAAAAAGGGAGCTCTTAAAAAACATCAGAAAGAAGCAATCAACATTTTTCGGGCACATCATGAGAAGAGGAAAGTTGGAATACTTGGTTACAACTGGCAAAATAAAAGGAAGGAGAGATTGCGGACGACAAAGAAAGAAAATAATGGATAGCTTGGTGTCATGGCATGGAAAACAGTCAACAACAGAACTGATACGATGAAGATTGCGGAGGGACATGATCGCCTACGCCAACCGGCAGGGTTACATGATGATGATGATCTGCCACAAATTTCTACTGAAACTGCCACATTACTCCAAACATTATTCCTCACACGATAATTATCGCCTGGGTTCTCACCCTTTATATTGCTATGCTATTCTCGTCTTCAACATCTGATTTAATATCAAACTTCTCCATAAAACCATCATTGTTACTCACACAGCATCTACACAGTACATATTTCCATTATAACTACAGTCCTTGGTATCACCAATTAGACACAAATTAACCCCTTGCTATCCATGTCTCAGTTTTACATTTGCCATGGGTTAAATCAAAAACAAGAAATACAGTCAGCGATGAAATAAATAAGAATAGGTGATGTCTAACAAGTGCAACACTTATCACCAACCTGCATCAAACGCAGATGTCAAAAGATAAAGCAATATTCCTGTCAATCAAATGAGTTTTTAAAAATTGTTTAATACCTTAGGATTAGGGCAGAGTTTGCAGCATTCAAACTTGAGCTTTTGTCCAGGGTCAAAGTTTTTGTAGGGATTTTTCAATCTTTTTTTGAGTTTGTTATTTGACAGCCCAGTGTCTCCATGACTAACTTTCTGCATGTTTTCTGCCCGCTGCTGGTTGAGATGCTGTCTTAGCTCTTTTTGTTCTTCATCATTTTCCTCATCAGGACTGGTAATATAAAATATATAACATGCTATTATGTAAATATATGTCACTGAAAAAATCTGGCATCAGATCATACAGAGAACAAAAATAACAAATGGCACAGCAACACTGAAGGACAAGGTTATGTTTAAAATCACAAGACAAAAGGCACAGGAGAAAGGAGGCCAGGGGCATTTTGTTCAGTCTGCAGTTGAATCTGCCCCTCTGATACTGACAGGTTCAGTCACGAGATAAGCTGCTCAGTTAAAAAAAAAAAAAGGACTCACATTTTGACTGCTGAAATGAAACTTGTTGTACAATAGCTGTGAGGAAGTGATAATCAACATATCTTCTTCAGTGATCAACTTTGGCATACAATTAGACCACAGCAATCATGAACTATTTGGTGGGCTCAGACTGCCCACTTTCCCTATTATGCAGGTTTGATTCTGTAGGGGAAACTCATTCTCTGGCAGTTGGAAAAGGGGGAGGGGCGCTGTACAGTCTTGTAGTGCATAATGGAGAGTCTGATTGGTTCCCATACAGTCACAGACACTTGAGTTTTTTTAGACTGAAGAGTTCTCAGTCCAAAGAGCAGTGTCTACTCACATTTTTTTGGGCCTGTTTATATGGCCTAGTTCTGGCTCATACTTTACATGGCTTATTTATTTGAGTGTTTTTACTTCCATAAAACTCTGAAGTGGCAGAGCTCCTGAAGGTTTCCTCTCATCTTTGCAAGTTCAAAGATTTTCAAGCAAAATAGGTGTCAACACTAAGTTGTCTCGTTGACTCAAACATCAGATTAAGAGACTTATTCTTAGGATATAATCTTGAAGTCTTTCCCACATACAGAGATGTGTACAGTATAGCAGTGATTATACACAATTATTGCTTACCTCCAGACACAATGACTTTCTATAAGATATGAGGCCTCATCTACACCAATGAAAGTGTTTACATAATTCAAAATAAAATACCTTGGTCTCACATAAGGCTGGCAAATCCAATAGGGCAGTGCAAGTTTAAGTTTAGATGTGAACAATGCTGGCTCGTTCTCATAATTTTCCATTTCTTTCTGGTAAAGATAAAATAGTTTGATAACATTTGAAATAATAATATACAGCAGTCACATCTGTAAGTGCATTAGCAGAACCAAACTCATTAATAATTGGGCAGTCTAAAAAGTCATTAACCCATTTCCATAAAATGGTAAATAGAATATATGCCTAGGTATAAAATAACTGAAATAAATACTTGTCATATTCATCTCCCATTATTTGCGCCACTTCTTCGTAATCCTCTGAACTCCAATCAGAGCACAGGGCCCTCCCTTACAAGAGATCTCTACCCAATCCGATCTAGAGCAAGTATAGACAACTCTTACCCTTTTTATTTCATCTTGTATGGTTCGTATAATGACAATTTTAGAAGGCATAAACATTGGCAGCAAAGATCTAAGAATAATAAAGAACAAGTACTGGCAACAAACAGCGGCCATAAGAACTGGAAATCAATTGGGAATGTTTGAACAAATAGAACAAGGTGTTAGACAAGGTTAAAATCTTTTTAGGATTATTTAGATTATCTAAATTATTTTAAGATCCATAAGAGGCATGCCTGGAATGACAATTGGAGGTCATAATATAAAGATAAATGGAACAATATTAAAACAGGTAAATGAATTTAAATATCTGGGAATAATGTTAACCTCAGATGGTAGATGTACAACTGATGTGAGATGCAGAATGGCAGAAGCAGCTTTCCAAAAAAAAAAAAATTAGGAAGATATTGTGAAATCCATGTTTGATAATAATAAGAAAAGAGGTTCTTAAATGTTATGTAGAGCCAGTCTTAACATATAGATGTGAATCATGGACAATAGAACAGGCAAGAAAATCACTGGAGGCTGTAGAAATGCGGTTTTACAGAAGAATGTTGAGAATACCATAGACAGCTAAGAAGAGTAATGAAAACATTTTGGAAGCGGCCAAAGCAAAAAGACAGCTAATTTCCAATATTAAGAAGAAACAAATTTTTTTTTTTTGACCATGTAATGAGACGGAAACAGCTGAAATTTATTGTAACAACTTGGAATATTGAAGGACGAAGAGACAGAGGGAAGCGCAGAGAAAAGATACAGGACAACTTAAGAGAATGGCTTGGTAGAAGGTAAACAATGGAAATGATAAATAACTGTCGAGATCATAAGTTGTGGAGAGACACGATCACCTACACCAGCAGGCATGGTACTTGATGATGATAGTAATGAGAAGGGAACAGTTGGAATATATCGTGGCAATTGGGAAAATTATGAGACAAAGAGATAGATGGAAGCAAAGATAAAAGAAATGATAATTAACTATCTTGATTGAGAGTTTTGAAGAGATATGATCACCTACGCCAGCAGGAATGGTACTTGACAATGATAATATCATCATTATCACTCTCTGAAGTGCAGTCTTTGCTCAAATTATTCTACACAATATCTCTGCTGTATATCCACCATCGAAAGTTATTATTGCTTCTAGCTACTTCATTTAGCTTACGTTCTCAAAACTATTCCATTTATTTTAAAAGTGCAATTCTGAGAAAATAACCGAATAGCAAAGCAAGCTCTCATGTGGGAAACAACAGGTAAGAGGAAAAGAGGAAGACCCAGAGAAGAACATTGATGAGAGAGGCAAGAGCAGGAGGAATCGGCTCCTTCAATGAGATAGAGCTGCTTGCACAGAACAGAGACAAATGGCGAGATTTGATAAAATATCTTTAAAAGAATTGAAAACTGCTAGAATAAAAATTTAGATAAGAGGAGTATTTTGGTCTATGCCCTATGGTCCGGCTACGGCTCGAAAGGTCAATAGATAGATAGATTTCTGAGAAGTCTTTATCTTTGTGCACACATTGTCATTTCATGTACAAATATTTCAGACTTATCAGCACCTCAATACACAAGAGAAACATTTTAATCTTTTCCAACATACCAAACAAACATTTCTCAATTTCTGCGTTGCATCTCTGAAATCTTCTATGGACTTGGCTGAAGCCACTAATTCTCTCACATCTCGATGAATTGTTAGGCTAGCAAGAAGGGCAGAATTAATTTGTAAAAATTAGAATCATTAGATAATACAGTTAACAAGTTAATAAATAGTGTCTCATGTTCTACAATATGAGCCCAATTGTTAATATACAGATTTGAATATTTCTTCTGTTAAACTATTATGTTCGGTTAATTAGAATCATTAGATTATACAGTTAACAAGTTAATAAATAGTGTCTCATGTTCTACAATATGAGCCTAATTGTTAATATACAGATTTGAATATTTCTTCTGTTAAACTATTATGTTCGGTTAATAAATGGATGCGTATAACAGTGAGCAATTTATAAAACTATCTTTAAATGTGGTTTTACAGAAGACTGTTAAGAATACCATGGACAGCTAAGAAGAGTAATGAAAATGTTCTGAAAGAGGCCAAAGAAAAAAGACAGCTAATTTCCAATATCTGGAAAAAACAATCATAATTTTTTGGCTATGTAAACAGCTGGAATATATTGTGACAATTGGGAAAATTGAGGGACGAAAAAATAGAGTAAAACAAAGAGAAAAGATACCAGACAACTTAAGAGAATATCTTGGCAGAAGGTCAACAACAGAAACTAAAAGTATACTGTCCAGAACGAGAGTTGTGGAGAGACATGATCACCCATGCCAGTAGGCATGGAACTTGATGATGATAATCTTTATCCCATTGCATGACAAGAAACAGCCTGAGAGATAAGATCAGAAATGAAGAGTTATGAAAAAGACTAGGAACAAAACCAGCTTTTGAATACATAGAGTAACAACAGGTCAAGTGCTTTGAGCATGTGATAAGACATACAGAACTGAATCTAATATAATGAATGACCAAAAAACGATATGAGAACACCAGACTGAGAGGCCAACCAAGAAAAAGGTGGATCTATCTATCTTTCGTTCACCCGAAGTATTGCCTATATCTGCAATGTCGTTTCTTGTATAAATGTTACTGTCTTTTGTAATTCTTGCCGTGGCCCATATAGTTTTGTCTGTAGTGTTGTATCTGTGGGCCAATATTTCATCAGTCTACTATATTCAGTGTAGTCTTGAAGTATGTGTTCAGCAGTCTGGGGCACCTGTCCACATGTACAAGTATATGAGGTGCCGATCTTGAATTTTGTATACATGTGACTATGGAGTCGATTGTGTCCTGTTCTGAGGCATATAATGATAACTTGTTCATATCTATTCATATTATGAAAGGCATCCTGATTTGGGACTTGTGGTCCTCTGATTGATTTGATTATCTGTTTCTTATGATGGTATGTAACCGGTGTATCTAGTTGTGTGCCTGTTGAACCTTCCTTTGCCAACTGATCTGCTTTCTCATTTCCTGGTATTCCACAGTGAGATGGGATCTACTGCAGGGCAACCCTGTGGTGCTTGCAGAATTCAGTCAATAAGGTCTGCAGATGTGGTAATTTTCTGGATTGTAGTGCCTGGAGTACTGATCTTGCATCTGTCAAAAACACTACAGGCTGTGGGCTAAGATTACTGTTCAGCAGTTTTTCTATTGCCAACTTTATTGCTTGTATTTCTGCATCATAATTGTGACAATATTTCCCTGTTGCTATTTTATTCATGTCCCTAGTGTTATTTAGGTACTCTATATATGCACCTGCTCCCCCATTCTTTACTGCATTCTGTGCTGATCCATCTGTGTACACACAAATCCATAGGTCTTGTGGGTATTCTTCATCCAGGAAATTGAGAGTTATTGTTTTTTGCTGTAGACTATTCTGTTCCTCTGTCAACTATTCCTTTCACTTCTGTCCGTATTTGTATTGATAATCCTGATTCCTCTGTCCAGGGAGTCTGTTCTGGTATGGGCAGTAGGGGGTTAACAACTCTTGGCATGTCTGGTGTTTGTCTACTAATACGCTTGGTTTGGTGGATAAAACTGCTTCTCTTAAGTCGTCCCAATGCAAGATTTTGGAATCGGTCCTTCATTGGATGTCTCGGCATGCATGCAAATTTTTCTGCCTGGTTCTCTCAGTGCTGATATCCTCCACAATTTCTCCATTTTCATTGCTCCTGTGATGACCCTAAGTGCCTGGTTTTGTACTTTGTCCAGCTCTTGCAGTGTGGTGTTTGATGCTGAGCACCATGCAGATAATCCATATTCTAAATGTGGGCGTATACTCTGTTGATAAACTTTACTAAGTATTTTCCCAGTCGCACTCTATGTGGTTCCGCACAATTTTCTTAGAACAGCCAATTTCCTTCTTGCTTTTTGGGTTGCCTTATTTATCTGCTGTTTCCAAGATAGTTTGTTATAAAATGTAACAACGAGATATGTAGCTTGTATGTCTTCTTTCACAGGCTCATTGTTTATGTAGAAGGCTCCTGCTTTTTTGTTTTGGGGAGAGACTGAAAAGTGTAGAACTGCATTTGTCTGTATTGATGCTGATACACCATCTATTTGTCCATGAATTCAGTGCATTCATAGCTCTTTGTAGCAATTTGGAGGCCACAGTTGCATACTCCTCTGTGCACCATATTATCAAGTCATCTGCATACATTGCCACTTTGATGCCATGTGGTAGTTCAGTAACTAGGTCATTGATGTAGATTAGAAAAAGTGCTGGAGATAGTACCCCTACCTGTGGGACGCCCTGGTGCAGTAAGACCTTACTTTTAAGACCAGACTTAGGATGTTTTCATCCTTCTTCAGTGTAATTTTGCTGTTCCTTTCTGTACCCTCATCATTCAGCTATTTTACAAGCTTCCACACTTTCCTTGTGTCTCGTTCAAGATTCTAGGACTCTGTTTTCTCTTTCCTGTTTTCTCTTTCCAGCTTCTCCGTCTGGCTTGTAGTTTAGCCTATTGAAATTTGGCCTTAGCATGCTGATAGTTACCACTTGTGTTCCTGGCAAGGGTTATTTTCTGCTTGCTTTCGAGATGTTTCCATGTCATTGTACAGTTGCTCTAGTTCACTTCTCCAGTATGGTTTGTAGTGTTTCCGTGCCCCTCTAGGTATTGTTTCACTGGCAGCTTGTGTTATTAGTCTACTGAACTCATCAACTATTTTATTGATGTCTCTGTCTGTATTTAGATCTTTATTCAGTACACTGGTGTAATGATGATACATTTTCCAGTCTGCCTTTTTGCAATTCCATCTGGAGAGAGTACTGCTCTCCCTGGCGGCCTCATTTTGCACCACTAAAAAGACTGGTCGGTGGTCGCTGCCTCCAAGTTGTTTCCCAACAATTCGTGTGATATTCCAATCCAGGTCTGGTGAATGGAAAGCAAGGTCTGGTGTAGATGTGGTATGCCATGATCTGGAGTAGAATGTTGGTGGATCTGTTGCCTGGTTTAATAGTATATGCCCATTGTCATCCTGCCAGTTTTCAAGTTCTTCACCTCTCTTGTCCATATGTTCATAGCCCCAGCTCTGTGAGTGGCTGTTAAAGTCTCCACATACAATTATTCTTTCATTTAATGTAATTGTGTCTAGTGCTAGTGGGCAGTCACTCGGACAGTAGTTGTTAAGAAGGTGAAAGTCTATATTTTCTGTCCTCAGGTGCAGTATTTGATATTCCGCCCCATCCATATACACTTCAATGATGTCGTTCTTTACAAGTTTCAATATTCCACCCTTTTGTCTGTTTTTTTCTGTCAGATCGGTAGCATTGGTATCCCCTAATCTTCAAGGCTATGTCGTTGTTTAGATGGGTTTCCTGCAAACAGCATATGCTTGCTTGTTCTTCATGCAGGATATTTTCTAATTCTATCTTTTTACTGTACACATCTCTTTTGCTGTTGATGCCTTCAGCATTCCAGTGCATTATTTTGAGTGGTCTTATTTTGGATTGGTCATTAGCTCTATTCTCTCACCACGTGACTCCACAGAGCGGTTGAGAAGGACATCCAGTAATAGAGGTTGGGCCCTTTCAAGGCTGAGGGCCCAGCGCTGCACCTGCCTGAGTGTCCATCACAGGGCGAGCGCCATATCGATTTGCGGTTATAGACATACTTCCCATTGGCGTGAGTGCGTGGCATCCTGATTGCTGTAGTGCACCTTTTGGCTGGTTGCCTCCAACTTCAGCACTTAAACTTGCTAGAGCAGACTGTGGTCTTGCTAGGGTGTAGGAATGCCTGACCAGTCTTGGTGTTCAGTCCCTGGTGACTGTTAAGCCTCATCCCCATGACAAGGAGCTGGCCTTGATGAGGAAAAAGGTGGATAAATAGAATACTCAAAATATTTGGAGGTATAACAACAGAAGCCAATAGAAGAGCAAGAAACTGCAAACCATATCTCTTCTCTGCGCCAAAAGGCAAATAAGGAAGGAAAGAAAGGATTAAAAAAAAAAATGGATTGCTTCTTCTTTATTAAAATATCCAGCTAATAAACATATTATTATTTCTTGTGTACTTTGGTTCTGAAATGATGAGTTTACCTCTATTTTATCAAAGCGTTTCCATTCCTAAGAGATTTAAAACCGCAACCACTTAAACATCTATCTTGCCTTTCCTAACCCAGCAAGTCAGGTGCCCATTTCTAGGTGGAATGTTCATGTTATGTTCAAAACCAGCACTTACATATTAAGAAACAAATCTTTTATCTGACTACATCAATACTAAGCAAGTTTTCTCATATGAAGTGATATATGATGAAACATCGCAATTAACTCAATAATAGCAATAACAAGAATCTGTTATCAACAATTGCATTCATTAATTTATTGTTATATACTGCTCTATTGTTTTTAAAAACTCAGGCAATACAACATAATAGAGATCAGCAGATGTCATAGAGTATACAATATGGTAGCCCATAACCCATAGCTGACTGCTGGTGTCTGTGAACTGATCGAAAGAACACATCATCTCCTCGAGGTGTTCTCAAATACAGGTTAAACAGCCTGGTCGAGTGAGTAGATTTAACCCATTCTGTAAAGATTATACATGTTGATGTTATGTGTCAACTCCCAAGCTTCTACTCTACTAGAAGGTCTCTATGTGCCAACTCCCAAGCTTTTACTTTACTAAAGTCTCTATGTGCCAACTCACTAGCATCTACTTTACTAAAAGGTCTCTATGTACGAAACCCCATAGCCTCTACTTTAGTAAAAGGTAGATTTTTTATTTGAATTTTGAGACTTGGGTGATGGAACTAACTCATCTCCAATATTTTACAGAAATTGGTAGAAAGGAAAAGAAACAGTTTTATTTAACCTGACCAACATATCCCATATAAATGAACTTAAGGACATACACATGACATATTCTCTGTCACATCCATATTAAGATATAAAACTAACCAGAATTATGTATTTACAAATAGTGAGTGACTACATTCAACTTACGCATGATGGCATATTTTGAATACATGTCCCCTTACATATGATATGGGACATGGATATTTTTCAGCAAACTCCAGATACTCCAAAGTGATATCCCAAATGTAAGGATTTTTCCCTGAGAAAAGAGCTGGGTTGTGGAGGTTCCCTTCTGAAAGGTTGAACAAACAAATCATCTTTACTCCATAGTTTAGTGGATTACTTAAAAGTTTAACAAAAATAAAATCAAAGGGGAAAGGAAGCTTTTTGATAAGGAAGAGTTCATCTTATTTTGATTCAAAGAGGGGAGCTGAAATGATATCGGAATATAAACAGGCAAAGAAACATGCACTACTCAGAAGGAGGGAATGAAGGCAATAGTAAAATAGTAAACACTGATGGAGAAATGGGCAATAGTAAAATGGTAAACACTGATGGGGCAATGGGCAATAGTAAAATAGTAAACACTGATGGGGAAAGGGCAATAGTAAAATGGTATACAGTGATGTGGGAGAGTCAGTTCAAAGATTAGCAACACTTGATGGAAAAACAACAGCAACAACAATGGTAAAAATAAAAGCAAGAAAACTAATGTAAATCAGACAAAAGTTAAGATAAGAAATTAAAAAATAAAGATGTAACGAATTAACAGATTTAGTGATAGATGACTGAGTGTGTGTATATATATCATCATCATCCCACATATCCTTTGTAGACGGTGCACTCATCACAGCTCATCTGAAAGAATCTTTCTCTCTAACCAGAGTGCACTCATAATAGCTCATCTGAAAGAATCTTTCTCTCTAAACAGGTCAATCCACTTCTGTTGTCATCTTCAAGATCTTTTTGATATTTTTGAACCACCTTCTTCTTGGCCCGCCAATCTCGTTCTTCAGGATACCGAGCCTTCCATTATCGTTCTTTCCAGCTGCTCCTTGTGTCTTCTGACATGGCCATAAAAATGTAATTTCCTCCATAAGATGTTGTTTATAATCAATGTTTAATCTTTCAAAATGTCTTTTTCAATATCAAAGGTACCGTAAGGATTTTTCTGTAGCATTTTGATTTGAATAAATCAATTTTCTTCTTAGTTGTTTGCAAGACTGTCCTTTATTCACACTATTCTATTTTATTCATGGAATCAAGTTTCATTGCAGACAGGGCATCCCCATATCCGCTCCACCACACGACTCAGCATTTCTCAAAGCGTATGCATACTGACTGAACCTGTCAGAAGTTGATTATAGATACATCTGCTTTTCCCACTAAGCTCTCCAGATTGACAGGCCCCTTTCCCGCCTTTAGACTCTTCAATCTCTCAATTCACACATCCTTGTCCCAGCCATCCATCCTCCTTCTCTTCTCTTAACTCCTAATGTCCATGGTTACTTACTTACTTATATTTGGCCAGGCGAATACTGACATGGTTACTTTCATTTTGTTTCATTATAGTAAGTACTATAAATTTTAAGCTACCACATCTGCAAGGGATTTAACTCTAATAGAATTTCCAGTCTTTAGACACGATCCGGCTGTTCAACGTGAGTATAATTTGTTCACAAAATTGTCGAAATTTGTGTTGTTTTCTAAAGTCTTCAATCAGCTGATTCGTGTTTATAAGTGAAAAAATGACTTGCAGCACACAACAAAGTCCACATTTGATTCAGACTTGTAAATAAATTAATTAAAATGCTGTGGCTATGTAAATAAACTTTAAATTTAATCTATTTACCCGTAGAATATATTTAGTTTACTACCATCCCTTCCTTCTTAAGTGCATAAAAAATGTCACATAATACTGACATACCATGAAGAATTGTGTGTATAGTGCAAACTAGTTTTCATAGGATAGTGAAACTTTCCTAATTTGTTCACAAGTGGATATATTTACAAGGAAACTCATTTCCAACACTATCAGATTAAAATTTACACCCACTTTGGGTAGGTGAGTACCAATTTTTATATTTAAAAAATTTGTTTTCCAAAAATTTTGATTCTTAATTGCTTAAATTCTTATCCTTCAATTTTTTTTCAAAATATTGTTTCTGATTATGAATCTGTGTCCTTTTCTCTTCAATTTAATGCCTAATATATATGTCTATGACTTGTTATAGTGAAAATATGAAAGATTTAGTGAAAGAAGTATTTTTAGAAAATTAGAAGAAAAATTTATGGCAAAACACTAGTGACCGGGTAGGAAAACACTGGACATTAAGAGTTAAGGAATGAAGAACAAACTTGGTGATGTCCTCTGTCCAGAATAATGGCCACACTCAATGTCAGAGCTGCCAGCAAGTCTATCAGCTATTTCATTGACACATACACAGGCATACCATAGACAGTACACCCAGGTTAATGCACTCACAAGCATGACTTGTAGAACCATCCCCAAACTTATGTTTCATTGCATGAATTACCTGCACTCATGACACCCTGCACACCTGTTTCTTGCAAACACCTGTGGACATCAGGCAGGTACTGGATGTTTCCATTAGCAAACACAGGGATCCTCACAGCCTCTCTGAGAACACAGTGACACCAGTTTAGGTTGCATGACATCACAATACCATTTGTCAATAACTGTGGTGGTTACCTGTGATGGTAATGATGATGATGATCTTGTATCAAAGTATTATAATACGGCACACCATCAGTCTTCAAAAGATGCAAAACACCTTCATTTGTGGCATGTACTAACTGTGTGACACACACACAGACCAACAAAGAGACCAACAAAGACAGCTACAAAACATAAGTTCTATGACACTTTGCAAGATCATGAGACCAGAACATAGAAATCAGTCTAACATATCACAAATGAGGGAATCAATCTTCTTCTTTTCTCTTTCTCACTGATACCTAAAAGGTGTCGTGGTTTATATCATTTGTCGTTCTTGTGCTGCTCGAATTGTCTGAATTAGTGATTTTCCTATGTTTTTACATGTCTCTGTCACTGCATCTATCCATCTTCTTCTTTTCTCTTTTCACTGATACCTAAAAGGTGTCGTGGTTTATATCATTTGTCGTTCTTGTGCTGCTCGAATTGTCTGAATTAGTGATTTTCCTATGTTTTTACATGTCTCTGTCACTGCATCTATCCATCTTCTTCTAGGTCTTCCTCTTGGTCTTTTTCCATGCATTCTCGAGAAGAATGCCCTTGATGGTGATTTGTAAGGATTCATTCTGACCAGGTGGCCAAACCATTTAAGTTGTTGTTGTTCTATATATTCTTGGCAGGGTTTTGTTCCTACCATTTTTCTTATGGTTTCATTTGGTATTCTATCTCTTCTTGTGTTGTTTGTTATTTTTCTCAAGCATCGCATCTCACATGTATTGATCTTTCTTAAATGTGATTTAGAAAGGGTCCATGTTTGACTTTCATAGCACAAAGTTGGTATGAAGATGTTATTTATCATTTGTTGTGTTGTTTAGCTGGCATAGAAATGTTTGGATGTCTTAGCAATGGTGAAAGCTGGTATGTGACAGCATTCGCTTTTTGTATTCTCATGTCAATTTCTCTGTCTAGTTTTCCATCTTCTGTGAACATTGTGCCTAAATACTTGAATTCCTCTACTTGTTTTATTTCTTTATCTTTGATCTTGATGTTTAATGGGTGTCTTAATTTGCTTATTCTTATAGCCTCTGTTTTTGCTGTGTTAATTTTCATACTGTAGTTTGTGCAGCTTTTATCTAGAGATGTTAAATGCTGTTGTAGCAGGTTTTCATCCTCATATATTAGGCATTGGTCATCTGCGAAGAGTAGCTCATTGATGTTGGAGTTTTCTACCTCTATGTTATTATTTGATTTGTCCTTGTTGTTGGTTGTTTCCTGATTTATTTTGTCCATATATATGATGAAGAGGAGTGGTGAGAGGACACATCCTTGTCTTACTCCTGTTGTAACCTGAAACCATTCTGACAGACCTTCTGATGTTCTGACGGCACTTGAGGGAATGAATCACTTCACCATATTTTAAATGAAAAATAAATCAGACTTTAACATATCTTAAATGAAGAATAAAGAAGATTATATTTCACTAGAGTCAAATGGTCAACTCTGAAATAAGATTTTAAAAAGAGAAATAAGATGAAAATGACTGCTGTATAACTTAATAAAAATAACAGTGTATTCATATCCATATTTTTTTTACTATTACTGAAATTAATTAAACCGACTTTCTCTCTGTGTTTTCTCAAATAATCCTCTTCATTTGTGTTATTAAAAGGATGGAAACTAAATGGGCATAGATAGGCTGTGAGTTAAATATACCAAACTAATTGTAATTATTTACAAACTGTTAAAAAATTCAAGACCTCACTGCCTTAATGTATGACCAGTCAGCGACTCCTGTTAACTTGCCTTTCTGCTCTCGTGTGCGGCCATGAACTGTTAGAAGCTAGAAAAAAAAATTATAGAAGAAAATTGCTACACTCTGTGTTCAAAAGCAACACATAAATTTAGTAATTTGTTATATAATGAATGCTGCAATTGGTGCAAATTACTTACAAGTAATTTTTATTAACAATAAGCCCAGCCATTTTTTTTTTCATTCAATTAACACGTACTTGAATTATTATTTATTTATTTTTAACAAACAATGTTAACATAGCAGCATAAAGTATACCTGGCAACCAGCCTTTTCCAACATTTTGGCATACTGAACTGTCTTCTCTACTGATGGAAATACTCGGACCTTACAAGTGATGGGCACTTTCAGATTCTCATGACAGATACGAACTGAAATAAGGAAAAAAAAACTGGATAAAACTATTAAAGAAAGCAACACCAAAAAACTGGATAACACTATTAAAGAAAACACAAAAAAAACTATTAAAGAAAGCAACACCAAAAAACTGGATAACACTATTAAAGAAAACACTAAAAAAAAAACTGGATAAAACTATTAAAGAAAGCACACACATAAAAAAAAATCATCTTTAAAGTTTTAGAGTAAAAAAAATAGCAAAGAGCACCAACTACAGAACTGCCATATGAAGATATTGTGGTAGTGTCCTTTCTTTGAGATCATCGCACATTTATGGGTGAGGTGATCGCACTCCATCTGGTCTGTCTACTACCTAAGATTCAGAAGTGTGACACGCATCACACTATAGTTCATTCAGAAATTCGTGCCCAGAGTTTATTAATTATCTCGGAATCTGTTTGATGAATTTCTGTAATTCTTTTTCATGAAATCTTATTTTTTTTCACCGACCTTCAGTCTGATTTTTTGCCCTACTGTCATGCATTTATGAAATATTTTTGCTTATTTGAGGTATATAAAGATATGATTTTCTTGCTTGTCCTAAATTTTAGGATTTTACAATACCCACATTTGTTGCAATCACCTCACCAATTAAAAAGGCAAATTTCACGTGCACACCACACAATCTTAGCACAGTTTCACACTCAAAACTTGTAAGATGCGCGCCACTCCGAGGTTCTGTTTTGGTAATTTCATTTCCGGTTTCTTGTTAAATTGGTCCAGAGGCATATTTTGACAAAATATTTACTATTAATGAATATTCCCGTATGTGTGATAATTTGTAAGCTGTTGTGAAGTGACTACTTGATTTTTAAAACCATGAAGAGTTTAAACTGTAAATTCATCACTATGCAAAAGGTAACTGTGTTATCGTACATGCACCTTTGCAAGGAATCTAAAAGGGGTCGGTTATATTACTATTCAGTGTAATACGGATACGACTTTGGCTTGCATTTTTAGAAAATTAACATAATCTACAATAAAATTTAATGTTTAGAGCATGCAGTTTTATATTTTCCTAAAATTATATAACAAAAAACGATTTGTGCAAAATTCAGACTACCTTTGTGCTTAAATGTAATAAAATCTGAAGGTCGGTGAAAAAATAAGATTTCATGAAAAAGAATTACAGAAATTCATCAAACAGTTTCTAAGATAATTGATCAACTCTGTGGGCACAAATTTGTGAAGTAACTATAGCATCAAATTCTTTCAACAAACTAACGAACATCTGGAGATCAAAAGTTCTCAGTAAGCAAACAAAACTTAGATAGATTGTTCTTCTTCTACGAGATACCAGTGTCCTGTGCACACAGTGAGCTGTGCATTTCATCCGTTTCGATATTCCGATTGCTTATGATAAATGATGATATCATATGACAGGGAACAGATGGCTGTGTTCACTTTCTGTGCGGTTTCGCCTTATGTCTTTTGGTGTGTGCTGAGACTGCTATGATGGGGACTACAGCTACCTTTCTTTGTTTGGGAGATGAGATATTAATTTGGATGATACCACTGGCACTGGTGGTTGAGCAATTATGGATTTTAATTCATTTGCTGTGATACCGAGGCCTACCATAACCAGTGCTAACATATGGATGTGAAAGTTGGAAATCCACCCATACTTTAGATAAGAAATTAAATGCCTTCATTGGATCTCAAATGCAATCTGGAAAGAATATATTTTAAATGAACAGATCTTGTACTTATCTCTTATAAATCAAAACAAGTGTAGGTGTCAATCTTTATAGAAGAAGGTGTTGGAGATACATTGGTCATATCCTGAGAATGAATGAAGAAAGACTTCCCCATCAGTCATTCATGTGGAAACCATCAGGTAAAAAAACAAGGCAGACCAAGAGAATCGCCATGCAGAACAATTAATAGGGAAGGCTCAATCTTGGGACTATGAAACAACAAGAACTAGCAGCAAATCGTCAGTCGTGGAGAACTAAGACTTCCCCCCTTATGTGCTGTCTTAGGCCTGAGAGGGGAATGAATGAATGAAAGAAAAGTCAATATCAAATGTAAAAATAACAAATAAAAAAACCTGAACTAACACTCACCCTTACTTTGTGTTACTTATGACAGGCCTAAATATGGCTAGATAAAATATGTTATGTTCACCTGTCAAGGAAAGAAAAGGTAAACTGAAAAATGAATTGACCAATCAAAAATGTAAGAACATAAACACAATAAAGCATAAAGAACAAGTTACCCATTTTAGCCAGCAGTTCCCATTCATCTTGGAGAAAAGCTCCATAATGGCCCTTCTTAGCGATGACCTGAGGACATCCAAGGTTGAGATCTACAGCATCGCAGCAAGGTTCAGCTAGCTGTGCTGCCTTCAGAAATGTCACTGGGTCATTTGCACAAAACTGAAAAGTTCATAAAAAAACTCAAGTAGGAACATGTTCAAACACTATTTTGTGTAAGCTTCACATCTTCCAGTCTACACAATGAGCTGAGATGCTTTACTTTTCTCAGTTTGTTTAATTTCTCATTAGTCTCTGAGTTTGCCATATTTGTTCTTCCATTCTTGGTCTATTTGTGCATCACGATTTATAATCTATGTTACATATTTTATTTTGTCACTTAATTTAGGGGCTCTCCTACCCAACTTGTGTACTGCATATCAAGGACTATTTTTTGATGCCAGTTAATCAACTTTTCCTTCAATTTGTTCCAATCAATAAAATGAATGTCCTTCTTCATTTTGGCAGCTGTTTGTTTCATGTCTAAAGATGCAGTCCAGTTATTTTTTAATGTGTTGCTCTGTTTGAGAGTTCCTCTTGATTTCCAACTGCCTGACAATGTTGCAGCCCTATAGTATATGTTCGGCTGTCCATGTTGCATGTCCACACATGTACATGGGACTAGTTTCTTGTCTGTGTAAATGGCTGTTTATTTTGTTGCATCCTGTTCTGATGCAGTGTATTCATATTTGTTCAAGGTGGTGATAGTTGTCTTTTTGTTTGATGACCTTTCTTATAGCTTTGATGAGGGTCTTCTTTTCTTCAAATGTGGTGATTTCTTCTGTCATGTTTCAATGCTCTGAGCACAAGTATTTTAAATTCAACAATGGCAAAAACAATAATATTCTGCAAATTAAAATAAGTAACAACATTTTGATGTGTTCAGCACCAAAACAACAAGTGCACATCTTAGAATGCTGCAGTTAATGATTCAAGAGAACATCACCAAGTTTGTTTAAAAGAAGAGGAAGAGAATGAGTGAGACAATGATGTATATATTGAGAACCTGAGGAGTCTGAATGTGGAAAAGAGATCTGGGTGATCTGGAGTGCTTAGTGGGAAAAGCAGATGTATCTATAATCAACACCTTACAGGAAAAGTGACCTCATGAAATGCTGCGATGGCCTGTGGTGCAGATATGGGGATGTCCCAAAGCAATAAAACTGATTCCAAGAATAGAAGAGTTAATGTTCTTTGATGGATATAATTAATACAACCTTTCTGCATTTTCTTTCATTAGCACCCTAGCTATTGGCATACATGCCAAGTTGTACTGATTATATATAATCTGTATCTTTTTATTGGCTTATGTATTGGTCGTCCATACTGTTAACAGTTCGTTAAAAAAATATTACATGGGTACGTCATATGCTAGCCTTGCAGTAAAATCCAGTCATGGAGCAGGTTACATCAAAACACAAATTCTTTCAAATTTGAAATTTTTCTGCATTCAAACATCCCCCTCCCCCCAAAAAATAAAAACAACCTTTCTATGTACTTCCTAATTACCTTTTTCAGTGACGCCTGGATGTTTAATTTGTTAAATTCTCCAATGCTGCTGGGTTTTTTTTTTTTGAGATTGTGAAAAGCATCATTTAATGTAAAAAAAAATAAAAAATTGACAATTTTCAAGAAATTAGCAGTTTATCTTTTTTTTGAAATTTCCTGGTCAATGGCAGATATCAAACAACTCTTTGTGGCTCAGGAAACACAGTGAACAATGCTGTACGGTCGCCAAACATACTGACAGACTTACGGCTGCCCTACCGAGAGACATTGTAACATGTCGGTCCATGTGGTGAAACTCAAGTCATAAATCAAACTGAGCCAGTAATTTCGAGTTCCTGTGTTTTGCCTAGAGTGAACACACAGGACTGCATCAAGAGTTCAGAGAAATTACTAATTTTAGACTGTAACAAGGACCTTGTTTGCTTTTTCCTCTCATAAAAGTAAAGAAGTAAAGAGCCCCGTCACGCCAAGTGGCGTATAGGGAATATGGCGTTAGTGATCATACATTTTATAGACCTTCAACACATAATTTTTGGGGTAATATGGTCGGTATTAGCCGTGATAGCTCAGTGGTTAGTGAACTGGATTACAAAGGACAAGAGGTAGGGTTCGATCCCAACAGACGGCTTCCGGGTTCACCCAGCCATAAATGGGTACCGGATTTTTTTCTGAGAAAGTAAAGCGGCACAGGCGTAATACCGACCACATTATCCCAAAAATCATGTGCTGAAGGTCTGTAAAATTTATGGTCACTGGCACCATATTCCCTATACGCCACTTGGCATGACGGGGGTACTTTACTTTCTTTTATGGTCGGCCCCTTGTCCTTTGTAGTCCAGTTAATTTTTCCTTTCATATTGAACTTTTATATATACCATATCTTTCATGACATCACAAACCAGAATTACCATTGGTTGTTGTACTTCTTGAAATGACTTTTATCATTGTAAGAAAGAGGGGTGATAAAGTAAAGGGAGCCCATCACATGAAATTGATGACAATAACATCCGATTCATGCTCTTGTTTCCGGGGTCAAGAAACCTGGTAGCAGATGGGCTAAAAGTAATCAGTGACTCATATCTAACCACTTACATTCAGGTCAGTTAAACATGACTGATTAAGATCATACTTAACCTTTCCATGGTGACCTTGAAGTAATAACGAATGTATCTGACCAAGAAAATAGGTATAAAGAGGAAGACATCCAGAGTTAACAAACTATGCAGCATTAAACCTTGTTGAGTTGTACTGTAAAATATTAGATCTATGGCAACTACTGAAGGCATGAATCTTCCCAACAGCACATAAAGTTGTGAATCATGGACAATCTTGAAAACAATCCAGAAAATCTGCTCATTTAAAACAAAATGCTAAGAAAAATCCTTAAGATACATTGGATAATTAAATAGCAATGAAGATATTAAAAGACCTAAACATTGGGAAAAAGTGTCTTAAAACAAAACCTTACAGAAACAAATTAAAATACTATGGCCATATCAATAGTGGGCTGAAGTGAAAAGAACAATAATTGAAAGTATAGCTCCAATAAAACAAGATAGGGACAGATCAGGAAGGCAGGAGATGGTTTCAAAACATCAGAGACCTTGAACATGACAACAGAAGAAGTGAGAGATCTGGCTAGAAAAAGAGATATTTCCTTGAGATGGGCTGTGATGATTGCAACATTTTGCAATGAACATGCGGATCTGATCAATGATGACTTACTAATTACAGCATACAACCACACTCATTTTATGCATGTCCTTGAATGGATGGATAATAAAGGAGTAATTGTAATAAGAATGCAGCTGAAGAAGAAGACTCCAGAAGATGATGGAGAATCTCAGTAAAAGTGTCTGTGTGGACACGACTAAATAATTTGATCTGTTTCCAAAAGACTCAGATCATTTGAGGGACATTTGCGGTAAGAGATGGATATATAAATTCCTGCCATATTTCTTAAACAAATATTCTCTCATTGAATTTGTTGCTGATCTGCTTGTGTCTTGAGGGATGCTTTTGTGCTATATGAATGGGACAATCCTTCATTAGGAATTTTCACAAAATCATATCATTATTTATTACTATATACATTAATATTTATTACTACCTTCGATTTATTTAAAAAGATGTGACGAAAGTGTACCTGTACAATCAGTGGTCGATCCTCTGGGCAACTCTGAAGTGATTCCTTGCGATAATTTGCATCTTTGATGAATACTGAAGCATGTAACATTGGAGTATAACACAGTTCAGCACAATAGTGCCGACTCAACATCCGCCAAGCGAGCTCACTTTGATCAACCATGGGTGCCACAACATATTTACATGACTTAAGTGTTGTTTCCCAAAATTTGAAAGCATTGTTTTCAGCTGGCTCTACATCCATCCTTTAAGTGTTTATACTTTTACTAATTACAATTAAAATTTAACAAATTATATGGCTCTTGTGAAAACTCATTTCAATAAAACATCTATTATTACAACTTTTAAAAGAGTCATTGTGATCCAGTCCTTTAAACCTGTGATCAATTTCGTAATTATTACTAGTAGCATATGCAACCTGCCGTATCTGAACACAAAAATATATTTCATCAACATTACAAAAGTATACCATAAAAGGATACAAATAAATGAAGATCTAATAATTAAAAAAAAAATTGAAATTCAATTTGCTAATCAATAATAATACTATATCATCATCAAGTGCCAAGCCTGCTGGTGTAGGTGATCATGTCTCTCCACAACTTTCGATCATGACAGTTATTTATAATTTCTGTTGTTGACCTTCTCCCAAGCCATACTCTCAAGCTGTCTGGTATCTTTCCTCGTTGCTTCCCTCTATCTCTTCGTTCCTCAATTTTCCCAGTTGTTACAATATATTCCAGCTGTTCTCTTCTCATTACATGGCCAAAAAATGATTTAATAATACTACAAGACCCTTTTATTCAAATATTTTCATCCAGCTAACAATGTATGTGTTAACTCCAGAATAGCTGATATCCACCATTCATACAGAAGTCAAAGCAGTAACACCCTTTCATCTCCTTTAAAAAAAAAAAAAAACTACATATTCGGCATTATGAGTTTTTAGTGAGCTTCTTCTGCTGCATTGACACATTTTCTAGTACCTTATTCCATTTATCTTTTTTTTTGGCCTTTTCATGGCATTTGTTGACAGCTGTGTGCATTCACTCTTCTTTCTTTCATTTACCTTTCAGCGCGGGGAAATATAATGTGTGATCTTTGTTGGCCTCTGCTGTTGTTAATGTTTCCTAGTATTTCTAATAGCCTAAGACAACCTGCACCATCAAAGCAAGAGACAGAACAGAATGGCGCTCCATGGTAGCCAACCTTCATTGCAGAGACGGCACTCAATGATGATAAGTATTTCTAATAATTCCATCAACCCTTCTTTATTTGGGCTGGCCCTTGAGTCTTGTGTTCTCGCAACATTTATTAAAGGCTCATTATGTTGCGTTTTGGTATTTCTGTCTTATCTTGTGGCCAAACCATTTTATCTGCTGTTTCTTTATGTATTTTATAGAAGGAATTATCTCTAGCTTTTTTCTGTTCTTTATATCTGATCTTATGCTCTGATTATATTTCATTATTTCTATCTTGACTCATGGCCAACCTTTCAATTTGTTTCTTCTTTATATATTCTATTATAATCTCAAGCTTCTTAGTTCTTTACTTCTAATTTTGACACTTGAGTGGACTCCCATAACAGTGTATCTCACAGATTTAATTAGGCACTTCAATAGGCGTATTTCGAGACAAGACAGTCTATTTTGGCTAAGCAAAAACAAATGCATAGTTAAGTCATTTAAAGTGCATAACTTTTTAAAAAAAATAATTGATGTACACATCTACAGACAGAATTATTCATCAATATGTTTCGCAGATTTCTTCAAGAGCTATCTTATCTAGCGATTGACTATCATTATCAAGTACCATGCCTGCTGAAGTAGGTGATTATGTCTCTCTCTACAACTTTTGATCATGACTGTTATTT
Source organism: Megaustenia siamemsis (assembly GCA_032433765.1). Lineage (NCBI taxonomy): Eukaryota > Metazoa > Mollusca > Gastropoda > Stylommatophora > Ariophantidae > Megaustenia > Megaustenia siamemsis. The sequence continues at coordinate 3,141,112 of JAVIAB010000117.1, read as the reverse complement.
ATTATTTCTGTTGTTGACCTTCTGTCAATCATTTTCTTAAGCTGTCTGGTATCTTTTCTCTTTGTTTCCCTCTATCTCTTCATCCCTCAATTTTTCCAGTTGTTACAATATATTCCAGTTGTTCTCTTCTCATTGCATGGCCAAAAAATGATTGTTTCTTCCTAATTTATAAAATTATCTCTCTTTTTTTCTCTGGCCTCTTTCAAAGCATTTTCATTTCTCTTCTTAGCTGTCCACTGTATTTTCAACATTCGGTAAAACCACATTTTTACAGCCTCCATGGATTTTCTTGACTTTTGTCCAATTGTCCATGATTCACATCCATATGTCAAGACTGGCTCTACATAACATTTAAGAACTCTTTTTCTTGTTTCTATTGTCAAAAATGGATTGCACAATAACTTCCTCATTTTTTTTAAGCAATTAATTATAATATATAATATAAATTAAAAAAAAATTTTTTTTAATTTTGAAAAAATATACCAAAGTACCTCATTTCATTTCAGATCATTTTTAACATTTTTTTCACATTATTTGTCATTTATCATCAAAACTGAAAAATCAAATCATAACAGTCATCAAGTCAAAACTTTCTATCTATCAATTGACCTTTCGAGCCGTAGCTCAGAGTAGCTGGCCTATAGGGCAGGGACCCAGATACACTTTCTCTTATCTAAATTTTATTCTAACAGTTTCCAATCCTTATAAAGACCTTTTATCAAATCTCGCCATTTGTCTCTGTTCTGTGCAAGCAACTCTATCTCATTCAACTCACTGAAGGAGCCGATTCCTGCTGTTCTTGCCTCTCTCACTCTCATCAATGTTCTTCTCAGTGTCTTCCTCATTTCCTTTTACCTGTCCACATGAGAGCTTGCTTTGTTATTCGATTATTATCTCTCCTCATCACATCAACATATGACCATCGTCTTTTCTTTATTACTGAAGATATTAGTGGTTGATTGGCGATTTCTCTAGTCTAATTTCCTCGTGGACGTTTGTTTTGAATTCGTTCCACTGGAATACCTGACCAAGTATTTTCCTTAGACATTTATTTTCGAATGCGTTCAACTTTGTTGTTTCTATGTCTCTTGTTGTTTTCCAGCTCTCACGTGCATTGCGTGCATACGTAAGGGTTGATAGTACATTTGATTTGAATAGGCTAAGTTTTTTTGTTCAAATCAAACTTTAGTTTATTAGTTTTTCAAATCAAAACTTAAACTAAACTAAAGTAGTAAAGTACTAAAGTAAAAAAGTACTTGGTGATGGTGGTTTTAACTTTCTTCACCTATTTGTTAACAAAACCTAGAATAATAATAACATCTACGAAATAACCTAACAAATTAATTTTAATATAAGAACGATTTTTTAAATCAGTTGGACAATTAACTGGTCACACAATTAATATTCAATGAAACTAAGTTGTAACTCTCTAAGGGCAGGTGGTCGCTGCCAGAAACAATTCACACTCTCTTGCAAGTAAAGTTCTCAAAGATCCTCATTTTTGGAAGCTTTCTACAAAAAAGAAACAAAATAAATTCTTGTCATTTCCGGTTCCATCACTGCCTGTAGAAAACAATTGCTGGATCGATTGTTATTGTTCCCTTCTGTGAAAAGTGTGATGGAGAAGGACAGTAATATTCTAATGAAGTACAGAGCTGTTACAAATAAACTTAAAAAGTCAGTAACAATATTGTGATCATATTGTTGCATACTATTAATTTAATTTAAATGAATTTTCCGAATAATATAATATTATTATTCACAATGTGTAATTGTTAGTTTTATATTAGATTGATTTGAATTTGATTGATTATAAAGATGTATTGATTGAGTATTTTTTTTTTACATTTTCACTGATGATTAATGATTTATCATATGATGACATGCAGTTGATACGATACAGACATGATTTTTCAGCTTTTTAATTTTACTTTTATTTATTTACTAATTATATTATAACCTCCGTCATCAGGGGTGTTTGTGTCAAAGTCAAAGTCAATGGAATGAATATATATTATCGCTTAATAACAAAATTCACTTCACTACTTCACTTTTTTATTTTGTGCCAGTCAATTGAGTCAATCAATATCTCACATTTTGAGTCAGTGTTGTTCAAGTCCAGTGTTTGGTTTGGTGTAAGTTTGTCAGATTTAATTTGTTTCACTGTGCTCGTGCTTGTTCTGTTGATAACATTTAAAACTTGCGATCCGTTAGTATTTAAAAGTATATGTTTAGCAGCAACATCAACAAGCAAGACCAGATTGCTGAGATTGTCCTCAAGAGTCCTTTTAATTTAAAAGTGAAATTCAATGCTGCATTACCAAATTAATCATCTTATTGATTCCTATTCCTATATATTATCAAGATGCCATAACCTGTCATTATGATTATTGGACTGTAGTTTTCTACGTGCAGGAGAGGGCATCCTTATTTAAATTGCAGCATAACATTTCTGAACCATTTGAAAACCGTTGATCAGAGGTTTAGCAAGCCGCTATCGTAAAAACGCTTTTGTTAATTAAACGTAGACTTCAGTAATCAAGAAAAGACAATGATCATATGTTGGTCTTGTGATGAGGAGAGATAATAACAGAATAACAAAGCAAGCCCTCATTAAATTTGGAGGGGATATTCCATAAGGCCAGAGATTTCCTGACCTTTATTTTTGTGTATAAATAGACACAGGAAACTTTGTTAAATACAAGACTTCTTTTTAGACGCTTTTGGTCACCATTGGCAACTCAAGTGATAAGGAACCAGTGTTCAGGAAACTGGAAAAACCTGTGGCAGTGGAAGTCTTGATTAAAATTAATGATTGCTTTCAGCTTCTAAAAAATTCTAGGTCACAAAGATCATTACAGATTATAGTGTACAAAAAATAATGGTATAGTAAAATGACTTTGATGATCTGCTGTATTTTAGAAATGTAGACTCCTCCATGACAGATTTTGTTCAGATCTGGTACACTTATGAAGAAATGGATACAGAAACAAAATAAACATACTACTTTGCTTTTCCTATTGAATGTTTATTGCCACAAACATTACAAAATGTTCCAATAACACATAGAAATAGTTATATCTTTAAAACTATTAAAAGTTTCAGAGAAAATATTTTTTTCTCATAATTTAGGGAATCCTGGTCATTCATTTGATAGTATAAATAGTAACATAACACGCCATTATTTTTCTGGAAAACAAGGACTGAAACAAACATCTTTAGTAGCCTGATTGCAGTTTTTTCAAAGTTTATGGGTGGGGCTAAATAGACCTGATTATTGTCTTATCATAAGTATAGTAATGATCCCCGTCACGTCAAGTGGTATATAGAGAATATGGTGTTAGTGGACATAAATTTTGCAGACCTTCAGCACATGCTATTTGGAATAATGTGGCCGATATTACACCTGTGCAGCTTTACTTTCCCATTAAAAACTCTGGTACCCATTTAAGGCTGGGTGAACCCGGAAGCTGTCAGTTGGGATCAAACTCTAGCCCTTGTCTCTATCACGACTCCCATATTGTCTTATCATGGTACCTACATAAATCTGTATTTTAATTAATGAAAATTAATTAACAGACAACAATATTTTGTCATATATCTAATGTGTATATGTGTCTGCTAAATGAGTTTACTGTGTGTGTGCCTGCAAGTCACCATCTGTGTTAGTTGTTAGAGTTGTAATTATATAGTGTAATAGTATTAGTATCATATTTCAGATTTGAGTTGAGACAGTATTGATATAAGTATTCATATTTTGTATTTGTTTTCGTTGTATTGATGAAAGCTTTTGCAGAAATGCCGTAGTTTGTCTCATCACACTACTGGTGGTTTAGTAAAGTAAAGTACCCCCCGTCACGCCGAGTGGCGTATAGGGAAATATGGTGTTAGTGACCCTATATTTTACAGACCTTCAGCACATGATTTTTGGGGTAATGTGGTCGGTATTACGCCCGTGCTGCTTTTACTTTCCCAGAAAAAAATCCGGTACCCATTTAAGGCTGGGTGAACCCGGAGCCGTCGGTTGGGATCGAACCCTACCCCTTGTCCGTAGTAGTCCAGTTCACTAACCACTGAGCTATCGCGGCTCCTACTAATTTTTAGGGAATTAGTAAAACCCAGGTGTCCTCGCCAGGGTACGAACCCCGGCTGTTGCCGTGGTAAGCCAACCGCCTATCGATTGCGCTAACCGGACACCCACTGGTGGTTTAGCTGCTTAATAACATTTTATGTCCCATGAATTTACTGTATTATTGCTATTCCTTTCATCTTGAAGTTAAAATATAACATCTTTCATTCTGTTGAAGTGAAACATTTTGAAAGATATTTATGATGAACATTTTTATTGTAATTATAAAAAGCCATGCTTACTCCAAAGTCATATAGTCAATGCAACATGTTTAAAGCATTATATCTGTATACTGTGTTATTGAAAAATAAAACTAATGTTTTTTTCTGCTTTTTCCATTTATTTTTAGGAGATTTTTGAAGAAACCAAATGTTGCTGAAGGAAGTGAAGAGTTTGGTACGTCAGTGCTGGTTGATACATGTCTGCATTTACTGTTGATTTCATTTATACATGAAGGCTCAATCTACAAATGGCAAATATATAATATATATCTGTTTAGATTATTATATCATTCACACATTTTGTAATAGTACACATTATGGAATGTTTTACAGTTTTCTTTCAATTGTTTGTGTTCGCCAGCTTTATATCTCTAATAAAGTTGCGAGGGACTTAATTTTGCATGAATGTCACTTTTACCTATTTTTCACACTGGCAGTCAGGTGTTCCCCGCCATACAGGCAGATATTCTCCAACTTCAGAGGTACTCTTATATTTTTACTGTCAAGAGTTTTAATTAGCTTTTTTTTCCTATTAACTCTTTCCGCATTTTATCCGATGCCTCGGTTCTATGAAATTGATCAGTTCTAACCACTCACCGACAAGTCAGTTATTTCGGGTGTAGCTGAATATTTGATTCGTTTTTACTGATTTTCGTTTTTTTTTTTCAACCAATACTTGATTTCCGGAAGTAGGAGAGCTCTCTCTCTCTCTTGATCTTTCTGTTTATACCGGCATGGTCGAAGTTTCAAACGTTGGAAAATGTTTAATTTATATTCATTATTCCTCAAATTCTTGTCACATAATGGCCATGCCCACTGTTGATACTTCTTGCAGTAGACCAAAATGATATAGAGCAGAACAAGCTAGATCTATGTTCGAAACCTTGTTATTGAGTGATTCAGAAATAGAGTATTCATAGTATTTAGACTTGGACAATAGTTTTATTGTGATGATGGGTCGGAATATTGGTAAAAGTTATGATAAAAAGGTAAGACGATCTGACTTAGGTTTAGCTAGTGGATGCCTTCTATTACAGCACTATCAGTGTCTCAGAGGAATCGAGTGGTAGTGATTTTGATAACGAAACTGGTACTTTAGGGACATATCGCACAAAATAAGTCCAGTTGTGTAAATAAAAATAATAAACTTGACTTGTATATATTATTGTTCTGATGTCACATAAATTTATAATATTTTTCATTCTGGGATCATTTACAAAAATGTACATAAGTTTGTTTATTTGTGGACATAAATTAATCAAATAAACTGTACTTTGGAGGAATTTGGATTATGTTGTGTAATATTTCAAGACAAATGGATAGCAACACATATAAACATGGAAAAGGGTAAGTGAATTACAATATTTTCAATTAAAAATGATCTACCTTGAATATTTTATATTAAAAAAAATATTTTATTCCTTTAAATAATCACATATCATAAATATATTGCTATTTTCATTTTCTGTATCCATTTCCCTTTCTGATGATGTATAACACATGGCACATTTATCTAAATTATTGTGTGAAGTAGTCAAATGAAAAAGGTAAAATTTCTGGAAACAGGAAAATTAACCTGGTCCTAATCTGAAAATTCCTGTTCTGGTCCTGAAAGAGTTAATTTTGCAAGGGCTACAGCCATTCATGGCCTACTTGTTTTTGATGTCACCCTAGAGTTCTTAAACTTCCACAGGACAGGATGCACATGGGATCTCATGTTTTTCACAATTTTCCCAGAGCACTAGACATTGGGTCTCCCTACCCAGAGACCAGTGGAGGGAGGGTAAAGCCACAGATTCAAATTTATTCAAATATTTTTTGGTATCATTATCCACTGCCTGTGGTGGGTATCTAGCCCAAGGTCTTCCTATCCAGAGGCTGATGTCTTACCCCTAGACCACCCACCCTGAGATTTATGTAAATTGTCATTTATTTAAAGCTGCTTAGAATATACTGACAGTACTTTGACTTGTTTTTGATTGCTTTATTCTTTTAAAAATAAAATGCAGTAAAATAAATATTAAACTTTAATTACTTGTGTCTATACTCAGTAATTTGTGTATTTTTTTAAAACTTTCAGCAAGTTTAGCAAAAAGTTTGAAAAATCAGGAGTGTCCTCAATATGCTGGATTTTGTTGCCTAGCTCAGGCCAGGTAAATAATTCTGTATTGTCTCTCTTTTGTCAAAACTTATCTATTTGTTATTTTGCTTATATAGATAACTTTTAATATCTATCTATCTATTGACCTTTCGAGCCGTAGCCGGCCCATAGGGCGTAGACTAAGATACACCTTCTCCTATCTGAATTTTTGTTCTAGCAGTTTTCTTTTAAAGATATTTTATCAAATCTCGCCATCTGTCTCTGTTCTGTGCAAGCAGCTCTATCTCATTGAGGGAGCCGAATCCTGCTGCTCTTGCCTCTCTCATCAATGTTCTTCTCAGTGTCTCCCTGGGTCTTCCTCTTTTTCTCTTACCTGTTGTTTCCCACATGAGGGCTTGCTTTGCTATTCGGTTATTATCTCTTCTCATCACATGTCCAACATATGACCATCGTCTTTTCTTTATTACTGAAGATATTAGTGGTTGATTGGCGATTTCTCTAATTTCCTCGTTTGTTTTGAATTCGTTCCACGCTATACCAAGTATACTTTTAATATATCAGCCATAAATATACTTGTGATGTGGACACATGCATCATATTCATTGTACACTACAAAAGGTGATGAATACATTTTACTTCTGTCTGTATATTTTTAAGTCAAGTTTATGTCTTGGGCTTTCTTTGGAGTTATTTATCATTTTCTTCGTTAAATCATATTGTCCTTCTCAATAGCACTATGTATTATGGAAACTATGATGCTGTCCAACATGGAATCGCTCCTAACATCTCATTCTGATGCATGGTTTGGTCTTCTATACCCATTGTTTGGTTTTTTATACCAACCATTTGGTCTTTATACCAACTATTTGGTCTTCTATACCAACTGTTTCATAGAGTTCTCTTTGTTATATTTTATTATTGCTGTTTGCTCCCAGTATAGATTACATATTAGTCATATGTCCGTGTCATCTAGATGTATCTCTTTTAGACATTCTATTGTGGTGTACTCTATCAAAAGCTTTGGTGTAGTCTATGAAGCAGGCATATATTGGTTTGTTTACTTCTATGTACTTTTCAATTAATGTTCTCATGCAGAATATGGCTTCTTTTGTCCCACTATTTTTCGTAAATCCAAATTGCTGCTCATCTAATTCAGTATTGATTGGGCAAATATAGTTAAGCAAAACTGTCCATGCTGAAGATGAATGTACCCACGGCTCATTTAATGTGTGAACACTAAGAAATAAGGATAGTAGCGGTGACAAGTATCTTGTGATTTGACAAGCCTTGTTGCATCTTGAGTTTGTATCTGTTGCTTGTGAGTTATCTTACGTCACTAAACTTCCTAGGTATTTAAATTCCTTCATCTGCTCTAATTATCGTCAGGAGTTTTAATGTAGATTTTTTATATTTTAATTTTGCCAGGGCATTTTTGGCCTGCTCTATTCGATTTCACCCTAGGGTTCTTTAACATGCAGAGAATGCACATGGGACCTCCTGTTTTTCGCTGCTTTCCTATAGGGCTAGATATGGGATCTTACTACCAACTATCTTTATGTTGATTTTATGTTTTTCCGAGCAGGGAGATACCTCAGCAAGTGTTTTCTCTTTCTTCCAGCCTTTGGTTTTTTTATATTGGTATGATGATAACCATGTTCAGGGGAAATCTAATTGCCTCCTGAGCTCTTAAACTTAGGGTGGATTCATGAATATTGCTCTGAGAAATTGCAAAACTATGGATGTAATTTAGACTCTAACATTATATTCCCTGTACACCATGAAACATAACAGAATTATTTATTTTCTTAAGAGTTGAAAATTTTAATGAATAAACAAGCTAGAAGAAAGGAAAACAAGAACAGAATATTGAAATAGTAAAAAAAAAAAAATAACCATGCCAATTTTTTTTTCACAGATGTGAGCACACATTGTCCAACTCTGCGGGAGAAGCCCAGGCCCTTATTGATGCAGCGAGAGCATTTTTGGAGGCTGAGCTGATAGACAGAGAGCTTGTTGTGCCAGGGTTTCAGGAGCATTTGACTGCATCAATCAACTGCTATAGTCATGCAATCAGGGTCTGCTTATTATTTATTTATTTATTATTTTTCATTTGGCAGAAGCTTTTTAAGAAAAAATAAACATAACTGACATCAGAGGGCAAAAGAAGAATAGGTCACTAAGAGAAACACTAAAAGTACACTGAGACAAGAACTAACAACTGTAGGCATTACTTCCCTTGCTGAGGTTGAGAGACTTGTCCTCTCGTTGTGATTCCTGTGCAAAGTCTCACACTTGAAGAAAATATAGACTGACATGGAGAGTCTAGAATGTATGCCCTGTATCCCATCTTCAGAATGAAACTGCAATCGATCATCATCATGTACCATACCGGATGGCGTAGGTGATCATGTCCTTCCACATCGTCTATCTACAGTGCATCGCATCAGTTCTTTTGTTGGCTGCTTTCCAAGCCATGACACCAAGCTATCCAGTATTTTCTATCTTTGTTGTCCGTGATCTTTCTTTCCTTTTATTTTGCCAGTTGTAACCAAGTATTCCAACTTTCCTCTTATGATGTGCCCGAAAAATGTTGATTGTTTCTTTCTGATGTTTTTTAGGAGCTCCCTTTTTGTGTTGGCCTCTTTGAGAACTTCCTCATTGGTCTTTTTAGCTGTCCAGGGAACTTTCAACATTCTTCTGAGAAATCCCATCTCTGTGGCCTCTAATCGTCTTTTCATTTGTTTATCTACTGTCCATGATTCGCTTCCATAGGTCAGAATTGGTTCTATCTCTCTCATTTCTATTGACATAGATTTCTACAATAGATAGATATAATTTATACAATATAATAGTTGTTATTTTTCATTTGTTGACACCACCTACATGTTTTTCTTTTTCCTTAAAAGTGAGTGGTAAAAAAGTATTTTAATTTTTGGTATGTGAAGAGGAGTTGTCAAACTGAACTGATTATTGTGAGTTTTGCTTTGGGGTGTTGCCAATGCTTTCTGCAGCCAGATATCTTTTGAGCGTTTCACTACTTTGTATGTCCTAACCATGTTATTATTCTTTCACAAAGCTTTTCTCTTTGTATTCCTCTGTTTCTGTACCACTTGGTCATCAAAGACTTAAAGGTAAAGTACAAAACTTGAATCGCCCGTGCGCTGCCGGGGCCCGAAAGGGAAGTAAAGAATAGCGGCGCTGTACCCTACCAGGCATGTTCGTAAGAGGCGAGAAAGGAGGGTTAGGCATGGGACTGGCTATCCCATACTGTAAAAAAATAAGCCGAAAAAACTTCACAAACATGAACAAGTCAAAGAAAGATAAAGTAAATCCGTCAACCAGGAAAGAGAAGGGCTCTCTGTCTAAGAGACGTATGACGCAATCCGGAGAAAGCCATAGGGAGTCCGGGTTGCCGACTCACCCTTTGTCTACCAGGAAATCATCCAGAATTGGCACCTGGAATGTTCGTACCCTTAACGAACAGGGAAAAGCGGCACAAGTGGCAGCAGAAATGACCAACTACAAGATAGATATTCTGGGAATGTGTGAAACAAGATGGCTGGGAGCGGAGAGAATAAAATTGAATACAGGGGAGATGATTTTATCATCAGGACACCAGGAACCAGGAGCACAACATAGCGAAGGGGTAGCTATAATGCTATCAAAGAATGCACAGAAGACACTAATAGAATGGGAGGCAGTGGGACCAAGACTGGTGAGAGCAACATTTAGAACAACCAAAAACAAAATAAAATTACACATTATACAATGCTATGCACCAACCAACGATAAAGATGACTCAGTTAAAGATGATTTTTATAAACAGCTACAATGCCAGATGGATGCAAGACGAGCCAAGGATATTATAATCTTGATAGGAGACCTAAATGCTAAGGTAGGATCAGACAACAGAGGCTTCGAAGAGATTATGGGAAAACATGGACTTGGAGATATAAACGAGAATGGAGAGATATTTGTGAATTTCTGCGCCCTTAATCAAATGAGCCTAGGAGGAACAATATTCCAACATAAAAGAATACACAAAGCTACATGGGTGTCACCAGATCATAGAACGGAAAACCAAATTGATCACATATGTATTAATAATAAGTTTAAGTCATCCTTACAGGATGTAAAAGTATATAGAGGGGCAGATATAGCTTCTGATCATCATCTTCTGTTAGCCAAACTTAAAATTAAATTGAAAAGGTATACTACAACGAATAAGGGTAGAAAGTATTTCAATGTAGGGTTTCTTAAAGAACAAGGAATTAAAGATAAATTCGCAGTCACAATATCAAACAAATACCAAGTCCTCCAACAACTAGAAAATACAATAAATATAGAAGATCATTGGAAACAGGTAAAAAATATATGGAAAGAGACATGCGAAGAAACACTGGGGAAAAGAGAACGCCAGAATAAGGCATGGATGACAGCAGAGACCCTGGATAAAATTAAAGAAAGAAAGAACAAGAAAGCAGACATAAATAAAAGCAAAACAAGAAGTAATAAAGCCAAGACACAGGAAGCTTACACAGAGGTGAACAAAGAAGTGAGAAGATGCATTAAAAGGGATAAGAGGAAATATATAGATGAATTAGCTAAAGAGGCAGAAGAAGCAGCAAATAAAGGGAATATGAAAGAACTGTACAACAGCACAAAGAAATTAGGTGGAAAATACAAACAGATCAACGCCTTTATCAAAGATAAGAAAGGAAATCTGCTTAGTAATATAAGGGAACAAATGGAGAGATGGAAGGAGCACTTTGAAGAACTTCTGAACAGACCCGGCTCAAATAATCCTCCAGATATACTACCAGCAGAAGAAGAATTACACGTTAACTGCGGAAAACCAAGCAAAGAAGAAATAATGAAAGCCATCAAACTATTAAAAGATGGTAAAGCCACAGGACCAGATGAAATTCCTTCGGAAGCCATCAAAGCAGATATTATCACCTCTACCAAGATGTTACATAATCTATTGGATAAAATTTGGGAGAGGGAAGAAATACCTAAAGACTGGAGAGAAGGTTATATGATCAAACTACCAAAGAAAGGAAGTTTACAGGAGTGCACAAATTATAGGGGAATTATGCTACTATCAGTGCCAGGAAAAATATTAGGCAGAATCATTCTGGAGAGACTAAAAGAGGCTATAGAGAAACACTTGAGAGATGAACAAGCAGGTTTTAGGAAGAACAGATCATGTGCTGATCAAATAACTACTCTACGTATAATAGTTGAACAAAGTTTAGAACTAAAATCCCCACTTTATATTGGATTCATAGATTACGAAAAGGCATTTGATAGTTTAGACAGAAGAATGCTTTGGAAGTTGCTGAGTCATTATGGAATCCCCATAAAGTTTATTAACCTGATAAAAACAATGTATGAAGGAACAAAATGTAGTGTGGTGCATGAAGGACAGCTTACAGAAGCATTTGAAATAAGAACAGGAGTAAGGCAAGGATGCCTTCTGTCTCCATTTCTCTTTCTACTGGCCATAGATTGGATTATGAAAATAACTCAAAACAACAGAAATGGGATCCAGTGGTCACTGACCAAACAACTTGATGATTTAGACTTTGCTGATGACATAGCTCTCCTATCACACAGCCACCAACAGATGCAAGATAAAATGAGTATATTAGATGAGAGATCACAACAGCTAGGACTAAAGATTAATAGAGATAAGACCAACATTATGAGAATTAATGCAGTTGGCAATAACCAAATAAAACTAGGAGAAATACCTCTACTAGACGTACAATCTTATATATATCTGGGCAGTAATATAGATAAAGAGGGAGGAACAGAAAACGATACCAAAATAAGGATATCAAAAGCAAGAGGAGCTTTCATTGCACTGGGAAACATATGGAAATCCAAAGAAATTAGGCTAAATACAAAAATACAAATTTTCAACTCCAATGTTAAGTCGGTTCTATTATATGGCTGTGAAACATGGAGAATAACAAAATTGACAATCACGAAGGTACAGACTTTCATTAATGGATGCTTGCGCAGAATAAAGGGATGGAAATGGTAGGACAAAGTCACTAACGTGGAATTATGGAAATGTACCGGTCAAATACCAGTGGATAAAGAAATACAGCAAAGACGATGGCGATGGATAGGACACACACTACGGAAACCAACTGAGAGTATTACACAACAGGCCCTTTTTTGGAATCCCCAGGGGAAAAGACAAAGAGGAAGACCAAGGAATTCTTGGAGAAGACAGATTGAAGCAGAGATGAAGATGATGGGGAAGACATGGAATGATCTTAAAAGAATTGCAAAAAACAGAACGACTTGGAAAGTGTTTGTTGAAGACCTATGCTCCACTGGGAGCTAAAAGGTAGAAGAAGAAGACAAAACTTGAATCAGTGTTTTGGCACGCATGTTTGCACCCATTTGTGCTCGGCTGCCTATCCAGAAGTGTTTGGAGACTTATGGATATGTCACGCAAGCATCGAAACTCACGCTGTGGGGCGGCATTCCTCACCTTCCCAGGGTAATATAATACCCTGGTACCCATTTCTGCCAGCGGCTGGGTCGACTGCATGGTATTTTTTTTTCCCAACCACAAATACAACTCACACTGCTTCTAGTGAGAATCAAACACGGGTTCTTCTAGCGTCAATAGCCAAGTTGGGTGGTTTTCCCAACTAGGCTACTGAGGCCCCCATCATCATCATCAAGTGCTGTCTCCGCAGCGAACGTTGGCTACCATGGATCGCCATTCTACTCTGTTTCTTGCTTTGATGGTGCAGGCTGTCATAGATTGACTTGTCCATCTTTTGATGTTACTCGTCCATGTTAGTCTTGGTCTGCCTCTGCCTCTTTTACCTTGTATTTTCCCTTCCAGTATTACTTTTAGTAGGCTGTTGCGTCTTTTAACATGCCCCAAAAAGGCCCCCATCAAAGACTTATTTCTATGTAAATATCCAATGAACTTTGCATTTCTTCTCTTTCATTTTTATATTGATTCTGTTTCATGATGCGGTTTCATCATTTGTTTCCTTAACTCTCTTTGGTATTCAAAATATTCTTCTCATAAGATACATCTTTCTTTCCCCCCAAATTTGTCAGTTCTCCATAATTTATTTTCATGAAGTAATATTTAGTTCTATATCATAGAGTAGGACTTTTATTTCTCATTGAGTTCATTTGCCAGTCATCATCATTGCACTCTGAACATGTCCATAGGTGCTCAGATCTCCTCCTCAGAAAGTCTTGCAGTGTCCAGCGACTGACAACTCCAATTCTATGTTGGTTGATTAGTCTTCTTACATGCCCACTAAGTTTCTCGTTTCTGGCTGTGCCCATCTTAACTCCCACCTTTTCATCTGAAGGAGTGACGTTGACTCATGGTTGTCAAAGTCCTGTGACCGTCCCACTTCCCGGAGGGCATTAATCATATCTGCCCGATCCATTGGTTGACCGTCCTCAACAATAGTGCAGCTTGCCAACCTGTCCGCTCATTCATTTCCCCATACTCCCGCATGTCCTGGGACATAGACAAAGGTGACCTTACGTATTTTTGATTTCTACAATGATTCTACCCATTGCATACGTACAGAGCCTGTATGTTCTTTCTCATGTCCAAAGCAAGACTCTGATTTGTTACCATGATGGTCTGGAAGTGTGCTTTATTCTGGAAGGCTCATTTCTTTATTCCGTTGTATGACTTCCATCTTTTGTTGTGATGGTTCCTGGATATCTGTGTTGAAAAAAATATGTTATACAATTATTATGTTGTTACATTACATTTTATATATTTGTATTGACATTCCTTATTGTTCTAAATGTCAGGTACACATTGAAAGTAAACAGATTGCTTTGGCTGCATCACTTTGTCTTGAAGTTGGCAATGTTCTCAGAGTAAGTTGAAATAAATTAACAATTATAATTTTTACATTGTCTTGTTTAGCACAGAACCAACATGATTTTCATTAAGGCTGAGTTCCACTATTTGAATTTTGTTCCCTCCCTGTACTTGTAGCAGGATAGTATCTAGATAACAAGTGATAGTTAATACTTTATGAGTCGATTCATAGTGATAGTTAATACTTTATGAGTCGATTCATAGTGATAGTTAATACTTTATGAGTCGATTCAAAGTGATAGTTAATACTTTATGATTCGATTCATAGTGATAGTTAATACTTTATGAGCCGATTCATAGTGATAGTTAATACTTTATGAGTCGATTCAAAGTGATAGTTAATACTTTATGAGTCGATTCATAGTGATAGTTAATACTTTATGAGTCGATTCAAAGTGATAGTTAATACTTTATGAGTCGATTCATAGTGATAGTTAATACTTTATGAGTCGTTCGTTCGTTCGTTCGCTTTCGTCAGCTTTGACCTCTGACGAAGTCCCACCCACTCAATTTTGTTGGACTGAATTTTGCGTGTAAAGTCTGTTTTATCCCATTACAGGATGCCCTTCACCATGCAGGCAGATTTACTCCGACTTCAGAGGTACTAATTTTTAGGGAATTAGTAAAACCCAGGTGTCCTCGCCAGGGTACGAACCCCGGCTGTTGCCATGGTAAGCCAACCTATCGATTGCGCTAACCGGACACCCTTACTTTATGAGTCGATTCATAGTGATAGTTAATACTTTATGAGTCGATTCATAGTGATAGTTAATACTTTATGAGTCGATTCATAGTGATAGTTAATACTTTATGAGTCGATTCATAGTGATAGTTAATACTTTATGAGTCGATTCATAGTGATAGTTAACACTTTATGAGTCGATTCAAAGTGATAGTTAATACTTTATGAGTCGATTCAAAGTGATAGTTAATACTTTATGAGTCGATTCATAGTGATAATTAATACTTTATGAGTCGATTCATAGTGATAGTTAATACTTTATGAGTCGATTCATAGTGATAGTTAATACTTTATGAGTCGATTCAAAGTGATAATTAATACTTTATGAGTCGATTCAAAGTGATAGTTAATACTTTATGAGTCGATTCATAAGTGTGATTCAATAAAACACCTTTAAGCAGAAAATCTGCTCTTTAAATTGGTGAATGTCATCTATACTTGCCATGAGAGACATCGTCTGTAAAGAGCAACCAGCTCACAGCTAAAAGGGCTTAGGTCAAGTCAAACTTCTCATATACCCGTAAGCAAAATATACCAGTAAGCGCTCTTAAATCACACAGCACTCTGTAACCTGCTGACCTCAACTAGAACTTTTGCTCGAATTGAACACCCTTGACCTCAACGCTTGTAGTGGCATTGCAGGCACGTAGATTGCCGGTGGCGTCTTGCCCCGGACATCTCGTCTTGACCCCCGTATCAGCCCACTTGATACGGGCTGGTCTCCATTCCGTACGGGTTGACCTATTCGTGGTCTCGATGTTGGTTAATCTTGAAGCTCGCCTTGCCTGGACACTGCACTGGCGCTGCACCGCCCTCTCGGTACTGACACCCGTCAGCTCGGCTAAGGGCTGGACTGCTGCTTGGCCCCCCTTGATCGATGTGGTTGTATACTCTGGTACTTCGCGCTGTTCGATGTGACGACTGCTTCACGGGCCTATGCTTGGTGGCCCACCCAGTTTCGTTCTTCACTAGGCAAAGACATACACATATTGCATGCTAGGAAATAGTTAATGAACACCAGGTAACATATACACTTGAGGTTTATTTGCAAGAATTTCCACCTCGCATCACGATTACACAAACACACCCACAGCATGTGTCTCAGAGGCCCTTCTCACATTGTATGACAACCACAAGGTGCCCACATGCCCCGACTCTGACTCCCCACACTAAAGTCCAAATGACCCCTTCACTTGGTAGGCCACTGGTCAATGCTGCTGACTCTCCCACTTGTTGTCTACTCGTGCCTTTGCCAGCACCCACATTGGTTCGGAACCTACAACTATACTTTAATGTTGTGCTCATCAATGAGCCAGAACTAGCTCAAGTTGTCTCTCTTCCTGTCACCTACTTTGTTTGTTGCGTTGGGATGTCGCAACTACATTATGACCTCATACTCATCGAGCATGAATTTGTGAAACTGTCTAGCTTCCTGACAAGTAATTTGTTCATTGCTACTGTGTTTCACAACTACATTCTAAGCTCACACTCATCACTGAGCCTGAACTTCTACTAAAGCTGTCTAGCTCCCTGTCAAGTAAATTGTTCGTTGCTACTGTGTTTCACAACTACATTCTAAGCTCACACTCATCACTGAGCCTGAACTTCTACTAAAGCTGTCTAGCTCCCTGTCAAGTAAATTGTTCATTGCTACTGTGTTTCACAACTACATTCTAAGCTCACACTCATCACTGAGCCTGAACTTCTACTAAAGCTGTCTAGCTCTCTGTCAAGTAAATTGTTCATTGCTACTGTGTTTCACAACTACATTCTAAGCTCACACTCATCACTGAGCCTGAACTTCTACTAAAGCTGTCTAGCTCCCTGTCAAGTAAATTGTTCATTGCTACTGTGTTTCACAACTACATTCTAAGCTCACACTCATCACTGAGCCTGAACTTCTACTAAAGCTGTCTAGCTCCCTGTCAAGTAAATTGTTCGTTGCTACTGTGTTTCACAACTACATTCTAAGCTCACACTCATCACTGAGCCTGAACTTCTACTAAAGCTGTCTAGCTCTCTGTCAAGTAAATTGTTCATTGCTACTGTGTTTCACAACTACATTCTAAGCTCACACTCATCACTGAGCCTGAACTTCTACTAAAGCTGTCTAGCTCCCTGTCAAGTAAATTGTTCGTTGCTACTGTGTTTCACAACTACATTCTAAGCTCACACGCATCACTGAGCCTGAACTTCTACTAAAGCTGTCTAGCTCTCTGTCAAGTAAATTGTTCGTTGCTACTGTGTTTCACAACTACATTCTAAGCTCACACTCATCACTGAGCCTGAACTTCTACTAAAGCTGTCTCTCTTCCTGCCACCTACTTTGTTCATTGCTTCTGGATGCAGCAACTACATTATAACATTGTATTCATCATTGAGCATGAACTTGTGACAGCTGTCTAGCTTCCTATCATGTAAATCGTTCGTTGTCTTAGAGTTTTATAACTCCTGACACTAACACAATTCTGATTGCACGCAAATCTGCAAACTCTATAAATCCTTACACTAACACAAATCTGACTGTCCATGAATCTGTAGCATGGTCCATGTTACTCGACTGCCGTACCCCAACTGGCTAAACTCTAACCCCTAATGGGCACCACAACTCACTATGCTCACGGTACCGGTTTGCCAAACAACAACAAAACCGTCTGCACTGAGCACTCGTTTTAGCTCGACTGACTTCCCAACCTATCATTCTTCCTCACTTCCCTCCTTTCGACCAATCATACCCCTTTTTACATTTCCACCTCACTCCTAATTGCGTCTTATTCTTTTCTGTGTGCGATTCGATGTTTCTCTATTCTCTTTATTACTAATCACCTTTCCCTGTGGACTCGCTGATTCTCTTTTTAATTAACCCCTCTCACTCTCCCCTCAACTTCTCCCATACACTCCCATTTGTTCCCCACCTTATACTCACTGCTTCACTCATTGCAAAGTACATTTTTTTGTTGTTGCCACATTACAATTTGTCATATTGTAAGCATGTTTATAACATTAATCACTTCTCTTCTGATTACTGGTTACATGAGTTGACTTCAATGCATTCAGACCAAAACCATAGGTGCTTGTGCAAAGTATGTATGTTGATAGTTCTTGTAACTTGTTTATACACCTTTCCTTTATCCCATCCTACTATGCCGAGCTTGACTCCAGATTCTCATAATTGCACTCATTTCCATCACAGTGCCAGCTCTCTTATTATTGTGATCAGAACAGTAGATTCACACAAGTTCCTCTTGGTTGAGGTATCTAACTTTATCTTCTTCTCCTGAAAGAGCCATTCATTCTAGAGCCTACAAAGCATGGACTATGAGCCAAACTGACACAATAACTTATGTTTTGAAAGAGCCATTCATTCTGGAGCCTACAAAGCATGGACTATGAGCCAAACTGACACAATAACTTATGTTTTGAAAGAGCCATTCATTCTGGAGCCTACAAAGCATGGACTATGAGCCAAACTGACACAATAACTTACGTTTTGAAAGAGCCATTCATTCTGGAGCCTACAAAGCATGGACTATGAGCCAAACTGACACAATAACTTATATTTTGAAAGAGCCATTCATTCTGGAGCCTACAAAGCATGGACTATGAGCCAAACTGACACAATAACTTATGTTTTGAAACAGCCATTCATTCTGGAGCCTACAAAGCATGGACTATGAGCCAAACTGACACAGTAACTTATGTTTTGAAAGAGCCAGTATGGGACAGCAATAACTGCCTCAACTTCCATTTCTATGTTGGAGCTAGTTAACAGATTGCTTCATCTTTGGATGCATCTCAACAATCAACACTGTGATGGACAGTGTCAGAATTCACAGCCCATAATCCACAACAAGAGTAATCATCTGATGATTATAACAGAATGAGTAGTCTATTTACTGGCCATTACCTTCTCTTCTAGCTTGCCCGACATGTTCTACAAGGTGATCACCATGATTAATTAGTGTTAGGTCTTTGCCAAGTTTGACAATTCACCAGAGATAACAGTATAATGGATCTTTAGCATTTCAGCATTGTAATTCATTCACTACATTTCGCAAGCCTGTTTATTTGATTTGCATAATGTAATGATACTCTGGTCCTGATACATTCATCATATTTCACATGCCATTGTCACTGAGTTGCATAATGTAATGATACTCTGTCTGGTTGTGATATATTCACCAAATTTCACATGCCATTGTCACTGAGTTGCATGATGTAATGATATTCTGTCTGGCTATGATACATTAGTTCTACAGTTGACTAAAGTAGCTGTCAACGCTGTTTTATATTTCCTGTGCATGCAATAAAAGTCTCTGAATGTGATGCCCTCTCTGAATGCTATACAGAAAAGATCTTTCTTTACCAAATTTATTCATATTGGGTGTGTGGTTTTATGTGAAGTAACAAGAGCACAAGACTTTTGTTTCATGCATTTCACTGTTTATCTGTTACGTGAGATTTGTAACATTATTTTTTTATCTTTTGACTTTTTGTGGCTTTCCCTATCACAATTTCACTCCACATTGGGCATTCATTGTAAATAGATGCCTCAGTTCATTGTAAATATGCCTCAATTCATTGTAAATATACCTTTGTTCATTGTAAATATATAATGTCTTTCAGAAGCCTTGAAAAGTTGTGGAAATCAAAACTCATCAGCACAAACACAAAACTTAGACTATTCAAAACAAATGTACTATCAACCCTTACGTATGCGTGTGAAAGCTTGAAAACAACAAGAGATATAGAAACAAAGGAACGCATTCGAAAATAAATGTCTAAGGAAAATACTTGGTATAGCGTGGAACGAATTCAAAACAAATGAGGAAATTAGAGAAATCGCCAATCAACCACTAATATCTTCAGTAATAAAGAAAAGACGATGGTCATAATAATGGTTGGACATGTGATGAGAAGAGACAATAACCGAATAGCAAAGCAAGCCCTCATATGGGAAACAACAGGTAAGAGGAAAAGAGGAAGACCCAGAGAGACACTGAGAAGAACATTGATGAGAGAGGCAAGAGCAGCAGGATTCGGCTCCCTCAATGAGATAGAGCTGCTTGCACAGAACAGAGACAAATGACGAGATTTGATAAAATATCTTTAAAAGAATTGAAAACTGCTAGAACAAAAATTCAGATAAGAGGAGTATCTTGGTCTACGCCCTATGGGCCGGCTACAGCTCGAAAGGTCAATAGATAGATAGATTGTAAATATGCCTCATTTCATTGTAAATATACTTTGTTCATTGTAAATATGCCTCATTTCATTGTAAATATGCCTCATTTCATTGTAAATATACCTTTGTTCATTGTAAATATACCTCATTTCATTGTAAATATACCTCATTTCATTGTAAATATGCTTCAATTCATCATTTTCCCCCAGAAAGTCAATCAGCAAGGGGAAGCAATTGGGCATTTTCAGAGAGCTGCAGAGTTGCAATCTCAGGTAGGTCAAGTCTATCTAGTGTACCAAGGTTTATTTCTGCTCTATTACAAGAAAATGAACTGGAAAAAATGGAACTACTTTTCAAAATTGACAAACTATTTCTGCTTTTAATGCTTTATTCTTTGTTAAAAGCCCCCTTCTTCATCTATATCTATTAATACCTTAATTAAATTACTTGCATTCCAATAATGAGATCACTTACAAGGTGATATGTACATTACTTTTATTAATTATAATAATTAAATACAACACGTTATTTTAATTCACATTCAGATATAACACTATAAAATCTGAATTACTGTAAACAAATTGTAGTAATGATCTAAACTTTGCTTAATTTTAACGGGACATAAAGTTTTCTTTCTTTAGTATCTCATCATCGTGTGCCCTCTCCACAATGAAGGTTGGCTACCATGGATCCCCATTCTACTCTGTTTCTTGCTTTGATGGTGCAGGCTGACATAGATTGACTTGTCCATCTTTTGATGTTACTCGTCCATGTTAGTCTTGGTCTGCCTCTGCCTCTTTTACCTTGTATTTTTCCTTCCAATATTACTTTTAGTAGGCTGTTGTGTCTTTTAACGTGCCCCAAAAATTTAATTTGTATTGTCTTTATTTTGTTCAGCAGTTCTCTTTTTATTTTCAGTTGTTTTAAAACTTCATCGTTTGTTATCTTTTGTTTCCATCCAATTCTACCTATTCTTCTATAAATCCACATTTCAAAGGCTTCAATTTTCTGTTCTGTTTTCTTGTCTAATGTCCATGTTTCTGCACCATACAGGAATATTGAGAAGATGTAACATTTTGCCATTCTTAGTTTCAGCCCTGCTGATATTTGTTTTGTTGTTAGTATATTTTTCATGGCATTAAAATTACTTTTTGCCATACCTATTCTTTTGTTTATTTCAGTTTTGCATTTTCCATCATTGGTTATAGTATGTCCTAGGTAGTTGTAACTCTGGACTGTCTCCAGATGTGTTCCCTCAACTGTGATATTTAATTGTAGGTCTTGAGAATTTTCTATGTTTATGATCATAGTTTTAGTCTTTTTGATATTCATTTCTAGTCCATATTTTTTGCTTGTTGTGTTTATCACATTCAGCAAGTGTTGTAGGTCTTTAGGATTTTCTGCTAGTAGTACAGTATCATCAGCATATCTCAGGTTATTGATTATCTTTCCATTAATGTTTAGGCCTGGTATCTCTGAGATGTTTTTAAAGATTTGCTCAGTGTATAGATTGAACAAGCTTGGTGATAGGATGCATCCTTGTCTTACTCCTCTTTTTATGTCCATGGGTGTAGAGTTCTCCTTGTTATATCTTATTATTGCTGTTTGCTCCCAGTACAAATTACATATTAGTCGCATGTCTGCGTCGTCTAGATTTATATCCTTTAGGCAGTTTATAAGTTGGTTATGGTGTATTCTATCGAAAGCTTTGGTGTAGTCTATAAAGCAGGCATATATTGGTTTGTTTACTTCTGTGTACTTTTCAATCAATGTTCTCATGCTGAATATGGCTTCTTTTGTCCCACTGTTTTTCTTGAATCCAAATTGTTGCTCCTCTAATTCAGTATTGATTTTATTCTGAATCCTTCCCTGTATAACTTTTAGTAAAATTTTTGTTACCTGGCTCATTAGGCTTATTGTTCTGAAGTCACTGCATTCAACTGCACCATTCTTTTTAGGCAGTGCTTTAGTATCTATGTGAGGTAAACTCCATGTTTTTAGAATAATCTACCACATATTATATTGTGATACATGTTCTTTGCAGCTTTTACCATCTTTTTTTCAGAGTGCTTTGGACTGCCTTGATGCTTTAAATATGGTTGCAAAGTGCAAGATGGATACAAGTAGGTTTATCAAAATGTAAAATGAACGTAATGGATGATATTGATGAGTCCTTACTCTACATATACCTCTCTTCATTTGTATTTGTAGGCATTGTTATTTTATTGTATAATTGAATCAATGGTGACTTGCCAGAAAGCCACATTTCTCGATCCTTTTAATATTCATTATACATTAACTCTTTCCGTACGTTCTGCCGCATGGTGCGCCATTTCCATTTGGGTTGCGTACATTCCGCCGCATGGTGCGCCGCGCTAAATTTTATTAGTGTGAACGCCATCAAACCATATTCGTTTTACATGTCTTATATCATCTTGATATTGGTGAAATCTAATACCTGGTTTAATTATCTAAATATTCATATGTTATATGTTAGATCAATATAAATATATAGATTGATTCTTAAAACCATGAACAATTTTGTCTCTAAAATCTCTTCCGTTGCATCGATAAAAAGCTTCCGTACGGAAAGAGTTAACTAGGAGTTGTAGAACTGAATAAATGTATGGTGTCATTTTTCAGAAGATTATGAGGGTGCTTTGGCAGTATTGACAGAGATGGCATACCTGGCACATGAGAGGGGAGGTAATTCTAGTTGTTTTACACATTGTCCATTGTGTAATCGCTTCAGTAGTTATTTTATCTGCGTTATAGTGAGAGATGTTGAGTTGGTATTGGATGTTAGATTGCTAGATTGGCATGCTATCATATCCCAAACTGTAAAAGCAAATATTGGAATAAGGGGTGCTCATTTGTTATCACTTAATAATATAGTCTAATGGTGACTTAGAAACTAAGATAACTTAAAACTAAGAATAGCAAAATGTTATATCTTCTCGACATTCTTGTATGGTGCAGAAACATGGACATTAGACAAGAAAACAGAACAGAAAATTGAAGCCTTTGAAATGTGGATAAATATAAGAACATGTAGGATTGGATGGAAGGAAAAGAAAACAAACAATGAAGTCTTAAAACAACTAAAAATTAAAAGAGAACTACTAAACACAATTCAAACAAGACAAATGCGATTTTTGGGCCATGTTAAAAGACACAGCAGCCTACTAAAAGTAATCTTGGAAGGGAAAATACGAGGTAAAAGAGGCAGACCAAGACTAACATGGATGAGTAACATCAAAAGATGGACAAGTCAGCGTATGACCTGCACTATCAAAGCAAGAGTCAGAGCGGAATGGTAGCCAACCTTCATGCGGAAACAGTACTCAATGATGATGATGGTGACTTAATAGTTTAGTCATATGGTGACTTAAAAGTTTAGTTATATGGAGACTTAAAAGTTTAGTTATATGGTGACTTAAAAGTTTAGTTATATGGAGACTTAAAAGTTTAGTTATATGGAGACTTAAAAGTTTAGTTATATGGAGACTTAAAAGTTTAGTTATATGGTGACTTAAAAGTTTAGTTATATGGAGACCAGCAACAGTGAATAGTTATTGGTAAAACAATCTCTGGTCAGTAGATTTCATGGAAAATGTTTATTTTTTTGTAAAAGCAGGTGTAGATGTGCGTCCCTAACTTTCAAACTGTCATTTAACAGGATCTTCAACCACAGGCAGACCCATAGGAGCATATTGTGATATTCTAGCTAAATGTGAAGTTACCAGGTTGCTCTTACTGCTTCTGCTACAGGTTTGTGCACTGTTATCATGCATATTAGCTTGTTATACTATATACATTACATCTGTTTTACTATATTTATTAACACATAGATTATGATACTTTTATAAAAATGGTGATCTCAAATAAAATTCTTGGAATTCGACAGTTTGCCCTAATTATTCTCACCCGTGACAAGTGATGGAATTTTTTTTTCAAACAACGCACGCTTAGTAAGAAATACATTAACATAATAAAATTGGGCATAAGTACATAAATTGTTCACTTCTAACTGCAAAATTCTCTTTGGTTGTCAGCAAGACATGAAACAAACTTTGTAAACACAGAGTAGGCAACGAACGACCATAAAGATAAAAGCAAACATACTGGCCAGCCTGGTGGCTGACATGTCAATAGCCATAGTGCCATGCCAATAGACATTTGATATGCATCAAATTCTGGAACAGACTTTAGGCATAAGCAAGAAAAAGGTTAGCCCATCCAATTCCCGCGGCTCAATATCAAATAACAAAGATTTGCAACAAAAGTTCAATGAAAATATTATTTCTCCAAATTATAGAGTGTATTTTGGATAGTAAGTTTTACAAACGTATCGTTACAATTTGTCTCACAGATACATAATGTAATCTACAGTCAAAGCTGTGTGCTTTTCATCATCTGTGTATGTTACTGAGTTGTCAGAATTATATTTGATTGCCACTACTTGCAGTTATTGATTATAAACTGATTTATGTAAAAATTAGCAATGTACTTATTAATATACAAATGTAATTCAAGCACATTCTGTCAGTGTTATTAATTTTTAGCATTGTTCTGTGAAACTACTTTATTTCAAACATTTGTGTTTAATAATTAATGAGAAATAATTTATATTCTATTTTTGTGTTGAATGTCCAGCCAACTCCTCAGAGAATCAGGCCTGAACATGCTCAAACATTAGAGAAGTACACCTGGGAGTCATGTGACAGCATTACAGGTAGACTTCTTCATGTCCTTGGACAAAATCAGAACAACTGAACAGTTATTGTGCAAACCAGATTATACAAATTATGTCACTTGAGCTTAGGTTAGAAGAATTCATTCTACAGAGTCATAGATGAGACTTTGCTCTGGTGAAGTATGCTTCATAGTTGTTTGTCACTGCTACTTTAGTTGCTTGTTCTTTTGTGTCTTTCCAGGAAGATAAAATACACTTACTTCTTATACACTCTTTGGTCTTTTGTGTCTTTCCAGGAAGATAAAATACACTTACTTCTTATACACTCTTTGGTCTTTTGTGTCTTTCCAGGTAGATAAAATACACTTACTTCTTATACACTCTTTGGTCTTTTGTGTCTTTCCAGGAAGATAAAATACACTTACTTCTTATACACTCTTTGGTCTTTTGTGTCTTTCCAGGAAGATAAAATACACTTACTTCTTATACACTCTTTGGTCTTTTGTGTCTTTCCAGGAAGATAAAATACACTTACTTCTTATACACTCTTTGGTCTTTTGTGTCTTTCCAGGTAGATAAAATACACTTACTTCTTATACACTCTTGTTCTTGTTCTCTAAAATAAACTTACTTCTTGACACTCTGACTGATTAGAAGGAGCTGTATCTTAAAATTAAAAAAAAAAACTTTTGTGGCTAAAAATTGAAAATTGTACTCCGGAAACTATCAGATTTACCAATCTTTGATCTTTTTGTTTCAAGTATTAGCTACTAAAATATCATTCAGATGTCATTCCTTCGGATGAAAGAGATGGGAGTTATGATGTGCACAGCCAGAAAACGAGAAACTTAGTTGGCGTGTAAGAAGACTTATCAACCAACACAGAACTGGAGTCGTCAGACACTGCGAGACTTGCTGAGGAGGGGATCTGAGCACCCTATGGACATGTTTGGAGTGCAATTATGATGCCCCGCAAATAACTCAATATCATTCAGATGTCACTCCTTCGGATGAAAGAGATGGGAGTTATGATGTGCACAGCCAGAAAATGAGAAACTTAGTTGGCGTGTAAGAAGACTTATCAACCAACACAGAACTGGAGTCGTCAGACACTGCGAGACTTGCTGAGGAGGGGATCTGAGCACCCTATGGACATGTTTGGAGTGCAATTATGATGCCCCGCAAATAACTCAATATCATTCAGATGTCACTCCTTCGGATGAAAGAGATGGGAGTTATGATGTGCACAGCCAGAAAACGAGAAACTTAGTTGGCGTGTAAGAAGACTTATCAACCAACACAGAACTGGAGTCGTCAGTCACTGGACACTGCGAGACTTGCTGAGGAGGGGATCTGAGCACCCTATGGACATGTTTGGAGTGCAATTATGATGCCCCGCAAATAACTCAATATCATTCAGACATAAATATTGACTTAGCTAGAGATGTTATATTTTGTGTTTAGTGTCACAAATTGAAACCACTTCCATAAAATATTGATTTCAAAATGAGTGGAATGTACTAGTCTCAGGACTTCTTCATCAATAAACGCTGCAAAGTTTCCAAGGTTAGAACTAAAATGCCACTTTGAGATTAAAAACATTACAGCTGTGACCTAGCAGTCCAACTGACTCAGTAATAGATAGAATTCATGCCTACAGTAATTGAAGTAACAATTGTACTGGAATAATTGTTGTACTGGACTAATTATCGTACTGGAGTAATTGTTTTATTGGTATAACTATTGTACAGGAGTAATTATTGTACTGGAGTAATTGTTTTATTGGTATAACTATTGTACTGGAGTAATTATTGTACTGGAGTAATTGTTTTATTGGTATAACTATTGTATAGGAGTAATTATTGTACTGGAGTAATTATTATGCTGGAGTAATTATTGTACTGGAGTAATTATTGTACTGGAGTAATTGTTTTATTGGTATAACTATTGTACAGGAGTAATTATTGTACTGGAGTAATTATTATGCTGGAGTAATTATTGTACTGGAGTAATCAGAACTTGGGAGTAACTATTTGCTTGCAGCTATTGCCCAAGATTACGCAAAATACAGATGACAAAAGTAGTGAGACTTATGAAAGTAACTATTAATCTTTGTCTTATTATCAACAAATGAAGTAGACTCTGGATTTACGTGTCACCCATGACTACATATTGTCCTCATTTGTTCATGTTGTGTTGGTCACTACCACAAATATATTTAAAAAAAAATAAAATGTGGTTAAAGCTCCATGTAGCAAGTGAACAACACATACCACGACATTTTGACTCAATAGGCCTTCAGCAGGAACAAACATACAAATCATTAAGTACCGGGGCTACTGGCATAGGTGATCATGTCTCTCCACAACTTTCGATTTCGGCAGCTCTTTATCATCTCTGATGTTGACCTTCTGCCAAGCCATTCTCTTAAGCTGTCTGTTAATTTTTCTCTTTGCTTCCCTCTATCTCTTCGTCCCTCAATTTTTCCAGTTGTTATATATTGTTGTGGCGATTCAAAACATACAAATATGTATTTAAAATAAAAAATGTTGAGCTAGAAGAAGAAATAACAGGAAAATAAAAGTAAAGTCTTCCTTGTATACTCTGATGTGTCAAGGAGAAAGAACATTAGTGTGCACAGGATATGTATGTGCGCACACAGCATTCTGTAAAAGAAGTTTCTGAAAACAGGTCAGTGTGCATATGCAAAGTGCAAAGAAGTGACTAGAAGAATATAGGGTACCTGAGAGAAGACAGAAGTTTGCGTTGACCACTTGTTACATGCAGCTTTAACCATTCCGTTATTTTTCCTTCTATATCTCAATTAGCTTCGCAGTTTTATGTTTTTATGTGCATTTCTTTGCCTTGACCTCACTACCACAGACCAGCCTTCCTTAAGGGTCTCAAGAAGTTGAAGTGCCAAAACACATGTTTCACAAAGGAACTGTTTCTGATGGTTGGCGGGATTGTCTCCTGTTGCAGAACTGTGTAAAAAGTTTCCAAACACAAATTTAAATACGCCATGATGTTCTATTAAGAAGCCACTTGTAAATGAATGAAGTAATAATTAGCAATAAATACTTTAGTCTCTAGATTATAGATTTAACAGAGTTAAAAATGGAGCTTTAAAATAGAGACACTGGGATTTAAACATGAAGGTGTTTGGGTATTTATCTCATCCCTAGACACCAGTGTGGAAATGTACTATCAACCCTTACATATGCGTGTGAAAGCTGGAAAACAACAAGAGATATAGAAACAAAGTTGAACGCATTCAAAAATAAATGTCTAAGGAAAATACTTGGTATAGCGTGGAACAAATTCAAAACAAACGAGGAAATTAGAGAAATCGCCAATCAACCACTAATATCTTCAGTAATAAAGAAAAGACGATGGTCATACGTTGGACATGTGATGAGAAGAGATAATAATCGAATAGCAAAGCAAGCCCTTATGTGGGAAACAACAGGTAAGAGAAAAAGAGGAAGACCCAGGGAGACACTGAGAAGAACATTGATGAGAGAGGCAAGAGCAGCAGGATTCGGCTCCCTCAATGAGATAGAGCTGCTTGCACAGAACAGAGACAAATGGCGAGATTTGATAAAATATCTTTAAAAGAATTGAAAACGACTAGAACAAAAATTCAGATAGTAGAAGGTGTATCTTGGTCTACACCCTATGGGCCGGATATGACTCGAAAGGTCAATAGATAGGCAGACAGACAGTGAGAAAAGATATTTTCCCACTGGAATCTTTTACCTTCTTTTTTTTTTTTTCAGAAATGTATCTTGGAGAGGATTTATACCTTTTATTGCAGTCGGTTGTGGTAAGTTTTAATTATTTATTTTTTCTTCACATTTATGGAAGAGCACCTTTGACATAGGCTAATAATGCAATGGAACCCAGGACACTCCAATACACCAGGAAATGATATGATAGATATATTAGCTAAATGAGGACCCAGACAAGCAGAATTTATCACCAATATCTCATTAAACACAGACAAATCATAAACTCTAATAGTAGAGAAAATTGGCTGAATGGATGGGCCATGGGGAAAAATAGGGAGAGATCTTTTTTAAATACATGTCAAGGCCAAATCCCCCATGACATCATTAACAGCTTAAAAAGAAAAGAGGGAAAATTGAAAAAACGGTATGGTAAAAGCTTTGCGTGGTTAGTATACGACATTATTTATTTTCCCTCACATACAGCTATACTGCAGCTTCACATTTTTATGCATTCATTTGCATTTCTTTTCCTTAACCCCTTAAAGCAATAACTACAGAAGCAAAAAGGGCAATATACAAATCAATTTTTCTACCAACTCTGTGCTATCAGTGCCAGAATTGGACGCTGGACTCTAGAACAATAAGAAAGATAACGACCACAGAAATGAAATGTGTCAGAAGAATGACAGGAAACAGCTTAAGGGACAGAGTAAGAAACACTGACCTGAGGAAGAAACTCGAAATTGAACCAGCCATCGAATACATAAAGAAACAACAGATAAATTGGTTCGGCCACATAACAAGACAGAAAGAACTAACAATGAATCAAAGAGCCATAAACAAACGCTACGAAAATGTCAGATTAAGAGGAAGACCGAGAAAGAGATGGATAAATGGAATACTAGAGTCACTAGGAGGAATAACATCAGAAGAGGCCAACAGAAGAGCAAAGAATCGCAGATTGTTTCTCCCCTCGACGCCAACAGCAACAGAGGAAGGATAGAAGAAGAAGAAGAAGAAGAACCCCTTAAAAAGAAAAGACCAATCCACCATCTTCAGACTGAGAACCGGTCGTGTACCACTGAACAACCACATCAGTAGAATACAATGAAACCAAACTCCAGAATGCCCACTCTGTGAACACCCACATGGGACAGTTGAACATCACCTGTTTGATTGTCCATGCTCACAGACATCAACTATGCTTCCTCAAAGACATGATAATTGGAACACCTTGTACAGAACTACAAAGGAACTCAGAAATACCTGTAGATATCATTATATGACATTGGGCCGAAGGCTGTCAGCTCACAGCCTTCCGGATCCATAATGAGCTTCTGGGTCACTTTAATACATTGTCATAAATATTACAATATTAAAAAGGGGGATTTATTTTGTAATAAATGTATCCAGTTATATGGAATTTTCTGTGGCTTGGGATCAGCAGTATTCAGCACAGTAGACACTATCATTAAGTGAACATGAGTAGTTATTTGTCCTAACTGTGTAGTGACATCATGTCATTATTGAACAAGGATAGCATACTCATTACTTCCTCAAGATTATAACGAAACAGCAGACGTGGAGTTGAAGTTTAAAAAAACGGAGATAATATGTAAAAAGATATTTTCTTCTTTCCTTCCTCAATTGCCTTTCAGCACCAAAGAGAGAGTTTGCTGTTTTTCTGCTTTTCCATTAGCCTCTCTGTTGTGTTTCTATTGTTATGTCTTTTTTGTGGTCAACCCTTGGGTCTGGTGCTCTTGCAGTGTTTGATGAAGGCTTGTGTTGCAGAAAGATAATTTAATGAAACTCCATTCAAATTATATTTATTGAGTTAAATACTTAGCACTTTGGGAATAGATTAGCAGAGGGCTTGCTTTTCATGTGGAGTACACCATTCTCCAGTCAGGGAGGCTCGGTAGCCTAGTTGGGAAAACCACTCAACTGGGCTACTGATGTTTGGACAACCTGTGTTCGATTCCCTTGTGGTTGGACCCCAAGGTCGACCCAACCGCTGGCAGAAATGGGTACCAGGGTAGTACTCTGGGAAAGTGAGGAATGCCGTCTCGCATCTCTGAACACTTCTGGATAAGTAGCCAAGCACATGTGGGTGAAAATTGGCGTGCTAAGATGCCGATTCAAGTCTCGTACTTTACCTTACCTTATTCTCCAGTCGTCTCTGCTGAAAGAGATTGGCACCGAGTGTTAATTGCAAAAGGAAGAACATCCAGAAAGAAAATATTAAGTCACAAAATGTGCCTAAGAGAAGTGGAGCGACCTCATTTCTCTTACAATGCCAATACTTTTACAGCACACATTTTAAAAATAAGAGACTTGTTATCTTGAGAGGTATACAGTTGGTCATGTTAGATCACAACAGCAAACACAGCTTAGAGATAACCTTACAATAATACTAACTGGGTCACGGTCTGTGGAGTTTCTGTATCGCTTAGGAACTTCCCCTTTCAATCTCATTGGTTCATTTCTAATGAACACAGATGTACTATTTTTTATACCTGTACCTGGCTGTACACGTCATTTTACTTAACTTATTTATATCTTTACAAATGACCCAATAGTATGTAATGATTGTTTTTGAAAAATATTAATACAAACATCATGTTCTCTAATATTATATGCCACAATATAAGATCTAGACCTTTTGCTTTTTTTTTTTTTAGTAACATCAAATATGTGCTCAAACTTAAAGAACGGGCCCATCAAGAAAAGCAGAATTTCAGATTGTTGTCTTGTTTTCCCTTGTTGCTGATGACTTGTCACCTTATGTTCTTCTAGTTATTACATGTAATTTCTTCTGTCACATTATGTTCTTTTAGTTATTTCATGTAATGCCTCATGTCTTCTGTCACATTATGCTCTTTTAGTTGTTTCATGTAATGCCTCATGTCTTGTCACTTTATGTTCTTCTAGTTATTTCATGTAATGCCTCATGTCTTCTGTCACCTTATGTTCTTTTAGTTATTTCATGTAATGTCTCATGTCTTCTGTCACCTTATGTTCTTTTAGTTATTTCATGTAATGCCTCATGTCTTGTTACTTTATGTTCTTTTAGTTATTTCATGTAATGCCTCATGTCTTGTCACTTTATGTTCTTCTAGTTATTTCATGTAATGCCTCATGTCTTGTCACCTTATGTTCTTTTAGTTATTTCATGTAATGCCTCATGTCTTGTCACTTTATGTTCTAGTTATTTCATGTAATGCCTCATGTCTCATGTCTTCTGTCACCTTATGTTCTTTTAGTTATTTCATGTAATGCCTCATGTCTTGTTACTTTATGTTCTTTTAGTTATTTCATGTAATGCCTCATGTCTTGTCACCTTATGTTCTTTTAGTTATTTCATGTAATGCCTCATGTCTTCTGTCACATTATGTTCTTCTAGTTATTTCATGTAATGCCTCATGTCTTGTCACCTTATGTTCTTTTAGTTATTTCATGTAATGTCTCATGTCTTCTGTCACTTTGTGTTCTAGTTATTTCATGTAATGTCTCATGTCTTCTGTCATTTTGTGTTCTAGTTATTTCATGCAATGTCTCATGTCTTCTACCACTTCATCAAATCTTATATGTTGCTGTCACAGAATTGTCTGCATTATTTTATGTTCACAGTTGGCCTGTCAATCTCAAGACATGGAATCTTTGAAATCTCTCCAGAAAGAATTGTGGCCATTGCTTGACTGTGAACAGAATCAACTCCTACATTTTGTCATACAAGAAATTGCACATCCTAGTGGAGAAGGCATTTAGTCAATTTACTGAACAAGACAGCAAAAGATAACCGGATATTAAATAAGAAACGTCCAAATTATCCATGTTTGAATCCACACTCCAAGTGACCTATATATTGGTCTCATGCAATCATTCCTTCAATGAGAGGCATGTATGTGTGCAAAAGAATTGGTGTCAACAGTATGGATGTGTTTTATGGAGATATCCTTTCAAATAATGGTGCCCATAAATTAATAATTTTCTGCCACTTTTAAATTGTTTTTGTTATGAAAAGAAAAAAACACTTAAAACAGAAGATGAAGGCTACTGTGTGCACTGGCAATACCAGTGTTCTTGTTTGAATGTGAATTATGGACTTCAAGTGCAGAAATAGGAATGTGAGATACAACCCATTGGAAAAATGGATACATAGTCCTTTTCATATCCTACGGAGAATACATTACAATGAGAAAGCTCATAAATTCCTTTTTTATACAGAGATCACATTATAATAAGAAAACTAATAAATTACATGTCAACTCATACAGAGACCACATTACAATGAGAAAGTTAATAAATTCCTTGTTATTTTATACAGAGACCACATAATAAGAAAACTTATAAATTACATATCAACTCACAGAGACCACACTACAATGTGAAAGCTCATAATCCATCAGTAACCTAGGTCCCAGGGATGAAACACCGATTACATCAGGGAGGAAAAAGAAATAATGCTTTGATGGTCGTGTCACAAGATCTAATGTTCAGGCCTAGTACATCTCACAGGGAACAGCTGAAGATGGAGGGCTGAATGAAACAAATAAGATTGATGATATTAAAGACTAGACATAAGACTGATGATATTAAAGACTAAACATAAGATTTATGATATTAAAAACTAAATATTCAGACAAACTCAAATATAAATAAGATAAGAATGGGGAAAGATTGTAAACAATTAATTGTGTCAACGACAACAAAGGAACAAATTATAGCACGAGTAAAAGATGTATGGATAATTTATTTAAATAGACATTCCAAAAGAGTGGTAAATGAACTTAACAGTTGAACAAATTGGAGTTAGGCACAAATATATTACATTTCATGCAGGCCATAAATTGAGCTGTAGCAAAAATAGTGTCAGATGCCATGCTGAAATTACTACTGGTATTCTGTGTCTATTTTTGTATTAGTGTTTGTTGACTTATACCCAATGAAGGATTTTGCCAAAACGGCATAATTTGTCTGGTCTCTCTACAGGAGAGTTTAGCTGCTTAATATCATTTTATGTTTATTTTCCGAATGTTTGAACTAGTTGTTAAATCTGAGCTGTTTAATTTGAAAACTGATAAATGACATTTAAATGTTG
The DNA here is from genome assembly GCA_032433765.1 of Megaustenia siamemsis. NCBI lineage: Eukaryota > Metazoa > Mollusca > Gastropoda > Stylommatophora > Ariophantidae > Megaustenia > Megaustenia siamemsis. Next base: position 3,107,312 of record JAVIAB010000117.1, on the reverse strand, counting down.
ATTATTCTGAAAGTGGCATCTCAACTTTTGTGGATGGTGTTGGGGTGTGTGGTTTGAACTATGCTGAAGTTTGCTCTAGTTATGTCCCTGTAGGGAAATCAGTTCACTTTTGCAGGAATGAAAGACTCAAATTTGGTATCTGCTTATTTAAACTAAATGCTTTTGAAGACATGATTAGGAAGGATACTTTGTGTACATTCGGATGAATCCAAGACTAAGATAGAGCTAAGAGAAAAGGCCATGCAACCAACGATCTCATCTATAATGAAATTATTTCAAGACTAGTATAGAGATAAGAGAAAAGGCCATGCAACCAACGATCTCATCTATAATGAAATTATTTCAAGACTAGTATAGAGATAAGAGAAACGACAATGCAACCAATGATCTCATCTACAATTAGGAAGAGAAGATGGGTTTATGTCGGGCATGTACTGAGAAGAGACAAGAGAATTCCAAAACAGGCTCATCTATGGGAAATACAAGATACAGGAAAAGAGGAAGACCCAGAGAGATACTAGAAAGAAAACTTATAAGAGAAGCAAAGTTGGCAGGCATAGACTTATTAGATAAGATTGAACATCTCGCCAAGAATAGAGATGGATGACAAAAAACAACTAGCCCTATGCAACGTCTAGCAGCACTGGAAAGATCAAGATCTTCGTTTCACAATGTGAGCTGTGCTTTCTACCTTGCTGTCCAAGGCAACCATCTTCAGCATTTCATGGAAATGACTACCTGCAGGGTAACAATTGTTTATCAAGTTGCCTTACCTACCCAGGTTTTTCCTTCTCTTAAGTTGATTTCTGTTAGTACTTTCATGTTCTTTATGTATGTACAAGCACTTCACATTACGATCAAGGCCACCACACACAAAATTGTATATCTCACTGAATAATTGAGAGTGTGGGGGCACTGCATATAAATGATAACAAAGTGTTCTGAGTTTTGGAGGATTTTTTTGTAGAGGCAACCCAGTACATACTTTGTGGATGCCCTGCTTGCTTACGTTAACCCGATGGCTAAAGGAATACACCTCTCCATCATCCGCATTTAAAGGGTGTTAAATGTGCAATGTGTTGTAGTTTTTGGATGCCCTGATAATATATGATCGTAATGATGTTGCTATATTTCATTTTTGGAGCTGTGGTGGGGTTGGTTTGTGCATGTCTACTGAGGACAAGAGGTTGAGTTTGATCAACGACTCCTAGGTTCACCCAGCCTTAAATTGGGTACCTGATGCTTTTTGTGGGAAAGAAAGACACCATTGGTTTAATACTGACCACATTACCCAAAAAATGTAGCAATGGTAATATAAATGTGTTCACTAGCTCCATGGTCCTTAAACACTGCATGATGTGATGCAAATTCTTTAATTTTGTGATAAGTAATATTCATTTTTGCACTCTAACCGTAACACATATTACACTTATGTGGCTGGTCAGAGAACACAGATTATTGCTTTATTTATGTTTTTACATTTTCATTGTGACGTGCACAAAGCTGTGAAATCATTTCTTACTGAAGCAAACAGCAGTAGCAATATGTCAGTTTATGTTCATAAATGGCAACATTGTTTATTAATGTTGACAAAACAGACCCATCGTGTAGAGAATGACATTATTTTTGTTGTTCAAGGTTTGTCTATTTTGTTGTTTCATGGAAATTAATTAAATAAATCTGGTATTTTCTGCCATTTCTCTCAGTTGTAGTTTTTTTAATGGGCCATTATCTGTTTCTTGTCTCAGTACCACATAGTTGTCTCCAGATACTCCCATTAATGTTATCATAACCATCGGAGATGCCTCTGATAGCCAATCCCCTACAGGTTGCAAGGCTGGAGAATTAAATAATTTGTAGACTGATCACAGGGACTGAGATTTTTATTTCCAACATAATTTTTTGGGAACTCAGCTGATTAAAGATGAGCCTTGTTCTGACTTGCTGCTGGAGCTACTAAGTTTAGTGCACTGTGCACACCATGAGCTGTGCTTTTCATCTGGATCGTGTTTTAATATTTCATTTGCTTAAATGAATGATTATATCGTATGATAGACAGTTTGACTGTGTTCACTTTCGGTGCGGTTACGTCTTATGTCTTTTGGTGTGTGCTGTAGCTGCTATGATGGGGGCTGCAGCTGCCTTTCTTTGTTTGGATCCTTCAATGCTATGAGATGTTAATTTGGATGATTCCACTGGCACGGGCTGTTGAGCAATTATGGATTTTAATTTGTTTGTAGTGATACCAGAGCCTTTGACTAACTACAACTTGTCCTGAATAGATTTTAAATGGCCCCCACCTCTATCCAATAATGTTCTAGAAGAAAGATTTCATATAGAAGTTACTAGATCTTATGTTTGTTCTTGAGAACATTCTTTCATCACAAGATATGTGCTAATAAACAAAACTAGTGTGATTAATTGTTCAATTGTATTGACAAACCATGTCAGTTTAATGATAAGAGTGAACTATCGTAGAATTTAAAATGAATTGCATTTTCTATTTTAAGGTACAGACTTAAATTGACTGTAGCAAATAGGTCATGAACTCTACATTATGATTCTGTTGTAAATATTACCACTTCAAAACACAAATTCTTGAAGTCTGTTGGGCAAATATCTCCCCCCCTCCCAACCTTCCTAATTACTACTTCCGGTGACCCCTAAGTGTTGAAATGATGACAGCATCTGTTTCCCATGTGTCTGCTTGGGTAAACACACAACTGTGTAGCAAAAGTTCAAAGATAATACTATATTTTGAACTCCAAATACAAAAAAATATATCTCAGGAATTATAAATTTAATTTGAATATACAAAAGATGAATAAAAATAGCATACATATTGCGTGGACGAAAATAACACATGGGTATGGAATAAGCACATAAAATGAAGCAAACATATATAAAACAAGTCATATCACGATTGTTGCTTTCATAGTGGTATTATCATTATTCAACAAGTTTAACAGAACATACATCATCAAGTTTAAAATGTATATTTCTACAGAAATAAACTATTTTGTCATATTTAGGCTTCCTTCTATTGTCTAACTCTTGGGGGTCATTGGTGGCTGCGACTAGCTTTCTTCCTTCTTTTCTGTTTGTGGCCCATGCTTGTTGCGAGCTGGAAAAGTTAAGGTCTTTCTATTCTTTGATAATGTCTTTCCACCCTTTTTAAATTAAAGGCACAAAACACATCCTACAGAATTGCCCCCAGCACACGGACATGAGGTCAATGTGGCCCCTCCACCTCCCTGGAAGAAAAACTATGGTGCACCCAAATCACTGAAAAAGACAGCAGCCTTCATAAGAGAGTCCAGAATCTTAACCTGAATGAGCCATGATCACAGAAGAAGAAATTAAAGACTGTATAGGGAGTCTAAGGTGACAAGAAGATCCTGGGTTCCATGTGGTGGGAAAGTAATAAAAAAAATTAAGTTGAATCCTAGGCTTTAACCGCCCCTGGTCTCTGGGAAGTGAGATCAATGTCTAGCCAGCCAGGAAAATGGTGAAAAACAGGAGGTCCCTAAGCGCACGTTACAGAACTTGGCAGTCAAAAATCAAAGAGTATGCTAAAAGTGGCTGCTGTCTGGGCAAAAATTAATAGTTAAAAAATCTACCCAAAATGTTAAAACTGACAAATAAAATATGAGAGTACCTCTGAAGTCAAAGAATGTCTGTATAGTGGGGGACACCTGATCACACAGCTGCCGGTATGAAAAGGTGATATTTACACAAAATTCAGTCCCTCAGAACTTTGCTAGAGATATAAAGCTGGTGAACAAACAACAAAGACTATTTAGTGGTTCCCTGCATTTCTTCTTTCTCCTAGTAGTTAGATGATACGTGCTGCCATAGTGAACTTCTTTATTTGTAACATGCTATAAGTAGGGGAATATAGTAGGGAAATTAGAGAAATCGCCAATCAACCACTAATATCTTCAGTAATAAAGAAAAGACGATGGTCATACGTTGGACATGTGATGAGAAGAGATAATAATCGAATAGCAAAGCAAGCCCTCATATGGGAAACAACAGGTAAAAGAAAGAGGAAGACCCAGGGAGACACTGAGAAGAACATTGATGAGAGAGGCAAGAGCAGCAGGAATCGGCTCCCTCAATGAGATAGAACTGCTTGCACAGAACAGAGACAGATGGCGAGATTTGATAAAATATCTTTAAAAGAAAACTGCTAGAACAAAAATTCATATAGGAGAAGGTGTATCTTGGTCTACGCCCTATGGGCCGGTTACGGCTCGAAAGGTCAATAGATAGATAGATATAAGTAGGCAACTCCTGGCTGCTAACTTGTGAACCACTGTGGTGCTCAGTATATAGTGTTCACACCCTGCTGACATGTGAACCACTGTGGTGCTCAGTATATAGTGTTCACACCCTGCTGACATGTGAACCACTGTGGTGCTCAGTATATAGTGTTCACACCCTGCTTATTAAATAATCAGTTCAAACCATGCATGGCACAGCTGTTTTGTCATTGATACTTTAGTTGATTTTGCTCATTTGTGTCTTTCCAGAAGGAAGATAAGTAAAGTAAAGTACCCCCGTCACGCCAAGTGGCGTATAGGGAAATATGATGTTAGTGACCCTATATTTTACAGACCTTCAGCACATGATTTTTGGGGTAATGTGGTCAGTATTACGCCCATGCTGCTTTACTTTCCCAGAAAAAAATCCGGTACCCATTTAAGGCTAGGTGAACCCGGAAGCCGTCGGTTGGGATCGAACCCTAGCCCTTGTCCGTAGTAGTCCAGTTCACCTAACCACTGAGCTATCGCGGCTCCAGAAGGAAGATAAAATACACATATTTCTTATATTATACTTTCACAGAAGGAGGATAAAATACACATATTTCTTATATTATACTTTCAAAGTGATTAGAAGAAGCTATATCTTAAATTCTTTTGTATGTGTGGTTATAAATTGACTTCGTGTGTGTTACCGGGGCCTCATTATGAGGGAAGTAAAGAATAGTGACACTGTGACCTTCCAGGCATGTCGTAAGAGGTGACTAAGGAGGTTGATTGATGGCTTGACAAGGTGTCATTGTAAAAACGTATTGTTTTGGAAACAGCCATAGATTTTAGAAGCAGCGATCTCTGCAATATGTGCCATTTTGGCTCGCAAGGTATCTGTTTTTGAGATTGCGGTTCTGCCCCATGTGCTGTCTTCGGCTCGAAAGGACAATAGATATAAATTGAGCATTGCATTCCCTGAACTCTCAGATTTGTCAATCATTGATCATTTAGTTATGAATATTAATTACTAAACTATCATGTAAACATGAAATATTGACTTTAGCTAAAAAGTGTATGTTTTGTGTGTGGTGTCACTAATTGAAACCACTTCCACAAAGTACCAATTTTAAGAATGAGGGGAAAGCACTATGCTTAGGACATCTTCATCCATAAATACTGCATCATTTCCAAGATTAGAACTAAAATCTCAGTTTGAGACAATAATAAACAGCTGTGATGGAGCAAGGAAGCTTTTCCCCAGTAGCCCCAGACTTCAAGGTGTTTGAGACCAAGCCCTTTAATTCTCACACATTCAAGTGATCTTTTGATAGATGTTAATCAAAAGGCACTGACTGTATACCACAACCCAGATACAATTTCAAAAAGTAACAATTTCTACCAAATCTTTTCATGAAATGTTGACTCCTGTGTTAGCGGGGAATAAACCTGGGTGGGTAACAAATCCAGGCTCCTCAGCAATACAATGCACTAGACCAAAAAGGGTTGAAGACCACATATTACTGAATGAATAATAAGAATAAAAATCTTGAGTCTCACACGTCGTGGCGTCTGCTTGACCAAGCGGCCTTTATCCCTCTGGTTCTATCATTGCCCCCCGACATACACCAGCAATGGTACTATGTGTCGTAAAGATAGATAGCAAAGGGACTGTTTAGTTTTAACTCAGTTTCAGAGCTGATAGTTTATATTTGATTCAGTCAGTCAACATCAGCATAAACAATAATGACAGCTGTAAAGTGACACAACTTTTCTGGCACAGTGGCAACAATACATTGTATCACAAATGCTAGCAGCAAAGGTTTTTAAATACAACGTGAACATTAATATTACAAGCATTAAGATAGGTGAATATGTTAATTCACAAAGGCATCTTGCTTTTTTATATCTGCAGAACAGCTACCATAAATTTAATGTATGCACATCTGATTGCAGCAATTATTAGATATTAAAGTAAATAAAAAAAAACATAAAAATATTAGTGGCATGGGTTGCTGAATGATGGAAAACCTGTCAAGTACCAGCACGGTCAAGGATTTTCCTACATAGATGTGATGTATAAAAAACTTTAACCTGTGTACCATGGCAATTGTACTGGGCATGTGATCTTTATAGATATCCCATACCAGACCCAAGTAAGAGGATAAATGACTAGTTACAGAGTTTGTTTTTTTTATGCTTGTCAAGTACAGTCATGCTGTCAATGAAGGTGAAATCCATTTCTCTATGTGTGTAGTCTTGCAGTGGAGGTTAACAACATGTGCTAAGGTTAAACATGCCAGATAAAAGCTAACATGGCAAGAAAAATTGTCTTTTTAATTTACAGAATAATTATATATGTGTCAGTCACATGTATGATATGCCTGCATAACTGAAATAACGCGTGCACAAATGCTGTCAAAGTGCACACAAAGGTGAGTATCATTATGGGCCTCAAAGAACTGATGTAAGTCACCGGCTGAAGATAAAGTAGATCATTATGGCCTTTCTAGATGTTGAATAGAACTACTCTGATAATTACTTTACATCCATTATTCTCAATAATTAACTAGCTCTCTGGAATTACCCTGGGGCCATGAAGTTTATGCTCTTACTGATACCCTCTTTGAGAAAGTGATTGGAATGCTAATGGTCACTGCCCAAGTATAGTGATGAAGATTCTAGTACAAATACACATTTTCATACCTTGACATTTGTCAATGCTGACTTCATTAAATGTTAACAAAACTGTTCACCCATAGAACAGCCATAAGAGAAGCTGCCATCTATCAACATTATTTTGTTATTGTTAACAAAACTCATTTCACTACACTTGGACGGATCTAGAGGCATTCACTGTGACCTTAGAGATAGGGGTAAGTATAAGTAAAAAGTAAAGTACCCCCGTCACGCCAAGTGGCGTATAGGGAAATATGGTGTTAGTGACCCTATATTTTACAGACCTTCAGCACATGATTTTTGGGGTAATGTGGTCGGTATTATGCCCGTGCTGCGTTACTTTCCCAGAAAAAAATCCGGTACCCATTTAAGGCTGGGTGAACCCGGAAACCGTCGGTTGGGATCGAACCCTACCCCTTGTCCTTTGTAGTCCAGTTCACTAACCACTGAGCTATCGCGGCTCCCTAGGGGTAAGTATGGTTGGTTAAAAACATTTTCTTTCCATTATTAAACACTTTCCTAATTTATGTTTGTCATTTACTTCATGTAGGAGTTTTGTGTGTTCCAAGATGGGCATTGTGTTTACTTTCCATCTTATGTGGACCATTTGGCATAAGGCTGACAACCTTACCCTGAGAGTTGCTTAGGGGCAACCCTAGATGGGGAACCCCATGGTTGTAGATGCTGGAAAACAACAAAAGAGATTGAGAGAAAGCTAGACGCTTTTGAAAACAAAATGCCTAAGAGAACTCTGTGTACAATGGAACAAATTCAAGACTAATATAGAGGTAGAGGGAGCCACGATAGCTCAGTGGTTAGTGAACTGGACTACAAAGGACAAGAGTTAGGGTTAAATCCCAACCGACAGCTTCCGGGTTCACTCAGCCTTAAATGGGTACCGGATTTTTTCTGTGAAGTAAAGCGGCACGGGCATAGTACCGACCACATTACCCCCAAAAATCAGTGCTGAAGGTCTGTAAAATTTATGGTCACTAATACCATATTCCCTATACGCCACATGGCGTGATGGGGCTCTTTAATTTATAGAGATAGAGAAATAGCCATGCAACCAGCGATCTCATCTACAATTAGGAAGAGAAGACGGACATGTTGAGAAGAGACAAGAGAATTCCAAAACAGGCTCTTCTATGGAAAACATTAGGATACAGAAAAAGAGGGAGGCCTAGAAAGAAACCAAAAAGAATACTTATAAGAGAAGTAAAGTTGGCAGGCATAGACTCATTATATAAGATCGAATATCTTGCCAAGAATAGAGCTGGATGGTGGAAAAACACTACGGGCCCTATGTGATGTCTAGCAGCACGGGAAGGAGCAAGATCAAGATGGTTTGTGTGTGGAATGTGTGTCATTTATAATTTGATTTACAAAATTACTCCTTAGCTTTTTGATGTTTGCGTGGTCTAATGACAAGAACTAACTTTCCAATGAATATAAATAAAACAATAACCACATGGCCTAAGAAATAAATAGAATACCAATAACTTAAGGTAGAGTCCAGTCTAAGAAGCAGGAAGCCCATGCACATGTAATCAAAGCCCCTCATCTTGAAAAACCAGCAGCCCCAGTCAAAAGCCTGCTGGATCGTGGGAGAGGCATCATCTCTGAAAGCCTTGATCATGATATCTTCTGCCATGAGGATTGGGGGCACTGTCAGAAAACTCAGGTAGTACCCAGGATGGATGCCATGCCAAAAAGCACTTACTGCCATTGTGATGGCTACCCTGATAATAAACAATAAGAAACATTGTATATGTACTTCAAAACCAGAGATGACTGCCCTAATAATAGATTCACAATAAGAAACATTGTATATGTACTTCAAAACCAGAGATGACTGCCCTAATAATAGAATAAACAATAAGAAACATTGTATATGTACTTCAAAACCAGAGATGACTGCCCTAATAATAGAATAAACAATAAGAAACATTGTATATGTACTTCAAAACCAGAGATGTCTACCCTAATAATAAACAACAAGAGACATATTTAGCATGCACTTCAAAATCAAGATAGCAGTTAAAATTGAAGAGTAGGCCATAAAAGTGGCTGCTGCCTAGGCAAAATTGGCAGCAGAAATCCACACCATTAATCCCAGGCCATGTTACAGAGTTAGTGCATGTGGGCCAAGATTCTACTAAGATTTTCTTGAGGGGAATATTGCAGCACTTATATATTCGTTCAGTTTGCTGTGATGATGATCCTAACAACAACAAGATGGCTACCCTATTAATAAACAACATAAAACGTTGTTGACGTATTGCCATGAGTTAGTATGGGCTTTTGATTCATCGAATGTTGCAGGTTATTTCGGTTCTCTTGACATTCTCGGGGTTTACTGGAGAAGTTGAAGTTCATCTAGTCCCAGGTTATGCTGGGAAACTAGTCCAGCGTAGAGGTACTGCAATACTAAGTTTTCTATCGACTAAGAGTCGTTGCAGAAATCCAAAATACGTAAGGTCACCTTTGTCTATGTCCCTGGACATGCGGGAGTACTGGGAAATGAGAGAGCGGACAGGTTGGCTAGCTGCGCTGTCGTTGAGGACGGGCAACCGATGGATCGGGCGGACATCATCAATGCCCTCCGAGATGTGGGAAGAGCACAGGACTTCGACAAACACAGATCAACGTCACTTCTTCGGATGATGGAAATGGGAGTTAAGATGGGCACAGCCAGAAATGAGAAACTTGGTGGCCGTGTAAGAAGACTTATCAACCAACATAGAACTGGAGTCGTCAGTCGCTGGACACAGGGAATTGCTGAGGAGGGGATCTGAGCACCTATGGACATGTTCGGAGTGCAATGATGATGACCCGCAAATAACTCAATAAGTTTTCTATATCAGTATGAGCCACAACTACAGAGAAACACAGTGATCCTAGCTTCTGTTAGCCAGCCTGTTTTGACATAGGTTGTTACCAGGGAAGACTGATGAGGAGGTAGAACTGCTAGGTCTTGGTCAGCTGATGGGCCGCCGACCCTGTTGTTGTGACCACTTAAACTCCCCCATATAAGACAACATATGCAACAGAGATGGAAAAAATATTTTGAAGACCTGTTAAACATAACAACTACCAATAAGACAACAAAAACCACGCTAGAACTCACAATTACTGACTCCAACATCATGAAAGAGGAAATCGAAGAAGTAATAGAACTCACAAATACTGACCTCAACATCATGAAAGAGGAAATCGAAGAAGTAATAAAATATGCACCAAGGATAGATAACATACCAATAGAAGTAACAGCAGCAGCCGGAAAAACGGGAGTAACATGGCTGCACAGAATATTTAATGCAGCATGGCACCAACAAGCCCCAGAAGACTGGCAATAGGCAATCATCGTACCAACATGGAAAAAAAAAGGTAGCAAAAGAAACTGCAATCAATATAGAGGTATATCTCTTCTCAGCCATGTAGGAAAACTATACACCAAGATCTTGGAAAAAAGGCTGAGATAAATAATAGAACTACAGTTAAACGATTCTCAAATGGGGTTCCGAAAAAAAAGACGATGTACTGACGCTCTATTCACATTAAAACAGCTTGCAGAAAAAATGACAGAACACAATCAAAATTTATACATACCCTTCATTGACCAGGAAAAAGCATTCAACAGAGTAAACAAAGAACAACTGTGGGAGATACTAACAACATACGGAGTAAGCCAACATCTAACCAACCTAATTAAAAGTCTCTACATCAACAGCAGCTGCAGGGTCAGAACAGCAGCAGGCTACACAGACCACTTTGAAGTTAGATCAGGTGTAAGACAGGGGTGCGTACTATCCCTCCTACTGTTTATTACATACATGGACTATATATGCAAGCTAGCCAACCCATCAGAGACAGAGGAGATCAATGAGCTTTTATTTGCAGATGATCAGGCACTAATACGTGAAACAATAGAAGACCTACAAGAGCACTTAAACAAACTCAACAGCTCAAACACAAAATACAATATGAAAATCAACATCAACAAAACAGAAGTCATGAATGTCACCAAGATAAACAGAACATCAACATAACTATAGAAGGAAAAATTAAAAAATAGAAAAAAATGGTATGTTAGAAGCTTTACGTGATTAGTGGATGACACAGGTTAAATGACGTTTCGGCCCAATAGGCCTTCAGCAGGAACAAACAAAAAAAAACACACACACGGATATGTAAGTAAAACTAATAACGAAACATCCAAAGCAAAAATAATCGAAATATGTCTATCCTGTGTGTCAGGCCCAGGTCAAAATGAAAAGGAAATGGTAACCTGAGTGTGGCTGTCGTGAATGTGCAGAAATGTGCGCAAATGCACACAGAACCAGAGCAGTTTGCACAGGGGTCAGTGTGCAAACACAAAGGAGAAAGAATAGAACAGTAGACTAACAGGTGCTCAAAAGGCGGTAAGAGTGAGATGTCTGAGAGTGGGGTACAATAAAAACAAATGAGGGGTAAGGAGCACAGAAAAAAGGTATAGAGGAGAACACCGAAGTGTTTCATTGGGGACTAGAGGAGGAGAATTATAATTAGCATGGCATAATAGATAGACCAAAGAACCAGGTAAGGAGCACAGAAAAAAGGTATAGAGGAGAACACCGAAGTGTCTCATTGGGGACTAGAGGAGGAGAACTATAATTAGCATGGCATAATAGATAGACCAAAGAACCAAAATATGTGCAGTAGAGAAGGCTATGCAAAAGGGAAGGAGCAACCAAAAGGAAACTATGTGTATGAGTGTGATACATTTATGCCTCGTGGGGTCAGTGAACCATACTGGACTATGAGGCGATTTTCCAAAGTATAGCGGCTGCGGTCGCCAGAGTGACAAAAGACAATCCCAGTGACACGGATGTCGTCTTTGCCCTTGTGATCAGGGGAGTTGAAGTGGGAAGACACTGGAGTACCAGTATTCTGTTGGATATCCCGTAGATGTTCACAAAATCTTCCCACTTCAACTCCCAATTAAAAGCAAACGAGAAAATGGAAAAATGTTTACCTGTGAGCTTTAAGTGCCGGGGGTACTCGACGATGAACGTAACTTGCTAGCCAGTACTGAACTGTCATGTTCCAGCTTCGTAGTCCTTGCTTTGTCATCGGAGCAAGCTCACATCCATAGATATCAATATTGTGAATGGTCTCAAAATCATACTCACAACTTTTGTTGTCTCTTTCTTCTTCATATCTGCAATAAGAAACCAATATCGACTTTGTGAAATGTAATCACTGACAAACAGAACTTTCCACCCTCACAGACTGTAATGATATTATTAGAAGAGCCCTAATTCTAGAGAAGCAACATGAGAGTAAAGTCCTATGTTTCAGACAAAGCTCATTTCACAATCATGGTGCCCATTTGCTGCAGATTTTTACAATATCATTCATCTAATGCCATCTCAACATTAAAGATTAACTTGCGGGGGAGAGACACGACTCCCATTGGCACACAAGATTTGAGACTTAGAGATAGTGACTCTCTGTTGGTGTTATATCATATTATCGATATTTATTCTAAGTGTGCATGTCCTACCCCATTTTGGCACGCAAGGTTTCTGCTTTTGGGATAGTAGTTCTGCCTTATGTGTCGTCTTCGGCTCGAAAGGACAATAGATAGAAAATTAGGGCATATTTCACCAGGGAAGCACACTGGAACATACAAAGTTACATCAACTAAATGTCCACGCTTAATTAATAAAAAAAAAAAATAGCACCTGAATTGAGAGGCGATCTAATTTGTGACTTTCAGCTAAGGGGAGATCACTCTTTGCTGAAATAATTTATCAGACTATACTAGACCCTTATCAACAAGAAAATATATTTCTTAGAGTTAATCATTACTAATGTATTTAATTTATCAATGTCAAGGGATGAGGAAATTTTTTTTTTTAACTATCGTGATAAAGCATACAAAGAGAATAAAAAATATTTTAATCAACAAAAATAATCCATGGTTGGATGACAGAAAATAAACATACTAAACAATTTGAAACTATGTCATGGCAGACAATAACCAGCAGAAGTGATACATAATACTACAGGCAGGGGATTGTGGAAAGTCATGAATGTTGACAGTGGCAGACACAAAACACAGAGAAAATATAAAGCTATTTAGAGAAAAGAGAACTTGCCAAGAATTCCAGAGCAAAGTAGACAAGAACAGAGCTTAGTAGAGCACAACTGTTCTCAGAGCAAATAGATACATGAAAACAATCATAAATAAATCAATTATTATGATTATACATTTTATAATAACAATAAATTTAAACATAAATTTATATATTTAACAATCATTAAAAAACTAATAATTTCATATTACTGTTTCTTCAATATATCTCAGCATAGTTCCTGGATAGAATAACAAATACTAACAATTACACTCGGAAATGGTTAGTGAACTGGACTACAAAGGACAAGAAGTAGGGTTCAATCCCAACCGACGGCTTCTGGTTCACCCAACCTTTAATGGGTACCGGATTTTTTTCTGGGAAAGTAAAGTGGCATGGGCGTAATGCCGACCACATTACCCCAATGTATGGTCACTAACACCATATTCCCTATACGCCACTTGGCATGACGGGGGTACTTTACCTTTTTTTTACTACACTCTAAAACAGAAACTATGGTGGCTAATGTAGGTAGTTCAGGGTGAATCCCCAACTATGGCACATTATGTGATGACCAAACATGATTTTCAGATTCAGCAGACCCCAGACATGAGTACCAGAGCAAGTTGGATCAACATGAATAAAAGCACTTGTAAGTGTGCCAAGTCATGTGAAATGTGGGAATTTCCCTTCCATATGCCCAAAAAACATGAGCAGGTATCCTTGACTCATGAATCTAGATGTATAAATGACTGTTAATCCTGGCATATAAATCAGTAACCTATAAAGTTTTGAGTAGGGAACAGGCAAATAACTGCAGTGCTGTGGTAAAGCTGGTAGCAAGGAGCCAGTAGTGGGGTGTAACGTACACTCATACAAGGTATGGTGACAGCTTTACAAAAAAGGAACACAACAAAATACTGACGTTTCGGCCTTTTTCAGAAAATGAGGACAATGACAACAACAAAATTGTGTCTCATCGTTTGTTATCGTTGTCCTTGTTTTCTGAAGAAGTTCGCACGTAGACTGAAATGTCAGTATTTTGTTATGTTCATTTTTTGTAAAGCTGTCACCATATGTTATACCCCACTACTGGCTCCTATAAAGTTTTGAGATCAATTTTGTGCAAGAGTTAAAAAACAAAGGAAGAGAACTAGAGTCAGACATGAGAGAACAATAAATAACAGATGATAAACTAAAACCATCCGGCATCCCTGAGGGCATTCACAATGTCAGCACAGTCTACTGCTCTTCCACATCGGTGCCTTGAACATTTACATGACATTACCCAAGAAGCTGGCACTCTTGTAGCAGTCCACTTTAACTCGAGGGGCCATCGGGGGAAGGCGGATGTCCTGGTCACTGGCCTTATATCTTGCTCTTCTGATTACCACAGTCGTCTCACTCTTGAGAACCGGTTGATCACTCGGTGGGGTTGCCTCACCCCCCGGGGTATGAATGTATCCCTATCCCTCTGAGGACCCCACTTCCTCTTCCTCTGACCCTTCTCCCTCCCTCTTACTCTTCTTCCCATCCCACCTCTATGTTAGTCTGCTCCCTTCCTATCCTCCCCCCCCTTCTTCTTGTAGTCTACCCCCCTGCCCTTTTCTTTCTTCCTTTCTCTCTTAGGCCTCCTCTTACTCTGCCTCTTTTTATTCACCTAATCTCTCTGGTTCCCTACTTCTCTACCTCTCAGGACACTACTTCCTGCTTACTTTCCCTCTATTACTCCACTTCTCCCCCTCTATCTATTCACTCTGGACCCACCACCTCTCCTCTTGTCCCTTTATTATTACCTTTCTTAGTCTTCCTCTCCATGTCTTTTCCCCGGTTATTATTTCCTCCCTCCTCTCCATTTCTTTCCCCGGTTATTATTTCCTCCCTCCCCCTTCCTCTCCATTTCTTTCCCCGGTTATTATTTCCTCCCTCCCCCTTCCTCTCCATTTCTTTCCCCAGTTATTATTTCCTCCCTCCCCCTTCCTCTCCATTTCTTTCCCAGTTATTATTTCCTCCCTCCTCCTTCCTCTCCATTTCTTTCCCCGGTTATTATTTCCTCCCTCCCCCTTCCTCTCCATTTCTTTCCCCGGTTATTTCCTCCCTTCTCCTTCCTCTCCATTTCTTTCCCAGTTATTATTTCCTCCCTCCCCCTTCCTCTCCATTTCTTTCCCCGGTTATTTTTTCCTCCCTCCCCTTCCTCTCCATTTCTTTCCCCGGTTATTATTTTCTCCCTCCCCCTTCCTCTCCATTTCTTTCCCCAGCTATTATTTCCTCCCTCCACTTCTTTCCCCAGTTATTATTTCCTCCTTCCTCTCCTTTTCTTTCCCCGGTTATTTCCTCCCTTCTCCTTCCTCTCCATTTCTTTCCCCGGTTATTATTTACTCCCTCCTCCTTCCTCTCCATTTCTTTCCCGGTTATTTTTTCCTCCCTCCTCCTTCCTCTCCATTTCTTTCCCCAGTTTTTCTTTCCTCCCTCCTCCTTCCTCTCCATTTCTTTCCCCAGCTATTATTTCCTCCCTCCTCCTTCCTCTCCATTTCTTTCCCCAGCTATTATTTCCTCCCTCCTCCTTCCTCTCCATTTCTTTCCCCAGTTTTTCTTTCCTCCCTCCTCCTTCCTCTCCATTTCTTTCCCCTGTTATTATTTCCTCCCTCCTCCTCCCTCTCCATTTCTTTCCCGGTTTTTATTTCCTCCCTCCTCCTCCCTCTCCATTTCTTTCCCCGGTTTTTATTTCCTCCCTCCTCCTCCCTCTCCATTTCTTTCCCCGGTTTTTATTTCCTCCCTCCTCTCCTTTTCTTTTCTTTCCCCGGTATTTATTTCCTTTCTCTCCACCCTGCTATTTTTAGCCTACCTATGACCACCTCTGTTGCTCATTCCCCCGTTCTCCCCTTGTCTTTTGCTTCTACGATTCCTTTGTTTGGATTGTTCCCCTCTGTGTTAGGCCCCATTAATTTTTATGGGGCCTATTATCTTCTCCCGCTTCTGCCTTTTGTCTGGTCGCTGACACTTGCCTTTCCCAGACCACTGTTTAGATTTCTTTATATCTATTTCCTCCAGTGTTTTCATTACTAGTCTGGCTTTCTTCTTCCCCCCCCCCCCCCATTCCACTCGTATCTTTTGTAGGCCTCGTGTCCACTGCTCATTTTCTCGATTGCTCTATGACGGACAGCAAGTTTCGCCAGTTAAGTGTTTGACTTTTCTTATACGTTTTATACATTATCTTCGTTGTACTTCTGATATTTCTATCTCTTCCTCATTTTCCCTATCTTTCTATTTTACCCATCTTGACTCTCATCCTACCTCCCCTCATGTAGCCTCCTTTCTTATTTCAAAATGCTACTTTCTTCTCTTCTTTTCTGTCCACCTCTCCATTCTCCTGATCATCTAACATGTAGATATAGATAATTGTGCTTCATCGTTTGTTGTTGTTGTCCTTGTTTTCTGAAGAAGGCTCTTAGCTGAAACGTCAGTATTGTATTGTGTTCCCTATTTGTAAAGCTGTCATCCATACCTTGGAGTGTCTAACACTCCCCATCACTGGCTCCTTGCTACCAGCTTTACCGCAGCATTGCAATTATTTGCCTGTTCTCTTCCACATCAGCCAAACTGGCAAGTTTGTCACCTCACATCCCTGAGGGCATTCACAATGTCAGCACATTCTACTGCTCTTCCACATCAGCCAAACTGGCAAGTTTGTCACCTCACATCCCTGAGGGCATTCACAATGTCAGCACAGTCTACTGCTCTTCCACATCAGCCAAACTGGCAAGTTTGTCACCTCACATCCCTGAGGGCATTCACAATGTCAGCACAGTCTACTGCTCTTCCACACTCCACATCAGCCAAACTGGCAAGTTTGTCAGCTCGCTCATTACTTCTTACAGCTGTATGTCCTGGCACAAAAATGAAGCAGACTAAACCTCCCCAGAGACTCTAACCAATGCTGGCGAGCCAGTTGCATTCTTCCTAAACACACTCATTGAGTCAAGTGAGGAAACACAAATGTATAAGTCTGTGTCTCCAGCCATCCAAATGCTTTAGAGATTATTTTGAAATTATTTTGAAACTAAAATGTACTTACGCCACATCCAGTTGTTTATAATCTGTTGGACCCTCACCACATCTTGGACTAGACTTCACTGGGTAGGCTCCCAGTCCTGCAGTGATTGACATATACTCTGACAAAATCCAGGCCAGGTAAAGACGAGTTCGGAAAATGATGAACATTGGAACCATGTATAGAAGACGATACAGGAATGATCTCTCTGGAAATTCATCTGTTTCAACATACTGGAGGCATGAAATAAAAAATTATTTAAACTGTGACAACAGCAAGATGTATTTTAACTCAGTGACACCAATCTATAAAATGCTGTAGGTTTTACCTTTTCATTTTTATTACCTTCGTTCACTCTTTGTCTATCTATCTATCTATTGTTCTTTATAGCCAAAGACAACATTGGGACAGAAATCTGGACTCTCCGTGGCTGATGATCTTTGTCATTAAGCATAAGACTTTGGCCAGGAGCCACATTGTTTACCACATGTCAATAGCAAGGGATCTGATGCCCTGCTGTTGTTGCTTCTCACCTCATTGTTCTTTTCAGTGTATTACTAGGTTGGCTTCTTTTTTCTTCTCTGGTTCCTATTTCAGGACTTGTTTTGTAATTCTCTTGTTGTCTCTTCTCATCAACTGGCCTATGTATGTCCACCTTTTTTTCATGATTACAGACAACATTGTTGGATGCATGACTATTTATTTTACTTCTGCACTCATCTTGAATCCATTCCATGGTACACCTTTTGCTGAAGCATTTGTTTTCAAATGCATCCAATTAATTTTGTTGCAGACAAAAAAAACAGGTATGAAGTAGGCAGACAATAAACACAGGTATGAAGTAGGCAGACAATAAACACAGGTATGAAGTAGACTGACAATAAACACAGGTATGAAGTAGACTGACAATAAACACAGGTATGAAGTAGACTGACAATAAACACAGGTATGAAGTAGGCAGACAATAAACACAGGTATGAAGTAGACTGACAATAAACACAGGTATGAAGTAGACTGACAATAAACACAGGTATGAAGTAGGCTGACAATAAACACAGGTATGAAGTAGGCAGACAATAAACACAGGTATGAAGTAGACTGACAATAAACACAGGTATGAAGTAGGCTGACAATAAACACAGGTATGAAGTAGGCTGACAATAAACACAGGTATGAAGTAGGCTGACAATAAACACAGGTATGAAGTAGGCTGACGCTGACAATAAACACAGGTATGAAGCAGGCTGACAATAAACACAGGTATGAAGTAGGCAGACAATATACACAGGTATGAAGCAGGCAAACTCAAATTTAAACAGGCTGCCAAGTCTTGATGAAAGTGAGGGAAGTAACAGGAGCATCTGACAAGAATCTCATCATCTCATCTCTGCATTAACGCTTGGCTACCATGGATCGTCATTTCACCCTACCTCATTTACCTGTAATTTTCCATCACTCGGTTATTGTATCTCTTTATATGTCAAAGAAAATTCATGTCTTGTCTGAATTGTTTTTTTTTTCTTCCTCTTAGCATTCATACATTAGGTAGGTATGGGTGAGTTGTATAACTAGTTAACAGAAAGTTGTGATATATGTGTCTTTCAACCCAAAGCATTCATCTTCAGCATGTATTGTGTTGAATAATTCTTCCCTTGTTTTTAATTGTCTCAAAACTTCATTATTTGATTTCTTCCCACTCTTCTATAATTCAAATTTTAAGAGCTTCACGTGAAAAGAAGACAAGAGCTTCAAACAGACTCTAAATCCAGTCTCTTAAGAATAACAGAAAAAATTTGTATTACTTGTTACATTTATAGATAAAGAAACTAATATGAATTTATAAACAGGCAATGTTATTTATAATTTGTTACCTTAATATTGAAGAAATATGAGAAGAATAAATAGCTGACAACTATAAATGGCAGCTGTTTTGCTCTCTTAACAAGGGGCTCCTGTCGATTGAGTTTAGCCTTGTCTGACAAATTCAGCCAGTCTTGATATGTTCTATACTTGTAGTATGGACCTAGATGGCATGACAATATTAGCAATTGTTTGAATTAAAACATATATCATATATAAAGGGGTAACTAACACTCAGGATTATGATTCAAATTTACCAAAGTTGTGTGCTGAGTTCACTCCTATACGAATAAGAAACGTTGACTATCTATGCAGGGCAGGAGAAAAGGTTAAACAGCTTTCATGTGTGCTGCCTTCCAAAGATAATAAACATTAAATGCCAGGACAAAGTAACCAATTATAATATCTTACAATGAGCCAAGCTCCCATCCATCATGGCAACATTTAAGAGTTTGAGACTAAGGTGGCTGAGTCATGTAGGAAGTATGGCAAACATTCATATTCCCAAACAAATATTGTATGGTGAACTTCGGGACGGAAAAAGACTGAAGGGCACATAATGCTGAGATATAAAGAAACTGGGAGGATCTGGCTGTAGATCATAGCACATGGAGAACAAAAATAAAAAATGGCACAGCAACATTTAAAGCAGTGTTGCTATCAAATTCACATAACAAAAGGTGCAGGAGAAAGGAAATGAGGTCAGGCACCATAGGTATATCTTGCTCACTCTGTGGTTGAATCTGTCTATCCAATATTAGTAGATTCAGCCACGAGAGAAACTGTTTGGCAAATACAACACCCAGCATAAAACGCCAATATTTTAAACTACTGACTTATCATGATTGCTTGCTACCAACCATCTATCAAGTCATAAATGGATATCTATCTATCTATTGACCTTTCGAGCCGTAACCGGCCCATAGGGCGTAGACCAAGATACACCTTCTCCTATATGAATTTTTGTTCTAGCAGTTTTCTTTTTCTACCTCACAGTTTAATAGATTTTGAAGCTGAAACACCAGCAGCAGAATTAGATGTAATTTAGATGACTTCACCTTGAGTGAAATAGAAACCACCTTAAAGCTAATGACCAATAACAAGGCTGCTGGAGAGGATAAGTTAACAGCTGAGATCCTCAAGGCAATTGATAGCCATAATTTAATACATCTCCAAAAAATGTTCAACATCATTTGGAAAACAGAGAAGACGCCTCATAAATGGAAAAAAGGAATCATTGTTAAGATCCCAAAAAAGGGCAATCTTAGAGATTGTAACAATTGGAGAGGCGTGACACTTTTGTCAGTTGCCTCAAAATTATTCTGTAAAATCATCCTAAATAGAATAAAGGATTCAATAGATACAGTAATGCGTGAAGAACAGGCTGGGTTTAGAAAAGGGAGAAGCTGTCTTGACCACATTTTCACTCTACGACTTATATTGGAGGAACACATTGAAAAGCAAAAACCTTTTGTACTTAACTTCATCGACTTCAAAAAAGCATTTGATAGTATTCATAGAGATTCTTTGTGGAAAATTCTGAAGCAATATGGCTTACCATCAAAAATCATAAATATTATCAAAGACATGTATGATGGTTACACATGTGCAGTTCGAACAGAGGAAGGACTGAGCGAATGTTTCCCAATAGAAACTGGGGTTAAACAAGGATGTATTTTATCGCCCTTGTTATTTGGAATTGTTATGGACTTCATAATGAAGAAATGCTGCACTGGTAATAAAGGCATCGAATGGATACAAGGAGACCATTTGGAGGACCTGGACTTTGCTGATGACATAGTTCTCATCAGCAATCAGATAAAAACGATGCAGGAAAACACAAATGAACTATCATCAATAGCCAGCAAAATTGGGCTTGAGGTCAATCATGAAAAGACTAAAGTCATGAAAAGTTTAATTCCAACAAGTGACAAAATATACATGGAAAACAAACCAGTAGAAGAGATCGATCACTTCATCTATCTTGGAAGTCACATTGATCGAGAAGGGGATACGAGCAAAGAAATTAGAATCAGACTGGCTAAAGCAGCAATGTCTTTCAGAAGCCTTGAAAAGTTGTGGAAATCAAAACTCATTAGCACAAACACAAAACTTAGGCTATTCAAATCAAATGTACTATCAACCCTTACATATGCGTGTGAAAGCTGGAAAACAACAAGAGATATAGAAACAAAGTTGAACGCATTCGAAAATAAATGTCTAAGGAAAATACTTGGTATAGAATGGAACGAATTCAAAACAAACGAGGAAATTAGAGAAATCGCCAATCAACCACTAATATCTTCAGTAATAAAGAAAAGACGATGGTCATACGTTGGACATGTGATGAGAAGAGATAATAATCGAATAGCAAAGCAAGCCCTCATATGGGAAACAACAGGTAAAAGAAAAAGAGGAAGACCCAGGGAGACACTGAGAAGAACATTGATGAGAGAGGCAAGAGCAGCAGGAATCGGCTCCCTCAATGAGATAGAACTGCTTGCACAGAACAGAGACAGATGGCGAGATTTGATAAAATATCTTTAAAAGAAAACTGCTAGAACAAAAATTCATATAGGAGAAGGTGTATCTTGGTCTACGCCCTATGGGCCGGTTACGGCTCGAAAGGTCAATAGATAGATAGATAGATAGTTTTCTTTAAAGATATTTTATCAAATCTCGCCATCTGTCTCTGTTCTGTGCAAGCAGTTCTATCTCATTGAGGGAGCCGATTCCTGCTGCTCTTGCCTCTCTCATCAATGTTCTTCTCAGTGTCTCCCTGGGTCTTCCTCTTTTTCTTTTACCTGTTGTTTCCCATATGAGGGCTTGCTTTGCTATTCGATTATTATCTCTTCTCATCACATGTCCAACGTATGACCATCGTCTTTTCTTTATTACTGAAGATATTAGTGGTTGATTGGCGATTTCTCTAATTTCCTCGTTTGTTTTGAATTCGTTCCATTCTATACCAAGTATTTTCCTTAGACATTTATTTTCGAATGCGTTCAACTTTGTTTCTATATCTCTTGTTGTTTTCCAGCTTTCACACGCATACGTAAGGGTTGATAGTACATTTGATTTGAATAGCCTAAGTTTTGTGTTTGTGCTAATGAGTTTTGATTTCCACAACTTTTCAAGGCTTCTGAAAGACATTGCTGCTTTAGCCAGTCTGATTCTAATTTCTTTGCTCGTATCCCCTTCTCGATCAATGTGACTTCCAAGATAGATGAAGTGATCGATCTCTTCTACTGGTTTGTTTTCCATGTATATTTTGTCACTTGTTGGAATTAAACTTTTCATGACTTTAGTCTTTTCATGATTGACCTCAAGCCCAATTTTGCTGGCTATTGATGATAGTTCATTTGTGTTTTCCTGCATCGTTTTTATCTGATTGCTGATGAGAACTATGTCATCAGCAAAGTCCAGGTCCTCCAAATGGTCTCCTTGTATCCATTCGATGCCTTTATTACCAGTGCAGCATTTCTTCATTATGAAGTCCATAACAATTCCAAATAACAAGGGCGATAAAATACATCCTTGTTTAACCCCAGTTTCTATTGGGAAACATTCGCTCAGTCCTTCCTCTGTTCGAACTGCACATGTGTAACCATCATACATGTCTTTGATAATATTTATGATTTTTGATGGTAAGCCATATTGCTTCAGAATTTTCCACAAAGAATCTCTATGAATACTATCAAATGCTTTTTTGAAGTCAATGAAGTTAAGTACAAAAGGTTTTTGCTTTTCAATGTGTTCCTCCAATATAAGTCGTAGAGTGAAAATGTGGTCAAGACAGCTTCTCCCTTTTCTAAACCCAGCCTGTTCTTCACGCATTACTGTATCTATTGAATCCTTTATTCTATTTAGGATGATTTTACAGAATAATTTTGAGGCAACTGACAAAAGTGTCACGCCTCTCCAATTGTTACAATCTCTAAGATTGCCCTTTTTTGGGATCTTAACAATGATTCCTTTTTTCCATTTATGAGGCGTCTTCTCTGTTTTCCAAATGATGTTGAACATTTTTTGGAGATGTATTAAATTATGGCTATCAATTGCCTTGAGGATCTCAGCTGTTAACTTATCCTCTCCAGCAGCCTTGTTATTGGTCATTAGCTTTAAGGTGGTTTCTATTTCACTCAAGGTGAAGTCATCTAAATTTACATCTAATTCTGCTGCTGGTGTTTCAGCTTCAAAATCTATTAAACTGTGAGGTAGTGGACGGTTAAGAATTTCTTTGAAGTGTTCCGCCCAACGGGCTTTTATGTCTGCGCTTGTTGTTAGCATTAATCCAGATTTGTCTAGAATTGGTGTTCCACTGGATGTATAGGTGTTTGTCAGCATCTTTTGTACAGTATAAAGAGTTCTGCTGTCTCCTGTAATTGCAGCTGTCTCTGCTTTCTCTGCCAAGTTGTCTATATAAGCTCTTGTATCTCTTCTTGCCGAACTTTTCACTTTGTTGTCTAATTCTTTGTATGTTGCTTTTGCCAGAACCTTTCCAAGATCTGTCTTTACATTAGTCATGGCTCTCTTCGCTTCTCTTCTTTCTTTGATGTATTTCCATGTGGTGTCTGAGATCCAAGCTCGTTTTTCCATTTTCTTCAGTCCAGCACTTGAGTTGGTTATAAAAATCATCCTTAACTTCATCATCAGCTTCGTTAGTAGGCGCATAACATTGAATAATTGAAAGTCTTCCATGTTTTGTTTTGTATCGTGTTCGTATCAGACGGCTATTTACCGGTTCCCATTCTAATAAACTTCTTGCAGCTTTGTCTGTCATCATTATGCCTACTCCTTCACGGTGTTTTCCATCTTCCCTTCCAGAAAAAACTACTATTTTATTATCAATAGATCTCCTACCTGTTCCAGGCCAGCGCATTTCGCTTAATCCTAAAATATCTAGATCGTATCTGTCCATCTCTCTCGCGACCTGTGCATGTTTCGTCGGAGCGGCCATTGTTCGCACATTCCAGAATCCTATTTTTGTTGTTGTTTTAGGGCCGAAAAAACTATCACTACTATCTACTGCTAATTTACACATTCTGTATCAGGTCTACGTTTCATTAACAACATCGTTTTTACGATAGCGGCTTGTTAAACCTCTGATCAACGGTTCTATACCAAGCCGGAGAAAAATAATTCCTCCATTTTGGAAACAACCGGAAACGGGTAGTAATAAATGGTAATTAGTAATAAATGGATATATATATATATAAAACATCCAATATATGCTGTGGTTGCCAGTTACTTCTATTGAAACAAAAGTCAGAAAGATATGAGAGCATCAAACAAAATATAAACCGTGTTAAGAATGTTTTCTTTTAATCACATTTTAAAGCAGGCAGGTACTCAGGTATTAGAATTATCAAAATAAATAAATGAAACAACAGATGAGGCAATGATTGGCGACTCTTTATACAAAGTTCTGTAATAGGAGGCAATTTGATCATTAGAAAGAGACCCCTATCAAGCAAGTGTTCTGGCTCTTAGAAATAGCAAGACAGTTGAAGTCATTAGATGCAAAAGACTAGTGAACAGAATTAAGTCATTATTTTAAGTCTTGTCAGATAAAATTAAGTAGTTAAATACATAATATAAATATCTAATTTATCGTACGAATACATTTCTTTACATGTTAATCTTTATTATAAGTATTTTGCCTCACCTGTTAGTATCCCTATGTAACAGAATGCATAACTGATAACACCAACAGAGCTGATATCAATATTGCAGTATTTAATCTTCAGTTCAATATCTTTGTTGTCCAAATTATTTTTGTCTAACATCAAACTCTTTCTGGAGTAGCTGTCTTGAACTTCGAAAGCCAAACCAACCATCTAAGAAAAATTGACAAAAAATATAAAAGATATTCATCAAGAAGAGACAACAAGACATAAGTGATGTTCTTAACAAAGAAAAGGACCTCCTAAATGCACCATTAAAGAGAATTAAACAGTATCATCACCATCAAGTACCATGCCTGCAGGCGTAGGTGATCATGTCCCTCCACAACTTTTGATCTTGACAATTATTTATCATTTCTGTTGACCTGCCAAATCATTCTCTTAAGCTGTCTGGTATAATTTCTCTTTGATCCCTCTATCTCTTTGTCCCTCAATTTTCCAAGTTGTCACAATATATTCCAGATGTTCCTTTCTCATTACATGGCCAAAGAATGATGATAAACAGTATAAAACTAGTTAATAGAGTCAAGATCCTAGAAAAAATGATAATACCAGGTGGTAGAGGTGTAATGTAGACTAGCTCAGTCAAAAAGCAGCATTATAAAAAATTATTAAAACAGTTTACACAATCTACCTTTGTCAATGAAAGTATGAAAAATGTTTTTTCAGCATTTTGTAGATCTAGTCCTGACAGAAATAAGTCCTGGACAATCTAATAATAGACAAGAACATTTTTAGTGGACACAGAAATGAGGGGTTTACAGATATTACCAATGCCAGACTTGGACTCTAGACTCAAAAACAATAAGAAAAAAACCATTACTAAGATAAAATGTGTTAGAGAAATGACGGAAAACAGCTTGAGAGATAAGATCAGAAATGAAGAGCCAAGGAAAAAGCTAGGAATAATTCCTACCATAGAATACATAAAGAAACAACAGATAAAATGGTTTGGCCATGTCATTAAATAGAAAGATCATAACACAACACAATGAGCCTTCAATAAATGTTGCAAGAACATAAAAATGGAGGACTGGCCATGTAAAAGATTGATTGATGGAATATTAGAAACTTGTAAACATAACAGCAGGGCAGGTAAAAAAAAGTGAAAATTATACATTCCCTCGACGATGAAAGGCAAATGAGGATGGAAAGAAAAAGAATACTATGGAAGGTTGGAATAAATAATGAAGAAGTTCTAAAAGAGACAAAAGATGGTTTACTACTAACATCAGTAGGAAGCGACTATTTTTCTGTACCAATGTTATTAAAAAGGAAGCAGCTAGAACTCTTTGTAGAAAGTGGAAAATCAAAGAAAAAAGGTACCAGTCAGTGTAAGAGAATGGCATTGTGGGAAGTCAACAGCAGAAGTGATAAACAACAGGAGATAGTTTTGAAGAGATATGATCACTTATACCAACAGGCACAGTAACCGAAAAAGATAAATATTTAAATGTCATTAATTGAAAATGTTCACGCATTCACAAACTAACCCGAAGAGTTAAGAAAAGCTGTGCAGCATTAGTCACCGGAGATGGAGCTGGAATGCCAAACCAATGGATCGTCCGGAACACTGCTAGGTAGCCAAAGTTCCACAGAAAACTTTTACCTGGCAAACTTCTAAAAATATAAAAAAAGAGAGAAAATTGTAAACACTACACAATAAGCTTTTCAATAAAATGTAAAAAAAAAACCAACATTTTAAGTATTTTAAAAAAATAGATCGATGGCTTGACAAGCTGTCATTATAAAAAGTATTGTTATGGAATCAGAGCCATAGGTTTTAGAAGCAGTGATCTCTGCAATATGTGCCATTTTGGCATGCAAGGTTTCTGTTTATGATATTGTGGTTCTGCCCTATGTGCCGTCTTTAGCTTGAAAGGACGATAGATAGAAAGATAGAAAAAAAATTGATTTTGTTAATGTTCACTACTGATCCGATGGTTTGTGGTCATAATGTCATATTTGCCTCAAGAAATATATTACTGTGGAGACTGTAGATTCATACCCATCTATGTTTCTTTTCTTATCATAGTGATCAAATTGTAAATATATAATCAGGGACAATTATGTAGAAATTATATTTTTTAAAGATATTTATATTTTTTAAACTTCTCTGACAGTGGTATACAGAAAGTTTTTAAAATGTCAGGGTTATTTACATGTAAAATTTTTTAATTGCAAACTACCAGGGTTATTTTACAGTCAGTATAATCTTTTGTTATTATCTTAAACTGCAGGTTCTTTTACAATATTGTTTTTATTTATTTTAAACAGCCAGAATGTTTTTAATAAAAGTATGTACTTTCCACAAATTTACTCAACTTGAAAAAAAAAAGTTTCTATATTTTATCGCCTGCACTAGACTTTTGACGTTGCTTACCCTGAGATGAGGAATTTCGGGGGGGGGGGGCTGGGGTTGAACAAGATATATCGTGAGCATGAGACAAGTGCTGCAAATTTTAAGCCACTGCAACACCAGAAAGGCTAAAAATGACTTAGTCACTGTTGCTCACTATGAGGCACATAAGGTTACAATTACCACTCTCCAATGCTTTCTATTTTGAAGTGCCATCAAAAGTTTGACCCTAGAGGCTGTAATCTTTTCTCTCCTCTTCTACTGTTATTCCTTATTATTCTCTTATCTTCTTGATTTCAGTGAAGCACCTTCTGGTTATGGGTGTCCGGTTAGCGCAATCGATAGGCGGTTGGCTTACCACGGCAACAGCCGGGGTTCGTAATCCTGGCGAGGACACCTGGGTTTTACTAATTCCCTAAAAATTAGTAGGAGCCGCGATAGCTCAGTGGTTAGTGAACTGGACTACTACGGACAAGGGGTAGGGTTCGATCCCAACCGACGGCTCCGGGTTCACCCAGCCTTAAATGGGTACCGGATTTTTTCTGGGAAAGTAAAAGCAGCACGGGCGTAATACCGACCACATTACCCCAAAAATCATGTGCTGAAGGTCTGTAAAATATAGGGTCACTAACACCATATTTCCCTATACGCCACTTGGCGTGACGGGGGGTACTTTACTTTACTTTACCTTCTGGTTATACAGCTTCATGGCTTTCTGAGGAAGATTATTTTCAATCCTCCAAATTCTATAATTTCCAAATGGTCTCATTTTCACTTGCACTGTTTTGTTAGTTCTTTGATGAGCTGACATAAAGAATCCTTGTTAACTGCACATATGATTTTGTATGTGATCAACCAATTATAACCAACTGCAATATTGAAGTTGAGGTTATTACCCTTCCTTATATGGAGATTAGAAATGATACCAAAAAAAGGATACCAAAAGCAAGAGGAGCTTTTGTTGCACTGGGAAACATGGAAGTCCAAAGAAATTAGGTTAAATACTAAAATACAAATTCTCAACTCCAATGTTAAGTCAGTCTTATTATATGGCTGTGAAACATGGAGAACAACAAAAATGACAATCATGAAGATATATACTTTCATTAATGGATGCTTATGCAAAATAAAAGGATGGAAATGGCAGAACAAAATCACAAACATAGAATTATGGAAATGTACCAGTCAAATACCTGCGGATATAGAGATACTGCGAAGACGAAGGCGCTGGATAGGACACACACTGCGGAACTCAGGAAATGCAGCAAATAACAGCTATGAGATAGCCAAAGCCAAACATACTGGCAGACTTATGGTGACCGAACTGATAGACATTGTAACATATCTGGTCTATGGGGTCAAACAAAGGTCATAAATCAACCTAAGCCAGCAAATCTGAGTCCCTGTGTCTCGCTTAGTGTAAACACACAGCTGTGTCAATAGTTCAGAGGAAATACTATTATTAGAGCACCTAATGTTACATTTTTAAAGATCTTTATGATGATGAACAAACAGAAGTAAACATTAAGGATAATGTGGAAGGACCAGAAATACTCAAAGAAGAAGTCGAATACGCCTTGTACAATATGAAAGTAGGAAAAGCTCCTTGACCAAACAATATAACTAAACAAGAGATTGAAGCATAGGTAATTTTGGAATTGTAAAAAATAATAACAAAAATATTGAATGATATCTACAGCAGAGGATATATACCAGACGACCTGCTAAAATGAATATTCATAGCCCTACAAAGAAATCTGGTGTGATTGAATGCGATGATCATCACAAATAAGCCTTATGAGTCATATGATTAAGATATTACTAAAAATCATCAGGCGAAGAGTGCGAAACAAAATCAGTCCAGATATTAGTGATGAACAGTGTGGTTTTGTTGGAGATAAAGGTGCGAACAATGCCATATGTATATCATATGATCTTTAGTAGAAAGAGCCATAGAGGTGAAAACAGATCTATAACTATGTTTCATAGATTATACCAAAGTATTTGACAAAGTAAAGCACCAAGAAATAATCCAAATTTTAGAAAGCATAAACATAAACAGCAAAGATCTAAGAATAATAAAGAACATGTACTGGCAACAAACAGCGGCCATAAGAACTGGAAATCAGTTGGGAATGTTTCAACAAATAAAACAGGATGTGAGGCAAGGTTATGTTCTGTCACAAGATTTATTTAATAGGTATAGTGAGATTATTTTAAGATCCATAAGGGGCATGCATGGATAACAATTGGAGGTCATAATATAAATAATCTAAGATATGCTGATGATACAGTCTTTATGACTAAGAGTGAAAATAAGTTACAAGAAATGTTAGGCATTATAGTGAAGTAAAGCAAAAATAAAGGACTCAGCCTTAAAAGCAAAAAGACAGAAATAATGGTAGCAACAAAGAAAAAGACATCACCTCAGTGCAAAATAAAGACAAGTGGAACAATATTAAAACAGGTAAATGAATTTAAATATCTGGGAACAATGTTAACCTCAGACGGAAGATGTACAACAGAGGTGAGATTCAGAATGGCTCAAGCAAAAGCAGCTTTCCAAAAAATGAGGAAGATACTGTGCAATCTATTTTTGACAATCATCATCATCAAGTACCGGGCCTACTGCCGTAGGTGATCATGTCTCTCCACAATTTTCGATCTTGGCAGCTATTTATCATTTCTGTTGTTGACCTTCTGCCAAGCCATTCGCTTAAGCTGTCTGTTATTTTTTCTCTTTGCTTCCCTCTGTCTCTTCGTCCCTCAATTTTTCCAGTTGTTACAATATATTCCAGTTGTTCTCTTCTCATTACATGGCCAAAAAATGATGATTGTCTCTTCCTAATATTGGAAATTAGTTCTCTTTTGCTTTGACCTCTCTCAGAACTTTTTCATTACTCTTCTTAGCTGTCCATGGTACTCTCAACATTCTTCCGTAAAACCACATTTCTACAGACTCCAGTGATTTTCTTGCCTTTTTGTCCTATTGTCCATGATTCGCATCCATATGTTAAGACTGGCTCTTTATAACATTTAAGAACTCAAGAACTTTTTCTCATTCAAGAACTTTTTGACAATAGAAACAAGAAAAAGAGTTCTTAAATGTTATGTAGAGCCAGTCTTAACGTATGGATGTGAATCATGGACAATAGGACAACAGACAAGAATATCACTGGAGGCTGTAGAAATCTGGTTATATAGAAGAATGTTGTGAATACCATTGACAGCCAGGGAGCCGCGATAGCTCAGTGGTTAGTGAACTGGACTACCACCGACAAGGGGTAGGGTTCGATCCCAACCGACGGCTTCCGGGTTCACCCAGCCTTAAATGGGTACCTGATTTTTTTCTGGGAAAGTAAAGCAGCACGGGCGTAATACTGACCACATTACCTCAAAAATCATGTGCTGAAGGTCTGTAAAATATAGGGTCACTAACACTATATTTCCCTATACGCCACTTGGCGTGACGGGGGTACTTTACTTTTTTTACCATTGACAGCCTGGAATTACTAAAGAAGAGTAAAAGTAATGAAAATTGAAAATGTTCTGAAAGAGGCCAAAGCAAAAAAAACTAATTTCCAAAATGAAAATTAGGAAGAAACAATCATAATATTTTGGCCATGTAATGAGAAGGGAACAGCTTGAATATATTGTAACAAATGGAAAAATCGAGGAACTTAGTGATAGAGGGAAGCAAAGAGAAAATATGAGTTTAACTTAAAGAGAATGGCTTGAGAGAAGGTCAACTGTTGAAAACAAAAGTTGTGGAGAGACATGAGATGATTGCTTACGCCAGCAGGCGAGGTACTTGATGATCATATTGTTCATGAGACTAATAATAATCAAATAGTGTGATGGTTTTTGCAATCAGTGGAGCCTGTTTTTTTTTTTTTTTTTTACACAATTTGGCTGATACAACGGATCAGATAGTACTCAACTTAGTAAAAACAAAACCCTTGAAAAGCCGGATATACATGGAAGTTGGAAGAACATAAATTAGAAAACAAAACAAAGACATGCTGTGACGGTGAATAGTGAAATAGTCTATTATATTGAGATGCAATATATGAATAGTGTGAGTGAAATATAGCAATGATTCAATATTTTATTTATTCTTAAGTTTAAATTTAAAGTATTGCATCGAAACCTCTCCGAATCTAATCCTGTCTGAGGCGTCACCGTCAAGTTCAGTAAAATACAATTTCCAGCAACTGTTATGAAAAGATGAACTACGTGACTCCCACAGATCAGCCAAAGTACGGTCAGTCCTAGAAGTGTTGATATCCATCTCCTCAAGAAACAATCTTTTACAACATCTTTAATAACATAACTTGATACAACAGAGGAAACAGCGACGAAAGCGTAAACAAGATCGTCAGAAACCATGGTGGTGACCGAGTGTAGGCAGAAGTGAAGGCCAGACCGCTAGAGTAGGGAGGCGCTTCCGTTGCTGTTACCAGTGTCTGGGCAACATCTTGCTAGTCTTACGGTGAGTACTTATGGATATGGTTATGGAAGGCTCCGGTATCACTGCAAACGAATTAAAATTCATAATTGCTCAACCGCCCGTGCCAGTTGAATCATCTGAATTACTATCTCATCTCCCAAATAAAGAAAGGTAGCTGTAGTCCCCATCATAGCAACCTCAGCACATACCAAAAGACATAAGGCGAAACAGCACAGAAAATGAACACAACCGTCTGTTCCATGTCATACGATATCAGCATTCATCGTAAACAATCGAAATATTGAAACACGATTAAAACAGTTGAAACGCACAACTCACGGTGTGCACATATCACTTAACTCATTAGCTCCTGCAACAAGCCGGACTTGGAATATGAGGAAAATGCAATAAGGAACACTTTTCAGACATAGCCTTTAATGGTTCCTGCTGTCTATCCACCATATTGACCGGAAGTTCACGTCCTCCTGAAAATGATGATCATAGTTTTTTAAAATGATGCTTGATGATGTTATGACATCGTTTTAAACTCCAAATCCGAACATATGAAACACAGTTAGTCATCGGATTATCCCCGTCGCACATCAAACAACAGACCGTAAGATCTCCCTGCAATGTGAATTTGTTAAAGTATAAACCAGTTCACATGTCTACCCTCTATCTCACAGTAGCTTTCTTGAATCTTACCAACATCACTCCTGACTAACATGAAACTCCAGGAGTCACCCCGGTGAGTACTCGTTTTATGTTAAGTAAAGGTTGAGATAGTAGTGGGGTGTAACATACACTCCTACAAGGAATGGTGACAGCTTTACAAAAAATGGAACACAACAAAATACTGACGTTTCGGCCTACACGCAACCTTCTTCAGAGAACGATAATAAACGATGAGGTACAGATAAATGCTACTTCATCTAGGACGATAAGGACTGATAAGTGAAGGAGAAGTGGACAGAGGGATAAGAGATGAAATGGTGATACGAGAGAGATATATATATATATATGTTACATGTTGGAGGATGGGTAAAATGTAGAAATCTGTAGGTATAAGTAAAAAATTGTTATATATTTTAAAAATCGACTTAGCTGGTAGATTCCACCACGCTCACACTGAAGGAAAGCCGTCGTTTGTTATCGTTGTCCTCGTTCTCTGAAGAAGGTCACATGTGAGCCGAAATGTCAGTATTTTGTGTTCCTTTTTGTAAAGCTGTCACGATACTTTGTAGGAGTGTATGTTACACCCCACTACTAGCTCCTTGCTTCCAGCTTTACCGCAGCACTGCATTTATTTGCCCGATCCCTAAGTAAAGGCATCCAAAATATTTTGCTCTTTCAAATAAGACATCAAGGAAACATCAGGTGAGATGAAAAGAGGACCACCTCGAGACAAACTGAAAAGAGCTCGAACAAAAGAGGCAAGGTTGTCAGGCCTAGGCTCACTCTCTATAATCAAAGAGCTCGCCCAGAACAGAGACAATTGGTGGGAGACTGTACGAGCCCTACGTAACGTCTAACGGTACTGGAAGGGGGACAAAAATCAAGAAAAGTTACACTGTCAATATTTAGGCAACCTGCCAGAGACGAATTCTCACGTCGGTCAATTAATTACAGTCAGCAACTACAAGGAATGCATGACAATGATAACAGGCAGGCCTGGATCTGAATAGTTTTATGGTTAGGCCCACTACACACAAGAAAAATAGAAATTATCATAAGAATATATAAATTGGACTCCGAATAGAGGACAAAAACGCGTAGTAACATATCAAATGTACAGTAAAAAAAAAAAGTAAAGTACCCCGTCACGCCAAGTGGCGTATAGGGAAATATGGTGTTAGTGACCGACTGCGTTGTTGTTTGATTACTAGAACTAAGATAAAGAGAGGCAGAAATAAGACATATATTTAAAGGTGTGCTAAGTTGCAGGTTTTGAATTCTACATTTATTTATATGCATTTATTATTGGCAGTATGAAAAATGGCTGCATACCAAAAGATATACTTTACGGACAACTGGCAGATGGTAAAAGAACTAAAAGACGTCCAACACTCCGATTTATAGACATGTGTAAACGTGACATGAAGACTTTGAGCATAAACGCTGCAGCCTAGTAAGACAGAGCTGCAGACTGCAATCTTTGGAAACA
Source organism: Megaustenia siamemsis (assembly GCA_032433765.1). Taxonomy (NCBI): domain Eukaryota; kingdom Metazoa; phylum Mollusca; class Gastropoda; order Stylommatophora; family Ariophantidae; genus Megaustenia; species Megaustenia siamemsis. The sequence continues at coordinate 3,073,687 of JAVIAB010000117.1, read as the reverse complement.
CTCTAAAGTTCCAACTCAAATAAGTAGCAGACAGATTCATAGAAAAATGAGAATGCACGGCGGAAGAAAAGAAAAAAAATAACATTTCCAATGGGCTGAAATATCTAGCAAACTATGATTAACAGAGGCTACTATTATTGGCAGTATCTGTATTATTTGTTATAGCGTGCAGCAATTAGAAATTATCTAAAACACTATTCTTCTTCTACCTTTCAGCTCCCTGTGGAGCATAGGTCTTCAACAAACACTTTCCACGTCGTTCTGTTTCTTGCCATTCTTTTAAGATCACTCCATGTCTTCCCCATCATCTTCATCTCTACTTCTATCTGTCTTCTCCAAGAATTCTTTGTTTTTTTTCCCATGGGGATTAAAAAGAAAGGGCCTGTTGTGTAATACTCTTTGTTGGCTTCCGCCGTGTATGTCTTATCCAACTCCATCGTCTTCGCTGTATCTCTTTATCCACTTAAAACACTATTGCCGCAAACTTATGTCAGAAGAAATATTTACGAATATTTACATGAAATGTTAAGACTTTACAAAGAAGGAGCGATTTCCGGTCAATATGGCTGATATGCTGCAGGAACCGTTGAGGCTCTGTCTGAAAAGTGTTTCTTTTTGCCGTTTCCTCAAATTCCAAGTCCGGCATATCAACCACTTTGTAGGTACACGACAATTTTAACTTAAAATCATCATCATGTGCCATACCGGTTGGCGTGGGCGATCATGTTCTTCCACAATCTTCTATCCAAAGTGCATCCTATCAGTTCTGTTGTTGACTGTTTTCCATGCCATGACACCAAGCTATCCAGTATTTTCTCTCTTTGTCGTCCGCGATCTCTCTTTCCTTTTATTTTGCCAGTTGTAACCAAGTATTCCAACTTTCCTCTTCTCATGATATGCCCGAAAAATGTTGATTGCTTCTTTCTGATGTTTTTTAAGAGCTCCCTTTTTGTGTTGGCCTCTTTGAGAACTTCCTCATTGGTCTTTTTAGCTGTCCAGGGAACTTTCAACATTCTTCTGAGAAATCCCATCTCTGTGGCCTCTAATCGTCTTTTCATTTGTTTGTCTACTGTCCATGATTCGTTTCCATAGGTCAGAATTGGTTCTATATAGCACGATGAACTCTCTTTCTCATTTTTATTGACATAGATTTGTTGCATAAGATATTTTTCATTTTCTGAAATCCTATTTTGGCCTGAGCTATTCTGCTTTTTATTTATGTGGTGCATCTCCCATCTGATGTTATTATTGTGCTCAAGTATTTGAAACGTTGCACTTGTTTCAGATTTGTCTCGTTTATTTTGATGCTGCATGATGGTGATGATTGTTTCTTCGATATAACCATTACTTCTGTTTCTTACTATTCAGACTGAGACCTTTCTTGTTGCTTTCTTTTACTATTATGTCTATCATTTCTTGTCGTTCGTTCTCTGTCTCTGCTATTAAGACTGTGTCATCCGCATATCGCAAATTATTTATGTTGTGACCGTTGACTTCAATTCCTTTTTTGTCTATTATTGATCTCATAATATGTTCGCTGTAAAGTGAAAACAAACTTGTTTTATATATTGGAATTGTCCTGTTTGGTTGTTAATTCGTATAGCTGTTGTTTGTTGCCAGTAAATGTTTTTTTATGATTCGCAGATCCTTACCATCAATGTTTAATTTCTCCAGCATATTGTTTATTTCCACATGCTTTACCTTGTCAAATGCTTTCGTGTAGTCTATAAAGCACATATATAGATCTTTCTTTACCTCTATAGATCTTTCTACCAATGTTCTTAAGATGTATAGTGCATTACTGGTGCCTTTTCCTTCCACAAATCCACATTGTTCCTCACTTATTTCTGGTTTTATTTTATTCCTTACACGTCTCATGGTTATTCTTAGTAATATTTTCGTCATATGGCTCATAAGACTAATATTGCGGTGGTCTTCATAATCAGTGGCTCCTGACTTCTTCGGTATGGCTACAAAGATAGATTTTAGTAGATCCTCGGGTATGAGTCCAGTGTTATATATGTCATTGAGTAATTTTGTTATGACTTGTACTCCTAGCTCTCCTAATGCCTTTATCTCTTCGATTGTTATATTGTCAGGACCTGGAGCTTTGCCTCTTTTCATGTGTTGAATTGCGTCATCCACTTCGCTCTGCATTATTGGTGGTCCTGTGTCTTCATTTGAATTGTTTAATTCTGGTCTTTCATCATCATAGAGTTGACTGATATATTCTGTCCATCTTTCCATTGTCCAATATTCATAGCCCTACCAAAGAAATCGGGTGCGATTGAATGCAATGATCATAACCCTATGTGTCATATGACTAAGATATTACTAAGAATAATCCTGCAAAGAGTGCGAAACAAAATCAGTCCAGAAATTAGCTATGAACAGTGTGGTTTTGTTAGAGATAAAGGAACAAGCAATGCCATTTACATCATAAGATCTTTAGTAGAAAGAGCCATAGAGGTAAAAACAGATCTATACCTATGTTTTATAGATTACACTAAGGCATTTGACAAAATAAAGCACCAAGAAATAATCAACATTTTAGAAAGCATAAACATAGACAGCAAAGATCTAAGAATAATAAAGAACATGTACTGGCAACAAAGCTGAATATTTTGACTTTGGCTGAGACAACTTTTCTAGTACATTACAACATTCTATTAATATTTTAGTTCGTGTTAGTCTGGCTTGTTGCAGGAGCTACTGAGTTAAGTGCTCTGTGCACACCGTGAGCTGTGCGTTTCATCAGTTTTGATCATGTTCCGATATTCCAGTTGTTTACGATGAATGCTGATACCGTATGACGGGGAACAGTTGGTCGTGTTCACTTTCTGTGCGGTTTCGCCTTATGTCTTTTGGCGTGTGCTGAGACTGCTATGATGGGGACTACAGCTACCTTTCTTTGTTTGGGAGATGAGTTAGTAATTCGGATGATTCCACGGGCACGGGCGGTTGAGCAATTATGGATTTTAATTCGTCTGCAGTGATACCGGGGCCTTCCATAACCAAATAACCAAATGTTCTGGCAACAAACAGCGGCCATAAGAACCGGAAACCAATTGGGAATGTTTCAACAAATAAAACATGGTGTTAATAAGGTTGTGTGCTGTCACCAGATTTGTTTAATATTTATAGTGAAATTATTTTAAGATCCATAAGGGGCATGTCTGGAATAACAATTGGAGGTCATAATATAAATAATCTAAGGTATGCTGATGATACAGTCTTAATCACTAAGACTGAAAATGAGTTACAAGAAATGTTGGACATTATAGTGAAAGAAAGCAAAAATAAAGGACTCAGTCTTAATAGCAAAAAGACAGAGGTAAAGGTAACAACAAAGAAAAAGACATCACCTCAGTGAAAAATAAAGACAAGTGGAACAATATTAAAACAGGTAAATGAATTTAAATATTTGGGAACTTTGTTAACCTCAGATGGAAGATGTACAAAAGAGGTGAGATGCAGAATGGCTCAAGCAAAAGCAGCTTTCCAAAAAATGAGGAAAATACTATGCAATCCATTTTTGACAATAGAAACAAGAAAAAGAGTTCTTAAATGTTACGTAGAGCCAGTTTTAACATATGGATGCGAATCACGGACAATAGGACAACATACAAGAAAATCACTGGAGTCTGTAGAAATGTGGTTTTACAGAAGAATATTGAGAGTACCATGGACAGCTAAGAAGAGTAATGAAAAGATGTTTTGAGAGAGGTCAAAGCAAAAAGAGAGCTAATTTCCAATATTAGGAAGAGACAATCATCATTTTTTGGCCATGTAATGAGAAGAGAACAGCTTGAATATATTGTAACAACTGGAAAAATTGAGGGACCAAGAGATAGAGGGAAGCAAAGAGAAAAAATAACAGACAGCTTAAGAGAATGGCTTGGCAGAAGGTCAATAACAGAAATGATAAATAGCTGCCGAGATCGAAAGTTGTGGAGGGACATGATCACCTACGCCACTAGGCCCGGTACTTGATGATGAAGGCGAAGGACAACGCCAGTTATATCTCAAGCCCGCGGACTGAGAGGGTTTTCCCGAAAATACCCTATGCTTGTGACGTCTTCAGCTTTGCGAACCTTATACGGGTGACGTCATTTTACTCACAACCGCGCTGCTCGCAATGCTGAAAACGTCACAAGCTTTGGGCGATCCTTTTGAGCCGCGGGCTAAAGATATTGCTGGCGTTGTTCCGAATCTGAAATATTCAAATGGGCGTCGACCAAAGGGAGAGCGCTCTGTTTACTTGTAACTTTTCTAACTTTTACCTGTTGGTAAACAATGAATCAGGAAGTGGTTTGTTCTGTAACCTTTACTATCTCCCTGTAGCTGCTGGAGACCAAACTAACCCTATTATTTCATCCGTGTGAATATATTGATCAACAAAGATCGTTATACTGTAATAAAGATCTAGCTACCGTTTTGTTAATACTTATTCACAGTCATGATGCTGGACGACTTTGCTATAATGAAGTTGGATATAGACAAGAAACTTGAGAAAGTAGGAACATCGAATTCGTTATATAAGTATTAATTATTAATAATTAATGTAATTACTGTCACAGTGTCACTATTATATATATACACACACACATTAATTTGCACACATATACATTAATGTATTTTTTGTTCATTGTTAATATCAAAGACAAAACTGTCTTTTTATTTTTTTTAAATTTCTCAACGGTTTTATGACCCACTCGATGTACAGTTGAGTTCCAGGCCAACATTTTCATGGCAGATAAATGAGATATTAACTTATGATAAAGTCATGATATCATAATAAATAATAATTTTTAAAAATGTAATACATGCATTTTCAATTATTGTATTTTGTTTCTCATTTATTTTGCAACGTAATAACAGTGTTATTGTGTAATAACACTATCACTTGTTTAGCAGACTATTTCTATCTATCTATCTATTGACCTTAGAGCCGTAGCCGGCCCATAGGGCAGGGTATAGACCCAGATACTCTTTCTCTTATCTAAATTTGTATCCTTGCAGTTTTAAATTCTTGTAAAGATCTTTTAAAAAATCTCGCTATTTGTCTCTGTTCTGTGCAAGCAACTCTATCTCATTGAGGAAACCGATTCCTTCTTGCCTCTCTCATCAATGTTCTTCTCAGTGGTCTCACTGGGTCGGCCTCATTTCCTATTACCTATTGTTTCCTACATAAGGGCTTGCTTTGTTATTTGGTTATTATCTCTCCTCATCACATGTCCAACATATGACCATCATCTTTTCTTGATTACTGAAGATATTAGTGGTTGATTGGCGATTTCTCTAATTTCCTCGTTTGTTTTGAATTCTTTCCACGCTATACCAAGTATTTTCCTTAGACATTTATTTTTGAATGCGTTCAACTTTGTTTCTATGTCTCTTTTTGTTTTCCAGCTTTCACACGCATACGTAAGGGTTGATAGTACATTTGATTTGAATAGTCTACATTTTGTGTTTGTGCTGATGAGTTTTGATTTCCACAACTTTTCAAGGCTTCTGAAAGACATTGCTGCTTTAGTTATTCTGATTCTAATTTCTTTACTTGTATTCCCTTCCCGATCAATGTGACTTTCAAGATAGATAAAGTGATTGATCTTTTCCACTGGTTTGTTTTCCATGTATATTCTGTCACCTATCGGAATTAACAGACTATTTGCTTCTTTGATAATAAACCACCCTTAGAAATCATGAGACACATCACACTGACAGTAAATTTTCAACAAACGAACAAAACTTAGATTGTTCAACTTCTGTGTGATACCAGTGCTAACATATGGATGTGATACCAGTGCTAACATATGGATGTGATACCAGTGCTAACATATGGATGTGATACCAGTGCTAACATATGGATGTGATACCAGTGCTAACATATGGATGTGATACCAGTGCTAACACATGGATGTGATACCAGTGCTAACATATGGATGTGATACCAGTGCTAATGTGATACCAGTGCTAACATATGGATGTGATACCAGTGCTAACATATGGATGTGATACCAGTGCTAACATATGGATGTGATACCAGTGCTAACACATGGATGTGATACCAGTGCTAACATATGGATGTGATACCAGTGCTAACATATGGATGTGATACCAGTGCTAACATATGGATGTGATACCAGTGCTAACATATGGATGTGATACCAGTGCTAACATATGAATATGAAGCTGGAAATTCACACTGACTTTAGATAGAGATTAAATGCCTTTGAAAACAAATGTCTTCATAAGACCTCACACATAAGCTGGAAGGGATCCATTTCCCATGAACTGAGAATAGATGATTAAGTGTCAAGCTTTATAAGAAAAAGGCGTTGGAAATACATCGGTCATATGCTGAGAATGAATGAAGAAAGACTTCCCGTCAGGCATTCATGTGGAGACCGTGTGGTAAAACAAAAACAAGGCAGACCAAGAGAATCCTTAAGCATAACAATTACTAGGAAAGGCTCAACCATGAGAATCAACCATAAGTTTATAATCAACCAATATTTTATTTATAATTAACCATAAATTTATATTCAATAAAATAAAGAATAATTATTTTGGAAGAAAAATTTAATAAGAGAAGGAGAAAGAGAGAAAAAGTTTCAGTTTGAAGGTACACAAGCAGGAAGACAGTGTGAATGTTGTGAAATATGGGAGTGAAGAAACATTGTTATCTAGCATAAATGTTCCACACATAGCAAAGAATAATATGTTGAAGATTAATTTCAGTAAGTCGTATATCAAGATCGCCTTTGATATGATATGTGTACAGACACTTTTGTATGAGAGAAGATCTGGACTGGAAAGAGCAATCAGCTCATGTTTGAAAGGAATTTATAAGAAGTCAAGACATGACAATGATGTGTATAGAGTTTCATCAAACTTATCATGCTTTGCTTCTGTGTTTCCAATATAAAGTGTTTATGAAACAGGCAAATAATTGCAGTGCTGCGGTAAAGCTGGTAGAAGGAGCAAGTTATGGGGGGGGGGTAACATACACTCCTACAAGGTATGGTGACAGTTTTACAAAAAAAGGAACACAACAAAATACTGATATTTTGTTGGCATAACTGTAGCCTTCCTCAGAAAATGAGAACACAAATGGACAATAAAATAAAGATAAACGCTACTACATCTAGAATGAGCACAACAAGAAGAAATAAAAAGAGGGATGATGAAACGAAAGAGAAATGTGCTACATATTGAAGGATAAAAAATAGATAATATGTGAAAAATAGTAAACTAAAATTTATCTAAATTTAAACTGAGACTTAACTGATGCAAGATCCTAAAGCTTCCAACGAGTAGATGACTGTGAGTCGAATAGGATTAGATGTGAGAGGGGGAGTGGGAAAATCAGTCACATGATTAGACAAGAAGTCAGACGAGATTGGAAGGCGGTAGAGTGAAGTGTGAGATGTAACTAAGGTGACAAGAAGATAAATGAGGCATAATAGTTGGATTATGGAGGACTGATTTACAAGATGATATATTGTTAGACAGGAGTAGTAGTAAAGCAGCTACATAAATAATGGAATATAAAGTGGCAGAATATGTATTGATAAGGATAATAAATGTAAGTGGAGAAAGGGCAAACAATAGCAGTGATGCTGTAATTATAAATATAAGTTGTCTAAATAGGGATCATAATATAAAATGATTACCCTACACTTCATTTTTTTCCACAAGTAGTGCTTTAAGGAGTCTATCTATTGACCTTTCGAGCCGTAACCGGCCCATAGGGCGTAGACCAAGATACACCTTCTCCTATATGAATTTTTGTTCTAGCAGTTTTCTTTTAAAGATATTTTATCAAATCTCGCCATCTGTCTCTGTTCTGTGCAAGCAGTTCTATCTCATTGAGGGAGCCGATTCCTGCTGCTCTTGCCTCTCTCATCAATGTTCTTCTCAGTGTCTCCCTGGGTCTTCCTCTTTTTCTTTTACCTGTTGTTTCCCATATGAGGGTTTGCTTTGCTATTCGATTATTATCTCTTCTCATCACATGTCCAACGTATGACCATCGTCTTTTCTTGATTACTGAAGATATTAGTGGTTGATTGGCGATTTCTCTAATTTCCTCGTTTGTTTTGAATTCGTTCCATTCTATACCAAGTATTTTCCTTAGACATTTATTTTCGAATGCGTTCAACTTTGTTTCTATATCTCTTGTTGTTTTCCAGCTTTCACACGCATACGTAAGGGTTGATAGTACATTTGATTTGAATAGCCTAAGTTTTGTGTTTGTGCTAATGAGTTTTGATTTCCACAACTTTTCAAGGCTTCTGAAAGACATTGCTGCTTTAGCCAGTCTGATTCTAATTTCTTTGCTCGTATCCCCTTCTCGATCAATGTGACTTCCAAGATAGATAAAGTGATCGATCTCTTCTACTGGTTTGTTTTCCATGTATATTTTGTCACTTGTTGGAATTAAACTTTTCATGACTTTAGTCTTTTCATGATTGACCTCAAGCCAATTTTGCTGGCTATTGATGATAGTTCATTTGTGTTTTCCTGCATCGTTTTTATCTGACTGCTGATGAGAACTATGTCATCAGCAAAGTCGAGGTCCTCCAAATGGTCTCCTTGTATCCATTCGATGCCTTTATTACCAGTGCAGCATTTCTTCATTATGAAGTCCATAACAATTCCAAATAACAAGGGCGATAAAATACATCCTTGTTTAACCCCAGTTTCTCTGCTAATTTACACATTCTGTATCAGGTCTACGTTTCATTAACAACATCGTTTTTACGATAGCGGCTTGTTAAACCTCTGATCAACGGTTCTATACCAAGCCGGAGAAAAATAATTCCTCCATTTTGGAAACAACCGGAAACCAAGGAGTAGACCTTTAAGGAGTAGAGAAAGAAATTACAATCAGAATAGCAAAGGCAACAATGACTTTCAGAAACCTTGATAAATATGGAAATCATAAATTAAAATACACAAACACAAAGTATGTTCAGGATTTTCAAATCAAATGTATTATTCACCCTTACTTATGTATGGATGCGAGAGTTGGAAAACAACTAAAGAAATAAGAAATAAACTGGAGACTGCCAAACATTCAGCAAACTATGGCCTCAGATCTGAGCAAAATGTGCATTGATTGCTAACAACAACCCTCGTCCCCTGATCTCATGGAAGACATAGAACACCAGCTGACTGGTCACTCTCATTGTTGTTCACACAATATGGTAAAGGTATTTCTATAGCACATCATGCAACTATGAAGGAAAGGAAGTCCATGCTACAAATATGTTTTTTTATAGCTGGATCAATAAGGTGTTTGTTTGTGAAGTTTTTTCGACTTATTTTTTTACAGTATGGGATAGCTAGTCCCATGCCCAACCTCCTTTCTCGTCTCTTACGAACATGCCTGGTAGGGTACAGCTATATTATGAGAAGTAATAAAGCCAAGACACAAGAAGCTTACACAGAGGTGAACAAAGAAGTGAGAAGATGCATTAAAGGGGATAAGAAGAAATATATAGACGAACTAGCTAAAGCGGCAGAAGAAACCGCAAATAAAGGGAATATGAAAGAACTGTACAACAGAACAAAGAAATTAAGTGGAAAATACAAACAGATCAATGCCTTTAAAGATAAGAAAGGAAATCTGCTTAGTAACATAAGGGAACAAATGGAGAGATGGAAAGAGCACTTTGAAGAACTTTTGAACAGACCCGGCTCAAATAATCCTCCAGACATACTATCAGCAGAAGAAGAGTTACACGTTAACAATGGAAAACCAGGCAAAGAAGAAATAATGAAAGCCATCAAGTTATTAAAAATGGCAAAGCCACAGGACCAGATGAAATTCCTTTGGAAGCCATCAAAACAGATATTAACACCTCTACCAAGATGCTACATAATCTATTAGATAAATTCAAGAGAGGGAAGAAATACTGAAAGACTGGAAAGAAGGTTATATGATCAAACTACCAAAGAAAGGAAGTTTACAGGAGTGCACAAATTATAGGGGAATTATGCTACTATCAGTGCCAGGAAAAATATTAAGCAGAATCATTCTGGAGAGACTAAAAGAGGCCATAGAGAAACATGTGAGAGATGAACAAGCAGGTTTTAGAAAGAACAGATCATGTGCTGATCAAATAATTACTCTAAGTATAACAGTTGAACAAAGTTTAGAACTAAAATCCCCACTTTATATTGGATTCTTAGATTACGAAAAGGCATTTGATAGTTTAGACAGAAGAATGCTTTGGAAGTGCTGAGCCATTACGGAATCCCCATAAAGTTTATTAACCTGATAAAAACAATGTATGAAGGAACGAAATGTAGTGTGGTGCATGAAGGACATCTTACAGAAGCATTTGAAATAAGAACAGGAGTAAGGCAAGGATGCCTTCTGTCTCCATTTCTCTTTCTTCTGGCCATAGTTTGGCTTATGAAAATAACCCAAAACAACAAAAATGGAATCCAGTGGTCACTGGCAAAGCAACTGATGATTTAGACTTTGCTGATGACATAACTCTCCTATCACACAGCCATCAACAGATGCAGGATAAAATGAGCATACTTGATGAGAGATCACAACAACTAGGACTGAAGATTAATAAAGATAAGACCAACATTATAAGAATTAATGCAATTGGCAATAACCAAATAAAATTAGGAGAAATACCTCTACTAGACGTACAATCGTACATATATCTGGGCAGTAATATAGATAAAGAGGGAGGAACAGAAAATGATACCAAAATAAGGATATCAAAAGCAAGAGGAGCTTTTGTTGCACTGGGAAACATATGGAAATCCAAAGAAATTAGGTTAAATTATTATCATCGAGTGCCTTCTCCGCAACGAAGGTTGGCTACCATGGATCACCATTCTACTCTGTTTCTTTCTTTGATGGCGCAGGCTGTCATAGATTGACTTGTCCATCTTTGATGTTACTCGTCATGTTAGTCTTGGTCTGCCTCTGCCTCTTTTACCTTGTATTTTCCCTTCCAATATTACTTTTAGTATGCTGTTGTGTCTTTTAACATGCCCCAAAAATTTCATTTATCTTGTCTTAATTGTATTTAGTAGTTCTCTTTTTATTTTCAGTTGTTTTAAAACTTCATCGTTTATTTTCTTTTCTTTCCATCCAATTCTACCTATTCTTCAATAAATCCACATTTCAAAGGCTTCAATTTTCTGTTCTGTTTTCTTGTTTAATGTTCAGGTTTCTGCATCATACAGGAATACTGAGAAGATGTAACATTTTGCCATTCTTAGTTTCAGCCCTGCTGATATTTGTTTTGTTGTTAGTATATTTTTCATGGCATTAAAATTACTTTTTGCTATACCTATTCTTTTGTTTATTTCAATTTCACATTTTCCATCATTGGTTATAGTATGTCCCAGGTAGTTGTAGCTCTGGGCTGTCTCCAGGTGTATTCCTCAACTGTGATATTTAATTGTAGGTCTTGAGAATTTTCTTTGTTTATGATCATAGTTTTAGTCTTTTTGATATTCATAACTAGTCCATATTTTTTACTTGTTATGTTTATCACATTAAGCAATTGTTGTAGGTCTTTAGGATTTTCTGCTAGTAGTACAGTATCATCAGCATATCTTAGGTTATTGATTATCTTAAATATGTTAGGTTATTGATTATCTTAAATATCTTAGTTAAATACAAAAATAAAAATTTTCAACTCCAATGTTAAGTTCTTCAGTAATAAAGAAAACACGATGGTCATATGTTGGACATGTGATCAGAAGAGATAATAACTGAATAGTAAATCAAGCCCTCATGTGGGAAACAACAGGTAAGAGGAAAAGAGGAAGACCCAGAGAGACACTGAGAAGAACATTGATGAGAAAGGCAAGAGCAGCAGGAATCGACTCCCACAATGAGATAGAGCTGCTTGCACAGAACAGAGACAAATGGCAAGATTTGATAAAATATCTTTAAAAGAATTGAAAACTGCTAGAACAGAAATTCAGATAGAAGAGGGAGCATCTTGGTCTACGCCCTATGGGCCGGCTATGGCTCGAAAGGTCAATAGATAGATAGATAAAATGTTAAGTTGGTCTATTATATGGATGTGAAACATGGAGAACAACAAAATTGACAATCATGAAGATACAGACTTTCATTAATGGATACTTACACAGAATAAGAGAATGGAAATGGCAGGACAAAATCGCTAACATAAAATTATGGAAATGTACCAGTCAAATACCAGTGGATAAAGAGATACAGTGAAGACGATAGCGCTGGATAGGACATACACTGTGGAAGCCAACTGAGAGTATTACACAACAGACCCCTTTTTGGAATCCCCAGGGGAAAAGACAAAGAGGAAGACCAAGAATTCTTGGAGAAGACAGATAGAAGTAGAGATGAAGATGATGGGGAAGACATGGAATGATCTAAAAGAATGGCAAAAAACAGAACGACTTGAAAGTGTTTGTTGAAGACCTATGTTCCACAGGGAGCTAAAAAAAGGTAGAAGAAGAATAAGGTGTTTCTATCTAGAAGTTAAACAGAGCCATAGATCTTAGAAGCAGTGGTCTCTTCAATATGTGCCATTTGGCACGCAAGGTTTCTATTTTTGAGATTATGGTTCTGCCCTATGTGCCGTCTTCGGTTCAAAAGGACAATAGATAGATAGATCTATAAGTTAACTCTTTGTATTCATGTAGCAATGGCCTTAGACCATATCAACACAAGATATGACTCAGTGACGTTGCAACATGTGACTGTGGAGCAGTCAAACAAACTCCAGAACATACACTACAGACTGCAGCACTCTCAACACCATTAGAACACAAATATGGCCCACAGAAACAATGACAAGTTATGGGTGATGACCTTAAACACATCTTGTTCGTGACCCAAGCTGGTCTAAATGTCTGAATGTATAGCAGTAGCTGATAACTGGAGAAGAAGAAATGCAACAAATCCACAGTGCTACTTCCTTAAGCTACTTCCTTGTCACTGTAAGTAAAAGTGAAGAGCCCTGTCACGCCTAGTGGTGTATAGGGAATATGGTGTTAGTGACCATAAATTTTACAGACATTCAGCACATGATTTTTGGGGTAATGTTGTCGGTATTATGCCCGTGCCGCTTTACTTTCCCAGAAAAAAATTTGGTACCCATTTAAGGCTGGGTGAACATGGAAGCTGTCAGTTGGGATCAAACCCTACCTCTTGTCCTTTGTAGTCCAGTTCACTAACCACTGAGCTATCACAGCTCCCTTTGTCACTGTAAGCTATTCTAATATTCCTCCATATCCAGTAGATGTCACTTTAGTTAAGGATCTTTTTTTCTGAAAGTCTTTTCTGTTTCTCTCAAGTCCATTGTCTGTTTTCTTATACCAAGATGGTTGTGGTTTAAAAAAACAACATTTTAATATTAAAGAAGATGACACTTTTCAGGAGGAAGCAAATCTGAGCCAACTTCGTCAGTGTCTCGGAATGTATGACAGCAGCACCACTAGAATGGTTGGCATTCTGAACAGTTTTGAAGAAAGACTCCAGATCTGGAGAAGACAATCGTTCCTGTGTACAGTGAGACAGAGAACTTAAGGAGAAGACAAGAAAGTATCCTTTATCAATAAAGATATGTATGTGTGTGTGTGTGTATATATATACACACACACAGACACACACACACATGCGTGCATGCGCGCACACACACACACACACACACACACTTACTTTTATATAAATATATATTTTCATTGTAATACCATATATTTATAAAACTCTCAGTGTAAATAGCTGTTTCTTAACACTTGACTCCTATGTGACATTTTGGTAAAGTGTAAAGTCAAATTAAAAATTTTAGCTATTTAGTTATTTAATTTCAAGCTGATTCTTTTAAGCAAATTGAGTTATTGAGTTATTTGCGGGTCATCATCATTGCACTCCGAACATGTCCATAGGTGCTCAGATCCCCTCCTCAGCAAGTCCAGCAGTGTCCAGCATCCGACGACTCTAGTTCTATGTTGGTTGATAAGTCTTCTTACACGGCCACTAAGTTTCTCATTTCTGGCTTTGCCCATCTTAACTCCCATTTCCATCATCCGAAGAAGTGACATGGATTTGTGTTTGTCGAAGTCCTGTGCTCTTCCCACATCTCAGAGGGCATTGATGATGTCCGCCAGATCCATTGGTTGCCTGTTCTCAACAACAGCGCAGCCAGCCAACCTGTCCGCTCTTTCATTTCCCTGTACTCCTGCATGTCCAGGGACATAGACAAAGGTGACCTAACGTATTTTGGACTTCTGCAATGACTCTACCCATTGCATGCGTACAGAGCCCGCCTCCACTTTTTTTATCATGCTCATCGAATCACTTAATATACATACGTGGGTGTAGTCTTGTGACTCTAACCATTTGAATGCCTTGGCCATTGCCATCACCTCCATTGTCATGCTACTCGTGGTCATGACATATGCACCACTGTCTTCTTTGACTATTCTGTCTGCCGAGCGTGCTGTAAATGCCCATGCACTTCTTTGGTGTCGTCTTACAGATCCGTCTGTATAGGTGACTGCATCATTCTCATCGGTGTTATCACAGATGAGACCGTTGACCTCAGCATTAACCATGACCGGGTTCTGTTTCCTACTTTTGCTGTCATGTGTAACAATACACGAGAAAGTCCCCTTGAATGACATAGGCACCGCTATCCACTCCTCACCAACGCTGATATTGGTAAGCCCACAGACCTGTTTGATGACATCTTCTGCTCGGCTCACCCATGATTTGCCTCTTTTTAGCCTGGCACCTTTTCCTGTATTGAGCATGTGGTGCAATGGATGCTCTTTATCTGTACTAATCTTCAGGTATGCTCATGCTCTCCAGATCTTGATTCTGTCATCCATGGTTGGAAAGTCAAGAAGATACCTCATTGCTACACAGGGAGTGTCCCTTGTACATCCCAAGATAATGTGCATGACTTCATTTTGTATTTTCTCCAGCCTATCAATTTGAGTCGTACTGACAGTAAGAATTGCCAGGGCATACTTGATTGGTGTGAGGACTAATTCCTGGAACAGAAGGGTAAGTAGCCTCTGCTCGATGTTGGCAGCTGCCATGACCTTCAAGGTGGCTAATCCTTTGCGGGATTTTGTTACCACATGGTTGATGTGGTCCTGAAACACAGGCTGTGATCAAACTTAACTCAGAGGTATGTTACCAACTTTTCCCTGGTCACCTCATCAGCTCCCATTCATACTACCAGTGTGGTCGTATTAACGATATGATATATTTTTAGCAAATATAGTCAGCAACCAAAAACAGTTAAACTTTCTCAACTAAAAGGAGTTGCTTTGATAACTGTTATATGCTGGAGATTAATGTACCCAGGATAGATACAAATTATTTCATAATATGAACTTTCATACTGTGACTCTAGAGGGAAGGCATAGCGCAGAGAAAAGAATACCTGGTGGAAGCAGAGATGCACAGTTGGGAACAGATTTAGGATATTTGGGAATAAAAGCTACATGTAGATCAGCAGTTGGAGAAATTTCATTTACAAAATCACAAGATACAGTGAAGTGTGTTGGTGTTTGGCTGCTTTTTAGTCCTTAGTTGTGGGAATATAAACAGATTGATAATAACTGTGGGATCAAGTCGTAGTATGTGTGCTGAAAGCAGTCTGCAACCCATAGTTGACTGCTGGTATCAGGGTCAGCTAACTGGTGTATGGGAATATACAAATCTTCATATTAACTGTAGAATCAAGATGCATGATCCATAACAACCCATAACTGACTGTAGGTACCAGGGAATCAATTCAGAGGAAAAGGTATGTTTACAGCACTCTGAAAAATGACAAAGAATCATATAATTTGGTTCTGTGGCAAGGAATTGTGCAGAGGAGTACGGGTTTGATCCTGCTTTGTTTTTTTTTTTACGTTGATTATTTTTTATGTTTTTCCGAGTGTTGTAAACATACCTCTTTCCCTAAAATTATTCTCTCAGCAATTCATAGCTGGCTGCTTGTGTCAGGGTCAGCAAACCAGATCTAACCAAGACTATAGTCCACCATGGGGGACCGGTTGGTCTCGAGGCAAGGCGCCAACCTCAAGACAGAGAGGTTGTGGGTTCAAATCCCGGCAACACCGTTGGGATTTTTATTTATGATTTCTCTCTGTGGTAACTATCCCTGGTCTCAGCAGCGAGGCCCGGCTTGAAACATCAATTACTCATCGACGGAAAAAAATATGAGTACCTCCAAAGTTGGAGTTATCTGCTTGTGCAGTGAGGGACCCCTGTGCACACTGCTGCCAGGGAAAATGGATTAACACACAAAATTCAGTTCCTAGTCTCTAGGGACTTCATCAGAGGTAAAAGCTGGCGAACGAAAAAAAAAAATAGTCCACCACCTCATTGTGATCTCAGAAACAGATTACTCAACTTGGCTATGAAGGACAAGGCAAACCCAATCACAGAAAAGAATGGCAAAAGTGAATGTACGACGCTAAAATAAAATGTTGTGCTGTTTTCATGGTGAGAAAATAATAAAATGAAGAAAATATTAAATGTTGTTTAAGATGTTCTATTTTTTTATTTACCTAATCTGACCAATTCTATTTAAAAAAAACAAAAAAACCAACTTTTTAGCTGAGTGGTGTATCTTTGTTATTGTTCTTATACAAAATATTTATGTCATTATTTATCATGAGTTATTGGTACTCAGATTTACTATAGTTCATTCATAGATCCTTAACTCTGTAGATATTGAAAAAACTGCTCACTCCTTGGACAATGTTCTCAGTTACTACCATACAGCCAGAGATGTTGAGGAAACAGTCAAAGAAGGGTGAGTTCATGTGTACGTGCATGTCTGTGGATCTGTGTGCTTGTCTGTGTGTATGGTGTATGTATGTTATTTACTAAATTGCAAATTATTTTTACTCATGTCCAGACTATTCTACTCTCTGTCTTGACTGTACAACAATGGAGTTGCCAGGTTTACATTTATAAACTGTAAATAAATTATATTTGATTTATTTTCAAGCTTAAGTGTGGAGAATTTATAGAAATGAACCATCAGTTTCATCCTCTAGATGAAAATCATAATATTTTAATATGAATCTTTATACATTTTCAAGAATGTCAAATAAAATAATTGGTGGCACACACCGAAAAATCTACTAGCCAGATTGAAAATCCAGTAAAAATCCATGCAGAGAGAACAGAGAAAAACTTGTTAGACTACAAATGGTAGCTACAATGTAACTTGCATTGTGAACAAAGAAGTAAAATAGTTCATATTGTTGAGTCATAGTGTTTTATCAACCACTTGATTTTCACATGTCATTAGCATTGATATATATCTTATATTTTAATTTATACTTTTTTTTCTGTTTTAAATTTAATTAAACATATATTTTTTTACAGCGTGAATTTTTCAAAATAAGGCAATGACACATGACTGTACTTGAACCAATGTAATCTTTGATAAAATGTGTTAGGCAGATATCAATAAAAATAGTCATGTTCTAACCCAAAGGCTGACAAATCTAATACTATTTGTCCAGCAGTGTAGCATAGTATTAAAGTATTGGCATGGTGACAAAGTGAATAAATAAAGGTGTAAATGCAGCTTGGCTCTCCATTCATTTAAGCTGGTAAAAGAATGGGTACCTTGCCACTCTCAATATACAAACATATTGCCACCCTCTATATACAAACATATTGCCACCCTCTATATACAAGCATATTGCCACCCTCTATATACAAACATATTGCCACCATCTATATACAAACATATTGCCACCCTCTATATACAAACATATTGCCACCCTCTATATACAAACATATTGCCACCCTCTATATACAAACATATTGCCACTCTCTATATACAAACATATTGCCAACCTCTATATACAAACATATTGCCACCCTCTATATACAAACATATTGCCACCCTCTATATACAAACATATTGCCACCCTCTATATACAAACATATTGCCACCCTCTATATACAAACATATTGCCACCCTCTATATACAAACATATTGCCACCCTCTATATACAAACATATTGCCACCCTCTATATACAAACATATTGCCACCCTCGATATACAAACATATTGCCACCCTCTATATACAAACATATTGCCACCCTCTATATACAAAATATTACCACCCTCTATATACAAACATATTGCCACTCTCTATATACAAACATATTGCCAACCTCTATATACAAACATATTGCCACCCTCTATATACAAACATATTGCCACCCTCTATATACAAACCTATTGCCACTCTCTATATACAAACATATTGCCACTCTCTTTATACAAACATATTGCCACCCTCTATATACAAACATATTGTCACCCTCTATATACAAACCTATTGCCACCCTCTATATACAAACATATTGCCACTCTCTATATACAAACATATTGCCAACCTCTATATACAAACATATTGCCACCCTCTATATACAAACATATTGCCACCCTCTATATACAAACCTATTGCCACTCTCTGTATACAAACATATTGCCACTCTCTTTATACAAACATATTGTCACCCTCTATATACAAACCTATTGCCACTCTCTATATACAAACATATTGCCACTCTCTTTATACAAACATATTGCCACCCTCTATATACAAACATATTGCCACTCCCTATATACAAAAATATTACCACTCTCTAAATACAAACATATTGCTACCCTCTATATACAAACATATTGCCACCCTCTATATACAAACATATTGCTACCCTCTATATACAAACATATTGCCACCCTCTATATACAAACATATTGCTACCCTCTATATACAAACCTATTGCCACTCTCTATATACAAACATATTGCCACTCTCTTTATACAAACATATTGCCACGCTCTATATACAAACATATTGCCACTCCCTATATACAAAAATATTACCACTCTCTAAATACAAACATATTGCTACCCTCTATATACAAACATATTGCCACCCTCTATATACAAACATATTGCTACCCTCTATATACAAACATATTGCCACCCTCTATATACAAACATATTGCTACCTTCTGTATACAAACATATTGCCACTCTCTATATACAAATATATTGCCACTCTCTTTATACAAACATATTGCCACCCTCTATATACAAACATATTGTCACCCTCTATATACAAACCTATTGCCACCCTCTATATACAAACATATTGCCACTCTCTATATACAAACATATTGCCAACCTCTATATACAAACATATTGCCACCCTCTATATACAAGCATATTGCCACCCTCTATATACAAACCTATTGCCACTCTCTATATACAAACATATTGCCACTCTCTTTATACAAACATATTGCCACCCTCTATATACAAACATATTGTCACCCTCTATATACAAACCTATTGCCACTCTCTATATAAAAACATATTGCCACTCTCTTTATACAAACATATTGCCACCCTCTATATACAAACATATTGTCACCCTCTATATACAAACATATTGTCACCCTCTATATACAAACATATTGCCACCCTCTATATACAAACATATTGCCACTCCCTATATACAAACATATTGCCACTCTCTATATACAAACATATTGCCACCCTCTATATACAAACATATTGCTACCCTCTATATACAAACATATTGCTACCCTCTATATACAAACATATTGCTACCTTCTATATACAAACATATTGCCACCCTCTATATACAAACATATTGCCACTCTCTATATACAAATATATTGCCACCCTCTATATACAAACATATTGCCACCCTCTATATACAAACATATTGCCACCCTCTATATACAAACATATTGCCACCCTCTATATACAAACATATTACCACCCTCTATATACAAACATATTGCCACCATCTATCATCATCATGTGCCATACCGGTTGGCGTAGGTGATCATGTCCCTCCTTAATCTTCTATTTACAGTGCATCGTATCAGTTCTGTTGTTGACTGTTTTCCATGTCATGACACCAAGCTATCCAGTATTTTCTCTCCTTGTCAACCTCTGTCTCTCTTTCCTTTTATTTTGTTAGTTGTAACAAAGTATTCTAACTTTCCTCTTCTCATGATATGCCCGAAAAACGTTGATTGCTTCTTTCTGATGTTTTTTAAGAGCTCCCTTTTTGTGTTGGCCTCTTTGAGAACTTCCTCATTGGTCTTTTTAGCTGTCCAGGGAACTTTCAACATTCTTCTGAGAAATCCCATCTCTGTGGCCTCTAATCGTCTTTCATTTGTTTGTCTACTGTCCATGATTCGCTTCCATAGGTCAGAATTGGTTCTATATAGCACCGATGAACTCTCTTTCTCATTCTTATTGACATAGATTTGTTGCATAAGATATTTTTCATTTTCTGAAATGCCATTTTGGCCTGAGCTATTCTGCTTTTTATTTCTGTGGTGCATCTCCCATCTGATGTAATTATTGTGCCCAAGTATTTGAAACGTTGCACTTGTTTCAGATTTGTCTCGTTTATTTTTATGCTGCATGATGGTGGTGATTGTTTCTTCGATATAACCATTACCTTTGTTTTCTTACTATTCAGACTGAGACCTTTCTTGTTGCTTTCTTTTACTATTATGTCTATCATTTCTTGTAGTTCATTCTCTGTCTCTGCTATTAAGACTGTGTCATCCGCATATCGCAAATTATTTATGTTGTGACCGTTGACTTCAATTCCTTGCCACCATCTATATACAAACATATTGCCACCCTCTATATACAAACATATTGCCACTCTCTATATACAAACATATTGCCACCCTCTATATACAAACATATTGCCACCCTCTATATACAAACATATTGTCACCCTCTATATACAAACATATTGTCACCCTCTATATACAAACATATTGCCACCCTCTATATACAAACATATTGCCACTCTCTAAATACAAACATATTGCCACCCTCTATATACAAACATATTGCCACCCTCTATATACAAACATATTGCCACCCTCTATATACAAACATATTGCTACCCTCTATATACAAATATATTGCCACCCTCTATATACAAACATATTGCCACTCTCAATATTACAAACATATTGCTACCCTCTATATACAACACAATGTTACATTTTTATGGAAAAACATGTTTTGTTATGCCCCATTAGTCTCTATCAATTATACAAATGAGAAAAAATAACTTTCAACCATTTGTACTTTTCTCCGCTATTTCTCGCTATATAACTCTTTCCATATGTTTTGCCGCACTGTTCGCCATGCCGATTTCAGCAACTTACTTTTTGCCACATAGTGCGCCATGCTCAATTTGTTTAGTGTGAATGCCATCAGACCATATTCTTTTTATATGTCTTGTATCATCTTGATATTGGTGAAATCTAATACCTTGTTCAATTATCTAAAAATTCATATATAATATGTTATATGTTAGATAAATATGTACATTGATTCTTAAAACCATGAACAATTTTGTCTCTGAAATCTCTTCCGTTGCGTCAATGAAAAGCTTCTATATGGAAAGAGTTAGAGAACTTGACAAGAGAGATATGTTAATTACTGTCAATGCTTGTTTTAATAGAGATGATCAATGTTGAAACCAAGTAGAGACTAAGAAATGGAAGTCAAGCATTAAGACTGTAAAACTGGTTGCCTAAGAGGATAGAATAAAGATTTTGTTTAACAGGCAAGCTAGTGCTTGTATTTTGGGTACCATCTGTTGAGATGTACCGGGTATATGTCGATGAGAAAAGTATCTAGTAGTCATTTCTGTAACGGTCATCACATTATTTTTCTTTGTTTGAATCTCTGTGTTTGTTACTTATCTCCCTTATCTGTATTTAAACTTCATAGTACATTCTTAACTTTTATATACCAATTTGTAGACCTCCACTTTAAGAGATTGATGCCCAATGAAAGTTTCTCTAACCTACATTGTATTGTATCTACATCAATAGGCCAGCAGCCAGTGACCTTGAGACCTACATGACCTACTTAGAGAAAGTTCTAAAAGCCAAGAAATTTTTTGAGACTCACTGTCCGAACAGCAAAGAGTGTGCAGAAATTGTAAGTTTGGTCTGCATATTTTAAAAACTATTAAATTTTTTTTTTAGAAAAGCAAGTGTGACTGCATACTTCAGCATAAGATCATAAATACTAAGGTTTTTTTTCTTTTTTTTTTGAAAAGGGGGATTTAACCACTTCCATTTTTATGAGAATTTTTATGAAAAGGCGATGGTCATATGTTGGCCATGTGATGAGAAGAGATAATAACCGAATAGCAAAGCAAGCCCTCATATGGGAAACAACAGGTATGAGAACTAGAGAGACACTGAAAAGAACTTTGATGAGAGAGGCAAGAGCAGCAGGAATCGATTCCCTCAATGAGATAGAGCTGCTTGCACAGAACAGAGACAAATGGCGAGATTTGATAAAATATCTTTAAAAGAATTGAAAACTGCTAGAACAAAAATTCAGATGAAGGAGTATCTTGGTCTACGCCCTATGGGCCGGCTACGGCTCGAAAGGCCAATAGATAGATAGATAGATACAATACATGGCATTTGTAATCTTTCATTCTCCTCTCTCTTCTACAACACGATTAAGTTTTATCTAAAAACCTGGTTCAGCATACAATTCAGCAATTGTACTCATAACAACAAGGACCTTCTAAGTATTCTTGCATATCAGCTATCTATCTTTTGTTCGCCTGAAGTATTGTCTATATCTGCAATGTCATTTTCTGTATTATGTATAAACTTTACTGTCTTTGTAATTCTTGCAGTGGCCCATATAGTTTTGTTTGTGGTGTTGTATCAAAGAGCCAATGGATTTTCCTCAGTCTACTATATTCAGTGCAGTCTCAAAGTATGTGTTCAGCAGTCTGGGGTGCCTGTCCACATGTACATATAGTTGAGGTGCCGATCTTGAATGTTGTATACATGTGACTGTGGAGTCCTGTGTCATTGTGTCCTGTTCTGAGGCGTATAATGATATCTTGCTCCCATCTATTCATATTATGAAAGGCATCCTGATTTGGGACTTGTGGTCCTCTGATTGATTTGATTATCTATTTCTTCTGATGGTATTGCATATGATTAATTCACTTGCAGTAATTATAATTATATAATTGCAAATTGACACTTTCAGAATTTCCTATCACGTTAGATATACTGTCAATAATTAAACCAACTGAAAACGTTTATGATCAAGAATTACATAAACAAATTGATAGTGATTCCAAGACAGAGACATTGGCTAGAATTGTACAAATAACAACAGTAATACATCTCATATGGAAAGATCATAACATTACTCTCAGCTTCAAAATGAGACTGATGCTGTCCCTTGTTATATTATCTTTATAAATTTATTTTACATCATTTATCTTTATACATTTATTTTACATCATTTATTGTTATACATTTATTTTACATCATTTATCTTTATACATTTATTTTACATCATTTATCTTTATACATTTATTTTACATCATTTATCATTATACATTTGTTTTAAATTATTTATCTTTATACATATTTTAGATCATATATATTTATGCATGTGAAATATAAATCTTACAGAGCATAAAAAATAGAATAAAACTTTGGAGTAAGATGCCATTCTCTTTCTACTGGCCATAGATTGGATTATGAAAATAACTCAAAACAACAGAAGTGGAATCCAGTGGTCACTGACCAAACAATTTGATGATTTAGACTTTGCTGATGACATAGCTCTCCTATCACACAGCCATCAACAGATGCAGGATAAAATGAGCATACTTGATGAGAGATCACAACAGATAGGACTGAAGATAAGACCAACATTATGAGAATTATCACAGTTGGCAATAACCAAATAAAACTAGGAGAAATACCTCTACTAGACATACAATCTTACATATATCTGGGCAGTAATTTAGATAGATAGGGAGGAACAGAAAATGATACCAAAATAAGGATATCAAAAGCAAGAGGAGCTTTCATTGCACTGGGAAACATATGGAAATCCAAAGAAATTAGGTTAAATACAAAAATAAAAATTTTGAACTCAAATGTTAAGGCGGTCCTATTATATGACTGTGAAACATGGAGAACAACAAAATTGACAATCACGAAGATACAGACTTTCATTAATGGATGCTTACGCATAATAAAAGGATGAAAATGGCAGGACAAAATTACTTACATTGAATTATGGAAATGTACCAGTCAAACACAGTGGATAAAGAGATACAGCGAAGACAATGGCGCTGCATAGAACACACACTTTTATAACCTCAAAGAGCTGACAGATCTTGGTGAGAAAGAGAGAGAGAGCAACAAATAATGATCAAGCGTTACTGAAATATTGATAGCTAGATGCTAAACATTATACAAATAAATAATGGTCTGAGGGCTCATTAAAATATTGAGTAAACAGATGGGATCAGTGGGATCATAGGATTTACGCAGAAAGTGATCAGTGACACAGAACCTGACTGTTTGCATGATGTGGTTCAATGAATAGCAGCTGGTAAGATCTTAATCCACTTGCCAATGATGACCCTGAAATAGACTTGCCAGTTTGGCCAAGTAAAAAAGAAGTATCAAAAGGTAAGGGAACAAAGTGCTCAGAAAAATAATGCTGTTGGTTGTTTTTGTGTTGGGCCAAAGCTGCTGACATCACAGTTTGTGGCAAACCACATCACAGTACATTTATTCTCAAATAAAATGCTTTTAAGAGTGGATAAGGAAGTCAAGAAATTGATGCGGCATACACACAAATAATAAACAAGTTCAAGTTAGTTCCATTTAAGCTTAAGTCACAATGAAACACTTGCTGTTTTTTGTTCTTTTTTTTTTTACATACCATTTTAAAA
This sequence comes from Megaustenia siamemsis, assembly GCA_032433765.1. Lineage (NCBI taxonomy): Eukaryota > Metazoa > Mollusca > Gastropoda > Stylommatophora > Ariophantidae > Megaustenia > Megaustenia siamemsis. The sequence continues at coordinate 3,048,838 of JAVIAB010000117.1, read as the reverse complement.
ATCCGAAAGGCTTCATTATGTTCTTACTGCAAACTGTTGCTGAATATTCATTGTTTTGTTTATTATTTAGGAAAGAATTTTTGAAGACGGAAAAGATGCTCTTCATCATGAATTCAAGTCTTTACTGAATCGTCACGGTCGACCAGTGCCCCCCATAGCTATACTTGATCTTTTAAATACAGATGAGGGTAGGTTTTTTGTTCATTTGTTTGTGGATCTCAGTTCATGTTAAAGAAGTACAATTAAACTGTACCTTTAATCTGAATGAAGACCAACTAAACTGCAGCATGAATGTACTGCATGAAAACATCAAGTTATAAGAAAAAAAGGACAACCTAGGTAAAAAAGGATAGACAGAACCAGTCACTAAATAGTATATAAATATAACAGCAACTGAAGCTACATAATGAGGGCTGAGACACTTACCAGCAAATGAGTTGAGAGCAGTCAGTAATCCACAGTGGACTGCGTATGCTAAGATCAGTGAACAAGAGGCTGATCAATACCCTACTCCACCTCCTAGTGGTGCTCATGGAAACAGATTATCCAGCTGGCCATGCAAGAAGGGATTGAAGAGAGAAGGCAACCAGATGCTCTAGAGTGCCATGATGAGTTCAGATGTTTTGCACCAGTTGCATATATCACAGTTCTATTTCAAACTACAACACAATGCATTTATCTCCACTTAATGTCTTTTTAAAGCCACGATAGCTCAGTGGTTAGTGAACTGGACTACAAAGTACAAGAGGTCAGGTTCAATCCTGATCGATGGCTTCCAGGTTCACCAGCCTTAAATGGGTACCAGGTTTTTTCTGGGAAAGTAAAGCGGCACGGGCGTAATACCAACCACATTACTCAAAAAAATGTGCAGAAGGTCTATAAAAATTATGGTCACTAAAACCATATGGGAAAAATGGGTACCAGAGATTTTTCTGGGAAGTAAAGGTGGCCTGGTGTGATACTGACCACATCACCCAGAAATGTGCCGTGGTCATAGAAAAATATGGTCACCAACACCATATTTCCCATACGCCTAGCAAGGCATGGAGGGTATCTTTACTTTTTCTTAGACACCATATTCCTTATACGTCAGTTGGCGTGATGAGGCTTTGTACTTTTTTTTTAACTTTAATGTCTTTTTAAGAGCAGATGATGAAGACATCTATTTGTTTCTTTAGTACATCATGAGAAAGAGTAAAGAAGCAAGTTATATAACTACTGATGTTTAGGAAGATACATATAACTCCTCTCTGAAACACCCTGAGACACAATTGAGAGAGCAAAAGAAAGAAAGAAAGAAGGAGGATTTTAATCATAAATATGTGTTGGAGGGAAACATTTGTTTTAATTATTTTTTTTAAATGATAAAATTATTTCACTTCAGTGTGTATGGAAAGAAATAGTTATTATCATTATTATTGTCATCTGGTGTTATTTCCTCAAGCCAAGATGATTATGTCTCTCCACTTGTTCCACCCAAATAAATCACTTTAAAAACATCACAGAGATGCCAGGCCTAAACATTAATGGAAAGATAATCAATAACCTAAGATATGCTGATGATAATCTAATCATCATCATCATCATGTGCCATACCGTTTGGCGTAGGTGATCATGTCCTTCCACAATCTTCTATCTATAGTGCATTGTATCAGTTCTGTTGTTGACTGTTTTCCATGCCATGACACCAAGCTATCCAGTATTTTCTCTCTTTATCGTCCGTGATCTCTCTTTCCTTCTATTTTGCTAGTTGTAACCAAGTATTCCAACTTTCCTCTTCTCATGATGTGCCCGAAAAATGTTGATTATTTCTTTTTGATGTTTTTTAGGAATATCCTCGTTAGTCTTTTTAGCTGTCCAGGGAACTTTCAACATTCTTCTGAGAAATCCCTTCTCTGCGGCATCTAATCGTCTTTTCATTTGTTTGTCTACTGTCCATGATTCGCTTCCATAGGTCAGAAATGGTTCTATATAGCACCGATGAACTCTCTTTCTCACTTCTATTGACATAGTTTTGTCGCATAAGATATTTTTCATGTTCTGAAATGCTATTTTGGCCTGAGCTATTTTGCTTTTTATTTCTGTGGCGCATGTTCCAGCTGATGTTATTATTGTGCCCAAGTATTTGACGTGTTGCACTGCACTTGTTTCAGATTTGTCCTGTTTATTTTTTGTGCTGCATGATACTGTAATACTAGCAGAAAATCCTAAAGATCTACAATTACTTAATGAAATAAACATGACAAGCAAAAAATATGGATTAGATATGAATATAAAAAAGACTAAAACTATGATCGTAAACAAAGAAAATACTCAAAACCTACAAGTCGATATCAAAATTGAAGAAATAGACCTGTAGACAGTTCAGAGCTACAACTACCTTGGACATACTATAACCAGTGAGGGAAAATGTAAAACTTAAATAAACAAAAGAATAGGTATGGCAAAAAGTAATTTTAATGCCATGAAAAATATACTAACATCAAAATAAATAACACCAGGGCTAAAACTGAGAGTAGCAAAATGTTATATTTTCTCAAAGTTCCTGTATGGTGCAGAAACATGGACATTAGACAAGAAAACAGTACAGAAAATTTAAGCCTTTGAAATGTGGATTTATAGAAGAATAGGTAGAATTTGATGGAAAGAAAAGTAAACAAATGATGAAGTCTTAAAACAACTAAAAATGAAAATAGAACTACTAAATGCAATTGTGTATTTTTGTTGTGATTGTACAATTGTTTAAACCATAGTACATTCTGCATATTTACATTTTTGATGTTGTCCTTGTACAGTTGTTTAAACCTTAGTACATTTTTTTTACCCTGCATTTATTCTTATTCAGAGCTGGCTTTTAACTCTTGTGCAATTATTTATTATGTGTCTTTCTTTTCAAATTACTTTTGACAATAAATTCGAGTAAATTATATGTTAAGTTATTTTATTTATTGATGTTATGTTCATCTTACCTCTTTAGTCTTTCTTCAGTCAGACTCTAGTCCATGCTAGGATTGCTATATGTTGCATATATTTTCTTGTTTTATTAGCTAATAGATCTTCTAACTTTTATACACAAGAGCTGCCACCTATAGGAACAGACACAGAAATGGCCTTAGCACAGCTGTCTGAGAAGGTAATAGAGGACTTGAGAATAATTTCAAAATGGCTGACAGAATATGGCAAGAACTCAACCGAGTTCACTCGCACTTACCAAGCTGCTAGATCAACAATTTTAAGTAATTCTGTTGCAGGGTAAGTAACTCTGTTAGAAGGCTCTTCAGATCACAGAAACAGCTTTTATGTGATGTTTCAATCATAGTTGAGAATATAATCAAGCTTTGATTTGAAACAGTGTCTATCTACTGAGAATCTAATCAATTATGCTTTTGATTTGAAACAGTGTCTATCTACTGAGAATCTAACCATGCTTTGATTTGAAACAGTGTCTATCTACTGAGAATCTAATCATGCTTTGATTTGAAACAGTGTCTATCTACTGAGAATCTAACCATGTGTTGATTTGAAACAGTGTCTATCTACTGAGAATCTAACCATGCTTTGATTTAAAACAGTGTCTATCTACTGAGAATCTATCCATGCATTGATATGAAACAGTGTCTATCTACTGAGAATCTAACCATGTGTTGATTTGAAACAGTGTCTATCTACTGAGAATTTAACCATGCGTTGATTTGAAACAGTGTCTATCTACTGAGAATCTAATCAATCATGCATTGATTTGAAACAGTGTCTATCTACTGAGAATCTAATCATGCATTGATTTGAAACAGTGTCTATCTACTGAGAATCTAATCAATCATGCATTGATTTGAAACAGTGTCTATCTATCTATCTATCTGTCTGTCTATCTATCTGTCTGTCTGTCTGTCTGTCTGTCTGTCTGTCTGTCTGTCTGTCTGTCTGTCTGTCTGTCTGTCTGTCTGTCTGTCTGTCTGTCTGTCTGTCTGTCTGTCTGTCTGTCTGTCTGTCTGTCTGTCTGTCTGTCTGTCTGTCTGTCTGTCTGTCTGTCTGTCTGTCTGTCTGTCTGTCTGTCTGTCTGTCTGTCTGTCTGTCTGTCTGTCTGTCTGTCTGTCTGTCTGTCTGTCTGTCTGTCTGTCTGTCTGTCTGTCTGTCTGTCTGTCTGTCTGTCTGTCTGTCTGTCTGTCTGTCTGTCTGTCTGTCTGTCTGTCTGTCTGTCTGTCTGTCTGTCTGTCTGTCTGTCTGTCTGTCTGTCTGTCTGTCTGTCTGTCTGTCTGTCTGTCTGTCTGTCTGTCTGTCTGTCTGTCTGTCTGTCTGTCTGTCTGTCTGTCTGTCTGTCTGTCTGTCTGTCTGTCTGTCTGTCTGTCTGTCTGTCTGTCTGTCTGTCTGTCTGTCTGTCTGTCTGTCTGTCTGTCTGTCTGTCTGTCTGTCTGTCTGTCTGTCTGTCTGTCTGTCTGTCTGTCTGTCTGTCTGTCTGTCTGTCTGTCTGTCTGTCTGTCTGTCTGTCTGTCTGTCTGTCTGTCTGTCTGTCTGTCTGTCTGTCTGTCTGTCTGTCTGTCTGTCTGTCTGTCTGTCTGTCTGTCTGTCTGTCTGTCTGTCTGTCTGTCTGTCTGTCTGTCTGTCTGTCTGTCTGTCTGTCTGTCTGTCTGTCTGTCTGTCTGTCTGTCTGTCTGTCTGTCTGTCTGTCTGTCTGTCTGTCTGTCTGTCTGTCTGTCTGTCTGTCTGTCTGTCTGTCTGTCTGTCTGTCTGTCTGTCTGTCTGTCTGTCTGTCTGTCTGTCTGTCTGTCTGTCTGTCTGTCTGTCTGTCTGTCTGTCTGTCTGTCTGTCTGTCTGTCTGTCTGTCTGTCTGTCTGTCTGTCTGTCTGTCTGTCTGTCTGTCTGTCTGTCTGTCTGTCTGTCTGTCTGTCTGTCTGTCTGTCTGTCTGTCTGTCTGTCTGTCTGTCTGTCTGTCTGTCTGTCTGTCTGTCTGTCTGTCTGTCTGTCTGTCTGTCTGTCTGTCTGTCTGTCTGTCTGTCTGTCTGTCTGTCTGTCTGTCTGTCTGTCTGTCTGTCTGTCTGTCTGTCTGTCTGTCTGTCTGTCTGTCTGTCTGTCTGTCTGTCTGTCTGTCTGTCTGTCTGTCTGTCTGTCTGTCTGTCTGTCTGTCTGTCTGTCTGTCTGTCTGTCTGTCTGTCTGTCTGTCTGTCTGTCTGTCTGTCTGTCTGTCTGTCTGTCTGTCTGTCTGTCTGTCTGTCTGTCTGTCTGTCTGTCTGTCTGTCTGTCTGTCTGTCTGTCTGTCTGTCTGTCTGTCTGTCTGTCTGTCTGTCTGTCTGTCTGTCTGTCTGTCTGTCTGTCTGTCTGTCTGTCTGTCTGTCTGTCTGTCTGTCTGTCTGTCTGTCTGTCTGTCTGTCTGTCTGTCTGTCTGTCTGTCTGTCTGTCTGTCTGTCTGTCTGTCTGTCTGTCTGTCTGTCTGTCTGTCTGTCTGTCTGTCTGTCTGTCTGTCTGTCTGTCTGTCTGTCTGTCTGTCTGTCTGTCTGTCTGTCTGTCTGTCTGTCTGTCTGTCTGTCTGTCTGTCTGTCTGTCTGTCTGTCTGTCTGTCTGTCTGTCTGTCTGTCTGTCTGTCTGTCTGTCTGTCTGTCTGTCTGTCTGTCTGTCTGTCTGTCTGTCTGTCTGTCTGTCTGTCTGTCTAATCTATCTATCTATCTATCTATCTATCTATCTATCTAATCTATTGACCTTTCGAGCCGTAACCGGCCCATAGGGCGTAGACCAAGATACACCTTCTCCTATATGAATTTTTGTTCTAGCAGTTTTCTTTTAAAGATATTTTATCAAATCTCGCCATCTGTCTCTGTTCTGTGCAAGCAGTTCTATCTCATTGAGGGAGCCGACTCCTGCTGCTCTTGCCTCTCTCATCAATGTTCTTCTCAGTGTCTCCCTGGGTCTTCCTCTTTTTCTTTTACCTGTTGTTTCCCATATGAGGGCTTGCTTTGCTATTCGATTATTATCTCTTCTCATCACATGTCCAACATATGACCATCGTCTTTTCTTTATTACTGAAGATATTAGTGGTTGATTGGCGATTTCTCTAATTTCTGTCTATCTACTGAGAATCTAATCATGCATTGATTTGAAACAGTGTTTATCTACTGAGAATCTAATCATGCTTTGATTTGAAACAGTGTCTGTCTACTGAGAATATAATCATGCTTTGATTTGAAACAGTGTCTTGCTACTTAGAATCTAATTATGCGTTGATTTGAAACAGTGTCTATCTACTGATGCAGAATAAATGCCTAGTTGAAATATTGTGAAATGTTATTTCCTCCATGTATTGCCTCCATATTAATTTAATTCTTTCATATTTATTTTGCTGTCTATATGTAGATCTCCAGTAGATCTAATTCCAATATTAGGAAGTAGCAATCATCATTTTTTTGGCCATGTAATGAGAAGGGAACAGCTGGAATATATTGTAACAACTGGGAGAATTGAGGAACGAAAAGATAGATGGAAACTAAGAGAAAAGATACCAGACATATTAAGAAAATGGCTTGGGAGAATGTCAACAACAGAAATGATAAATAACTGCCCAGATCGAAAGTTTTGGAGAGACATGATCATCTATGCCAGCAGGCATAGTACCTGATGATGATGATATATTTTTACTGTGTGTATGGTTATATATTAAAACATGTGGTGTGTGCTTTTCTTTCTCTACATCTGTACACATGGTTATAAACTCATTTGGTTTGGTTTTCTAATGACATCATCATCAAGTACTGGGCCTATTGGCGTAGGTGATCATGTCTCTCCACAACTTTCGATCTCGACAGTTCTTTATCAATTTTGTTGTTGACCTTCTGCGAAGCCATTCTCTTAAGCTGTCTAGTATTTTCTCTCTTTGCTTCCCTCTATCTCTTCGTCCCTCAATTTTTCCAGTTGTTACAATTTATTCCAATTGTTTTCTTCTCATTACATGGCCAAAAAATGATGATCGTTTTTTCCTAATATTGGAAATTAGCTCTCTTTTTGCTTTGGCCTCTTTCAGAACATTTTCATTACTCTTCTTAGCTGTCCATGGTATTCTCAACATTCTTCTGTAAAACCACATTTCTACAGACTCCATTGATTTTCTTGTCTGTTGTCCTATTGTCCATGATTCACATCCATATGTTAAGACTGGCTCTACATAACATTTAAGAACTCTTTTTCTTGTTTCTATTGTCAAAAATGGATTGCATAGTATCTTCCTCATTTTCTGGAAAGCTGCTTTTGCCTGAGTCATTCTGCATCTCACCTCTGATGTACATCTTCCGTCTGAGGTTAACAAAGTTCCCAAATATTTAAATTCATTTACCTGTTTTAATATTGTTCCACTTGTCTTTATTTTGCACTGAGGTGATGTCTTTTTCTTTGTTGTTACCATTACTTCTGTCTTTTTGCTATTAAGGCTGAGTCATTATTTTTGCTTTCTTTCACTATAATGTCCAACATTTCTTGTAACTCATTTTCACTCTTAGCATTTAATACTGTATCATCAGCATAAGTAAAAAGTAAAGTACCCCCATCACGCCAAGTGGCATATAGGGAAATATGGTGTTAGTGACCCTATATTTTACAGACCTACAGCACATTATTTTTGGGGTAATGTGGTCGGTATTACGCCCGTGCTGCTTTACTTTCCCAGAAAAAAATCCGGTACCCATTTAAGGCTGGGTGAACCCGGAAGCCATCGGTTGGGATCGAACCCTACCCCTTGTCCGTGGTAGTCCAGTTCACTAACCACTGAGCTATGGTGGCTCCCTTATCATCAGCATACATTAGATTATTTATATTATGATACAAAAATATTTATATTTCTAATGACACAAAAATAAAATACAGTAAGAAATAAAAAGGAAAAATGTGTATTTGTGAAAGATTTTTAGCTGGAAGGGGCCTTCAAGAGGCAGACATGTTGAAATAGACAAGCCTAACAATAGGTAACTGAGAGTGTTGGAAATCCTTTACAATGAAGCATTGATGCAGAGAGTCTTCTTATTTCAATCAGAGAAGGATGTTTGTTATATTTTGTCACAGTTTGCAACAAAGTTTTTTTGTTTGCACCTTTAGACACTGATACATCCAATTTCATCACATCAGTTTTTAAAAATAGGATTTGCCTTCCTCTTCTGATCTCTATCCACTTGTGACCCTGTTTCAGGACCATCATATGGAGATAAAGTAAGGTCTTGGTTAACTCTGGATCACTGACCTTGACAATTCTTTCAGCTAAAAGGATAACTTGCTCTGATTTGTACTAAACTATAAACTGAAAGTCAGCAATAAGTTTTTTTAATTGCGGCTTTAAACTGAATATAACCCTCTCTCACTTCCTCTTATATCCCTTCAGGTGTTGAAAGAGATACAAAGTTCAGATTCTTGTCCTTTTAAGCCTCATCCATGGTCAATTGATATTGTTGTAGTGTTTCTTGAATGTTTTCAGTCCATCTTACTCTAGGTCTACAATAGGCTCTTCTTCCACATCTGAATATGATAAATAAATATGTCTTTCTGATAAATTCTGTATAATATTGCATTCATAAAACATCTTTCTTTGTTGGAAAACCAGGCTTAGGGAGCACTTAAAGTCTACAAGTGGAAGCTCCGTAAACACCAGCAATCAGCTGTCATTTGGGAATCAGAACTCTCCAGTTGGGGTAAGTAAATTAAAAACCTATATAATTCATAGGTAACCAGCCATAGATTGTTTTGTATTCTATGCCTTCTCTTATTGCACTAAGATAAAAACTAAGATATGTTGCAAATACGCAACATATTTCTTCTTCTTCTTTCTTTCCTCATCTGCCTTTCAGCGTCAAGAGGAGATATAATTTGTGATCTTTTGCTCTTCTGTTCACCACTGCTACTGTTATGTTTCCTAGTGCTTCTAATATTCCATCAATCCATCTTTTTCGTGGTCAACTCTTGGGTCTGGTGTTCTCGCAACGTTTGTTGAAGGCTCGTTGTGTTGTGTTTTGATCTTTCTGCCTTGTCACTTGGCCAAACCATTTTATTTGTTGCAACATATTTAAAGATTTTATATATTTATAGTAGTGGAAAAGCTCTATAATAAAGCTCTAAAGAACTTTGCATCAGGCTGCACTAGTCACCAGACATAGAGCAATTTGAGCAGGTATTTAACCCCTTTAGCTGCTTGACACTTTAAGACCAGAGTTATTGCTCCTAGGTGTTATCCTCTTGTCGTATTCTGAACCTGAAAAGTCATGCAAATTGTGGTGAACTATGTTGCTGAGCTTACCTCAAAAATCATGTGCTGAAGGTCTGTAAAATAAAGGGTCACTAACATGTTATTTCCCTATACGCCACTTGGCGTGATGGGGGTACTTTACTTACTTTACTATGTTGCTGAGCAAAAAAAAAAAGCTGAACTCAGAAGATGAAAAAAAGAATTGACTCCACCATAAGCCTATGGTGTTTTCATCAATGTTTGTTGATAAAGCAGGGAGAAAAACAGATACCAGTTGCTCACCTTAAGATATATCTCATCATCATGTGCAATACTGACTAGGCTATCATGTCCTTCCACAGTTCTCTGTCCTCAGTGCATTGTACCAGTTCTATTGTTGACTGTTTACCATGCCACGATACCAGCTGTCTAGTATCTTTTGACATTTCTTCTTCTTGATACTTTCAGTGCTGTTAGACTTCAAATAGGGCTTGTAATGTTTTTGCCACCTATCTTTATTCTTGGTGAGATGTTTAATCTTATCTAAAGGCCAGATGAACCTAGAAGTTGGACAGTGTGAGAGCACCAAACCCCTCTTATCCTCAAATACAAAACAAGCAGCAGTAAAAAAGGACAAACAAATTATGAGTAAATGATTTGGTAGTGAGTCCATGGCATCCCAGCCAGATGGAGAAAATGGCTGGCCCCTTACCTTGTCAAAATCCACCTAGTGTTGTTTTATGGACAGAAGTAATACATTGTAGCAACCTGTCTCTTTCCATGAAAGTTTGATTTAAGAAAGTGGGGAACTTTGAGCTTTCAACAACTATTTTGAGAATCATTAACTTTTGGTTCTGGAAAAAAAAATAATAAAAAAAATTTTTTTTTCATGTGTAAAAAAAAAAAAATGAAGTGTCCCCTGTCACGCCAAGTGGCATATAGGGAATATGGTGTTAATGACCATAAATTTTACAGGCCTTCGGCACATGATTTTTGGGGGTAATGTGGTTGGTATTACGCCCATGCCACTTTACTTTCCCAGAAAAAAAATCTGGTACCCATTAAAGGCTGGGTGAACCTGGAAGCCATCGGTTGGGTTCGAACCCTACCTCTTGTCCTTTGTAGTCCAGTTTTTTTTCATGTGTACAAAAAATTATTTATGAGATTTCCTGCTTTCATTAAAGGTAATTACCACTTCACAACTATTTATAATTTATTATATTATTGCCTTTTAAGAATATGAATTAATTTGTTTAGCTTTCCCCTGATATGTAATTATTGCATAAACATTTGTTTATTAATTTGTTTAGCTTTCCCCTGACATGTAATTATTGCATAAACATTTGTTTAGCTTTCCCCTGACATGTAATTATTGCATAAACATTTGTTTAGCTTTCCCCTGACATGTAATTATTGCATAAACATTTGTTTAGCTTTCCCCTGACATGTAATTATTGCATAAACATTTGTTTATTAATTTTTCATTCTATCTCTCAGGGAGGAAAACTTCGAGGAACTAAAGATGTGCTACCCAGAAAAAACAAAAAATTTACGTATGTTTGACTACTTCTAATCATTTTTCAAAGTAATAAAAATATTTATTTCAAAATAAAACTAAAGTACATCGTCATATGCATTGGCTATTTTCCATTTCAATAAATAAACATTTTTATGAAAGAAAAACACACAAAAAAACACACACAAAAAACACACCAAAAAACACACACAAAAACACACAAAAACACACACACAAAAAAAAACCACAAAAAAACACAAACAAAAACACAAAGGTCAGAGTTTAGAATGTCAAATTTGCTTTCACCCACTTCTATCAAATTAGAAATTTAGAAAGTTTTATTAGAGAAAAATAAGTTTATACCAATCCTCATAAAAGTGTGATCTCTTTATCTTTGATTTAGAACATATAGAGTAAACATAAAATGGTATAGAGCAGCTAAACTAATAGAAAGAGAAGACAAACTACAACATTTTATCTAAAGCCTTGATCAGGTATACCAAACAAACTATACACATTCAACACATAAATCCCAGCCAGAAAACTTAACAAAGATCTTTTTTGTTTATTTGTTTAAAGTATAATTTAACTGCTGTAACTTTATTTATATTTTTGTCTCCTCAGGATTTTTTCCAAGAAAGCAAGCTCATTGCTGCAGATAGATCAAGGTGAATGGACTTGAGGTGTACAAATGTTCATGTTTGAAAGGAAACAAGATTTATATTAATTTTGAATGTGAAGTAAATTTGGTTCATTTTTTGTGATCACCTTTCTTTAGCTATACATCAAAGATTGACAAGAAATATTAACTGGACAGCACGTTGGTTCTATAAATTGTCATGCTGACCACTTCTATAAGCCAAACTTTCATTTTCTTCTTTGTTGAGGGTAGTGTGCTGTCATACATGCTCAGAAATCTGCTTGGATGGTCTGCAGGTGACAGAGTTTCTGAAACCCATTTTGTGAAGTGGTGCTCTGAGACCAAACTATCCTTTTCTGTTTGTTAGTCTGAAAATTGTGGTCTGATCATGTCTTTTGAGGCTGTTTATATTGTCTTGTTATGACTTATATTTTCCATTCAGTTCTCTCAATTTCATTTTTAGGGTTTGATTTAAGAACATCTTTACTTGCCTGAAGCTCTTGGATGGGTTAGGCTGTTGAAGGTTTCATCCTGTCTTTGTTAGTTGGTCTTGATTATGCATTTCAAGGGATGCCTCCAATGTATTTGTGAGAATGAGTCTAAGTGGCTACAACTATGTGCTAATTGATGATCTGACATTATGATTTTATAATTTCATCATAATCATGTGCCACACCGGTTGGCATAGGTGATCATGTCCTTCCACAACCCTCTATCCACAGTGCATCGTATCTTTTCTGTTGATGACTGTTTTCCATGCCATGACACCAAGCTATTTCTCTCATTATCGTTTGTGATCTCTCCTTCCCTGTATTTTTCCAGTTGTAACCAAGCATTCCAACTTTCCTCTTCTCTGATGTACCCGAAAAATGTTGATTGTTTCTTTTTGATGTTTTCTCCCTGATGAGGAGCTCCCTTTTTGTGTTGACCTCTTTGAGAATTTCCTCGTTGATCTTTTTAGCTGTCTAGGGAGCTTTCAACATTCTTCTGAGAAATTCCATCTCTGTGGCCTCTTATCATCTTTTCATTTGTTTGTTAACTGTTCATGATTCACTTCCATAGGTCAGAATTGGCTCTATAAAGCACAGAAGAACTCTCTTTCTCAGTTGTATTGACATAGATTTGTTGCATAAGACGTTTTTCATTTTCTGAAATACTATATTGGCCTGAATTATTCTGTTTTTTATTTCTGTGGTGCTTTCATATTCCATCTGATGTTATTATTGTGCCCAAGTATTTGATGCATTGCACTTGTTTAAGATTTGTCCAGTTTATTTTTATGCTCCATGCTGTTGATGATTGTTTCTTCAATGTGACCATTACTTCTGTTTTCTTAATATTCAGACTGAGACCTTTTTGTTGATTTCTTTTACTATTATGGCTTTCATTTCTTGTAGTTCATTTCCGTCTCTGCTATTAAGACTGTGTCATCCGTATATCGCAAATTGTTTATGTTTTGACTTTTTACTTCAATTCCATTTATATCTAATATTGATCTCATAATATGTTCGCTGTAAAGTGAAAACAAATCCAGTGACAGAACACAGCCTTGTCAGACTCCTTGTTTTATATAAAGTGAAAACAAATCCAGTGACAGAACACAGCCTTGTCAGACTCCTTGTTTTATATATTTGAACTGTCTTGTTTGGTTGCTAATTCTTACGGGTGCTGTTTGTTGCCAGGGCATGTTTTTTTTATGATTCGCAGATCCATGATAATAATCTGATGTATAGAAAATCATGATCTAACAATGACCAAATTTGGTCCAATATTGAAAGAGGCAGCATGAATAAAGATGCACAAAGCACTTGGGCTGAAAGTGGTCAGTGACTCATAGCTGACTGCTTGTTTCAGGATCTAGGAGCCAGAGCTTATCAATATTCTACAACACCTCTCTACTGTGTCCTTGGAAATAGACAAATCAGTTGGGCCAAGTGATGGTGATCAAAGTTGGAAAGCAACCAGTTATCCAGAAATGTTGTAATGAAGCTGAATGTGTTGCGCTATAGAATGTCCAAAATATTACTGCTTGCTGTAAATAAAAATGCAATACATCAACACCAGTTTTAAGGATGGACAATTATAAAAAGTACTTGTCACGCAGAAGAAGAAAGAGGTAGTTCTTCACAATGGTTCATGACATATGTGGATTTGATAAAACATATACTTATGAAGTATAGTAGAAGAGATCGATCACTTTATCTATCTTGGAAGTCACATTGATCGAGAAGGGGATACAAGTAAAGAAATTAGAATTAGAATGGCTAAATCAGCAATGTCTTTCAGAAGCCTTGAGGAAATCAAAACTAATCAGCACAAACACAAAACTTAGGCTATTCAAATCAAATGTACTATCAACCCTTACATATGCGTGTGAAAGCTGGAAAACAGCAAAAGATATAGAAACAAAGTTGAACGCATTCGAAAATAAATGTCTAAGGAAAATACTTGGTATAGCATGGAACGAATTCAAAACAAACGAAGAAATTAGAGAAATCGCCAATCAACCACTAATATCTTCAGTAATAAAGAAAAGATGATGGTCATATGTTGGACATGTGATGAGAAGAGATAATAACTGAATAGCAAAGCAAGCCCTCATATGGGAAACAACAGTTAAGAGAAAAAGAGGAAGACCCAGGGAGACACTGAGAAGAACATTGATGAGAGAGGCAAGAGCAGCAGGATTCGGCTCCCTCAATGAGATAGAGCTGCTTGCACAGAACAGAGACAGATGGCGAGATTTGATAAAATATCTTTAAAAAAAAACTACTAGAACAAAAATTCAGATAGGAGAAGGTGTATCTTGGTCTACGCCCTATGGGCCGGCTATGGCTCGAAAGGTCAATAGATAGATAGATAGATACTTATGAAAGGACAAGAGGCATAATTATTTTTTACATCCTTAATATGAGAGATCACAACATAATTGATCTGAGAATTTGCTTTAAATGTCATTTATTTTATCATTATTTCAATCTTCAGCACTGTACCCTGTTTACACATATAATTTATGTTGGAAAGGGTTATTCAGTTTTATTTCCTCTTAATTTGAATAGTGAATTCTATTTCATTAAAATTTGCATTTTGTTTTCAATTTCACTTAAAAAGCAGAAAGATGTGAACCAAATTCAGAGCTTTCACCTTTCATTTTTTTTTTGTTCAAATTATTTTAAATGAAATATATTTACATATTCCATACACACATAAAAGTGATAGTTGATTCCATTCACACGTAAAAGTGATAGTTGATTCCATACACACATATAAGTGATAGTTGATTCCATTCACACATAAAAGTGATAGTTGATTCAATACACACATAAAAGTGATAGTTGAAGCTACAGAATGTGAAATATAATTCCCAGGACATCATAAGCAAAACTTGTGTCCTGATCCCATTAAAGAAGAAACCACAGACCTTGAGGCTGACTTGTACATAAATGAACATAGTGCTGCTCTCAGGCTCATGCAGGTTAGTTTTGATTTAGTGATTGTTGACATTTCTCGTGATGATTGCTACTCTGCTCATCTTTTCTTGGGAGCTGCTGTAGCTCAGGGGTTAGTGAACTGGACAATTGAAAACAAGAGATTGGATTTGATACTTTTTGACACACATAGCCATGTGTTCACACTAGGCAAGACATGGGGACTCAGATTTCCTGGCTCAGGTTGATTTATAACCTGAGTTTGACCTCATGGACTGGATGTGTTACAATGTCTATTGGTACAGTTGCCATAAGTCCATCAGTATGTTCAGTTACTTCATCACGTTATTTACTGCATTTTCTGAGTTCTGAAAATGGCCAATTTCTTTAAAATTGGCGATTTTTTTTTTCTTCACATTACATGAGATCATATCTAAAAAAATTGGGGAAAAAAAATCCTACATCAATAGAAACAAATCCAATACTCAGGAAGAAGTAATTACGAAGGTAAACAGAGGGGGGGGGGGGGGGGGGGGTGTGAGGATGTGTGACCTTGGCAAAATGTCAAATTTTGAAGAATTTTTGTTTTGATGCAGTAATTTTTATGTCTATATCATAATCTAAGGCTAATTGGGTAATGGTTTATTTTGTGGGGAGAAGAAAAGTGGCACATGCTGACAAAAATAATGTGGCAAAGGTCTACAAAAAATATGGGCTAAAACCTATTCCATCTAAGAAAGTTATTTAATAAAATTTGGGATGAAGAAAAAGTTCCTACAAACTAGAATGGAATCATTATCAAACTACCTAAAAGGCAATCTTAAAGATTGCAATAACTGGAGAGGAATTACACTTTTATCAGTTGCCTCCAAGGTTTTCTGTAGAATTATGGTGAACAAAATAAAAAAGGCTGTAGGTAATATTGTGTGCGCAGAACAAGCAGGATTCAGAAGGAGGAGAAGCTGTCTTAACAAAATATTAACTCTAAGGATAATACTAGAAGAAAATACAGAAAAACAACAATCATTAATTTGGAATTTAATTGATTTAAAAAAAAAAGTGTTTGACAGCATAACATAGATTGTCCTTGTGAAATATTAAAAACGTTAAACTCTCGACAATAAAAATATAAGGGTACATCCGAAGTCAAAGGATATCTGCCTGTATGGTTGGGGACACCTGAGCACATGGCTGCCAGTGTGAAAAAATAGAAAAAAGTGAAATTCACACAAAATTCAATCCCTCAAGCAAAGAAACAAAACAATTAACAGTTTTGATCTGGTGTTTGATCTCATTTTAAAAATTAAATATTGATAATGTTCTTTATGGTTATGGAAGGCCCTGGTATCTATTGACCTTTCGAGCCGTAACCGGCCCATAGGGCGTAGACCAAAATACACCTTCTCCTATATGAATTTTTGTTCTAGCAGTTTTCTTTTAAAGATATTTTATCAAATCTCGCCATCTGTCTCTGTTCTGTGCAAGCAGTTCTATCTCATTGAGGGAGCCGACTCCTGCTGCTCTTGCCTCTCTCATCAATGTTCTTCTCAGTGTCTCCCTGGGTCTTCCTCTTTTTCTTTTACCTGTTGTTTCCCATTTGAGGGCTTGCTTTGCTATTCGATTATTATCTCTTCTCATCACATGTCCAACGTATGACCATCGTCTTTTCTTTATTACTGAAGATATTAGTGGTTGACTGTATCACTACATATGAATTAAAATCCATAATTGCTCAATAGTGATTACATGCCAGTAGAATAATCTGAATTAATATCTCATCTCCCAAACAAAGAAAGGTAGCTCCAGTCCCCATCATAGCAGTGTCCCCATCAATCAGCACATGCCTTTGTGGTCTGTTAGCAGAGCCATATTTTGTGATCATAAATGTTGTTTATCATTGTTCCAGAGTGAAGCACATCTCATGAGAGGAATCATTCCTGAGAAACATCAGAGAACTGCCTTCGATAACATCATCCAGCAAGTGCTAGACTCACTAGTTAGTGAAGGGGAGGTAAGAAAGTCATCGTTTGTGGAATGAAATGAAAGAGGTGTGAGTTGATAAACTTATGTTATTTAATGATGAAGAAAAATAGTAATTGCTGACTATCAACTATTATATAACATTCTATTTAATGAATGATTTCTCTCTCTCTCTCTGTGATCAAAACTCAATCAGAGTAGGATTCCAGACTCTCTCATGAAGTCAGCTGTCTAATTAAGCGATTTGATTGCCCCATATAGTTTCTCTTCCAGGGATGTGGGTGTGGACCACATTGCTCTTCTCAAGTCTGTGTACTGGGGGCAATCCTGTAGAACATGTTTTGTAGTCATATTGTCCAGTGTACAGTGGCATAGGCTGGTTGTACCTATTTTGAATTTGGTGAACATGCGATTCCTCATTCTGTTGTGGCCAGTGCGTAGGCGAAGTATGATGACTTGATCCCTCCTTGATAGTTGATGGTATCCGTCCCTCTCGTTATGCTTTGGGTGTTCTTGTTTCCATTTTTCATGGTACTGACCTTTGAGGATGGATTTGGCTTCATCATAACTGAGCGGATGGTTCTCTTGTTGTAATCTCCCTCCTTCTTTAGCTAATTTGTCTGCGCGTTTGTTCCCGTGTATATTACAGTGTGATGGTATCCACTGAATGACTACTCTTTGGAAGTTATTGCATAGTTGGTCCAGGGTTGTTCTCAAGTCATCTAGTTCATTGTTCTTAGGGCTTTTTAGAGCTGATAGTACTGACAGAGCATCAGTCAGAATCACCAATTTATTGTGCATGTTTTTGTGTTGAGTAGCTAGTGTTGCAGCATCTCTGAGGGCCTCAGTTTCTGCTTTAAAGTTGTTTGAGAATTTTCCAGTAGCTATTGACTTGGTGAACTCGTCCTGGTTATTCAGCGTTAAGAACACACCACCTCCACCATTTCTGGTGGCATTTGTAGCAGAGCCATCTGTGTATATGTGGGACCAAGAGTCCTGTGGGTAGGTATCGTGTATGTGTTTTTCTGCTATGTGTTTTCTTTTTGTGTCTGATTGGGTACCTTTTTTCATGAATCCTGATATATTTTCCTTAAGTTCTGGTATTTTATGTTTCCCATGAGGAGACATATCAGATGGGCCAAGGGTTTCGATATTGTTTGGGAAAGTACTGGGTCTCCAGTAGTTAGTTCATTGGCGATTGCAGTGAAGTTGCTTCTCTTTGGTCGTACAAATCCGAAACCAGTTATTCTTTGGTGCATGGGGTGGCTAAGGAGCCTTCTATATTTCTCCGCTTGTTGCAATACTTTAGTGACCCGTCTGTCATCTACGGGTTGTAAACCTGTTACTGTTTCTTGAGTCTTGATAGGTGTAGATTTCATAGCACAAGTGATGATACGGGCAGCTTGGTTCTGTGTTCTGTTAATTTTGCTAAGGTGTGATTTAGAAGCCATAACCCAGGATGTGACTCCATACTCTAGGACTGGTCTGACTCTTCCTACGTATAGCCATTTCAAGATATTGCTGTCTGCTCCCCAGTCTGTTTCTGCCAATTTCTTCATAATATTAGTTTGCTTTCTGGCTTTTTTTCTTGCTCTGTCTATCTGATTTTTCCAAGTCATTCTGTGATTCATGGTGACACCAAGATATGTTGGGTTTTAGTCAATAGGGAGTGTATGGTCTTTTATCTTCAAGTTTGCAGAGAGTGTGTTTCTTGATAGGCTGAAAATTGTATATGTAGTTCTTTTTTCGTTAATTGATAAGAACCAGGTGTTCGTCCATTTTTCAAGTTTACCTAGGGCATCTTGCATCCTGGAACCAGCCACTGACATACTTTCTTTGCGAGCCCATAACGACAGATCATCTGCATATATTGTTGAGTGTATTCGAAGTGGAATGTCCATTACGATGTCATTTATGAACGCCATGTTTTTAAAGGAAAACATAATGAAGTTTGTGACTAATTGCTTGAGATCTTTTTGGCAGCGCTATCATACGATGTTCCTGATTTGGCTTGTTTTTTCATCTTGTATTTGCTTCCAGTGATGCTTCCACATACATGACAATCAACCCCGCCATTAATAGCCCACCTTATTAATAAACAAGAGCCGACACAACAGCGTATTCCATTACAGTCACCAAATGCCATTTTCTTCATTCAGAAACACACATCAACGAAATTAAATTTCCTTGCCAACAAATCGGCGAAAAGACACCACCATTTTGAGTCACACAATATTGAACGTTCTTCCTTCATTCAAAGAGTACATAGAACATACCCAAATGATTTCATATTTTGTTTATGAGTGAAAAAAAAAATGGTATTGACTTTTCTTGTGAAAAGTAACGAAAATTGCATCTCATAGTGAAAAAAAGAGAGCCGTGTAATAAATGTTGATGTATGAAGTAAATCAATGTGATGAAAAACTATGTGATTTATGACGTACATATAGTGTGTTTTTTTCTTTGTTTTGTTTGTTCTATTGCAGTCACTTTAATTTATCCACGAATTTGCTGATCTGCCTGATGTTTCTCTTGTCACCATAAAGTTCGTCACTCAGAGAAATCACAGAGATCACATTCATCATCATTCTGCTTTTTTGTATGAAGAAATCTGTCACAGAGAGATGCTGTTCTGTTTATTAGTTCTCTCTATAAGATAACATTGTTCCACAACAAGCAGGTTACTGTACACATGGTCATTGAGTCTGCAGTGACAAATTCACAATCTGAAACCACTCAATCCTGAAAAGTATGCTTTTTTTGATGTTCTTTATGCCATTTTTAGTTCAAACTATTTTTTTCTTATAGGCGTTGCCTCATTATAAGTTGCTTTGTCTTAATTTTGAGTTTGACTGCATCTTCTCTTTAAAGAGCCAGTTCATCATCCCATTTCCAAAGACATTACAGTGGACAGTTATCCCTTGTAATGCTTGTGATTTGTACTCTTTCATGTTGAAAGTTGTAGAAAAGTTCATGCTTAATGAGATAGGAATGCTCTAAAAAACCCCAGGAATAGTGATCTAGATGACTTGAGAACAACCCTGAACAACTATGCAATAACTTCCAGAGAGGGGTCATCCAGTGGATACCATCACACTGTGATATATATGGAAACGAATATGCACACAAACTAGCTAAGAAGGGAGGAAGATTACCACATGAGAACCATCTGGTCAGTTACGATGAAGCCAAATCCATCATCAAAGCCCAGTATCAAAGCCCAGTATCATGAAAAATGAAAACATGAACACCCAAAGTATAACGAGAGGGATCAAGTCATCATACTTCGCCTACACATTGGCCACAATAGAATGAGATATCACATGTTCACCAAACTTAAAATAGGACTACCAGCCAGTGCACTGTACCCTGGATAACATGACAACAAAACACGTTCTACAGGATTGCCCCCAGTACACAGACCTGAGAAGAACAATATGGCCTACACCCACCTCCCTGGAAGAAATACTATATGGTGCAACCAAATCACTAATACAGACAGCTGCCTTGATAAGAGAGTCCGGAGTCATCGTCTGAATGAGCCATGATTGCAGAAGCAGAAGAAGATAGGAACAAAGTTAATATAAACAATGTATATTTATAATACTTTTATAAGATGAGCTCCGAGTAATATTTGCTGCTTGAATTTATGCACAGACGTTTTTAAATCTACAGTGATAATTGAATATAAAATTATTTTCTTTTAATTTTAATTATTTTAAATGTATATATAAAGCAAAGATCACCAGGCATAAAGAAAAGAGAGTTTCTGCCCTTGGTGCTGTTTTCAGCTTGAAAGGACAAGAAGTAGGTAGATTGACATGTAAAAAAAATGTAGTTATGTAAAAATAAGTATCTAATTTGTGCATTTGTTTTATTTAATTTTGCAGCTCCTTGCTACGGCAGCACGCAAGAATGTTGCCAGACATGAATTCACTGCAGTCTTATCAATATTTCCAGTAGTTCAACATCTTCGAGCTATTAAGCCTGAGTTTGATTTAATGTTAGAGGTGAGCTCTTCAAATATTCTTCTGTTTAATGACCATTGTAAATATGTTGTTGTGTGGCAAAATGTTGCTCTGTTAACTCTTTCTGGACTTTGGTGGATTTTAGGTTTTTTTTAGGTTTGGACCGGATCATTTTTCAATTTAGAAAAATTCCATCACAGGTCTTTTTCATTTTACAATTTCATGCAATAATATAATTAAATATGCTACATGTTATACATCACCAGAAAGGAAAATGGTTGAAGAAAATGAAAATAGCATTATATTAATGACATCTGAAAGAAAAATATATTATTTATTATAAACAGTATAAAAATATTCAAAAGCAGATAATTTGCAATTCAAAATATCATATTTCACATACCTCTATTTTTCCTTGACTATAAGCTTGTTGCTTGCTATCAATTCTTCATGAAATTATGCACAAATTAATCCAAAGTTCTTCAAAATACAATTTACTTAATACATTTATGTCCACAAATAATGAAATTAGGCACAAGAAATGACATAGTCACTATTTGTCAAAATAAAACACATTTACATCAAAAATTCAACCACTCTATCTATCTAAAAGACAAGGAAATACCATATGGTAATTGAAGGGAATAATTATAAAGCTTCTTCTTGATATTGGTGATTATTTATATTGTTTTGGTCTGGTAGTACCTACATAAGTGGAGCTGATGTGCCAGTTAGTGGTTTGAAAAGAGTTAAGATGACCAGTTAAATCCATCAGTGATACCCGTGTCATGGTAGACTTCAGAAAATTGAATAATATCATTAAAAATATAATTATTTTAATTCATCATAATGATCTTTGATATATTTGACTGGGAATGAATGTTTTTGAGGTAAAACGTCAACCTCTGGAAGGAAAGTCCCGAGTTGAAATCACGCCACAGGTGGTGGGAATTGTTCACTTTGAATCCATGGTTTCTTGGTGGTTTTACCCTCTTGTGGTTACTGGATAGTGAGATCCGATGTCTAGCTCTATCTGGATAGTGAGATCCAATGTCTAGCCCTCTCTTGGGTAGTGAGCTACAATGTCTAGCTCTCTCTGGGTAGTGAGATCCAATGTGTAGCTCTCTCTGGGTAGTGAGATCCAATGTCTGTCTCTGGGTAGTGAGATCCAATGTGTAGCTCTCTCTGGGTAGTGAGATCCAATGTGTAGCTCTCTCTGGGTAGTGAGATCCAATGTGTAGCTCTCTCTGGGTAGTGAGATCCAATGTGTAGCTCTCTCTGGATAGTGAGATCCAATGTCTAGCCCTCTCTTGCGTAGTGAGATCCAATGGTAAGCTCTCTCTGGGTAGTAAGATCCAATGTGTAGCTCTCTCTGGGTAGTAAGATCCAATGTGTAGCTCTCTCTGGGTAGTGAGATCCAATGTTTAGCTCTCTCTGTGTAGTGGGATCCAATGTCTAGCTCTCTCTGGATAATGGGATCCAATGTCTAGCTCTCTCTAGGTAGTGAGATCCAATCTGTAGCTCTCTCTGGGTAGTGAGATCCAATGTCTAGCTCTCTCTGGGTAGTGAGATCCAATGTGTAGCTCTATCTGGATAGTGAGATCCAATGTCTAGCTCTCTCTGGATAGTGAGATCCAATGTCTAGCTCTCTCTGGATAATGAGATCCAATGTCTAGCTCTCTCTGGATAGTGAGGTCCAATGTCTAGCTCTCTCTGGATAGTGATATCTAATGTCTAGCTCTCTCAGTTAATGGTGAAAAACAAGAGGTCTAGTGTGCACTAGCACACACTAAGGAACCCGTGACAGTTAAAAGTCTAAAAGAATAGGCCAAAATAACCACTGCCTAGGCAAAATTGTTACACAAATCTACCCAAGCTAAAGTCTGATGTTTTGGGCTAAAAGGCATAGATATCATGGCTGTGCCTTAAATTAGAGACGCAACGCATCCCTGCCCATTCACTGGGTGCATGCTAAGAAGAAGAAGAAAATAAAATATTTTACAAATTTAATTTGCTCTTCTCTCCCCCCCCCCCTCCTCCCCCCCCCCAACAATGTAATTTCTTCTTCTCCCCTCACATATATATATTATATTTAGAAATGTAAGTGTCACTCCTTAGTTAGAAAATTAAGTGAACTTCATTTCTGTTACTTAATTATTCAGGGTTGCCAGGCACCAACAAGAGCCAAACTGATATATCTTTTATCAACACTGGACAACACAGTACGTAATCTACTTTAGCAAGCTTTGATTTACAATGTTCATGATTAGTTATTTACAAGTAATGGATATGATATGCCAAGAACAGTAATTGTATATTAGGAAAATTAAGTGAACATGATGCAATGAAAAAGCAAATGCCCTGTCTTCAACGGGTAACAGAATTGGACTTGAAATTAACCAAGAGAACAAAAATGTAATACAAATCAAATCATTCAAGATGGCAAAATATACCTGAAGGGAAATCAGAGTTAGAAAGAGATCACTTCATATCTTTCGAAAGTTGAATTGATTAAGAAGGAGATATAAAGAAAGAAATTAAAATCAAAAGCAGTAATGACTTTTGCAAACCTTGAGAAAATATGTAAATGAAAAATCCTGGGTAGGTTAAGTGTAACAAAAATTTGCTTATTTTTGTACCAGAGCAAGCAGATGTGACAGGTAATGAACATGCCAGTAAGCTTGCTAGCTTAGCTGATGTAGAATACAGAAGAACAAGGGACTGCACTGACATTAAAAATTCTCTCAGGGACACTGGACAAAAGACTGACTCTAAAAATGGTTTTAAATTTGCAACCATGAATAGACTGCACGAATATAATGTCAAGATGTGATATGTCAGACAGGAGCACCACACAGGAATCCAAAGAAGATTTGTCAACAAACAAAACACCAGTGTCATTAGTCACTGCATGTTGAGGGATATACTATGGAGGAGATCTGGATACTTATGAACTAGTCCGATGTGCAACGTGGAAGACCTGTAAATTAAACTAAACTAAAATAGTGCAGAAATAAGAGTAATGGCCATGCAACTAACATTTTTGTCTATAATCATGAGAAGAGAGTATGGACAAATGTTGGTTACATGATGAGAAAAGATAACAAGAGAATCACAAAACAAGCCCTTAAATGGGAAACAGCAAGCACAAGAAAAAGAGGCTAAGTTAAAGAAACACTAAGAGGAACAGTGATAAGAAAGACAATGACAGTGGGCGTCAGTTCCCTTGTTGAGATTGAGGGATTCGTTCAGAACAGGGAATGTGGTTGCCACACTGCTAGTCCTGTAGAAAGTCTGATATATTGGAAGTTTTACAGTAATGAATCGTCAAACATAGAAGGTTTTTTTTCTGTCAAGTAACTATCATCAGTTATAAAGGCATTAACTACATAACTAACAAATTAGTTGTAAGTGTGCTTAGTTGTTAGCAATGTGCTGTCTGGAAAGGTACAGGTTCAAATCTTGCTCCATGCTGTCTGTTGTTATATGTGCTTTCTGTTGCTTTTTTGTGTACATAATCACAGTTCTGTTCAATACCTATATCACATATGATAGATGAAGCCATATGCTCCATAAAAAAACAAATAACTCAATCATATGTGTTTCACTTGTTTTGTTCTTTTTGTTTGATACCTTTTTTGAATTGCTGAACTGAAAATATGTATTTCTTCAAAAATTACATACTTATATATCCACATATGTTATATGTTCATACATAACATATGAAGTAATATCTGAATTAATTTCCTCTTACAGGGTGCAAAAGCATTAGAAGAGTTTATTGACAACATAAAGGTATACTATTCAGTGGCTCTTTTCAATTTTGCATTTTTTTCTGTTTGTTAGTTTTTACCCATGTATGTAGTCCTTTAACATAGGCATAGATTATATGTTAAATTATATTCTTTCAGCTACTCATCAAATCTTCATTGGGGAAAACTTTTTGGTCCTGAGGCTAGACGCCGGTCTCAAGACAGAGGTTGTGAGTTTAAATCCCGGCTGTGTCAGTTGGGATTTTTATTTATGATTTCTTCTTGTGGCAACCACCCCTGGTCTCAGCAGTATGGCCTGGCTTGAAACATCAATTACTCATTTACAGAAAAAATATGAGTATCTCCAAAGACAGAGTAATCACCTGTGTGGCAAGGGACCCATGTGCACATAGTTGCCAGGGAAAAACAGATTAACACATAAAATTCAGCTCCTGGTCTGTAGGGACTTTGCCAGAGGTGAAAGCTGGAGAACACACATAGATGAATATTTGGTCTGCAGGTCTTATAGAAATGATAGTCTTGATGTTTCCTTCTCTGTTGTTCTTGAGCATTCAAATTCATATAACTGTACTGAGAGTATACAACTGTCTTATATCCTCAGCTTGATTAATGTATTATACTTGTTCTAGGTGCATTTATAAACATTATTTAGATTGGGAAATGTTATATACCAGCTTTCACCATTGCTAAGACATCCAAACATTTCTATACCAGCTAAACAACAAATGATAAATAGCATTTTCATACCAACTTTGTGCTATGAAAGTCAAACATGGACCCTTTCTAAATCACAATTAAGAAAGATAAATACCTGTGAGATGTGATGCTTGAGAAAAGTAACAAACAACACAAGAAGAGATAGAATACCAAATGAAACCATAAGAAAAATGGTAGGATCAAAACCCTGCCAAGAATATATAGAACAACAACAACTTAAATGGTTTGGCCACCTGGTCAGAATGAATCCTCACCAATCACCATCAAGGGCGTTCCTCTCGAGAATGCATGGAAAAAGACCAAGAGGAAGACCCAGAAGAAGATGGATAGATGCAGTGACAGTGACATGTAACAACAAAGGAAAATCACTAATTCAGACAATTCAAGCAGCTCAAAAATGACAAAAGATATAAACCACGACACCTTTTAGGTATCAGTGAAAAGAGAAAAGAAGTAGAAGAAGAATGTTATTCTAGTTTTATTTATCCTTTGTTTATATCTTTGTTTGCTTCTGTATCTGGTGTTTGTTTGCTTCCCAAGTATGGGGATGTGTTTGCTGCTGAAACCTTCTGTTTTGACTGGGGCATGGTTGCTGAAAATCAGCACCAGGATTTTTAGTTTTTGACTTGTTTACTGTGCTGGATATATTCTATCTAATAATTAGCTGTAAATGTTTTTTAAGACAGAGTAATAGTTTTAGATAACATTAAATGACTTCCTACTTGATGGAATTATAAATCGACAATGTAATATACTTCAGACAAATTGAAATGAATTTCTATTTTCGGAATGATAAATCTACAGAGTAACATTTTAAAATACAATTAAATTTTTTTTTTAACCATTTGATACAATTTGAACAAAACAAGTGTACATTTTTGGACACATAATCACTTACTGAAAGTCATATTAATTTGGGAAGGCATAAGACATATGAGGCAGAGGCAAAGACTAAAGTGAACTGAAACATCAAGAAATATGACAATGTGTACCATCAATGCAAGAATCAGAGTGAAATGGCACTCCATGGCAACCAAATTTTGAAGTGGAGATGGCACAAGATGATGATTAAATAGAAACAAATATTTCACCATGAGTCGAGCAGTGGTCAATGAACTGTGAATCCTGAGGTCAGGTCTGATCTTCTTCGATGGCTTAATGACTCACCCAGCCTTAAATGGGTACTGGATTTTTATGGAAAAATGGGGTGACACGATGTGGTACCAACCACATGACCACATGTTATTGAAAAATATGGGCACTAACACCATATTCCCCATATGGCTTAGGACATGGAGAAAACCATTTTCTTACATACTTAATTTAAAAATGATAAAATAATATTTTTAAAAAAATGTAATGGCCTTCTATTTGACAGAATGACAGATCTACAAATATGCCAAGAGATGGAACTGTGCATGAACTTGCTAATCATGTAAGTGAGCTATTTTTATTTTTTTTTTACTAGGATTAACTTCTTTGTACTTAAAATAACTCAAGAGGTGAAAGTACGATTGGTAATGGTCACAGTTGCACACTTATTAAACATTTTTATGTGTACACAGCAGTTGAAGAAGAAGAAGAAACATTTTTTTTCATGCACTCTTCTATTATTTATGCCATTCGTGATTCTGAATTCTTGCTGTCTTTAGATTACAGTTTAATCCGTTACCACGTCCTAATCCAAATTTCAAGACAAATAATAAAAAATGAATATCATTATAGAGGGAAACTTCCAAGGTGATAGATCAGCAAATCATTTCAGGGGAAGATCTATGTTTACAGCACTGTGAAAAAAATCACAAATAATCAACAACAGGAAAAAAAAACAAAGAACAATATATGGTCCAAAGCAGGATGAACCTGTACTCCCTGGCACAGCGTCTTGCCATGAAAAAACAAATGCTAGAGCATATGGCCAACTCAACTATACTAAATATTGACCAGTGCACTGATGTTTCTAACATTTTAAATGTGTTTTTTTTATTTGGACTGTAACAAATATCCTAATATGAACATGATATGGTGACTGCACTGGAGATGTTCCTTCATTTTTCAACTTTATAGAAACCATCCGGAGGGCTCCACAAATGAAAACAGATCCTAACTTTTTCTTTTCAGAATAATAAATATAATATAAATATAATATAAATATAATATAAAATAACTATTTCATTATATTATGTGCTGTGTGTTTAATTTATGCATAGGCCACTCTGAACACTATTTGTTTAATTCTTTTTAACTGTAATTGAATTTCTAACTTCACTTTCTGTATTCTTTTCAAATTTAGTAATGAGATTTTGACAATTGGTTATGGTTTGTTGTTTTACTTCGCAGACTATCATATTTTTGGAGCAATTGTTGGAGTTTGTGGACACAGCAGGAGCGATGCTTCTAATGCATGGTGAGAATAATAACAATCTTTACATCCAAGCCTTTTAATATCATGTTGTTCAAGTAATAGTAATCCAATTTATTATTATTATTAGTATTATATATATATATATATATATATATATATATCTACGACACCTGGGCTGGAAGTTGTCAGCAACTCATAGCTGTTTGCTAGCATCAGGATCAATGAATGAACAAAAACTGATTATGATCCTTGTCAGCTTGTATTAAATAGGCTAGAAAATATACAAACTAATCTGGTTGAGTGAGTAGGGACAGATGAGAGAAGATAACACTGTACTCAGAAATTCTTTCCTGATTTCTGATGTGTTGGGCCAAAGGTAATATTACAACTGGCTGTGAACCATAACACAATTCATCTATATATCCACATAATATATAACTATAGAAGGTAGGCAACTTAAACAAGTAGAGGAATTCAAATACCTAGGAAGTTTAATGACAAACGATAATTCTCAAACAGCAGAGATAGAATCAAGATGCAACAAAGCTTGTCAAATCATTGGACAGTTATTACCACTATTGTCCAACAAGGAAATAACTCTGGAGGCAAAACGAACGCTATACAATACAATCTTCATCCCAACATTATGCTACCAATGCCAGACCTGGACTCTAGATGCAAGAACAATAAGAAAAATTACCTCTACAGAGATGAAATGTGTTAGACGAATGACAGGAAACAGTCTGAGAGATAAGATCAGGAATGAAGAACTGAGAAAAAAGCTAGGAATAGCCCCCACCATAGAATATATAAAGAAACAGCAGATAAAATGGTTTGGCCACGTGACAAGGCAGAAAGATCAAAATACAACACAATGAGCCTTCAACAAACATTGTGAGAATACCAGACCCAAGGGTCGACCATGAAAAAGATGAATTGATGGAATAGTAGAAGCACTAGGAAACATAACAGCAGCAGAGGTGAACAGAAGAGCAAAAGTACGCAAATTATATCTCCCTTCGATGCTGAAAGGCAGATGGGGAAGGAAAGAAGAAGAAGATCCACATAATGTCCTTTTAAGGGAAGACAATGGACAAACACTGAAAACAATATTATTTATATAATTAGTAATAAATTATTATAATGTACACATTTTCAGTTACTTTCATCCATGTTGTCTTTTAGTGTTGAGGGAAAAAACAATGAGTCTAGGTTAATGTTCTGCCAAAAGTTTTACGCATTGAGCTCACATGAAGTCTGATGTCTTGTAAGTCTGTCAGCTTCAGGGTCTGCCTTTTCTGCTTCTGTTGATGTTCTCAGGGATACATGAGAACAATTTAGTTTTTGATTTACTGAGTAGAAATCTTGTATTATGGATGTGTGGATGCTTAAAATTAATTTGCTTGTGTAAGTATCAAATCATTTTTCTTTTTTTGTTTTGGAGTTTTAATGTTAACATTTCTATATACTTTCTTACCCGTGTGTTACCGGGGCCTCGTTATGAGGGAGTAAAGAATAGTGACACTGTGACCTTCCAGGCATGTTGAGAGGTTGAGAGAGACGACTAAGGAGTTTGATCGATGGCTTGAGAAGCTGTCATTGTAAAAAGTATTGTTATGGAAACAGAGCCATAGATTTTGGAAGCAGTAATCTCTGCAGTATGTGACATTTTTGGCACGCAAGGTTTCTGTTTTTAAGATTGTGGTTCTGCCCTATGCGCCGTCTTCGGCTCGAAAGGACAATAGATAGATAGATAGATAGATAGATAGATCTACTTTCTGCTTATTATTTCTCTGCCTTTTATTGTGTAATCACTGCAAAATCTGAATAGAGATGTGCAAACCAACATGAATAATTTTTGTACAGGTGGTTTTACTGTAACATGGTTATAGGTAGTTTTACTGTAAAATGGTTATAGGTAGTTTTACTGTAACATGGTTATAGGTAGTTTTACTGTAAAATGGTTATAGGTAGTGTTACTGTCAACATGAAGAAAACAGATGTCAAATTTCTGCATGCTCTCAGAAAGCAGTTCAATGACCAAGAAATCAATGTTAAAAAATAAGCATCTTTATCCAATTTGCAGCACCCTCTACAGGACAGTAAACATTAAGAGTAAGCTCTAGCAGCAGAGTTAAAGGAATTAAATCCTGAGTTGTACTTGAAAGACTGTCATAGTGTGTGGACTGGGAACAACAAAAATCAGTCATGACGTGAAAGTATAACTTCCATAGTGTTCATCATGCCAGTGAAACACAGACAGTATACAACAAACATAAAAGTAAAATGAGCCACAGCAACATGAAAGCTATCTCTGCAGTTTCTGAGAATTAAGTGGCAAGATCTGCCTTTCTTACTTCACTTCTTCTTGTACCTTTTTGGATATCAAGGGTGATACAAAATCCTGGTTCTCGCCCTTTTGGCGGGTTCACTCATTGTCAATTGATGTTGTTGTGGCACTTCTTTGATGTTGTCTGTCCATCTTACTCTGGGTCTGCCTAGTAGGCAGGATAAAATCTCAAAAGGTAAAACCTTCATGAAAGCCTACATTCTAGTCACTTAGATGTTGCTGAAAAACGAAATTAAATTGTTTTGCCAGTCTTATTTAATTCCTGGACTGTGGTCTTATCTAACATTTTATGACCATCTTTTTCAGGCGAAAAGTCTAACCCTTCTGCAGTAATTACAACAGACAATTGTAGAAGCAAAGCAGCTGATTATATGAGTATGTAAAAATTATGAAATTAGTATGAAAATTATAGCATGTGTATGTTATATGTGTTTTACAGGTATTTAAAATTACACAAATAAACTCACGATTAAGTTATCATTGCACTGTGAATTATGTCTAAACAATTGTCATCAGTCAGTCATCTTTTTCTTTTCCTTGACTGATAAAGTAGTAATTAGCTTGACATCTTGCAGGGTGACAACAAAGTTCCTCCACTTTGTCTACTCCATGGATATCTATCACAGGGTGACAACAAAGTTCCTCCACTTTGTCTACTCCATGGATATCTATCACAGGGTGACAACAAAGTTCCTCCACTTTGTCTACTCCATGGATATCTATCACAGAATGACAACAAAGTTCCTCCACTTTGTCTACTCCATGGATATCTATCACAGGGTGGCAACAAAGTTTCTCCACTTTGTCTACTTCATGGATATCTATCACAGAGTGACAACAAAGTTCCTCCACTTTGTCTACTCCATGGATATCTATCACAGGATGGCAACAAAGTTCCTCCACTTTGTCTACTCCATGGATATCTATCACAGGATGGCAACAAAGTTCCTCCACTTTGTCTACTCCATGGATATCTATCACAGGATGGCAACAAAGTTCCTCCACTTTGTCTACTCCATGGATATCTATCACAGGATGGCAACAAAGTTCCTCCACTTTGTCTACTCCATGGATATCTATCACAGAGTGACAACAAAGTTCCTCCACATTGTCTACTCCATGGATATCTATCACAGAGTGACAACAAAGTTCCTCCACTTTGTTTACTCCATGGATATCTATCACAGGGTGGCAACAAAGTTCCTCCACTTTGTCTACTCCATGGATATCTATCACAGGATGGCAACAAAGTTCCTCCACTTTGTCTACTCCATGGATATCTATCACAGGATGGCAACAAAGTTCCTCCACTTTGTCTACTCCATGGATATCTATCACAGGATGGCAACAAAGTTCCTCCACTTTGTCTACTCCATGGATATCTATCACAGGATGGCAACAAAGTTCCTCCACTTTGTCTACTCCATGGATATCTATCACAGGATGGCAACAAAGTTCCTCCACTTTGTCTACTCCATGGATATCTATCACAGGATGGCAACAAAGTTCCTCCACTTTGTCTACTCCATGGATATCTATCACAGAGTGACAACAAAGTTCCTCCACATTGTCTACTCCATGGATATCTATCACAGGATGGCAACAAAGTTCCTCCACTTTGTATACTCCATGAATATCTATCACAGGATGGCAACAAAGTTCCTCCACATTGTCTACTTCATGAATATCTATCACAGAGTGGCAACAAAGTTCCTCCACTTTGTCTACTCCATGAATATCCATCACAGGGTGCCCAGTATCTGACTGACACTACTCATCTCTGTTTCTGCTGTACACTGTCAAAATGTCCTTGATATCAGTCAGTGATTAAATTAAAAAAAAACAGTAGAAATGCAGGGACAGATACACTATTATCAGTAGTGACCAAAAGTGGCTATTACTTCACACTATAATTTTGATCGATACATTTTTAACTTGTGTTAAGATCAATCTCTCATATTTGTATTGCAAGTTTTAGCCAGTACTATGATTGATTTCTCACATTTGTCTTATAATTAGCCAATGCATGATTGATCTCTTGTATTAATCTTGTGAGATTTACCCAGTTTTATGATTAATTCTCATATTTATCTTGTGAGTTCTGTAGGTTTCCAACAACTGCAGACTCATTTATTAATATACGTTCATTTCTTAACTTAAGTCCATTATCTTACCATTCCTAGAGATTACTCATCTTTGGTATTTTTCACTTATGTCTGTCATATCTTCTAAGACAAAAGAGGAAATTCTCAAAGAGGCCAACACAAAAAGAGAGCTGAAAGCACCAGAAAGAAACAATCAGCGTTTTTCAGGCACATTATGAAAATAGGAAGGTTGGAATACTTGGTTACAACTGGCAAAATATAAAAACAGGGAAAAGAGAGATTGTGGATGACAAAGAGATAGCTTGATGTCATGGTATGGTAAACAGTCAACAGCATACTTTTTATGATGTGCTGAAAATTTTGGAAGGACAACATAATCATCAATGCCAATTGGTATGGCATATGATGAGGATGATGGCATATTTTCAGAGTCTACTGCATAATTACAGCTGTAGATTAGATCCATTTAGTTTTTATTTGGTTGCTAATTTATGTTACCTTCGCTGTACTGCAGATCAAAACCATCTTATGTGGAATTTGCTTCCCCCCTCTGGATTGTTGTGACTTAACTTTTGAGTCATTCTGGTCTTTTCTTTTCTTTTCTTTATTGCATGGATAATCAACTATAAGTCCTTATTTTTGTAGTTGAGGACAGGCTTCTGTGAGCTGTAGTTATTGCATATGATTCTCTAGCACACATACATATTGGATTGTATAAAATCATGCTTATTCTCATGCTAATTTCTCTTTTTGTTTATGGCCTACCTGTCCTCAGGATATTACTTTTCAAATAGGTAATTCTTCTTTAATGTATCTTGTTCATCAGTATCTTGCCAGTCAGTGTAGGTGATTGACTTGCTCAAAGAGATACTTTAGTTCAAGACCAGTGAAATGAAAGGCAGACATTTTTGTTCATGGGCTAATATAAAAGTAAACAACCTTTTCATTGTTCTCTTATTCTTCTTTTATCAGTGATGTCAAGCCAGTTTCTCTGTATATGTCAGTGATGTTAAGCCCAATTTCTCTGTATATGTCAGTGATGTCAAGCCCAGTTTCTCTGTTTATATCAGTGATGTCAAGCCCAGTTTCTCTGTTTATGTCAGTGATGTCAAGCCCAGTTTCTCTGTTTATGTCAGTGATGTCAAGCCCAGTTTCTCTGTTTATGTCAGTGATGTCAAGCCCAGTTTCTCTGTTTATGTCAGTGATGTCAAGCCCAGTTTCTCTGTTTATGTCAGTGATGTCAAGCCCAGTTTCTCTGTATATGTCAGTGATGTTAAGAAATAATAGACTTAAGTAGTGACCATTGATATTCATTGTAATTGCTCTTATTTCATGGACCGGAGACAAAGGTGGTACCTCACAACAGCAGAGCTGGAAGTTGTCAGCCACCCACATTTGATGGCTTGTGCCAGGATTGGTCAACCAGAACCATCTTTCTCCACCACTCCATGGTGCCTCCAGTAGCAGACTAACCTGTTTAGTCTGGCCAAGCAAGTAGGGATCGAAGAGGGAAGACAACCCAGTACTCAAAAACGTTATGCTGAAGTCGGATGTGTTGGGCTGAAAGGAACAAATATCACAATTTTACTGCAAACCACAACACAATGCAATCACGCCCTCTTAATGTCCTTTTAAGGGCGGATGACAAGGAGGTGTACTCCTTTAATCATCTGACAAACACAAGCAAGCATCTCATAGACCACAGATTGTGAATTCATTTCAAGAGAGATTGTTAATCTACAGTTGGGAGGCGAAGGCGCGCCCCCCCAGCACCAGAGCTGGAAGTTGTCAGTGACTCACAACTGTTGGCTTGCGCCAGGATCGGTGAACCAGAACCATCCAGACCCTGCTACACCTCTTCGTGGTGCCTCCAGAAACAGACTAACCTGTCTAGTCTGGCCAAGCGAGCAGGGATCGAAGTGGGAAGACGAACCCGGTACTCAAAAAAACGTCGGCTGAAATCGGATGTGTTGGGCCGAAAGGCGCAGATATCACAGTGTTACACTGCAAACTTCAACACAACGTAACTACGTCCACTTAACGTCCTTTTAAGGGCGGATGACGAGGAGGAAGTCTACGGTTCGTATCCGTTAGAATACCTCAAATCATCGGGCGACCGCATCCATCATCCATCCATCCATCCATCTACAGTTGACTAACTATAAAAATACCTATTTCTCACATAGTTAGAGTTAGAAAAGACAAAAATATTGAGAAAGAGCCCAAGTCTTTGTTTCTTCTAAATTCAAAGATTTATTACTGTAAGATTAAACCATTTACCTCTGTGTAATATTGAATTCTATGTGACTGTATTTGTTAAACTATTTACTTAAAAATTATCTGTAACACTTGCTCTTTCTTACTAAAAAGTGTTTTATAAAATAGTCTTTGCAAAAATCATACCAGATTGATATTTTTTGTGTTAAAATTATGTCAGCACGAGTTCTGTCAGCACTTGGACTGAATCTGAGCAACAAGGCAGAGACATACAGTGATCTAGCCCTGCGATCAGTTTTCTTGCTGAACAACTTCAACTACATTTTCAAGGCATTGACCAGGTAAAATATATTTTACCACTGGAATAAATTACAAATATTAATTAACATATTGATATTCCCATAAAGGGAACTGACTCCCGTAGTTATAGAGGGCTTGCTTTTCGGGCCAATCTCCAGTGTTTGAAACTCACTCTTCCTCGACAGTCAACCCAACTGGAAAAAAAGTGGGTACATGGCAGTTGGTCAGTAGAGGTCAGGTATCTGAGGAGAAAGCACTGGACAGTGCCCTCTCAAAAATATGCCCATGATAAGTGGAGGCTCTACACTCCATTCCCTTATGGCAGTGATGCTTTAATGCTCTGTCTGTCTGTCTGTCTGTCTGTCTGCCTGCCTGCCTGCCTGCCTGCCTGCCTGCCTGCTTGCCTGCCTGCCTGCCTGCCTGCCTGCCTGCCTGCCTGCCTGCCTGCCTGCCTGTTGACCTTTCGAGCCGTAGCCGGCCCATAGGGTGTAGACCAAGATACTCCTTCTCTTATCTGAATTTTTGTTCTAGCAGTTTTCAATTCATTTAAAGATATTTTATCAAATCTTGCCATTTGTCTCTGTTCTGTGCAAGCAGCTCTATCTCATTGAGGGAGCCGAATCCTGCTGCTCTTGCCTCTCTCATCAAAGTTCTTCTCAGTGTCTCTCTGTGTCTTCCTGTTTTCCTCTTACCTGTTGTTTCCCATATGAGGGCTTGCTTTGCTATTCAGTTATTATCTCATCTCATCACATGTTCAACTATTTTATTATATTTATTTTAGTTTAATGCTATAGGACATCTTTATCTTTATTCCCGGTA
Organism: Megaustenia siamemsis; assembly: GCA_032433765.1. Classification (NCBI taxonomy): domain Eukaryota; kingdom Metazoa; phylum Mollusca; class Gastropoda; order Stylommatophora; family Ariophantidae; genus Megaustenia; species Megaustenia siamemsis. The sequence goes on along the minus strand of JAVIAB010000117.1, from coordinate 3,013,473 downwards.
AAACAATAAAAAAAAATGTTCCATTAGATCATGATAGTTAACATTTTTTGTAGAATGAATCTATGGAGTTTGTCTTACCGACCAAATGTAATATATATTTCATGTTATGGTATGTAAGCACGCTTTTTTGTATGGTGAAACAGCCAATGTTTGAGGAGCTGTGCCAGATTTTTCACAAATATTTAAGTTAATACCAGCTAAAAATGAAACCATATGTAACATTTTAAATAATTAACACAACACCAGTGGCATATTCTCTATGCTACCGCAGCTACCACCGGTAGCCTGAACATATTAACAAAATACGAAAGGAAATGATAATGTTATTTCCTGTCAAGCCAAAGATGGCAAATGGGTAGAAATAAAAAAAAAAACAACTTTCCATGTCCGATGTTTCGTTTCTGTTACCCTTCAAGTAATTATCAGAAACTGGACCCGCAGTGTGTTTCACCACACATCCCTATTACGGGAGAGCTCTAGTCTCAAATTTGTGCAGGCATTGATAATACTATTATTGCTTAATAAAATTAGTGACAATTGGAAAAATAAAGAGAAAGAATGATTAATTAAGACAGAGAGGAAAGGCACGAAATGAAAAAGGTCAGAGGTTGTTTGGTAACAAAAGCTGTTTGAAATATTTAAATAACAAGATGACATTGTTATGGGTGAAATTTGTCATTTTTGCCACAAAGCATGACACATAATGTTAAGTATAAAAGTAAAAGTAAAGTACCCCCCGTCACGCCGAGTGGCGTATAGGGAAATATGGTGTTAGTGACCCTATATTTTACAGACCTTCAGCACATGATTTTTGGGGTAATGTGGTCGGTATTACGCCCGTGCTGCTTTTACTTTCCCAGAAAAAATCCGGTACCCATTTAAGGCTGGGTGAACCCGGAGCCGTCGGTTGGGATCGAACCCTACCCCTTGTCCGTAGTAGTCCAGTTCACTAACCACTGAGCTATCGCGGCTCCTACTAATTTTTTAGGGAATTAGTAAAACCCAGGTGTCCTCGCCAGGGTACGAACCCCGGCTGTTGCCGTGGTAAGCCAACCGCCTATCGATTGCGCTAACCGGACACCCTAATGTTAAGTATAATTAACAATATTTATTTCTGTTATTTATTCTTGATGTGTTAATATATACATTGTTTATGTTGTGCTCAATAATAATTGTTATTTACACTGTAAATAGATCTGAGAAGAAAACTGAAAGTGACAAGCAGATCAGAATCATAAATCATGATATAAGAGAAAGCTACTAGTGGTTACTAATAATAATTATAATAATGATTATACTAATAATGATTATACTAATAATAATTATACTAATAATGATTATACTAATAATGATTATACTAATAATGATTATCACAAAAAATCAAATGACTCAAATGTTTTATTATGATTCCTACTAAATAAAATCACCTTGAGAGCACTAGTGCTTAGAATCAATAAGAAAAACCTAAAAGACAGACCCTATAGATGATAAATTGATGAAGCATCAGACATCATTATAAGCAACATCTATCTATCTATTGACATTTCAAGTTGTGGTACGTCCATAGGGCATAGACCCAGATGCTCTCTCTCTTTTCTACATTTTCTTTTCTAGCAGTCTCAATCCTTGCAAAGATCTTTTATCAAATCTCACCATTTGTCTCTGTTCAGTGTAAGCATCTTAATCTCATTGCGGGAGCCGATTCCTGCTGCCTTTGCCTTTCTGAATAAGCAACATGTATGAGACTAATTACAGAGCATTGACTTAAACACATTATTTTTCCTTGATAGGAAAGGCAGTGACAAAGGTTTTGGAAAATGAGCAAAATAAGTGTAAAAATGGAATGTTTTTAAAAATTTCATTTCAGTGTATATTTTTTAGTATTGTATGATGTAATTATATTTTTCAGGTCAGGACTTCTGGGACTCTTAAGTACTTGGAATAAGGACATAGCACATGATTACAACACTCAGATTTCTGAACAGAAACGAGAATATTCACAAAGGTGATTACATATCTGGACATATGGGTGTCACAGTGTTATGTGTCATTTAGAAAGTTTGCTGGGTTGGTTTTTAATTTGATCAGTGTCATCTTGCTAATCTCAAAATATGTTTACAAGTAGAAAGTAGGTTGTGGTTTGAAGACATACTTAGAATGTAGGACCTGATGTTGCTGAAATGATCTGAAGTTTATTGATTGAGGTATTCCGTACAAAGTCTTGTGCATCAAACGGACATGATTTCTACATCTAAATGACAGAAAATGTAAAAAAACTCAAGGATTGTAAATTTTATTTGTCACGGCAAATTTTATCAATTTTATTTTTTGAAGGTAAGCAATGTGAATACCGGGATAGCTTGATAAACTAACAAAATCTCTCTGGTCATTTGTGGACATCATGCATTATTGATCATCATCAAGTGCCATCTCCGCAACGAAGGTTGGCTACAATGGAGCACCAATATTCTCTGTCTCTTGCTTTGATGGCGCAGGTTGTCATAGGCTGATTTGTCCATCTTTTGATGTTACTCATCCATGTTTGTCTTGGTCTGCCTCTGCCCCTTTTACCTTGTTTTTTCCCCTCCAGGATTACTTTTAGTAGGCTGTTGTGTCTTTTAACATGGCCCAAAAATCGCTTTTGTCTTGTTTGAATTGTGCTTAGTAGTTCCCTTTTTATTTTTAGTTGTTTTAAAACTTCATCATTTGTTTTCTTTTCTTTCCATCCAATTCAACCTATTCTTCTATATATCTACATCTCAAAGGCTTCAATTCTTTGTTCTGTTTTCTTGTCTATGTCCAAGTTTCTGCACCATATAGGAATATTGAGAAGATGTAACATTTTGCTATTCTTAGTTTTAGCCCTGGTGTTATTTGTTTTGATGTTAGTATGTTCTTCATGACATTAAAATTACTTTTTACCATTCCTATTCTTTTGTTTATTTCAGTTCTTCATTTTCCATCACTGGTTACAGTATGTCCAAGGTAGTTGTAGTTCTGAACTGTCTCCAGGTCTATTCCTTCAATTTTGATATCCACTTGTGGGTTTTGAGTATTTTCTTTGTTTATGATCATAGTTTTAGTCTTTTTGATATTCATATCTAGTCCATATTTTTTGCTTATCATATTTATTTCATTAAGTAATTGTTGTAGGTCCATAAGAGGCATGTCTGGAATAACAATTGGAGGTCATAATATAAATAATCTAAGATATGCTAATGAAACAGTCTTAATCGCTAAGAGTGAAAATGAGTTACAAGAAATGTTGGACATTATAGTGAAAGAAAGCAAAAATAAAGGACTCAGCCTTAATAGCAAAAAAAAAACAGAGGTAATGGTAACAACAAAGAAAAAGACATCACTTCAGTGCAAAATAAAGACAAGTGGAACAATATTAAAACAGGTAAATGGATTTAAATATTTGGGAACTTTGTTAACCTCAGATGGAAGATGTACAAAAGAGGTGAGACGCAGAATGGCTCAGGCAAAAGCAGCTTTCCAAAAAATTAGGAAGATAGTATGCAATCCATTTTTTACATTAGAAACAAGAAAAAGAGTTCTTAAATGTTATGTAGAGCCAGTCTTAACATATGGATGCGAATCATGGACAATAGGACAACAGACAAGAAAATCACTGGAGTCTGTAGAAATGAGGTTTTACAGAAGAATGTTGAGAGTACCATGGACAGCTAAGAAGAGTAATGAAGATGTTCTGAGAGTGGTCAAAGCAAAAAGAGAGCTAATTTCCAATATTAGGAAGAAACAATCATCATTTTTTGGTCATGTAATGAGAAGAGAACAACTGGAATATTTTGTAACAACTGGAAAAATTGAGGGACGAAGAGATAGAGGGAAGCAAAGAGAAAAAATAACAGACAGCTTAAGAGAATGGCTTGGCAGAAGGTCAAGAACAGAAATGATAAATAACTGTTGAGATCAAAAGTTGTGGAGAGATATGATCACCTACGCCAGCAGGCCCGGTACTTGATAAGGATGATGATCTTCACTACAACAGTTGTAGCAAAGTTCTTTATTACATTTTGTTATCTTCACTGCAAAAGTTGGAGCAAAGTTCTTTGTTACATTTTGTTATCTTCACTACAAAAGTTGGAGCAAAGTTCTTTATTACATTTTGTTATCTTTACTACAACAGTTGGAGCAATGTTCTTTATTACATTTTGTTATCTTTACTACAACAGTTGGAGCAAAGTTCTTTATTACATTTTGGAGATGGAAAAACCCATGTCTCAACAGAGGACTCAGGGTCAAGAGAATGTTAAAGTGAGTAGCATCTATTATGAATTCTATAAATCATCTTTTTATGAACTCTGTAGATTATCTGTCCATGAATTCATTAGATTATCTGTTCATCATGTGCACCACATTGTTGCTGCACCTGGGTACGTGGCTGTTATTCTCAAGCCATCAAAAATATCTATCAGTCAATTCCCCACACCAAACAAAAAAATATGCTTTACAATGTCAGTTTTGCGTGCTTCATTCTTAAAATTAATATTTTGAAAGCAGATTTTTTCTGCATTAAAAAAAAAATTTCACATTTATCCAATTCTATATACAGCAACCACTGTTGGTTTGACAATACAGCAAGAGCTATTGGTTTGACAGTACAGTGAGAGCTGTTGGTTCAACAGTACAGTAACCACTGTTGGTTTGACAGTACAGCAACCACTGTTGGTTCGACAGTACAGCAAGAGCTATTGGTTCATCAGTACAACAACCATTGTTGGTTTGACAGTATAGCAATAGCTGTTGGTTTGACAGTACAGCAACTGCTGTTGGTTAGACAGTACAGCAAGAGCTGTTGGTTCAACAGTACAGCACCGCTATTGGTTTCACTGTACGGCAATAGCTGTTGGTTCAATAGTTTTGCAATCTGAAGGTGCTTATTTGATGATATTCATTAAAACCAGTCTGCCAAATCAAATACTCTTTAATTGTTATCAAAGTAATTGTGTTAATGTTTATCCTATAGCTCAAAGACAAAGAGAAACAGAATATCAAAGACAAATTCACAGTAAGTCTGTTCTGATTTGATCTGAAATCATGTAAACAATGAGAACATTATTTGTTTCATTTGTATGTAGAAATTAATGCCAGTTGTTAATTTTAGAGTTATAGATATCTTTTGATTAACTTTTTCTTTATGGAAGCTTTTTATTGACACAACGGAAGAGATTTCAGAGGCCAAATTTGTCTTGGTTTTAAGAATCAATCTACATAATTACATTTATCTAACATATAACATATTATATACGAATTTTTAGATAATTGAACAAGGTATTAGATTTCACTAATATCAAGATGATACAAGACATGTAAAAAGAATATAGTTTGATGGCGTTCACACTAATCAAATTGAGCATGCCGCTCTATGCTCGAAATGTACGCTGTCGAAATCGGCATGGCGCACAGTGCGGCAAAATGTCCAGAAAGAGTTAAAGATCAACTGAGCAGCATTTGATTGTACTCCATGCAGGCCAAAAGATATTCTCAACTTTAGGATATCGCAGTGTATGTGCCGACAATAACTGAGATACTTACTAATTATCTAACAACTCTAACTCTAACAACTTTAAGTTTTCTTCATATATATACTCTGTTTATACACCTTTCTGTGACCTCCTTATGCATGCTATGAATGATGACAAAACTCTTGTTATCACAGGAATGATGTTTCATCATTTGCTATGTCTTCATCAAGTAGGTCACCATTGAGCAGCTTTATTGTGTCCCTTGTACATTACTAAATATACTACATTCAGTATCACTCACTCTCTCGTTCATTCAGTTTTAGGAATCTCTGGGGCACAATGCAATTATTCAGCAAATTCCACCTCTCTCTCTCCCTCTTTCTCTCTCTCTCTCTCTCTCCCAACTACCTTCTTCCTATCAACATTAATTGCAATATTTTTTTATCTAGTCCTGAGAAATGGGGTACATGGTTGTACTAAACATAGTTTATCTTTCTTTACAGTAATAAGAAGATTGTCTGTCAGCATTTTATTTACAGTGGAAAACTGTACTTACATTTGATAATATCTTTACTTACATTGCACAATAATTTGGTTCATAAAATGGATTTCAGCGAAACACTTGTAAGCTGTAATGGTCTCAAGACATAGAGATTCTGAGTTCAAATCCCGGCTACACCAGTTGAGATTTCTATTTGTGATTCCTCTCTGCGGCAGGTCTCAGCAGCAAGGCCTGACTTGAAATGTTAATTACTTGCCACTGGAAAAAAATATGAGTACCTCCAAAGATGGAGTTATCTGCCTGTGAGGTGAAGGGCCCCTGTACACGCCACTGTCAGGGAAGACAGATTAACATGCAGAATTAAGTTCCTATTCTCTAGGGACTTTACCAAAGAGGAAAGCTGGCAAACGCAAAAAAAAAAATTTTTTTAAATAAGCTGCAATAGCTGTCTAATCTCAGTACTGAAGGTTGTTGTAACATAAACATTTCCACTTGTTTGGCTGATTACATTTTTTAATAAATTCTTCATAGACAAGAATGGGTTTAGTGTTTTTAAGAAACAGTTATAAAAATATCCTTATGCACGTCTGAGGTCAAAATTAAAAGCAACAGAGACCCTAATCAAGGAGCTTCTATTCACTGATGATGCAGCACTGGATGCTCACGAAAAATCCATCCTGCAGTCAATGATTGACAATCTAGCTAGATCATGTGAATTATTCTCTCTATCGATAAGTATCCAGAAGACTGTGGTGCTTCAACAAGGTGTCACCAGCCCCACAGCTACATTATTAAATAACACACCCCTTGAATCTGTGAGAAAGTTCACCTATCTCGGTTCTATGGTCACAACCAATGTCTCCCTTGAAGAAGAAATAAGTTCCAAAATCAGAAAGGCAGCTTCCACATTTGGTAAACTTAAAGATAGAGCATGGGCTAACACCAAATTAACACTCAGGACTAAGATTCAAATTTACCAAAGTTGTGTGCTTAGTACACTTCTATATGGATCAGAAACTTGTACTACCTATGCAGGGCAGGAGAAAAGGTTAAACAGCTTTCATATATGTTGCCTTCGCAAGATTATGAATATCAAATGGCAGGACAAAGTAACTAACTCTAATGTCTTACAATGAGCCAAACTCCCATCGATTATGGCAACACTTAGGATTCGTAGACTAAGGTGGCTGGGCCATGTAAAAAGAATGGCAAACAATCGTATTCCCAAACAAATATTGTATGGCGAACTTAAGGATGGAAGAGACCAAAGGGCAGACCACTGCTGACCTGTAAGGATGTTTGCAGGGCTTCCTTGAGGGAATTTTCTATAAGTGAATGGAACTGGGAAAATGTGGCTATGGATCGTAGAACATGGAGAGAAAATATAACATGGAGAGAAGATTTTCAGTAAAGCAGCACCCATATGAGACACTAATGCTTTACCAAACTACTGACTTATCATGATTGCTTGCTACCAACTGTCTGTCAAGATGCCAAAGGCCTTATATAAAAATATTGAGAACTAAGTAACAATTAAAATGTCAAATGTTAACCCAAAATTAAATGACACTTCTCATATTTTTATCTATAAACAGGGCTTCAATAAGGAGTTGGAAGAGATCTTCCGGGTGCAGAAAACATATGCCATGCCTGATAATGAGCTGAGGGCATCACTGATAGCAGAAAATAAGGATCATTTGATTCCATGTTATACCATTTTTCATAATAAATTCTGCAACCTGAATTTTACCAAAAATAAAAACAAATACATCAAGTACAAGCCTGCAGACTTTGCAGCAGTTCTGGATAAATTCTTTGACGCCTCAGCCTAGGATTGCTATAAATGTGTCTTTTACGATACAAAACAGTTTGATAGATGCTTCAATGCAAACCTTGAAGAACAAAAACCAAAGAACAATTCAATAATATGAATGTTATAGAACACAACTCTCACACTCAAAAATTACAAAGAAACAGTAGGTAGAAGAGGAGCCGCGATAGCTCAGTGGTTAGTGAACTGGACTACCACGGGCAGGGGGTAGGGTTCGATCCTAACCGACGGCTTCTGGGTTCACCCAGCCTTAAATGGGTACCAGATTTTTTTCTTGGAAAGTAAAGCAGCACGGGCGTAATACCGACCACATTACCCCAAAAATCATGTGCTGAAGGTCAAGGGTCACTAACACTATATTTCCCTATACGCCACTTGGCATGACGGGGGTACTTAAGAACTTAAGTAGGTAGAAGAAGTAGTAAATATTATATCGGATGATTATTAACTTTGAGTCACAGCAAAATACCTTTATCAGCAGAATTTGAAGATAAAAAAAATGTGTACTGTACTACACATAATAGTGATGTTCTAGAGTTTTGTGTGAAACTTGTACCAAATGCTGAAAATAGAAAGATGTAGGCCTAAGATGCAAGTTAGCAAACGTATTTATAAAATAATTTGTTTTGTGTAAATGTTTGTTTTTTTCCCCAATAATTACTACTCTTTGTCATTCACATTTATGAACCAACACAACACCGATGTTTTTAGTAGCTGCCCTTTGTGGAATATATTTTAGAAGAGATCTGAGCACTTGTGGACTTGTCTGCTGTGTAATGAAGAATACCTGTCAACTAAACTAAACTATTCCCATTTAAAGGGGAGTTAAAGCTACATAATTTAGATGAGTTTTATGGTTCATGATTTGCAACAAGCTGCAATATTTGCTTTTTATGGTCAAACGCATCCAATTTCAGAATTTTTTACTATTAATCTGCCTTTGCTTTTTTTTATTCCAACTGGCATGACCAGACTTCTTTATCTGTTCTAAGAATCACCATGGTAGGAATTTGAACAGCTCTTAGAAATATGTTTGCTTATTGATTATACAGTAGCATCTTTTTGTGCATTATTTTTTATAAACTCTTAGACACTGGTTAAGGGAAAACATTTTTTTGTGATTATATAAATCTTGTCTATGCATTTTATGTTCTCTGTTTACTATTAAAGTTTGCTTGTCTGTTTCATTCAGATACAGATTCAGTTGATTAAGATTTGGTAAATTAGACAGAATTGTTATGTGTGATGTATAGCACCAAGGTATATAAGTGCTTAAATGATCTCTTGATCTGACTGCTTGAAAACCACTGGATCCTCTACAACCAAAGATCTGAAAATTTATAACAAACCTCTACATGATTTATTTTAAATTATTTTCTAATAGGATGAGCATCTTGCAACATAAGATGTGCCTTTTTGAAAATTAGAACTAGGGAACAATGGAAAGATATTTATTTCAATTCAAAATTGATCATTTTATTAACATTGTTACAATTTTAGATTCATTTTCACATTTTGTTATAGTAATAATTTTATTTTAGAGGTCAGGTTCAATCACCGTCAATAGTTTCTATGTTTGCCTTAAATGGGTGCCAGATTTTTATGAGAGAGTAAAGTACCTCACATGACAATGATCACATCACCCATACAATATACAGTTGATCATGAATAATGTGGGCACACACACTATCTTCCCCATGTGCCTTAATGCATGGAGGGAGCCTGTTACCTGTTGCAGGTTTATTTACCAAATAATATTGTTACAGCTCTAATTTGATCAACTAATATTGTTGTTACAGCATTCATTTGATTTACCAATATTGTTACAGTACTGGTTGAATTTACTGTTTTGTTACAGTGCTAATGTAATTTACAAATATTGTTTCAGCACTAGATTCATCTACTGTTATGTTTATATTTTCCCCTCTTTGTACTGTAGTTGTTTATTACATTCTAGTTTTTATATTTGACTATCTATATACATATGTTTTTCTGTTTTGGTTTACTCATGTTTCTATATTACTTGATTTGTTCTTTGAATATGCTTGTTGCAATTTAATTTTAATATTCACAGTCTGGCTTGGTGTCCAAAAATAGTCACATTTTTTTACATATTTTAAATGATCATTTTTGTTTTATTGAATTGCCTTCATTCCTATCTTATAACATTTTTAAAGAATAAGACTGACGTATACACACATTATTTGCAATCTCATTGAAATATTTTGACATGTCTCTAAGCTTCTACAAATCATGACAGAATCATTTCAGTTTGTGCTGTGACTATCCATGTTTAACACTAAACTTTTACAGAATGATTATAAGAATTGTATTGCATTTTTTTTAACAAATTTTAATCAGAAATTTTGAGAAAGTTTAGAGCATTGTCTACTGATGACAGCTGTTTGTCTTGTGCATAGGACCACCACCATTGCACTCAGACAGTTTTCATTTGTACTTCAGTCTCTTTCTTAACCACATAGGAGTATTTATGTATAACCAACAACAGTCCCTGGAATAATTTGAGAAAATATGGTACTATTGTTTCAGTGATGTTAGGAATTTACTTTAAGAAGCTTTTAGCTTCATCATCATCATATTGTGCCATACCGGTTGGCATAAGTGATAATGTCCATCCACAATCTTCTATCCACAGGGCATCGGATCAGTTCTGCTGTTGACTGTTTTCCATGCCATGACACCAAGCTATTTAGCATCTTCTCTCTTTGTTGTCTGCGATCTTTCTTTTCCTATATCTAGTCTGTTGTAACCAAGTATTCCAACTTTCCTCTTCTCATGATTAGCCTGAAAAATGTTGATTGTTTCTTTCTGATGTTTTTAGGAACTCCCTTTTTGTTATGACCTCTTTGAGAATTTCCTCGTTGGTCTTTTTAGCTGTCCAGGGAACTTTCAACATTCTTCTGAGAAATCCCATCTCTGTGACCTCTAATTATCTTTTAATTTGTGTGTCCACTGTCCATGATTCATCGTAGTGACTCATAGAATCAGCAGATAATTTATACAAACAAAAATATTTCAGCTTTTAATATTTTAGATACTTGTAATTGATCAGTCATCTAGTCAAATTATTTAAAACTAACTGTGACCTCCATTTCTTCTTGTCTTGCAAGTTTTCCCAAACTTTAATTCAATGTATGTGTTCAGTGAAATGAATTGTTTTTTTTCTTTTAATAATTTTTGTAACATTGGCATCTAAATGTATTTTCTTATGATCTTTTATTTTAAGGCTTGTTTTGCTGTCATAATATGCATGAACATTTTCTCATTAAAATCCTCAACTATATTGTTGCTTTTGATTTTTTGAAATTGTATGTTCATATGGTTTCTCATTGTATACTAAACAGCACATCTTTATAGTCTTTGTACACATAAGTACAAAGTATTTTATTAAGTACTCATTTTCACATTTTCTGAGTGCTCATCTCCACAGCAATATTTAAGTGCTTATCTCTATGCTGCTTTAATGCTGATATTAACACAGAATACTCATCACCCTAATTTTTGACTTCACATAATCACAATTTTAATAATTTGATCTCCACCAGAAATTAACTAAACTCTGCTTAATTCATTTAATTAAACCTTAAAATTGGCTTGTTTTATTTAAATGCCAAAGTTATAGTGTTATGGTAAGATTATTTCCTAATGGTCATTGTCATTGTTTTAGGCCATCAGCTCTACACTTAGACAATAGCCATTAGTTTTGTAATAATTTCCCTGATAACACAGACAAATATCAGTACTGTTCATAAACTACTAAGAATTGACAAACACCTCCATAGTAATTTCAAAATGATAGTTATTGTGAAAGCTGGTTGGTTATTGTGAAATATTGTTGGTTATTGTGAAAGCTGGTTAGTTATTGTGAAAGCTGGTTGGTTATTGTGAAAGCTGGTTAGTTATTGTGAAAGCTGGTTGGTTATTGTGAAAGCTGGTTAGTTATTGTGAAAGCTGGTTGGTTACTGTGAAAGCTGGTTAGTTGTTGTGAAAGCTGGTTGGTTATTGTAAAATATTGTTGGTTATTGTGAAAGCTGGTTTGTTATTGTGAAAGCTGGTTGGTTATTGTGAAATATTGTTGGTTATTGTGAAAGCTGGTTGGTTATTGTGAAAGAAAGTTAGTTATTGTGAAAGCTGGTTGGTTATTGTGAAAGCTGGTTGGTTATTGTGAAATATTGTTGGTTATTGTGAAAGCTGGTTGGTTATTGTGAAAGCTGGTTGGTTATTGTGAAAGCTGGTTGGTTATTGTGAAAGCTGGTTGGTTATTGTGAAAGGTGGTTAGTTATTGTGAAAGCTGGTTAGTTATTGTGAAAGCTGGTTGGTTATTGTGAAAGGTGGTTGGTTATTGTGAAATATTGTTGGTTATTGTGAAAGCTGGTTGGTTATTGTGAAATATTGTTGGTTATTGTGAAAGCTGGTTGGTTATTGTGAAAGCTGGTTAGTTATTGTGAAAGCTGGTTAGTTATTGTGAAAGCTGGTTGGTTATTGTGAAAGGTGGTTGGTTATTGTGAAATATTGTTGGTTATTGTGAAAGCTGGTTGGTTATTGTGAAATATTGTTGGTTATTGTGAAAGCTGGTTGGTTATTGTGAAAGCTGGTTGGTTATTGTGAAAGCTGGTTAGTTATTGTGAAAGCTGGTTGGTTATTGTGAAAGCTGGTTAGTTATTGTGAAAGCTGGTTGGTTATTGTGAAAGCTGGTTAGTTGTTGTGAAAGCTGGTTGGTTATTGTAAAATATTGTTGGTTATTGTGAAAGCTGGTTGGTTATTGTGAAATATTGTTGGTTATTGTGAAAGCTGGTTGGTTATTGTGAAAGAAAGTTAGTTATTGTGAAAGCTGGTTGGTTATTGTGAAAGCTGGTTGGTTATTGTGAAATATTGTTGGTTATTGTGAAAGCTGGTTGGTTATTGTGAAAGCTGGTTGGTTATTGTGAAAGCTGGTTGGTTATTGTGAAAGCTGGTTGGTTATTGTGAAAGGTGGTTAGTTATTGTGAAAGCTGGTTAGTTATTGTGAAAGCTGGTTGGTTATTGTGAAAGGTGGTTAGTTATTGTGAAAGCTGGTTTGTTATTGTGAAAGCTGGTTGGTTATTGTGAAATATTGTTGGTTATTGTGAAAGCTGGTTGGTTATTGTGAAAGAAAGTTAGTTATTGTGAAAGCTGGTTGGTTATTGTGAAAGCTGGTTGGTTATTGTGAAAGGTGGTTGGTTATTGTGAAATATTGTTGGTTATTGTGAAAGCTGGTTGGTTATTGTGAAAGCTGGTTGGTTATTGTGAAAGCTGGTTGGTTATTGTGAAAGGTGGTTAGTTATTGTGAAAGCTGGTTAGTTATTGTGAAAGCTGGTTGGTTATTGTGAAAGGTGGTTGGTTATTGTGAAATATTGTTGGTTATTGTGAAAGCTGGTTGGTTATTGTGAAATATTGTTGGTTATTGTGAAAGCTGGTTGGTTATTGTGAAAGCTGGTTAGTTATTGTGAAAGCTGGTTAGTTATTGTGAAAACTGGTTGGTTATTGTGAAAGCTGGTTAGTTATTGTGAAAGCTGGTTAGTTATTGTGAAAGCTGGTTGGTTATTGTGAAAGGTGGTTGGTTATTGTGAAATATTGTTGGTTATTGTGAAAGCTGGTTGGTTATTGTGAAATATTGTTGGTTATTGTGAAAGCTGGTTGGTTATTGTGAAAGCTGGTTGGTTATTGTGAAAGCTGGTTAGTTATTGTGAAAGCTGGTTGGTTATTGTGAAAGCTGGTTAGTTATTGTGAAAGCTGGTTGGTTATTGTGAAAGGTGGTTGGTTATTGTGAAATATTGTTGGTTATTGTGAAAGCTGGTTGGTTATTGTGAAATATTGTTGGTTATTGTGAAAGCTGGTTGGTTATTGTGAAATATTGTTGGTTATTGTGAAAGCTGGTTGGTTATTGTGAAAGAAAGTTAGTTATTGTGAAAGCTGGTTGGTTATTGTGAAAGCTGGTTGGTTATTGTGAAATATTGTTGGTTATTGTGAAAGCTGGTTGGTTATTGTGAAAGCTGGTTGGTTATTGTGAAAGCTGGTTGGTTATTGTGAAAGCTGGTTGGTTATTGTGAAAGGTGGTTAGTTATTGTGAAAGCTGGTTAGTTATTGTGAAAGCTGGTTGGTTATTGTGAAAGGTGGTTAGTTATTGTGAAAGCTGGTTAGTTATTGTGAAAGCTGGTTGGTTATTGTGAAAGGTGGTTGGTTATTGTGAAATATTGTTGGTTATTGTGAAAGCTGGTTGGTTATTGTGAAATATTGTTGGTTATTGTGAAAGCTGGTTGGTTATTGTGAAAGCTGGTTAGTTATTGTGAAAGCTGGTTAGTTATTGTGAAAGCTGGTTGGTTATTGTGAAAGGTGGTTAGTTATTGTGAAAGCTGGTTAGTTATTGTGAAAGCTGGTTGGTTATTGTGAAAGGTGGTTGGTTATTGTGAAATATTGTTGGTTATTGTGAAAGCTGGTTGGTTATTGTGAAATATTGTTTGTTATTGTGAAAGCTGGTTAGTTATTGTGAAAGCTGGTTGGTTATTGTGAAAGGTGGTTGGTTATTGTGAAATATTGTTGGTTATTGTGAAAGCTGGTTGGTTATTGTGAAATATTGTTGGTTATTGTGAAAGCTGGTTGGTTATTGTGAAAGCTGGTTGGTTATTGTGAAAGCTGGTTAGTTATTGTGAAAGCTGGTTGGTTATTGTGAAAGCTGGTTAGTTATTGTGAAAGCTGGTTAGTTATTGTGAAAGCTGGTTGGTTATTGTGAAAGGTGGTTGGTTATTGTGAAATATTGTTGGTTATTGTGAAAGCTGGTTGGTTATTGTGAAATATTGTTGGTTATTGTGAAAGCTGGTTGGTTATTGTGAAAGCTGGTTGGTTATTGTGAAAGCTGGTTAGTTATTGTGAAAGCTGGTTGGTTATTGTGAAAGCTGGTTAGTTATTGTGAAAGCTGGTTGGTTATTGTGAAAGCTGGTTAGTTGTTGTGAAAGGTGGTTGGTTATTGTAAAATATTGTTGGTTATTGTGAAAGCTGGTTTGTTTTTGTGAAAGCTGGTTGGTTATTGTGAAATATTGTTGGTTATTGTGAAAGCTGGTTGGTTATTGTGAAAGAAAGTTAGTTATTGTGAAAGCTGGTTGGTTATTGTGAAAGGTGGTTGGTTATTGTGAAATATTGTTGGTTATTGTGAAAGCTGGTTGGTTATTGTGAAAGCTGGTTGGTTATTGTGAAAGCTGGTTGGTTATTGTGAAAGGTGGTTAGTTATTGTGAAAGCTGGTTAGTTATTGTGAAAGCTGGTTGGTTATTGTGAAAGGTGGTTAGTTATTGTGAAAGCTGGTTAGTTATTGTGAAAGCTGGTTGGTTATTGTGAAAGGTGGTTGGTTATTGTGAAATATTGTTGGTTATTGTGAAAGCTGGTTGGTTATTGTGAAATATTGTTGGTTATTGTGAAAGCTGGTTGGTTATTGTGAAAGCTGGTTAGTTATTGTGAAAGCTGGTTAGTTATTGTGAAAGCTGGTTGGTTATTGTGAAAGGTGGTTAGTTATTGTGAAAGCTGGTTAGTTATTGTGAAAGCTGGTTGGTTATTGTGAAAGGTGGTTGGTTATTGTGAAATATTGTTGGTTATTGTGAAAGCTGGTTGGTTATTGTGAAATATTGTTTGTTATTGTGAAAGCTGGTTAGTTATTGTGAAAGCTGGTTGGTTATTGTGAAAGGTGGTTGGTTATTGTGAAATATTGTTGGTTATTGTGAAAGCTGGTTGGTTATTGTGAAATATTGTTGGTTATTGTGAAAGCTGGTTGGTTATTGTGAAAGCTGGTTGGTTATTGTGAAAGCTGGTTAGTTATTGTGAAAGCTGGTTGGTTATTGTGAAAGCTGGTTAGTTATTGTGAAAGCTGGTTGGTTATTGTGAAAGCTGGTTAGTTGTTGTGAAAGCTGGTTAGTTATTGTGAAAGCTGGTTGGTTATTGTGAAAGGTGGTTAGTTATTGTTAAAGATGGTTAGTTATTTTGAAAAACTTGTTAGTTATTATGAAAGATGGTTATTTATTGTTAAAACTGGTTAGATATTGTGAACAACTGGCTAGGCATTGTTAAAACTAGTTATTTATTGTGCAAAGCTAGTTAGTTGTGAAAGATGGTTCATCATCAAGTACCAAGCCTGCTGGTGTAGGTGATCATGTCTCTCCACATCTTTCGATCTCGACAATTATTTATCATTTCTGTTCTTGACCTTCTGCCAAGCCATTCTCTTAAGCTGTCTGGTATATTTTCTCTTTGCTTCCCTTAATCTATTCATCCCTCAATTTTCCCAGTTGTCACAATATATTGCAGTTGTTCTCTTCTCGTTACATGGCCAAAAAATGATGATTGTTTCTTCCTAATATTGGAAATTAGCTCTCTTCTTGCTTTGGCCTCTTTCAGAACGTTTTCATTACACTTCTTAGCTGTCCATGATCTTCTCAACTTTCTTCTGTAAAACCATATTTCTACAGACTCCAGTGATTTTCTTATCTGTTGTCCTATTATCCATGATTCACATCCATATGTTAAGACTGGCTCTACATAACATTTAAGAACTCTTTTTCTTGTTTCTATTGTCAAAAATGGATTGCAAAGTATCTTCCTAATTTTTTGGAAAGCTACTTTTGCCTGAGCCATTCTGCATCTCACCTCTTTTGTACATCTTCCGTCTGAGGTTAACAAAGTTCCCAAATATTTAAATTCATTTACCTGTTTTAATATTGTTCCACTTGATTTTATGTTGCACTGATGTGATGTCTTTTTCTTTGTTGTTACCATTACTTCTGTCTTTTTGATATTAAGGCTGAGTCCTTTATTTTTGCTTTACTTCACTATAACGTCTAACATTTCTTGTAACTCATTTTCACTCTTAGCGATTAAGACTGTATCATCAGCATACCTTAGATTATTTATATTATGACCTCTGATTGTTATTCCAGACATGCCCCTTATGGATCTTAAAATAATCTCACTGTACATATTAAACAAATCTGGTGACAGCACACAACCTTGCCTAACACCCAGTTTTATTTGTTGAAACATTCACAATTGGTTTCCAGTTCTTATGGCCGCAGTTTGTTGCCAGTACATGTTCTTTATTATTCTTTGATCTTTGCTGTTTACGTTTTTGCTTTCTAAAATTTTGATTGTTTCTTGGTGCTTTACTTTGTAAAATGCTTTGGTATAATCTATAAAATATAGGTATAGATCTGTTTTCACTTCTATGGCTCTTTCTACTAAAGATCTTATGATGTATATGGCATTGCTTGTTCTTTCTTTACCTCTAACAAAACCACACTGTTCATCACTAATTTCCGGACTAATTTCGTTTTGCACTCTTCGCATGATAATTCTTAGTAATATCTTAGTCATGTGAATCATAAGGCTTATTGTGCGATGATCATCGCACCAGATTTCTTTGGTAGGGCTATGAATATTGATTTGAGCAGGTCGTCTGGTATATATCCAGTGTTGTAGATATCATTTAATATTTTTGTTATTATTTCTATTCCAAAATCACCCATGGCTTCAATCTTTTCTTTAGTTATATTATCTGGTCCAGGAGCTTTTTCTGCATTCATATTGCGCAAGGCATCTTCCACTTCTTCTTTGGGTATTTCTGGTCCTTCTCCATTATCCTTAATATTTACTTCTGTTCGCTCATCATTATAAAGATCTTAATGTATTCTGTAAATCGTTTCCTTATGCTTTCTTGTTCAATCAACAGTTTTCCTTCTTTCCTTTGATCTTAAACATCCAGTTTTTGATTACGTTTTTCTTCCTGTTAATTCTTCAATTTGTTTTTATAAAGCTTTAGCATCTCCATTTTGTTGCATTTCAATCTCTTTGCATCTCTCTTTTAGCCATGCTTCTTTTGCTTCATTACATTTTATTACAATCCTGTGTGTTACCAGGGCCTCATTATGTGTAAAGAATAGTGACACTGTGACCTACCAAGCATGTCGTAAGAGGCAGCTATGGAGGTTGATCGATGGCTTGACAAGCTGTCATTGTAAAAAGCATTGTTATGGAAACAGAACCATAGATTTTAGAAGCAGTGATCTCTGCAATATGTGCCATTTTGGCATGCAAGTTTTCTGTTTTTGAGATTGTGGTCCTGCCCTATGTGCCATCTTCGGCTCGAAAGGACAATAGATAGATAGATTTTATTACAATTTCTTTATTTAATATCTTATACTCACCTTTATTTTCTTGATTTCTTCTTCTTGTATCCATTAGCTATAATGTAATAATATAAAATATCATCTGTCATCCATTTCTTTCTTGAATTTGTCCTCACTGCTGATATGAACTCTTTTGATGTTTGTTGCATTGATTCTTTTAGCATTTCATACTGTTCATCAATGCTTTGTATCTTCTCTATTGCATTGTACCAGTTCTGAATTGTGATTTTATATTCGTCTTGCAACTTCTTGTCTGATTTGAGTAAATCTAAATTTAACTTGATGTTAACTGAAGCTCATTTTGTTGCTTTTGATTTTACTCTAAGCTTTCCCACAACTGGTACATGATCACTGTTGCAATCTGCCCCATGTCTAGTTTTCACACACACCAGACTGTTTCTAAATCTATTGATTATCATTATGTAATCAATTTGATTACGTGCCTTGTCTCCTGGGCTTTTCCATGTCCACAGACATCTTGGATGTTGCTTAAACCAGGTGTTTTCGATCATCATGTTGTGTGTTCTTGCCCAGTCAATAAGTTTGTCACTTCTTTCATTCCTCTCGCTTAAGCCATAATGACCAACTACTTCCTCAACTCTTTCCTTTCCTACTTTTACATTAAAATCCCCTTGCACTATGGTGTTTTCATGTTGTTTACATTCACAAAGTGCCTTATTTAACTCGTAAAATTTATCAATAGTTTCCTCTAGACTGTCTGCTGTTGGTGCATAAACTTGTATAAGATTTATGTCTATTGTCTTTCCATTCAATTTCACTAAAAGGACTCTGTCAGATATTGGGTTTCACTGTTCTTACTCATTCTGCATCCAAGATGATACCTAATCCTCTTTGGTGTTCAGTGCCTCCAGAATCATCATCATCATCGTGTGCCTTCTCTGCAACGAAGGTTGGCTACCATGGATCGCCATTCTACTTTGTTTCTTGCTTTGATGGTGCAGGCTGTCATAGATTGACTTGACCATCTTTTGATGTTACTCGTCCATGTTAGTCTTGGTCTGCCTCTGCCTCTTTTACCTTGTATTTTTCCTTCCAATATTACTTTTAGTAGGCTGTTGTGTCTTTTAACATGCCCCAAAAATTTCATTTGTCTTGTCTTAATTGTATTTAGTAAAAAAGTAGTAAAAAGTAAAGTACCCCCGTCACGCCAAGTGGCGTATAGGGAAACATGGTGTTAGTGACCCTATATTTTACAGACCTTCAGCACATGATTTTTGGGGTAATGTGGTCGGTATTACGCCCGTGCTGCTTTACTTTCCCAGAAAAAAATCCGGTACCCATTTAAGGCTGGGTGAACCCGGAAGCCGTCGGTTGGGATCGAACCCTACCCCTTGTCCGTGGTAGTCCAGTTCACTAACCACTGAGCTATCGCGGCTCCCTAATTGTATTTAGTAGTTCTCTTTATATTTTCAGTTGTTTTAAAACTTTATCGTTTGTTATCTTTTGTTTCCATCCAATTCTACCTATTCTTCTATAAATCCACATTTCAAAGGCTTCAATTTTCTGTTCTGTTTTCTTGTCTAATGTCCATGTTTCTGCACTATATAGGAATATTGAGAAGATGTAACATTTTGCCATTCTTAGTTTCAGCCTTGTTGATATTTGTTTTGTTGTTAGTATATTTTTCATGGCATTAAAATTACTTTTTGCCATACCTATTCTTTTGTTTATTTCAGTTTTGCATTTTCCATCATTGGTTATAGTATGTCTCAGGTAGTTGTAACTCTGGACTGTCTCCAGATGTATTCCCTCAACTGTGATATTTAATTGTAGGTCTTGAGAATTTTCTTTGTTTATGATCATAGTTTTAGTCTTTTTGATATTCATTTCTAGTCCATATTTTTTGCTTGTTATGTTTATCACATTAAGCAATTGTTGCAGGTCTTTAGGATTTTCTGATAGTAGAACAGTATCATCAGCCTCCAGAATAGATTATTTTATGTTCATCAGAATATATCTCCCCTGATCCAGTGTATATCATTTCGCAAAGTCCCAGTAAATGTAAACCCAGTCTTTTCATTTCTTGTTTGATGTTTTTCAGTTTACCCTTCTGCATGAGTGTTCTCACATTCCAAGTACCTATCTTTAGAGAAAGATGGTTAGTTATTGTTAAAACAGGTTAGTTATCTTGAAAACTGGTTAATTATTGTGAAAAGCAGGTTAGTTATTGTGAAAAAATGATTAGTAATTTTGAAAGATGGTAAAAATGTTACTTTTCTTTTCAAAATTTAACCCAAGCAGCAGTATGCAGCCTACCATTTAAACATTGTAATGTAAATTAATATAAGATTAGGAGCAAAAAACAGCATTCTAGAATGTTCCTTTAGTATTATATTACATTATTATATCTGTTATTGATTTCCATTTTTATTTATTTCTTCATTTTAAAAAAGATACAGGTATCCTCATATCATTATTATTGTAAGAGAGTACAGGGTCTATGTCTCTTGGATACATATTTATAGTGAGAAATGTAGATAATACAACATAGAACTGCATACATGCTTCATAGGTTACAGCAGGACCTTTGACTGTGTACAACATCTGAAACTGTGGAACATCATGAAAGATATGGGCTTTCCAACACACCTAATACAACTTATCGAATCACTATATCATGAACAGCATGCATCTATCAGAATAGTGGGGAAAACATCAAATTGGTTTGAAGTACAAAAAGGGGTGAGACAGGAATGCATCCTCTCTTCTTACCTGTTCAACATCTATGCTGAGAACATCATGAGAAATATCAGAAACGATGACAGATTTGTAAAGCTTGACCCTTTCACAATAATTGGCAACATAATTCCAGAACTCAGATACACTGATGACACAGTCCTCCTCTCAAACAGTGCAGAAGAATTAAAAAAGACAATTGAATGTGTTAAAAAACTCAGTGAAGAATAAAACCTCTATCTAAACAGAACACTAAGATTATGTTCATTGACAAAACAAAAAAGACAACCCAAAGTCATCATCAACAGTGAAGAACCTGAAATTGTAACAAACTATGAATATCTTGAATCTGTAGTAGCTAACAACAGAGACTGTCAGAAAGAGATCAAAAGAAGATTGGCAATAGCAACATTAAAATTAAATGCCATGAAGAACATGTGGCACAATACCAGCAAGGCAGTAAAATTAAAATGACTGTGGCATGTATCTTCCCGTTAGTAACATATTGTTGTGAATCAAGGATAAACTTGCAAACAGCAAGGAAGAAAATTGATTCATTCAAAACAAAGTGATGCAGAAAAATCCTTAAAATACCTTGATAATGAAAAAGAGCAATGAAGACATGTTAAAAGATTTAAACATTAAAAAGAACTGGCTTATTTATAAAAACCATTCCACAGAGAAAATTAAAATACTATGGCAATGTCAAAAGACACAGCGGGCTGGAAAGAACAATAATGGAAGGCATGGCTCCTGAACAACACATCAGGGGCAGGCCAAGAAGAAGAGACATCAAGGTTTTGAGACATCAAGAAGACCTTGAACATGACAACAAAAGAAGTGGGAGTTCTGGCTAGGGACAGAGATTCCTTCAGATGGGCTGTGGTGAATACATCATTCCTTCAAAGAACATGTGACTTGATGATGATAATGACACCTTTATAGGGAATTGCAGCCTTGCACTCTCTGATAAGGTGCATCTGTTTCTTTGACTGAAGGTACCAATTTTTTCCTGGGATGACTAGAGGACTTATTTCAAACCCTGCAAACGACATGAAAAGTGAGCCTTCTACTATTCATTTCTGCTTTTATCCCATTTCTGAGTTATGCTTCCAACAGTGGGAGAAGTCTACTTCATTGGATAGCTAAAACCTACTCAAAGCTGGGCAGTCCGCAACCACTAAGGTGCTATATCCTCACTGCCTGCTTTCCCCATTGGGTGTATGGGGATTAGGGAAAACCCGAAATGCAGACTGTTACCATCCACGTCTGCCACACAAGAGAAATCAACTTCCAAGAAACTTAATCTAAAATTGGGTTGCTGGAAAGTCCCTACCATGCAAGCTGGCTTATCTGACAATTTGCACGACAAACAATGCCAGAAAGACACCCATAATCAATAACCTACATACCAAAAGATATACTTTATGACAACTAGCAGATGGCAAAAGAACTAGGGGGCGCCCAAAACTCTGATTTATAGACGTGTGTAAATGTATCATGAAGATTCTGAACATAAACGCTACAGCCTGGGAAAAAATAGCTGCAGACCGCAATCCTTGGAAACACACTCTAAAGCTCCAACTCATGCAAGAAGCAGACAGATCCTTAGAAAAAGAGAATACATTGTGAAAGAAAAGAAAAAAAAACATTTCCTAGGGGCGCTACAAAATTTATAATCAACTATAACTGAGGGAGGCTACTATAGTCAACTATGACTGAGGGAGGCTACTATAGTCAACTATGACTGAGGGAGGCTACTATAGTCAACTATGACTGAGGGAGGCTACTATAGTCAACTATGACTGAGGGAGGCTACTATAGTCAACTATGACTGAGGGAGGCTACTATAGTCAACTATGACTGAGGGAGGCTACTATAGTCAACTATGACTGAGGGAGGCTACTATAGTCAATTATGACTGAGGGAGGCTACTATAGTCAACTATGACTGACAGAGGCTACTATAGTCAACTATGACTGGGGGAGGCTACTATAGTCAACTATGACTGAGGGAGGCTACTATAGTCAACTATGACTGAGGGAGGCTACTATAGTCAACTATGACTGAGGGAGGCTACTATAGTCAACTATGACTGAGGGAGGCTACTATAGTCAACTATGACTGAGGGAGGCTACTATAGTCAACTATGACTGAGGGAGGCTACTATAGTCAACTATGACTGACGGAGACTAGATGTGCCTGACAGTTTTCTACATGGACTTATAATAAAAGTTACATGAGGTGATTAGATCAGAATTTTTAATTCCATTTCTACTATGACTGCATATTCTTTTTCATTTTCATTCTTTCTCAAAGATTTGGCTCCATGTGCTTCTGTATCTTCGTTTGCTACTATTAAAATACAATGTACACATCAAAGGAATAGTGGAACAGGGCGCCTTGAATGGTGAAAGCAGGAAGAACATCCTCAGCAGAAAATAATCTATCTATCTATCTATTGACCTTTTGAGCCGTAGCCGGCCCATAGGGCGTAGACCAAGATACTCCTTCCCTTATCTGAATTTTTGTTCTAGCAGTTTTCAATTCTTTTAAAGATATTTTATCAAATCTCGCCATTTATCTCTGTTCTGTGCAAGCAGCTCTATCTCATTGAGGGAGCCGATTACTGCTGCTTTTGCATCTCTCAGCAATGTTCTTCTCAGTGTCTCTCTGGGTCTTCCTCTTTTTCTCTTACCTGTTGTTTCCCACATGAGGGCTTGCTTTGCTATTCGGTTATTATCTCTTCTCATCACATGTCCAACATATGACCATCGTCTTTTCTTTATTACTGAAGATATTAGTGGTTGATTGGCGATTTCTCTAATTTCCTTGTTTGTTTTGAATTCGTTCCACACTATACCAAGTATTTTCCTTAGACATTTATTTTCGAATGCCTTCAACTTTGTTTCTTTATATCTTGTTGTTTTCCAGCTTTCACGCGCATACGTAAGAGTTGATAGTACATTTGATTTGAATAGTCTAAGTTTTGTGTTTGTGCTGATTTTCACAACTTTTCAAGGCTTCTGAAAGACATTGCTGCTTTAACTATTCTGATTCTAATTTCTTTGCTTGTATCCCCTTCTCGATCAATGATGGAGGAATTATTTTTCTCCGGCTTGATCTAGAACCGTTGATCAGAGGTTTAACAAGCCGCTATCGTAAAAACGATTTTGTTAATGAAACATAGAAAATAATGCAACATGTTAAATCAATACAGAAGAGGAACAATCAGTAGATGAACATTTTGATGGTTGCTGAAATGAGAAGTGGAGCAGTTATGGGAAACTGCAGTGATACCAGTCTGAACTAAAGACAAAAGAATATTAATAGCCAGGAGAAATTGCTATCTCAAAATATATGATAAATACTTAAGTAAAAATGTATCTATCCTCATGGATTTAGAAATGTATTTACATTTAAATGTTTATACTGTTTTTGTTTTTGCTGATATTGATCTACTAAAATGTGAGCTTTTACCATAATTTGTTACCAAGTGTTATGAACCCTGTAAAGTCTGTGGTATCCTCTTCACACAAGTTTCATACCTTGGTATTGAGTTGCAAACAACTGACTGCTTTTATCTTCATATACAGTTAAAGACAACAAAGTCAAAACTTTTGAGTTTGAAAGCATTGTTACCTTTAATTGTTGAAAGTAGTTGTTACCTTTAATTGTTGAAAGTAGTTGTTACCTTTAATTGTTTGAAAGTAGTTGTTACCTTTAATTGTTTGATAGTAGTTGTTACCTTTAATTGTTTGATAGTAGTTGTTACCTTTAATTGTTTGATAGTAGTTGTTACCTTTAATTGTTTGATAGTAGTTGTTACCTTTAATTGTTTGAAAGTAGTTGTTACCTTTAATTGTTTGATAGTAGTTGTTACCTTTAATTGTTTGAAAGCATTGTTACCTTTAATTGTTGAAAGTAGTTGTTACCTTTAATTGTTTGATAGTAGTTGTTACCTTTAATTGTTTGATAGTAGTTGTTACCTTTAATTGTTTGATAGTAGTTGTTACCTTTAATTGTTGAAAGCAGTTGTTACCTTTAATTGTTTGAAAGTAGTTGTTACCTTTAATTGTTTGATAGTAGTTGTTACCTTTAATTGTTTGATAGTAGTTGTTACCTTTAATTGTTTGATAGTAGTTGTTACCTTTAATTGTTGAAAGCAGTTGTTACCTTTAATTGTTGAAAGCAGTTGTTACCTTTAATTGTTGAAAGTAGTTGTTACCTTTAATTGTTGAAAGCAGTTGTTACCTTTAATTGTTGAAAGTAGTTGTTACCTTTAATTGTTTGAAAGTAGTTGTTACCTTTAATTGTTTGAAAGTAGTTGTTACCTTTAATTGTTGAAAGTAGTTGTTACCTTTAATTGTTTGAAAGTAGTTGTTACCTTTAATTGTTGAAAGTAGTTGTTACCTTTAATTGTTGAAAGTAATTGTTACCTTTAATTGTTGAAAGTAGTTGTTACCTTTAAGTGTTTGAAAGTAGTTGTTGTTACCTTTAATTGTTGAAAGCAGTTGTTACCTTTAATTGTTTGAAAGTAGTTGTTGTTACCTTTAATTGTTGAAAGCAGTTGTTACCTTTAATTGTTGAAAGAAGATTGAAAAATATATAAGAATTTATTTGTTGTTTTGAAACATTACTTGTACACAGGTGTCTACTCATTAAAGTATTCATATTTTTATGGATATTATTTACAAAGTCTGTAAGATTGTTTTTACATTTTCCTTGACACATGACTATAGCACAAGTATAATAAAGGTTATGGTTTTTATTTAAAAAAAACAAATGTCTCTTACTCATTTCTAATTTTGGAATCAGTCATGGGGTGAGTAGGACAGGACAGTAGCAGGTCTGGATAAGGGTGTGCTTTACTACCAGTTAACTACAGGAACTGTCATTGCAGCTGTTGTTACATTTCTGGAGTGTGTGTATTTATTTTTGAGCTGGAGGTTGCTCAGGCAGTGCTGTCACCATTAGGTGTTTGTGTCTGGGTTAGTGCATCAACCAAAAAAAAAATGCTTGAACAGTCAGCATTAATATACTTTGTCCTTTGCTGAAAGGGGCTGTGCCTGCCCTGAATGTAGTTTTGTTAATTAATTTCTCAATAAAATAAACTCTTTTCATCATAAATTTCTTAACAAGATCTGTTTATCATCACAATAACAGATTCTAAAAAGGGCGCTGCATTAGGTAATATCCTGGTGTGTTGGCCAGTTTTTCTCACATTTGGAAAGCTATTCTCCATTTTTTTTAGACCAGCAGATGTCACTGAGTGAATGAGCTGATAACATTTAATGACTCATAACTAAATGTGATTGTCAGATCTATGAGATATAATTAAGCAACACCCTCCTTATTAAATCTCCTTATAGTGGCTCCAGAAATAAGTTAACCAGAGGGAGCAAAGGCATCTGTCAGCACAAAGACTGAAAGTGCTCGGTAACTCATAGCTGACTGCTGATGCCAGGATCAATGAGCCAGGACTATGCAATCTGTATATATGCAATGGGTAGAGTCATTGCAGAAGTGAAAAATACGTAAGGTCACCTTTGTCTACATCCCAGGACATACGGGAATATGAGGAAATGAAAGAGCGGACAGGTTGGCTAGCTGCATTATTGTTGAGGATGGTCAACCAATGGATCAGACAGGCACCATCAATGCCCTCCGGGAAGTGGGAAGGACACAGGACTTTGACAACCATGAGTCCACGTCACTCCTTCAGATGAAAGAGATGGGAGTTAAGATGGGCACAGCCAGAAACAAGAAATCTAGTGGGTGTGTAAGAAGAATAATTAACCAAAACAGAACTGGAGTCGTCAGTCGCTGGACACTGCGAGACTTGCTGAGGAGGGGATCTGAGCACCTATAGACATGTTCGGAGTGCAATGATGATGACCAGCTAATAACAACCTGAGGCTCAAAAAAGCTGTGCTGAGGTCAGATGTGTTGGGCTGAAAAACATAAATATCACACAGCTTGCTGTAAAACCACAACACCAACTTCATATTTTTTAAAGAGTGGATGAAGAAGAGAAATCTCAATACAAGGGAAATATTATGTCAGTGTGCAACATTTGTTGGTGATTTGATCAAATCACCACAGGCTGTTCTATTTCACTAGAGAAGTTGTTACCAATCTTTTAGAGACTGGCTAAACCCCGAGTATAAATGTTGGTTGGTTGTTATCACAGTTTAGAGTTAAACCCCAACCACCTGGTCAGCATATGAATGCACCATATTATTGCATAATTTTCCAATTAATATGCACTTCAACACCACATACTAAAGTCCACATCACAGCAGTTCCTATGTTTTCTGGATAACTTCCAAGTACAGATCCTACCCAGTTCCTGCTCATGTGTGTACTCTTTTATTTACACTTGCTGTCTGCTCATAGTTTCAATTTAAATTTCTAATTTTATAATTTGTGTGTGTTGCAGTATAAGGATCTTCCATAGTCATTAAGACTCACAAAACCTGTTCTGGCAATGTGCTTTCATTTGCTGGTGTCTTCATTAACTCCTCCATCTTGTTTTACTATGCTTCACATATATGTGAGTGTGCTTACTACTGGTTTACTATTTTCACCAACATAAGGTTTTATACACTTAATGTCATGACTTCTCTTCTCTTCTTTCTCTTTTTTATTTTTTAAGGCTTACATTCTATCCAACCTAATGGTTTATTTGTTGTATAAGGGCTTCCTTCGGGTCTTAAGGTGTATGAGCAACATCATAATAGTGCCCAAATCCTTTAACTACCAACAACACATTAAATGGGTAATGTTGTTCGCATTTATTGTGTAGTTTATCGTTAATATTATTAGATGATAAATGAAATATTCAAATCACATGTCCTTTGCAGATCGTTGCATTTGCCACAGCTCATCTGAAAAAATCTGTCTCTAGCCAGATCTCCCACTTCTTTTGTTGTCAAGTTCAAGGTCTCCTTGATGTTTTGTAACCACCTTCTTCTAGGTATGCTTCTGAGGCATCACCCAGGAACCATGCCTTCCATTATTGTTCTTTCCAGCCGGCTGTGTCTTTTGACATGGCTATAGTATTTTAAGTTCCTGTGTAGAATGGTGTTTATAAACTAGTTCTTTTTGATGTTTAAATCTTTTAATATGTCTTCATTGCTGTCTTTCATTATCCAATGCATCTGAAGGATTTTTCTGTAGGATTTTATTTCAAAATGAATCAATTTCTTCCTTGCTGTTTTTCGAGATCGCCCATGATTCAAAAACATATGTTGTTATATATATATATGGCCCTTTTCGTCTTGTCAGACGGTCTAGTGGAGGCTATTGTGTATTTTTTTGAGGTTTTGTTTTTGTCGAACAGCTTCTCTCATGGCTAATTCTACCAATGTTTGACAAACACACGCGGTCACATAATGAACAAGTCAGGCTCGCTGATCCACAGGGTTTTCCATCCTTTTTCATGAGTCTTTTCTCTTCTAAGTTTTGCCTTAGCACAGTCTCAAATGATGTTATACCGTTCCTTATACATGCTATCCATGATGTGCGATTATTTGCCAGATGTTCCCAGTCATTTTCACATATGGAGAAGTCATTCATAGATGATTTACAGATATCTCTATATCATAGTTTAGGTCTGCCGATTTGTCTTTTTCCGTGTGTTAGTTCACCATATAGTATTTGCTTGAGGATGCGTTTTTCTTCCATTCGTTGGACATACCCCAGCCATCTTAGTCTTCGACATCTGAGCATCGACATGATTGTTAGGGTCTTAGCACATTGCAGGACAGTTAAGTTGGTTATTTTGTCCTGCCATTTGATGTGCATTATTTTACGGAGACATCGCATGTGGAAGACATTTAGTCTTTTTTCCTGGTTTGAGTATGTTGTCCAGGTTTCAGATCCATATAATAGTGTGCTAAGCACACAAGTTTGATATATTAAGAGTTTAGTCTTTAGTGTTAGTTTCGTATTGTTCCAGGTCCTTTCTGTGTGTATGCCGAAGGTCGTAGCTGCCTTACCAATTCGACTGTTTATTTCTTCATCAAGAGAGATGGTTTGCGTAATTGTGGATCCAAGATATGTACATTTCTGTACTGATTCTAGTGGACAATCTTTTAGAGTAATTGATACAGGTTTGATATCGCCTTGACTTAGTATTACTGTCTTCTGAACATTAATTGACAGTGAAAAAAGGTTGCATGCTTTGTCCAGGTTATTGAGTTATTGAGTTATTTGTGGGTCATCATCATTGCACTCCGAACATGTCCATAGGTGCTCAGATCCCCTCCTCAGCAATTCCCTCAGTGTCCAGCGACTGACGACTCCAGTTCTATGTTGGTTGATAAGTCTTCTTACACGGCCACCAAGTTTCTCATTTCTGGCTGTGCCCATCTTAACTCCCATTTCCATCATCCGAAGAAGCGACGTTGATCTGTGTTTGTCGAAGTCCCGTGCTCTTCCCACATCTCGGAGTGCATTGATGATGTCCGCCCGATCCATCGGTTGCCCGTCCTCAACGACAGCGCAGCTAGCCAACCTGTCCGCTCTCTCATTTCCCCGCACTCCCGCATGTCCAGGGACATAGACAAAGGTGACCTTACGTATTTTGGATTTCTGCAACGACTCTACCCATTGCATGCGTACAAAGCCCGCCTCCACTTTTTTTATCATGCTCATCGAATCACTTAGTATACATGCGTGGATGTAGTCTTGTGACTCTAACCATATGAATGCCTTGGTCACTGCCATCACCTCCATTGTCATGCTACTCGTGGTCATGGCGTATGCACCACTGTCTTCCTTGGCTATTCTGCCTGCCGAGCGTGCTGTAAATGCCCATGCACTTCTTTCGTGTCGTCTTACAGATCCGTCTGTATAGATGACTGCATCTTTCTCATCGGTGTTATCGCAGATGAGACCGTTGACCTCAGCATTAACCACGACCGGGTTCTGTTCCCTACTTTTCCTGTCGAGTGTGACAATACATGAGAAAGTCCCCTTGAATGACGTAGGCACCGGTATCCACTCCTCACCAACGCTGAGATTGGTAAGCCCACAGACCTGTTTGATGACATCTTCTGCTCGGCCCACCCATGATTTGCCTCTTTTTAGCCTGGTACATTTCTCTGTGTTGAGCACGTGGTGCAATGGATGCTCTGTATCTGTACTAATCTTCAGTTATGCTCATGCTCTCCAGATCTTGATTCTGTCATCCATGGTTGGAAAGTCAAGAAGATACCTCATTGCCACACAGGGAGTGTCCCTCGTACATCCCAGGATAATGCGCATGGCTTCATTTTGTAT
This sequence comes from Megaustenia siamemsis, assembly GCA_032433765.1. NCBI lineage: Eukaryota > Metazoa > Mollusca > Gastropoda > Stylommatophora > Ariophantidae > Megaustenia > Megaustenia siamemsis. The sequence continues at coordinate 2,983,460 of JAVIAB010000117.1, read as the reverse complement.
TTTCTCCAGCCTATCAATTTGAGTCGTACTGACAGTAAGAATGGCCAGGGCATACTCGATTGGTGTGAGGACTAATCCCTGGAACAGAAGTCCAGGTTGTGGATCAGCAAGGGTGGCTTCACTAGGAGCGACTAGGGCAGCATCATCAACAAATAAAAATTCTTTAAATATGGCAACATTTGTTTTGGTTTTTGCTCTTAGTCGTGCTAGGCTGAACAGTGAGCCATCTGATCTTGTGCGAATGTAAACATCTCTTCAGCTGTTTTTGATGGCGTAATTTAGGAGGGCAGTAAAAAATATACCAAAAAGGGTGGGGGCGAGGACACATCCCTGTTTCATTCCGTTGTTGACTTTGAAATTCTCTGATGAACTCCCATCAAAGTAGATTTGACCATTCATGTCTTCATGGAAGGACATAATCAGCCTAAGTAATTTAGGAGGGCAGCCTATGCCTTCTAATATCAAGAACATGCATATCCTCAGTAATTTTAATTTTACTGCCCTGCTGGTATTGTGTCACATGTTCTTCATGGCATTTAATTTTTATGTTGCTATTGCTAATCCTCTTTTGAAGATTGAAATGTTCAATAAAGGAAAAATCAAGAAACAACAGACCATTCGCTGTAACTTCTACAGTGAGACAAGGGTGTGTCCTATCACTACTCTTGTTTATTACCTACATTGACAGTATAAGTAAAGATGCCAAGCCCATAAATGAAAATAATATAAATGAACTATCTTTGTTGATGACCACCGAGTCTTAATAGCTGGAACAATAGAAATTGTAACTTTTCAAGTCCTTGAATCAGAAGTGTAAAACAGTATGAGAATAAACACGGAAACAACAGAAGCCATGACAGCAGGGAGAAAGCGATAAAGTGTAAATATTTCAATTAAAAAAAAACAGGTATGAGCGTTCAAGCATCTAGGAACAACATTCTATGAAGATGGCAAAATAGATAAAGAAAGTAACATTTAGTGCAGTTTTAAAAAAAACAAATATTGGGGCAGCTAGCCCCCTACAGCATGTAACATGCCAGTCAGCACAAAGAAACATATTACACAAAGCATATTTATACATCTCATATCTTTGTGTGTGCATGTCTGTGTTAGTCACATCTCATATCTTTGTGTGTGCATGTCAGTGTTAGTCACATCTCATATCTTTGTGTGTGCATGTCTGTGTTAGTCACCTCTAGTGACTCGGGCAGATGGTGCTCGTAAACCTGGGAGGGCCGACCATCTAAGGGCAGAATCCCCCTACAGAAAAGACAATCTGCTGCCTTGCAGGAAGATTGGGGACAATCAAAGGCTAAGAAATGGAAACTTGAATAAAATGCTGGCTGAAATCGGATGCACTGGGCCACTGGCGCAGAACACAGTGCAATGTTTTAACGGGTGTTCAATCAGAGTGGATCTGGCAGACTCTAATTATGATGTTCTGTCTGTGGGGTCGATCAATTCACTTAGACAGCTGACTTCATGTGAGAGTCTGGAATCCTACTCTGATTGAGTCCTGATCGCAGAGAGAGAGAGATACCAATTATATATTACTAGTCCCAAATGGTCACTCACAGAAGAAAATTAGTCACCATGGAACTTACATGCATGAGAAAGGCTGTAGGATTGACCCAAAGTGACAAAATCTGAAACAAGAATATAAGAGAAAGTTTGACATAGAACAAGTCTAAAATTACACACAAAGACAACTAATAAAATGGTTTGTCTACCTGGATAGAATGCCTAATGAGGCCATACCATACAAGACATGCACAAAAAGAGGACACAGAGCTTTAGGCTGACCCAAAATACATTGTAGTAACAACATCAGAGGAACTTTGCATTAGCACCAAGTTTCAATGGCTGAGGCTGTCATAAAAACAAGAACAACAAACTTTACATTAGAACCAAGTTTCAATGGCTGAGGCTGTCATAAAAACAAGACCAACAAACTTTACATTAGCACCAAGTTTCAATGGCTGAGGCTGTCATAAAAACAAGAACAACAAACTTTACATTAGCACCAAGTTTCAATGGCTGAGGCTGTCATAAAAACAAGACCAACAAACTTTACATTAGCACCAAGTTTCAATGGCTGAGGCTGTCATAAAATCAAGAACAACACACTTTACATTAGCACCAGGTTTCAATGGCTGAGGCTGTCATAAAAACAAGACCAACAAACTTTACATTAGCACCAAGTTTCAATGGCTGAGGCTGTCATAAAAACAAGACCAACAAACTTTACATTAGCACCAAGTTTCAATGGCTGAGGCTGTCATAAAAACAAGAACAACAAACTTTGCATCTTCCTGAAACACAAAATTGTTAAAATTGAATATATATATAACAACATCAAGTACCTGCTGGCGTAGGTGATCATGTATCTCCACAACTTTTGATCTCGACAGTTATTTATCATTTCTATTGTTGACTTTCTGCCAAGCCATTCTCTTAAGCTGTCTGGTATGTTTTCTCTGTGCTTCCGTCTCCTTCTTCATCCCTCAGTTTTTCCAGTTGTTACAATATTTTCCAGCTGTTCCCGTCTTATTACATTGCTAAAAAATGATAATTGTTTCTTCCTAATATTGAAAAATTAGCTCTCTTTTTGTTTTTGCTTCTTTCAGAACATTTTCATTACTCTTCTTAGCTGTTCTTGGTATTCTCAACACTCCTTTGCGAAACCAGATGTCTACAGCCTCAATTTAGAGGAATTATATATATGTATGATATATATATATTGGGAGCCGCGATAGCTCAGTGGTTAGTGAACTGGACTACAAAGGACAAGGGGTAGGGTTCGATCCCAACCAACAGCTTCCGGGTTCACCCAGCCTTAACTGGGTACCGAATTTTTTTCTGGGAAAGTAAAGCAGCACGGGCGTAATACCGACCACATTACCCCAAAAATCATGTGCTGAAGGTCTGTAAAATATAGGGTCACTAACACCTATTTCCCTATACGCCACTTGGCGTGTTGGGGGTACTTTACTTTACTTATGATATATATATATATATGTACTTTACTTTACTTATGATATATATATATATATATATGAGATATTAATACACAACAAAAGACTTGCTACAAGTGCAAGGAAATGTATTTATTGCATCAATCATAGACATCTCACCGAATCATGACAAGAAGTTGACATTAACAAAAAAACAAAGTCGGCAAAGTCGTAAAAAATAACAGCATAATTTGTGCATAATAAATTGGATCCGAAAATGTAAATTCATCTACAAAATTTTGTACAAGAAAATTTCATTAATATCTAATACAAAATGTGTGTCAGTATAAATTTGATGGAATCAATCTAATACTGTTAACAGGATTTCATGTGACTACACAAATTGGTCCAAAAATATTTATTAGCCAGGATATATGCATGTTGCTTACTCTGCAAGCACCGTATAGAAATGTGATTACACTACTTTCAATTACTTTACTCGTATATGGATAGAAACATTTAATTGTTTATAGAATGAGCTTCCACTGGTCAGAACAAAACTTCTGCAGACATCAGTGACTAGTGGTCAACAGTATTAACTAAAAGCATCATTTTCAGGCACAAATTAATACTTTCAACAGGTGACAAGTCCAAGGCAACAGTGATATGGAGTCATGTATATTGAGCAACCAAAAAAAAAAAAAAATCAGTGAGGAAGTCATGAAAGACCAAAGAATACAACAGGTAAAAGACAAAAATCAAATACAGAAAGAACTCTTCAGTGAGAAAAGAACTGTAATGAGAAACTCTGGAAACAACAGGTACATTCAAAACAAAATAGGAATGTAGAAACTTCTGGTTCTTGTTATTATTTAAAATAAATCCTAAAAAAATAATTTAAAAAGCATTATTTATCAAGAAATGTGCTCAAGAAATAGCTCACTTCAATACATATCAATTTATACACAGTCTGTATAATTCTCTTCGTAATGTTTGCCAGCACACATTTTGAAATGTCTAATTTTTCCTGTCCTCTAGACAAACAAACAAAATGAAACTCATAAACTCAATGGTAGCATATTTTGACAATATAGCACAAAAACTCATCATAAAGGATAAAAATATACATAAAATCTGAAGCAAAACATCTTGTAATACTTAAGCTAACAAATAGAATAATAAGAACAGCAGCAGTAGGAATTAAATAAAATAAAAGCATTAGGAATAGAAATTAAGAAGATGACTAAAACATAAAAAATCAGTGACTAGAACAGCTGCAAGTCTGTGCTTTAAATAAAAAATAGATGGTAATAATGTTAAACAGCTACAAGTAAACTAAATATGCAGAGGAACAGATACAAATGGCATAGTTAAAATAGTTAACATTGAATTCAAAGATGAAAATACTAATATATTAAAAAAAAAAAGGTTATGTCCCTAAACCTGTAGGCATTTTGAGAATAGAATTAAGGAAAAGTCAAGGAATAATTACAATAAAATTTATTAAAACAAAAGCATAATATGAAAAATATTACTTATTTATATTAAATTCATTTTTATATTAAATATTAAAAATATATTTCCTGCCATGAACTTCTTCAAGTTTTAAAGCAAAGTTTGATATGAATGAAATCAGCATGTAGACTAAATAGTCTGCTTCAGAATGATGTCAGTATGATACACTTTTATATTTTCACCTTCAATCTTACCTTCCTCATTTGCCTTTCGGCGATGAGGGGATATATAACTTGTTGTCTTTCGCTCTTCTGTTGGTCTCTGTTTCTGTTGTTCCCAAGTGTTTCTAAATATTTTATTTTATATTATTATATTTCATCTCTTCTTCTTCTACCTTTCAGCTCCCTGTGGAGCATAGGTCTTCAACAAACACTTTCCAAGTCGTTCTGTTTCTTGCCATTCTTTTAAGATCATTCCATGACTTCCTATCATCTTCATCTCTGCTTCTGTCTGTCTTCTCCAAGAATTTCTTGGTCTTCCTCTTTGTCTTTTCCCCTGGGGATTCCAAAAAAAGGGTCTGTTGTGTAATACTCTCAGTTGGCTTCCGCAGTGTGTGTCCCATATTTGATCTGAACTGTAAAAAATATTTAATGATAATCATTTTTGAGCTGATCTGTTTATTTTATGTTATTGCAAATAATAATTTATAACAATAACAAAAATCTTACCACATATCAGTCCCATCATTGATAGACACATCTTACTCATCAGTTAAATTAGTAACACAACTTTCCTGATAAACAACTTCATAAATGACACAGAATCTAACATCTTCCATACAAATTCCAATAGTAATATATCACTCAACATTTCTTCAAATACCAATTCCATCAATGACACAAAATTCAACAATTCATCATATACTGTTTCCATCAGTGATACAACAAGCAAATCTCTCAAGTGGTACAGCATTCAACATCACATCCCTACATATCAATTCTGTTGGTGACATAACAACAAACATCTCATACCAGTTACATCTATGATAGTGCGCTCTACATTTTACTAGATACCAGTTCTATCAGTGACACAACATTCATCAAACCCTCATTCATCTTTTCAATTGGTGATACATCATTCAATGTCTTCTCATATACTAGTTCTGTTAGAGGCAAAACCAACATTTCATCATACCAGCTCCATCTCTGACACAACACTCAAACTTCTTCAAATACCAGATCTACCAAGGACATATACCTCACCATCTTACACATGATACAACATTCAATATTTCTCCAAATACCAGATCAAAAGTGATGCAACACTCAACATTTTACATGTGCCACAATAACCAACATCTCACACCCCAGTTCCAATGGTGACACAATATTTCTCCAAATATCAATTCCATTAGTGATAGAACACACAACATTCCACAAATGTGCTATGATAAACATCTCCTCACATCCCAGTTCCAACAGTTACACAATATTTCTCATTCAGCCAAGCTTCTACTTTTCAAAACCACACTGTTTGTGATAAATCACATGACGAAGACCTGAGAAATATTCACTGAAATATCATGATGCAGCTGTGACACAAATGTGATCTTTGATATTCAAACATTCACATTTCATTAACCAGCATTAAAATAGAGATACTGATAAAAGATATCAAATCATGTGTCAATAGAAGTTTGTAATGATGTTTATGTTCTCAGTCTTCATGTATGTGTTAACTCTATACAAACTGCACTTTATTTCACCTCTGAGAGAAAAAAAAAACTTCTTAACATTACCTAAGTTTGAACCCAAATTTACTTATTTGTAAAGCACCTACATTAACGTTTTTAGGAAAACATCCACATTCACTTTATTTGTTAAACACCCGCATTCACTTTGTTAAACACCCTCATTCACTTTATTTGTAAAACACCCACATTCACTTTATTTGTTAAACATCCACATTCACTTTATTTGTAAAACACCCACATTCACTTTATTTGTAAAGCACCTGCTTTCATTTTATTTGTAAAACACCCACATTCACTTTATTTGTAAAACACCCACATTCACTTTATTTGTAAAACACCCACATTCACCTTATTTGTAAAGCTCACACATTCACTTTATTTGTAAAACACCCACATTCACTTTATTTATAAAGCACCCACATTCACTTTATTTGTAAAACACCCACAAGTGGAGGAGAGGTGGACAGAGGGAGGAAAGTAAGATGTTGAAATAAAAAAGGAGTCTACATAAGGGGAGGTAGGATGAGCGTTGAGATGTATAAAATAGAAAGATTAGAAAAATGAGAAAGAATTCAAGATGAAAATAGTAAAAAGTAAATTATGTATCATAAAACGTATATGAAAATAGACTTAGCTCAAACAACTGGTCTGTACGCCGTGATGGAATTCATATGAATGACTGTATGTATGGTTATACCCGTCCCATTCTGTCCACCTCTCCATTCACTTGATCATCTAACATGTAGTTATAGATAATTGTGCTTCACCGTTTGTTGTCGTTGTCCTTGTATTCTGAAGAAGGCCACAGGTCGAAATGTCAGTATTGTGTTGTGTTCCTTCCTTGTAAAACTGTCACCATACCTTAGAGTGTTTATCACACCCCACTACTGGCTCCTTGCTTCCAGCTTTACTGCAGCATTACAATTATTTGCCTGTTCCCTACTCCTACCTAAATCTGTCATATGTTGCACCTTTTTCTTGTGTTAAGCTCTGGATGAATTCTATCTCTTTGATAGAATGTAAAAATGTCAAAGTGATTAGCAACACAAACTCATCTTTGGATACTTCTGAAATGAGAACAATTCACTTATGACCTTTTTCAGCACAGAAGGTTTTTATCAATACAACGGAAGCGATTTCAGAGACAAATTTGTTCATGGTTTTAAATATCAATCTACATGTTTATATTTATCTAAAACATAACATATCATATGTGAATTTTTAGATAATTAAACAAAGAATTAGGTTTCACCAATACCAAAATGATACAAGACATGTAAAAATGAATACGGTTTCATGGCAGTTTAGACTAATCAAATTGAAAGTGATGCACTCAGTGGCTAAATGATTTTGCGACCGAAATCGGCATGACGTACAGTGCTTCGAAACATACAGAAAGAGTTAAGACATTCAAATCTTTTATTTAAACTTTTTTATTATTGAATTAACACTTATAATATTACATTTTGGGAACTTTGGTGACTTATTAGTTAGTCCATTTGCTACTGATCAGAAGTGTGTGGGTTCAATTCCCAGATGTGACGATATTTTTGTTTGGATTCAGTAGTCACCCAAGCCTTTCAAGATAGACAGGGAATAGGTAAATAATTGCAGTGCTGTGCTAAAATTGGTAGTAAGGAGCAAGTGGTGGGGTGCAATGTACACTCCTACAAAGTATGGTGAACTGACTCCCAGTTGTATGCAGATCAGAGCCTCAGCTTAAGATTTCCTGCTGTCATTTTATTTATGATTATTATTATATTAAAAAACATTAGGCAGAGTAAATAGAGAACAACTGTGGGAGATACTAACAACATATGGAGTAAGCCAACATCTAACCAACCTAATTAAAAGTCACTACATCAAAAGCACCTGCACAGCCAGAACAGTAGCAGGTTACAAAGACCACTTTGAAGTTAGATTAGGAGTAAGACAGGTGTGTGCACTATCCCCCCTGTTGTTTATTACACACATGGACTATATATGCAAGTCAACCAACCCATCAGAGACAGTGAAGATGAATGAGCTTCTATTTGCTGATGATCAGGCACTAACATGTGGAAAAATAGAAGACCTACAAAACACTTAGACAGACTCAAAAACAGATTACAAAATGAAAATCAGCATCAACAAAACAGAAGTCATGAATATTGCAAAAGAAAAGCGAAACATCAATATAACTATAGAAGGCAGACAACTAAAACAAGTAGAGGAATTTAAATACCTAGGAAGTCTATTGACAAATGACAATTCACAAACAGCAGAAATAAACTTTAGATGCAACAAAGCTTGTCAAACCATTGAACAACTATCACCACTACTGTTCAACAAGGAAATATCTCTAGAGGCAAAATGGGCACTTTTCAATACAATCTTCATCTCAACATTGTGCTACCAATGCCAGACCTGGACCCTAGATGCAAAAACAATAAGAAAAATAACCTCTACAGAGATTAAATATGTAAGATGAATGATAGGAAACAGTCTGAGAGATAAGATCAGAAATAAAGAACTGAGAAAAAAAACTAAGAATAATCCCCACCAATTGAATATATAAAGAAACAACAGATAAAATGGTTTGGCTATGTGATAAGGTAGAAAGATCAAAACACAATTCAACGAGCCTTCAATAAATGTTGCAAGAATACCAGATCTAAGGGCTGACCACAGAAAAGATGGATTGACAGAGTACTAGAAACACTAGGAAACATAACAGCAGCAGAGGTGAACAGAAGAACTAAAGGCAGCAAATTATATCTCCCCTCGACACCAAAAGGCAAATGAGGAAGGAAATAAGGAGAGGAATAATTTTATTTATTTCCTATTTTTATTTTTAATGAATGATCTTCCTGTCATGTAATACTTGTCCTCCTCCATTTGTCTTCTCTATTCACTTCAGTTTCTATTTCAGATCTACTAGTTTTGGTTACTCTAGATCATATCGTTTAGTTTATCTTAAGAATGTTTAAATGTTTTCTTAAAAAGGCCACAAGTGGGTCGAAACATCATAATTTTTGTTTTGTTCCTTTTTTTAATACCTGTCACCATACTTTGAAAGAGTGTACATTACAACCCACCACATGCTCCTTTAAAGATAGATACCAGAAATTTTTTTCCAGAAGGAAAGACAACTTGATATTATCATCACAAAATGTGCTTTTGGTCATGAAAAAATCTGGTCACTAACACTGCATTTCTCCTAGGCCTAACATAACATAGAGAGATACTTTATTGATTATAAATATCATATAAAAGAAAAAGCAGCATTATTAAAAAAATAAAGTATTACTGATTAGAAACAAAGCAAAGAGTAAAAAAACAAAACAGCTTTAGGATACAATTTAGAACTACCATCATTGATTCATTCCAATTGTGAGCAAGAAAGTCTCCACTGATATGGAGACTAATTGTTATGCTCACATTAATGTTCAAACATATTAACAAGTACAAAAATATTATTTCTTATTAGCATGAACAATTTTTCGATTGGATTACTCTGAGTATGTTCTATCCAGTAGCACTGACCTTTGAACAAGCATCTAGCAATATTGAAACAATGTGTAACATATCACAGGATCAGTGTTGTACAAACATATACAGAGTGCCATCAAGTAAAATAATAAAATAAAATGAAGTGAAACAAATAAATATTCACACATAGGTTGGGACAAGTGACATACATATGTCAGGATAAATAATAAACAATGAACAAATCCTACTGATCCCAGTTGGTGAAATAGAGCTCGTGCACAAAGATCAGGGTTCTCCTTGAAATTCTCTGTATTTGGTGAAGATATGATGACCAATGGGTGAGCCTGGAGTGTGGTGATGATAATCCTAACATAGAAGATTACATACATAACATAATGAATCAGACCTAAGCACTGATGCCAACTATTCATCAAATTGGAGACACAACAATTAGCACCATGGCTGAAACATTTATTAGCAGAATTAGATATGTGTCAAGTTGACAAAAGCTTGAGCTGTTCAACTGTGTGTCATGGATGGATTGTCCCTGCAATTTCTAGAATCAAATACAAATTGCCCTCCTCCATGTCAGTATTTATCACGTGTGACCTGGGGAAAAAAATGTATTTGCTAAATTAGTTCCTTTTCATTTCTGAATAAATTTAGGATATATTTTTAGCAGAGAAAGAGTCACCACAATTATATATAACTGGGGACTGGTTGATCTCGAGGCAGAACACCAGTCTCAAGACAGAAAGGTTGTGAGTTCAAATCTCGGCTGCACCAGTTTTATTTGCAAGATATTTTTCGGGTGGCAAAAAAAAAAGAAAACAAAGCCTCATTATCCCAAGATTAAAACATTTCTGCATTGTAGCTGTTCCCTTCTCATTACATGGCCAAAAAATGATGATTGTTTCTTCCTAATATTGGAAATTAGCTCTCTCTTTGCTTTGGCCTCTTTCAGAATGTTTTTATTACTTTTCTTACCTGTCCATGGTATTCTCAACATTCTTCTGTAAAATCACATTTCTACAAACTCCAGTGATTTTCTTGTCTGTTGTCCTATTGTCCATGATTAGCATCCATATGTTAAGTCTGGCTCTACATAACATTTAAGAACTCTTTTTCTTGTTTCTATTGTCAAAAATGGATTGCACAGTATCTTCATTTTTTTGGAAAGCTGCTTTTGCTTGAGCCATTGTGTATCTCACCTCTGTTGTATGTCTACCATCTGAGGTTAACATTGTTCCCAGATACTTCAATTCATTTACTTGTTTTAATATTTTTCCACTTGTTTTTATTATGCACTGAGGTGATGTCTTTTTCTTTGTTGTTACCATTACTTCTGTCTTTTTGCTATTAAGGCTGAGTCCTTATTTTTCTTTCCTTCTCTATGTCTAACATTTCTTGTAACTAGTTTTCACTCTTAGCGATTAAGACTGTATCACCAGCATACCTTATATTATTTATATTATGACCTCCAATTGTTATTCCAGGCATGCCCCCTATGGATTTTAAAATAATCTCACTATACATATTAAATAAATCTGGTGACAGCACACCTTGCTTTTTCTAATTGCACATCTCATATTTTGGAAAACTAAATTTGTATTAAATTTGTTGTAATAATTCTCACAATAACAGAAAATATGATCAATATAAAATAAATGTTAAAACTTTATATATGATCTCTACACAAGAACATCTCATGTAGTCTTTAGTTTGGACTGGTGTCATCATAGTCGGGGCATTCCCATATCCGTTCTGCCATTAAGTTCCAGAAATCATTGGAGTGGTCATCTACTATTTCCTGTCCTCCATTGATTGAATGTGTTGCGTTCTTTGCCGCTGAAGGTACTTTTCATTCTTTTGCTCCTCGTGGTGTTGTGTTCAGTCATTCTTTTGACATGTGGCCATCCTATGAGAAGTTTTCTTTCAAAGTCCCCATAATGTCATATGTCCATTTTTAAGGTTTCCTGCACAATGGCAGACTCCCTAACCTGTTGGCTATCCCATTGGCATGAACTCTTGTGTATTCGGGATAATATAACCAAGTTAGGCTGCTAACACGGTACATGTTAAGTAGATGCATCCACTCCCTGCAGAGTGTGTTCTTGTCAATCTGGCAGAGCATGCTTTGTGAGTGAGTTAATATGACCGCATGTGTTGTTGGGTCTCTTATCCAGCCACGAGATAGCCTTTGTCACAGACTCAATCTCCATGCGTCTGCTGGAGGTAGTCATCTTGTATGCTCCTGCACTTTATCTATCAACTTTTCATTAGAATACACAATAAAACTCCAGCCATAGAGAGAACTTTAACTTTTATTTAACTTTAACTTTGTGACCGAGCCATCAGTGTAGGTGAATAGATCTTGAGGTCGAAAATGAAGTTGCACTGCCTCCTGGATCTCAGACATGCCCTGTGATCTCATGTTGTGCATATGGAGACATGTTCACTTCTGTGTGTAAAATATAAACCATTGCAAAAATGGAAAAAAGAAAGATAAGTGTTTTATTCACAGGTCAATTATATAAATGCAAATGGATTGTTCTTTGGGTGTGACCCAAGATGGTGGTGTCTTTTCACCTGTTAGTCAGCAAGGAAGTGTGATGTCATTGCTTTGTGATTCTGAATGTAGAAAATAAAATGGTGTATCCACGTGCCAAAGAGCTGATTGACTGGGGTTGGCCAGTCTATAACATGGAAGCAGGTTCTGAACCGTGCAACTGATCGATTGCACGTGAGTCTAGACCATTCAGAGGTCATTGTAGAAGTAAAAAATACATAGGGTAACCTTTGTCTATGTCCCTGAACATAAGGAGTATGGGGAAGTGAAAGAGCAGACAGGTTGGCTAGCTGCGCTGTCTTTAAAGACAGTCAACGAATGGATCGGCCGGACATCATCAATACCCTCCGAGATGTGGGAAAGACACTGGACTTTGACAACCATGAGTCCACATCACTTCTTCGGAAGAAAGAGACAGGAGTTAAGATGAGCACAGCCAGAAAAAGTAAATTTTGTGGGCATATAAGAAGACTTATCAACCAACTGGAGATGTCAGTTGTTGGACACTGCAGGACTTGCTAATGAGGATATCTGAGCACATATGGACATGTTCGGGAGCTGCGATAGCTCAGTGGTTAGTGAACTGGACTACAAAGGACAAGAGGTAGGGTTCGATCGATCCCAATCCGGCGGCTTCCGGGTTCACCCAGCATTAAATGGGTACCAAATTTTCTTTCTGGGAAAGTAAAGCGTCGCGGGCGTAATACCGCCCACATTACCCAAAAAATCAAGTGCTGAAGGTGTGTGAAATTTATGGTCACTAACACCATATTCAATATTATTCAATAATAACATAGAGGTAGAAAGCTCCAACATCAACGAGCTACTCTTCGCAGATGACCAATGCCTAATATATGAGGATGGAAACCTGCTACAACAGCATTTAACATCTTTAGATAAAAGCTGCACAAACTACAGTATGAAAATTAACACAGCAAAAACAGAGGCTATAAGAATAAGCAAATTAAGACACCCATTAAACATTAAGATCAAAGACAAAGAAATAAAACAAGTAGAGGAATTCAAGTATTTAGGCACAATGTTCACAGAAGATGGAAAACTAGACAGAGAAATTGACATGAGAATACAAGAAGCAAATGCTGTCACATACCAGATTTCACCATTGCTAAGACATCCAAACATTTCTATGCCAGCTAAACAACAAATAATAAATAGCATTTTCATACCAACTTTGTGCTATGAAAGTCAAACATGGACCCTTTCTAAATCCCATTTAAGAAAGATAAATACATGTGAGATGCGACGCTTCAGAAAAGTAACAAACAACACAAGAGGATATAGAATACCAAATGAAACCATAATAAAAATGGTAGGAACTAAACCTTGCCAAGAATAAATAGAACAACAACTTAAATGGTTTGGCCACCTGGTCAAAATGAACCCTTAACAATCACCATCAAGGGCGTTCTTCTCGAGAATGCATGGAAAAAGACCAAGAGGAAGACCCAGAAGAAGATGGATAGATGCAGCAGTGACAGACACATGTAACAACAAAGGAAAATCACTAATTCAGACAATTCGAGCAGCTCAAGTACGACAAATGGTATAAACCACGACACCTTTTAGGTATCAGAGAAAAGAAGAAGAAGAACACCATATTCCCTATACGCCACTTGGCGTGACGGGAGCTCTTTACTTTTTTTTTATGGACATGTTTGGAGTGCAATGATGATGACCCACTAATAACTCAATAAATAAAATATGTATCTTTTTAAGTATTATGCCTGTGTAGGTGATCATGTCTCAAAAGTTCTTTATCAACTTACGTGTTGACTTCCAACAGCACTACTTTTAACCTGTCTCGTATTTTTTTTCCATTTTCTTCTTTCTCCTCCATTGATTTTTCACATTGTCACATTATGTTCCAGCCATTATTTCTTGCCATATGGCCATATGATGGTAAACATTGACATAAGTTCTTCTGTCGATCTCTGATGTTGTCACTTCACTTTAGTCTGTCTACCCACGACCATCTTTAGAGATAGGTCAGCTCACAACCCTACTAGCATGATGTCACCTGTCAAGGTTCACCTATGCGAGTTATAGAGGCTGACAAAATCCTACCCACAACTGACCTTACCAGCAAAGCTGAACCTAGACTGGTGACTTCAAGCCAGTAGGGTTGTGAGCAGGCCTTTCACTAAAAATGACTGTGATCTACCTCTATCTCATTTTCCTTGTTTTTCTTTCCTTTCCAAGAACATTGCCATTACTGTTTTAAGCCACTCATTGGATTCTTAACTTTCTTTCATAAAACGATATTTCTGTGGTCTCCAAAGATTTTCTTGTCTGTTGTTGAAATGTCATCCAGGATTTACTTCCATATGCCAGTACAGATTCTACATAACCTGCCATATATTGACCAATTTACTTTAATAGTGCACTTCAGAGAGATCTTCATCTTTGTTATGGCAATAACTTCTATCTTTTTGCTTTTTTATGAATTAAATTATGGGAAGATATTTAATTAAATTGCTTTTTAAACTGGCCTACTTTCTTGCTATTATTGCTGGTAAGAGCAAAAAAGTTGACAAACCTACGATAAAACTGACCTGATTTCTTGAAGGGAGCATTGCCAAAAGGATCATATGAATCAGACACAGAGGTAGCAAATTTGTCATGACTTTTAATATTTGAATTATCTGTAAGATTTAAAATATAAAATATAATGCACACAACAGTTTTGGAACTTTGACAGAAGAATGAACAAAAATGATGAACACACGTAGAACAAAATATATATTATTGGTGTAATATATTTTAAAGCAGAAATAGACTCAAGATGCAACAAAGCTTATCAAATCTTAGGGGCAACTATCACCACTATTGTCCATAAAGCTAGGGGTAAATCAGGCATTTGAAAATACAATCTTCATCCCAATGTTGTGCTACCAATTCCAGACCTGGACCCTAGATGCAAGAACAATAAGAATAACAACCACTACCGAGATGAAATGTGTTAGATGAAAAACATGAAACAGCCTGAGAGGTAGAATCAGAAAAGAAGAAAAAAGCTAGGAATAATTCCCACCATAGAATCAATAAAGAAACAAAAGGTAAAATAGGATGGCCATGTGATAAAGCAGAAAGACCAAAACAACACAACGAGCCTTCAATAAACATTTCTATAACACCTGATCCAAGGGTCGACCACAAGAAAGATGGACTGATGGAATATCAGAAGTACTAGGAAAAATAACAGCAGCAGAGGCCAACAGAAGAGCAAAAGACCACAAATTATATCTCCCCTCAACGCTGAAAGACAAATGAGAAATGAAGGAAGGAAGAAAGAGAAATAATATCTTTTAAAAATAGAATTTGTGGAGGTTGGATATGGAAATGATGTGTCTTTATGTCAAGTGACTGAAAAAACTATCTGGTTGGAATATTCAAAGAAGAAAAACTAAGAATAATTTCAGCAAGTGAAATGAAACAGACAGAAAGTGAATGCATTCTATGTTAAGAAGAAAAAAAAATCAAGTTACAGATATGAGAAGACTTTCTTCACTTGTATAAAAACCAGATGACAGACAGAGAATGCAACAGAAAGTAAACTACATGTTCATTCACAATGCACTATGCATTTTGTAGCAAAGACCGCAAACTATTTCTCCCCTCGACGCTGAAAGGCAAATGAGGAAGGAAAGAAGAAGAAGATTACACTTTGTGGTATATTTTCAACATGAATTTATCAGGACTGCTTTCTTATCCTGTTGTTTTCCACTTCTCTACAAAGAAGCAGTTGTCAGAAATGTTTCTTCTGAGATGGTAGTCTTACCAGACTAACAAATCTTTCTTTCACAGGTTTGTATCAAAGTTTCCATCACTTCTGTGAACTGTCTGCTGTGAATATTATGCCTCTCATACAGGTTGATCTTGATCCTTCCAGTGCCGTTAGACGTCGCATAAGGCTTGTTTTTCACCACCCATCTCTATTCTGGGAGAGATGTCTGATCTTATTGAATGAGTCTATGTCTGCCAACTTTGTTTCTCTTATAAGTGTTCTTTTTAGTGTCTCTCTAGGTCTTCCTCTTTTTCTGTATCCTGATGTTTTCCACAAAAGAGCCTGTTTTTGAATTCTCTTGTCTCTTCTCAGCACATGTCTGACATATGTCCATCTTCTCTTCTTAACTGTAGATGAGATTGTTGGTTGCATGGCTATTTCTCTTATCTCTAAATTAGTCTTGAATTCATTCCATTGTACACAGAGTTCAGCATGACTCATTGTGACACCACAAGATTCTACAACTAAGGATGGTTTTCCCTGCCTAAGGTTACCCCTAAGCGAGTGTCAGGGTAAGGTTGTTAGCCTCATGCTCAGCGGTCCATGCAAGATGGAAAGTAAACACAGCCTCCATCTTGGAAAACACAGGAAACCTCATACATGGAGACAGTTTATTATTTGTTTTTTTTTGTCTTTTGTTTGACCAGAACCAGTTTCCAGGGCATACATGCCCTGGGGGTGAATTTTTGGCTTAAGAAAGTGAACAATAACACTTCAAACAATTGCTAAACACATAAACACATATGCGAAGTGTCACTTACTTATGTCCGAGCCCAGTCTAATTTTATCAAATTCTTTTCCAAACATAAAGTCTTCCGTCTCAGCACCAAAGTTATCATTAAAAAATGGATTCAATTCAGCAAGTTCAGCTGGGAGTGGCTTTACAAACTTCTGAGTGCCTCTGAAGTACAATTTCAAATTATTTATTGGAATAATGAAAATCTGTGCGCATAAATTTTAAATATATAGATAAAATTAAATTGCTTTTAAATAAATTAACCTTTGGTTGGCAAATTTTGACTACAACTAACTGTAATATCAGTTCTTAGGAGGTCTTTATTGTCTCCGTTTTGTTTGTTGCTAACCTGTCAATCCGTAAAGGTTAGTTGTAATTTGTAAGATTAAACAAATATATATATATGTATACATTTTAAAAATGAGCCGTGATAGCTCAGTGGTCAGTGAACTGGACTATAAAGGACAAGAGGTAGGGTTCGATCCCAACCTATGGCTTCCAGGTTCACCCAGCCTTGTACCAGATTTTTTTCTGCGAAAGTAAAGCGTCACGGGTGTAATATCGACCACATTACCTCAAAAATCATGTGCCGAAGGTCTGTAACATTTATGGCCACTAACACCATATTCCCTATATGCCACTTGGTGTGACGGGGGTACTTTACTTTTTTTTTACTTACATTTTAAAAATAAAATATACCTTTTGTTTCATATAACTTTACAAACATTTTCTATGGCTTTTAACATAAAAAGATAAAACAGAGGTACAGTTTTCTTTTCCTAACTAAAAATAATTATTCATAAAATTTATTCATCTTCTGCTGATAAAAAATATGTAAAAAAAAAAAAAAAGTTTGAACATTTCAATTGAAATGTAGCCAAAACAAGTAAGACAACTCACAAAAGTGGTGGAGAACTCAATGGAGTTGTTGTGGCTGATTTTGATTTTAAATCATCTTGTGTCATAAGTTGTGGTGTTTGATAAGCCCTGGACAAACAAGAAAATAAGGAATACAAATAAATATCTTGTACAGAAATTATAAATAACTGTCGAGATCGAAAATAGTGGAGAGACATGATCACATACGCCAGCAGGCCAGGTACTTGATGATGATCTTGTACAACTAAAAGAAACATGATATTTGTTACTCCAAGTCAACTCTTGAAGTAATAAACCTGACATTTGTTTTTTCAATCAGCTAGAAAAATGAAGCAGTAAGAAACCATATTTAACATTAGATTATGATACTTATATGTAACTCTCCCAGTTACGATACTGTAGTAAAAATTACTACTACTTAAATGTAACATTCTATTATATTTTATTGACCTTTCAAGTCGTAGCTGGCCCATAGGGTATAGACCCAGATACTCTTTCTCTTATCTAAATTTTTATTCTAGCAGTTTTCAATCCTTGTAAAGATCTTTTATCAAATCTCGCCATTTATCTCTGTTCTGTGCAAGCAACTCTATCTCACTGAGGGAGCCGATTCCTGCTGCTCTTGCCTCTCTGATCAATGAATGTAACAATAGGTGCTCTAAAATAGTAATTTCTCTGAACTCTTGACACAGTCCTGTGTGTTCATACTAGGCAAAACATGGGGACTCAAAATTCCTGGCTCAGGTTGATTTATGACCTGAGTTTAACCTCAAGGACCGGACATGTTACAACGTCTATGGTGCAGTTACAGTAAGTCTGTCTGTATGTTCAAGGAAATTTCTCTGGTCAAAGCTAAAAAAAAAAAAAAAAGAGGAATTTGTGTTTTGATGCCGTAAATTTTACTATGGCATCATAATCTAGGGTTAAAGAAAACCTATCTACCTAAAAAATTAATAGCAGCAAAGTAGAGAAGAGAGCCAATGACTGTATCATGAACATCAAATATATAACAATCATGCTGTGCCACGTTGCATTATCAAAAAATTCATTAACATCCATCTGACTTTTGAATATATCAGTACTTTTGCCTTTGTTTTCCAAACTACTTCTTTTGCCCATTATTTTTATTGTTGCTACTATAACATGTCTTACTTCATAAGTTCTCAATTAATTTTGATTTTTTTTGTGTGTTGTAAAGTTGCTGAGGAGTAAATATATTCTATCTATTGACCTTTCGAGCCGTAACCGGCCCATAGGGCGTAGACCAAGATACACCTTCTCCTATATGAATTTTTGTTCTAGCAGTTTTCTTTTAAAGATATTTTATCAAATCTCGCCATCTGTCTCTGTTCTGTGCAAGCAGTTCTATCTCATTGAGGGAGCCGATTCCTGCTGCTCTTGCCTCTCTCATCAATGTTCTTCTCAGTGTCTCCCTGGGTCTTCCTCTTTTTCTTTTACCTGTTGTTTCCCATATGAGGGCTTGCTTTGCTATTCGATTATTATCTCTTCTCATCACATGTCCAACGTATGACCATCGTCTTTTCTTTATTACTGAAGATATTAGTGGTTGATTGGCGATTTCTCTAATTTCCTCGTTTGTTTTGAATTCGTTCCATTCTATACCAAGTATTTTCCTTAGACATTTATTTTCGAATGCGTTCAACTTTGTTTCTATATCTCTTGTTGTTTTCCAGCTTTCACATGCATACGTAAGGGTTGATAGTACATTTGATTTGAATAGCCTAAGTTTTGTGTTTGTGCTAATGAGTTTTGATTTCCACAACTTTTCAAGGCTTCTGAAAGACATTGCTGCTTTAGCCAGTCTGATTCTAATTTCTTTGCTCGTATCCCCTTCTCGATCAATGTGACTTCCAAGATAGATAAAGTGATCGATCTCTTCTACTGGTTTGTTTTCCATGTATATTTTGTCACTTGTTGGAATTAAACTTTTCATGACTTTAGTCTTTTCATGATTGACCTCAAGCCCAATTTTGCTGGCTATTGATGATAGTTCATTTGTGTTTTCCTGCATCGTTTTTATCTGACTGCTGATGAGAACTATGTCATCAGCAAAGTCCAGGTCCTCCAAATGGTCTCCTTGTATCCATTCGATGCCTTTATTACCAGTGCAGCATTTCTTCATTACATAACAATTCCAAATAACAAGGGCGATAAAATACATCCTTGTTTAACCCCAGTTTCTATTGGGAAACATTCGCTCAGTCCTTCCTCTGTTCGAACTGCACATGTGTAACCATCATACATGTCTTTGATAATATTTATGATTTTTGATGGTAAACCATATTGCTTCAGAATTTTCCACAAAGAATCTCTATGAATACTATCAAATGCTTTTTTGAAGTCGATGAAGTTAAGTACAAAAGGTTTTTGTAAATATATTGCTTTACGTAAATAACATTATTTTATAATAATGAATGCTTTAAGTTTTAATTTTTCTTATTGACCTTTTATTAACATTATAATTATTACATATTCATTTTTTTTTTAAATTTTCTCAAAAAAATTTGTTCACTTGCAACTTGAGTTTACAAGTAGATTTGTTGTTGTTGTTGTTGTTGCGTTCGCCAGCTTTCATCTATGACGAAGTCCCTAGAGACTAGGGATTGAATTTTGCATGTTAATCCATTTTTCCCTGGCAGCCATTTGCACAGAGATCCCTCACCGCACAGGCAGATAACTCCGACTTTGGAGGTACTCATGTTTTTTCCGTCGATGAGTAACTGACGTTTCAAGCCGGATCTCGCTGCTGAGACCAGGGGTGGTTGCCACAGAGAGAAATCATAAATAAAAATCTCAACCGGTGTAGCCGAGATTTGAACCTACAACCTCTCTGTCTTGAGGCCGGCATCTTGCCTCGAGACCAACAAGTCCCCCATGGACTGGGAATATGAGGAAACTGCAACAAGGAACACTTTTCATGCATAGCCTTCAATGGTTCCTGCCGCCTATCCACCATATACCCCGAAGTTCACGTCCTCCTGAAAATGACGATCGTCATATTTTTTAAAAATGTATAGTGCTTGATGATGTTAGGCCATCATTGTTGACTCTAATTCCGAACATATAAATTAACAGTTAGTCATCAGATTATCATAGGAATCATTGTTAAGATCCCAAAAAAGGGCAATCTTAGAGATTGTAACAACTGGAGAGGCGTGACACTTTTGTCAGTTGCCTCAAAGTTATTCTGCAAAATCATCCTAAATAGAATACAGGATTCAATAGATACAGTAATGCGTGAAGAACAGGCTGGGTTTAGAAAAGGGAGAAGCTGTATTGACCACATTTTCACTCTACGACTTATATTGGAGGAACACATTGAAAAGCAAAAACCGTTTGTACTTAACTTCATCGACTTCAAAAAAGCATTTGATAGTATTCATAGAGATTCTTTGTGGAAAATTCTGAAGCAATATGGTTTACCATCAAAAATCATAAATATTATCAAAGACATGTATGATGGTTACACATGTGCAGTTCGAACAGAGGAAGGACTGAGCGAATGTTTCCCAATAGAAACTGGGGTTAAACAAGGATGTATTTTATCGCCCTTGTTATTTGGAATTGTTATGGACTTCATAATGAAGAAATGCTGCACTGGTAATAAAGGCATCGAATGGATACAAGGAGACCATTTGGAAGACCTCGACTTTGCTGATGACATAGTTCTCATCAGCAGTCAGATAAAAACGATGCAGGAAAACACAAATGAACTATCATCAATAGCCAGCAAAATTGGGCTTGAGATCAATCATGAAAAGACTAAAGTCATGACTAGTTTAATTCCAACAGGTGACAAAATATACATGGAAAACGCTAATATCTTCAGTAATAAAGAAAAGACGATGGTCATACGTTGGACATGTGATGAGAAGAGATAATAACCGAATAGCAAAGCAAGCCCTCATATGGGAAACAACAGGTAAAAGAAAAAGAGGAAGACCCAGGGAGACACTGAGAAGAACATTGATGAGAGAGGCAAGAGCAGCAGGAGTCGGCTCCCTCAATGAGATAGAACTGCTTGCACAGAACAGAGACAGATGGCGAGATTTGATAAAATATCTTTAAAAGAAAACTGCTAGAACAAAAAATCCATATAGGAGAAGGTGTATCTTGGTCTACGCCCTATGGGCCGGTTACGGCTCGAAAGGTCAATAGATCAGATTATCCCCGTCGCACATCAAACAACAGACCATAAGATTAGCATAAGGCGAGTCTAGGGATTTACGATGAGCCATTACGATGACGTAGCACACATAACAATGTCTCACTCACAGCAATGACGCATCCTTTAGATTCTTGATTACTCTAGTGACTGCCTTTCACTGACTGTGTGTTCAGCCTACGATGAACAAAACAAGGTGCAAATTCCCTAAAGAGATAAAACTGCAGCTGACGAAGATTTCACATTAATGAGTAACATGTAAATAACTTGCGTCAAGGAATTCCAACAACAGTCATGAAGAGCACCAATGTGACATAAAGCGCAGAACAAGTCTAGACAGTGGAAGGTCGCAATCACAACACTTGATTTGCAAAAAGGGACTGTTGCCGACGTATGACTTCGCTTTAGTGGCGCAGATGTAATAAGTATATCATCGTTTTGACTTTAACGCAGAAAAGTGCAACTGAGAACCGAAATTAATCAGACCCCGAATGCACTTTCTGCAGTGATTGAGAGGATGTGGACTAGATCGGCCATCTTGGAGACGGAAGTCCAAGTAGATTTTCAATTGCTGCAAAAATTAATAAAGTGTCCATTTGTAACAAAAAGTAAGAAGAAATGGGGAAAAAAGAAGGGGGCACTCTACTTTTTGGAAATGAAAATTATTTCAATCAAAGTTGAAATGTTTATGGGATACGCATAAAAGACAGGAAAGGAAAGAAAAAAAATAATATACAATCATAGACAAACTATGAATGAAACAACTAATATTAAAAAAAAAAATAATTTGTTAAAATAAAACATTTTCAGTTGTTAAAAGTGCATATCATCATCTAAAGATCATTCATTAAGATTCTTCACTAAAAGTAATCTGCAACTATCCATACCTGAATGCACTGCCTTTATTACCCATGGTTAAGAAAGATGTGTCACTGACATTGCGTCTGTGGCTGGGCACCCTGCCATCACTTGAGAAATGGGATACTGCTGGTGCCGTCTACAAGAAAATTTGATAAATGAAGTTTATTTATAGAGGATAAACGAGTTATTTGACAGGAAAACAAAGGGGGAGCAGAAGCGCCTGCGACCTGCAGTCGCAATAGCAGGGTCGGCGCACTATCAGCCGACTAAGACCTAGCAGTTCTACCTCCTCATGGTAAGTAAGTAAAGTAAAGTACCCCCCGTCACGCCAAGTGGCGGCGTATAGGGAAATATGGTGTTAGTGACCCTATATTTTACAGACCTTCAGCACATGATTTTTGGGGTAATGTGGTCGGTATTACGCCCGTGCTGCTTTACTTTCCCAGAAAAAATCCGGTACCCATTTAAGGCTGGGTGAACCCGGAGCCGTCGGTTGGGATCGAACCCTACCTCTTGTCCGTAGTAGTCCAGTTCACTAACCACTGAGCTATCGCGGCTCCCACTAATTTTTAGGGAATTAGTAAAACCCAGGTGTCCTCGCCAGGGTACGAACCCCGGCTGTTGCCGTGGTAAGCCAACCGCCTATCGATTGCGCTAACCGGACACCCACCTCCTCATGGTCTCCCCTGGTAATAGTCAGCGTCAAAACAGACTGGCTAACAGAAGCTAGGATCGCTGTGTTCCCTGTAGTGGTGGCTGTTACTGATATAGAGGACCCAATATTGCAGTACCTCTGGGCTGGACTAGTAATTTCCCAGCATAGCCTGAGGTAAACGAACTCCAATCTCTCCAGTAAGAGCCGGGAAATGTCAAGAAAGCCATTACGACCCGCCAAATCTTATGAGTCAAAAGGCAACCTGCTCACATCAACTCGTGGCAATCTGTCAACAACAACAACAAGAAAACAAAACAGAAAATATATTTTGTATCTAACATTAAGAAGATCTGGATACTCTAGAGGTATGATGTCAGCTTCTGGATGGGAAGCTCACGAGCTCAAATACCACCACAGGTGTAAGGAGTTTTTCACTTCCAATCCATGGTTTCTTTGAAGCTTTATCATTCCCTGGTCTCTGGGTAGTGAGATCCAATTTCTAGCCCTTTTGGATAATGGCAAAAAACAGGACTTTCCGTTATAGAGTTATTTGTGGATCAATTGAAGATTGTTAATGATATCTGCCATACACTTGTATGTGTTATTGAAGATTGTTAATGATATCTGCCATACACTTGTATGTGTTATTGAAGATTGTTAATGATATCTGCCATACACTTGTATGTGTTATTGAAGATTGTTAATGATATCTGCCATACACTTGTATGTGTTATTGAAGATTGTTAATGATATCTGCCATACACTTGTATGTGTTATTGAAGATTGTTAATGATATCTGCCATGCACTTGTACGTGTTATTGAAGATTGTTATTGATATTTGCCATACACTTGTATGTGTTATTAAAGATTGTTAATGATATCTGCCATACACTTGTATGTGTTATTGAAGATTGTTAATGATATCTGCCATACACTTGTATGTGTTATTAAAGATTGTTAATGATATCTGCCATACACTTGTATGTGTTATTGAAGATTGTTAATGATATCTGCCATACACTTGTATGTGTTATTAAAGATTGTTAATGATATCTGCCATACACTTGTATGTGTTATTGAAGATTGTTAATGATATCTGCCATACACTTGTACGTGTTATTAAAGATTGTTAATGATATCTGCCATACACTTGTACGTGTTATTGAAGATTGTTAATGATATCTGCCATACACTTGTATGTGTTATTGAAGATTGTTAATATCTGCCATACACTTGTACGTGTTATTAAAGATTGTTATTGATATCTGCCATACACTTGTACGTGTTATTGAAGATTTTTATTGATATCTGCCATACACTTGTACGTGTTATTAAAGATTGTTATTGATATCTGTGATACACTTGTACGTGTTATTAAAGCTTGTTAATGATATCTGCCATACACTTGTACGTGTTATTAAAGCTTGTTAATGATATCTGCCATACACTTGTATGTGTTATTGAAGATTGTTAATGATATCTGCCATACACTTGTATGTGTTATTGAAGATTGTTAATGATATCTGCCATACACTTGTACGTGTTATTGAAGATTGTTAATGATATCTGCCATACACTTGTATGTGTTATTGAAGATTGTTAATGATATCTGCCATACACTTGTATGTGTTATTGAAGATTGTTAATGATATCTGCCATACACTTGTATGTGTTATTGAAGATTGTTAATGATATCTGCCATACACTTGTATGTGTTATTGAAGATTGTTAATGATATCTGCCATACACTTGTATGTGTTATTGAAGATTGTTATTGATGTCTGCCATACACTTGTATGTGTTATTAAAGATTGTTATTGATATCTGCCATACACTTGTACGTGTTAAAGAACCTCTGGCAGTTAGAAGTAAAAAAAAAAAGTAGGCCAAAATTGGCTGTTGTCCAGGCAAAAATTGTTAAGCAAATGTAGCAATGTCAAGGTCCGATGTATCAGGCTAAAGGTACAGATATCATAACTTTGTTGTAAACTATAGACAGATTGAGTTATAAGCAGGTCATCATCATTGCACTCCAAGCATTATAGACAGTTATATCACACTAAAATGTACAAATATCATAGCTTTGTTGTAAACCTGTGACACAACGCATCCACGTCCGCTTAACAAATAAAAGCTAAGTAAAGAAGTATCTGACATTAATATAAACAACTGCACTGTACATGATATCAAGGTAGACAAACATATGGAAAGGTGGGACTGTTACCACGGCATCTATCTATCTTTCATTCACCCAAAGTATTGTCTATTCTGGAAGGAGCCAGTAGTGGGATGTGATAAACACTCCAAGGTATGGTGACAGCTTTACAAGGAAGGAACACAACACAATACTGAAGTTTCGGCCTATGGCCTCCTTCAGAATACAAGGACAACGACAACAAACGGTGAAGTACAATTATCTATAATTACATGTTGGATGATCAGGTATATAGAGAGGTGGACAGAGAGAGGAGAAGTCAGATGGCAAGATAAGAAACGAGAGATATGTGCTACATGAGGTGAGGTAGGATGGGAGTAGAGATATGTAAAATCATAAGATTAGAAAACGAGGAGGAGCTCGAAACTTGTCTATTCTGCAATGTTTCCTGTATAAATTTTACTGTCTTTTGTAATTCTTGCGGTGGCCCATATAGTTTTGTCTGTAGTGTTGTATCTATGGGCCAATGGGTTTTCCTCAGTCTATTATATTCAGTACAGTCT
The DNA here is from genome assembly GCA_032433765.1 of Megaustenia siamemsis. NCBI lineage: Eukaryota > Metazoa > Mollusca > Gastropoda > Stylommatophora > Ariophantidae > Megaustenia > Megaustenia siamemsis. The sequence goes on along the minus strand of JAVIAB010000117.1, from coordinate 2,957,417 downwards.
TGGAGTATGTGTTCAGCAGTCTAGGGTGCCTGTTCACATGTACATGTAGTTGAGGTGCCGATCTTGAATTTTGTATACATGTGACTGTGAGTCGATTGTGTCCTGTTCTGAGGCATATAATGATAACTTATTCCCATCTACTCATATTATGAAAGGCATCCTGATTCGGGGCTTGTGGTCTTCTGATTGATTGGATTATCTGTTTCTTCTGATGGTATGTAACCGGTGAATCTGGTTGTGTTGGTTGTTGCGCTTTCCTTTGCCAGCTGATCTGCTCTCTTATTTCCTGGTATTCCACAGTAAGATGAGTTCCACTGCAAGGCGGCCCTGTTGTGCTTGCAGAGTTCAGTCAATAAGGTCTGCAAATGTAAAAATTTTCTGGATTGTAGTGCCTGGAGTGCTGATATTGCATCTGTCAAAAACACTGCAGGCTGTGGGGTACCGTTCAGCAGTTTTTCTGTTGTCAACTTTATTGCTTGGATTTCTGCATCGTAATTGTGGCATTATTTCCCTGTTGCTATTTTATTCATATCCCTAGTGTTATTTGGGTACTCTATGTATGCTCCTGCTCCCCCATTCTTTACTGCATTCTGTGCTGATCTGTGTACACACGAATCTATAGATCTTGTTGGTATTCTTCATCCAAGAAACAGAGTGATTGTTTTATGCTGTAGACTATTCTGTTTCTCCTTGTCAATTATTCCTTTCACTTCTGTCCAAATTTGTATTGCCAATCCGGATTTCTCTGTCCAGGGGTGTCTGTTCTGGTATGGGCAGTAGGGAGCTGAAAACTCTTAGTATGTCTGGTGTTTGTCTACATATTCGTTTGGCACCTGGGCATCTAGGATCAAATTATTAAATTACCTAAAATTATTTGCCATAGATTTTAGAGCAGTGATCTCTGCAATATGTGTCATTTTGGCACACAAGGTTTCTGTTTTTGAGATTGTGGTTCTGCCCTATGTGCCATCTTCGGCTCGAAAGGACAATAGATTGATAAAATTATATATTTCTATGTTGGTTCATTTTTCTTCTTATGCCTCCTCTTCTTTGCCACTCACATTAAAAATTGCATTTATTCTTTTAACCAAAGACTTAAACAAAGCTGTCACGAAAGATATACTTTATGTAGAACTAGCAGATGTGAAAAGAACCAGGGATATTCAAAATGACAATTTATAGATATATAATGTGATATGAAGACTCTGAACATAAACCCTGCACCCTAGGAAGTGATAACTGCAGACCGAAATCTTTGGAAACACACTCTAAAGCACCAACCCAAACAAGAAGCAGACAGATTCATAGAAAAGGAGAATACACAGCAAAAGAAAAGAAAAATTAATATTTCCTAGGGGCGCTGCAAAATCCATAGTCAATTGTGACTGACAAAGGCTATTACTAAAGCAAAGCTGCAACATCTTTTGGTCAGACACATCCAATTTTTTCACACATTTCTATACACTGGGTGTGCCTTCTCTCTTTAATTCCTACTCACATGGCTAGGCCACAAAGCCTTTTCACAGCTACTACATGAAGGAAGGGAAGGGTTTTGGGCGGTCACATTTTTGTAAACAATAATACCTAGTATTTCTCTTAATTACAAACAATCAGCTTTGTTTCAACCATAATTAAGTATTTTCCCTCCTTCCCATTTTGTTTTCTAAGAGGAGACAACTATCAGTTCTCTATTAGAAGCTTGCTACAAATCATTTCCATTGCTTTGACTAATACACAGTAGGGAAGGATAGAAATCTATGATTAATTAATTATCTTTTCAGCTCCTTGTGGAGCACAGGTCTTCAACAAACACACATGTTCGCACATGTATTGGCACATTTGGGCTCCTTTGGGTTTTTCTTTTGTGGGCCTTGCGGCAATATATGTGCCGATTTATGCTTTTACGCATGCATGGTTACATACACATACTTATGTTTACACATCGGTTCGGGTTGTATACATAGAGTTAGACGTGCATAGTTTACACATATCCTGTACCCACCTCCCCATATTTTTAGAACCCTTCCTTTCCGTCTTCTCACCTGACTTCCTGGTCAGAGAGATTTATATCGGCCCTGGCGTATCAATTCAGTCCATTTCGAGACTGACCCAGCTCAGGAACACAGGGAAGTGACCAATTTATTTTTCCTCTCTTTAGTATCTAGCATATTATCGCCATGTAGTTAGATTTGTTAATATATCGTTATATATAATTTTTGTGTTTGTTGTTCGTCCAGATGAAGGCCTACTTGGCCGAAACGTCGACTTTTTGTTTCGTCCATTACCACGTAAAGCTGTCACCATACCACTTTTCTTCTTCTTTTTTTTTAGTATCGCCGTCTTCAACAAACACTTTCCAAGCCGTTATTTTCTTTGCAATTCTTGTAAGATCATTCCATGTCTTCCTTCTTCACCTCTGCTTACATCTGTCTTCTCCAAGAATATTTTGGTCTTTCTCTTTGTCTCTTCCCCTGGGGATTCCAAAAAAGGGGTGTGTCATATAATAGTCTCAGTTGGCTTCTGCGTTGTGTATCCTATCCAGTGCTACTATCTTCATTGATGTCTTTATCCACTGGTATTTGACTGGTATTTTCCCATAATTCTATGTTAGTGATTTTGTCCTGCCATTTCCATCCCTTTATTCTGTGCATTAATGAAGGTCTGTATGCACATGATTGAAAAAAAAAAAAAAAATTAACTTAATTCCACAAAAAAATGGCTGCTAGTGCCTTAAAACCATCTTGCCATTTGTTGTACTTTTTTTTTCTGGTGGGTGGGTGTGTGTGTGTGGGGGGGGGGGGGGGGGGGGGGGGAGAGAAGAGATATAGGTTTGAGTCTGCTCAGTAAAAAAAAGTTAAAGAAGAACAAGATGAAGAATTACAAAACAATGCTCTTCAGCATAAATATTAGTGAATACTTCAGCTTTGTATTTCTCTCATTACCAGAAGAGTGAATACTTCAGCTTTGTATTTCTCTCATTATCAGAAGAGTGAATACTTCAGCTTTGCATCTCCCTCATTACCAGAAGAGTGAATACTTCAGCTTTGTATTTCTCTCATTACCAGAAGAGTGAATAATTCAACTTTGCATCTCCCTCATTACCAGAAGAGTGAATAATTCAACTTTGCATCTCCTTCAATACCAGAAGAGTGAATAATTCAACTTTGCATCTCCCTCATTACCAGAAGAGTGAATAATTCAGCTTTGCATCTCTCTCATTACCAGAAGCGTGAATACTTCAGCTTTGCATCTCCCTTATTACCAGAAGAGTGAATATTTCAATTTTGCATCTCCCTTATTACCAGAAGAGTGAATAATTCAATTTGCATCTCCCTCATTACCAGAAGAGTGAATATTTCAGCTTTGTATCTCCTTCAAAACAGAAGATGTAAAGGAGGAAGTGAAGACAGACAAAAACAAATAAAGTAGTAGTTTTTATAAACAATTGCAAATGCTTACAGTAAATTGACTTAATACTGCTGATCCTTGCAGTGGTAAAGTAGGCTGCATAAAAATATTGTTGTTCTGACGTGCCAGGGATGGGTCTGACCTGGAAATATCTTCCATCAAATTGTCATCGACAAGGGATATAAGCTGCCCTGTTTTTACCTAAGGGGAAAAAAAAAAAGTGTTAAAAACAAGAAGACAAGAAGGAGGAAGGACATTTAACAAACATAGGATTTCTCTGACTTGTAGAGCTGCAAGACAATAATTATACGTGGGAAGTCAACCAAATAAAGATTCTGAAAAGTTATCTGAAGGAACTACATATGTTCACTAAAATCATAATAGGAACTACCAGTCTATGTCACTGTACCCTAGATGATATGACAACAAAGCACATCTTACAGGATTCCTCCCCCTTCCCCCCCATATTTGTTGTCTTGCCAAATACAGTCATCCCTCTATAGGTTTAGCATCAATTAACCTTTGTTTACCTCATGGCTGGATGTGCTTGTTACAAGCCTCTCTCCTGGGACACTTCGAGCGTGGCCATTGTGATTGAAGATCTGTGATGTTTGCTGCTGCATTGTGGGATACATAGGGTACATTGGAACTTGCTACAAGAAATCAAACATATAAAGTATATTAGGACTTTCAGCAGTACATGGTGTACAGTAGTACATGTTGCAGGAAATCAAACACAATACATGGAATTCACTGACATTGCTAAATAAAAGGTATTCAGAATTTTAGTTTATTGAATGACAATTGCAGCATAAGACAGTATGGAATATATTGATATGTATATACCTGTATATGTAAATGAGTGCAGTGTAAGCATAGAATGCAACACAAATACAAAGTTGAAGAAATTAGCAAAGGCTCATCTTGATTCAACTATAAAAACGTTTAAGCAGCTCTTTCAAACTAATCAAGTGTCAAATTCACATTACTGACAATAATGGACTCAGCATTTTGTATTTTATTTTGTGATAACATTTTGTCTAAATATGATTTGACAATCTTTTGATGTTCTCTCTAATCCTAATCTATAAAGCTATGGTCTCTTACCTGTTTGCATTATATTTTTTCCCATTTTACCAACTCAAATAATGTAATCATTACAATTTTTCCTTCATTATTTGAGCAATCAAATAAAATAAGTTCAAACAACCTCATGAAATAACACAAACATTCAATTTAAAGTCATGAAAGCAGCAAACAATTCATGAAACAATACAATCTTGAATCCACAATCTATATAATGTTATACTGTTATATTATGTTGGGATCATAATCACTGCGCAATGGACTAATCCACAGGCGTTCTCAGAATTTCCTCTTGAAATATTGAGAATGTCCAAGGAGAACCCCAACCCACTTGCATGAACTGCATAGCACAGCCATCCATCTGTTGGGCAGATTTTTTGCTGACAATTTTTGCCCAGGCAGCAGTCATTTTTGGGCCTATTCTTTTTTATTTTTAACTGCCAAGGGTTCTTTAATATGCATGAGTGCACACAGGGCCTCCTGTTTTTTGCCTTTATCAGGGAAAGCTAGACATTGGATCTCACTACCCAGTGAGGGCTAGACATTGGATCTCACTACCTAGAGAGAGCTAGACATTGGATCTCACTACCTAGAGAGAGTTAGACATTGGATCTCACTACTCAGAGAGAGCTAGACATTGGATCTCACTACCCAGAGAGAGCTAGACATCGGATCTCACTACCCTGAGAGAACTAGACATTGAATCTCACTACCTGAGAGAGCTAGACATTGGATCTCACTACCCAGAGAGAGCTAGACACAGGATCTCACTACCCAGAGAGAGCTAGACATTGGATCTCACTACCCAGAGAGAGCTAGACATTGGATCTCACTACCCAGAGAGAGCTAGACATTGGATCTCACTACCCAGAGAGAGCTAGACATTGGATCTCACTACCCAGAGAGAGCTAGACATTGGATCTCACTACCCAGAGAGAGCTAGACATTGGATCTCACTACCCAGAGAGAACTAGACATTGGATCTCACTACCCAGAGAGAACTAGACATTGGATCTCACTACCCAGAGAGAGCTAGACCTCCCAGTCCCACATCCACAATCTGTGAAGCAGTAAACAGTTTAGGAAACACTCCAATCATTTAATTCACAGTCCAAACTCTTGCAAAACAGTTTCATTAAAGAACACAATCATTCAATCAAATTATTCAATCATCATCAAGTGATGTCTCTGCATCGAAGGAAGGCTACCATGAAGCGCCATTCTGCTCTGTCTCTTGCTTTGATGGTGCAGGTTGTCATAGGCTGACTTGCCCATCTTTTGATGTTACTTGTTCATGTTAATCTTAGTCAGCCTCTGCCTCTATTACCCTGTATTTTTCCTTCCAATATTACTTTTAGCAGGCTGTTGTGTCATTTAATATGTCCCAAAAATTTCATATGTCTTGTTCTAATTGTGTTTAGTAGTTCTCTTTTAATTTTTAGTTGTTTTAAAATTTCATCATTTGTTTTCATTCAATCTCTGTTTAAGCTTTAGAATAAATTAACCTGTGCCAAAACACACACACACACAACATATGCTACAGAAATAAGTAGACAGCTCATACACATCTCGTACAACTGAAAACTCTAACCTGCTGAGTCAGAAACATTTGCTGACCATTGCTAGACTGAGGAGGTGCAGTAATGAAGTTTACTTGGGGGTGGTTTGCTAAAGGCAATGACTGTAGGGAGCTAGATGAAAACATAAGTACCTCAGTCTGTCCTGAATTATTAGCTGAGCACACAGACTGAGGACCAAGATCTGAAAAATTTAAAATATTCATGGCTTCGGTTATAATTTCTGCACAAAAGTTATAACTATATAAGTAATAAATGCTTCTTCTTCTACCTTTCAGCTCCCTGTTGAGCATAGGTCTTCAAACACTTTACAAGCCGTTCTGTTTCTTATGGCTTAAATAATAAATGTCATTATACTAATATTATACTCTAAACAGAAATGAGGTGCCTGAGAAAACCACTTGGAGTAACTGGAAAAGACAGAATAAGAAATGATATTATAAGAGAAAGAGTTGACATTGAACCAATCCTAAGCTACATAAAGATACAATGAATAAAATGGATTGCACATCTAGAAAGAATGCCACATGATTCCTGACCATATAAAGCATATATTGGCGTGAGTGCGTGGCATCCTGATTTTTGTAGTGCGCCTTTTGGCTGGTTGCCTCCGACTTCAGCACTTAAAATTGCTAGAGCAGACTGTGGTCTTGCACGGGTGTAGGAAGGCCTGGCCAGTCTTGGTTTTCAGTCCCTGGTGACTGTTAAGCCCCATCCCCACGACAAGGAGCTGGCCTTGATGGGGTTTAATTAATCTTAGCCCGCAGCCTGTAGTGTTTTTGACAGATGCAAGATCAGTACTCCAGGCACTACAATCCAGAAAATTACCACATCTGCAGACCTTATTGACTGAACTCTGCAAGCACCACAGGGTTGCCCTGCAGTGGATCCCATCTCACTGTGGAATACCAGGAAATGAGAAAGCAGATCAGTTGGCAAAGGAAGGTTCAACAGGCACACAACTAGATACACCTGTTACATACCATCATAAGAAACAGATAATCAAATCAATCAGAGGACCACAAGCCCCAAATCAGGATGCCTTTTATAATATGAATAGATATGAACAAGTTATCATTATACGTCTCAGAACAGGACACAATCGACTCCATAGTCACATGTATACAAAATTCAAGATCGGCACCTCAACTACTTGTACATGTGGACAGGCGCCCCAGACTGCTGAACACATACTTCAAGACTGCACTGAATATAGTAGACTGAGGAAAATCCATTGGCCCATAGATACAACACTACAGACAAAACTATATGGGCCACTGCAAGAATTACAAAAGACAGTAACATTTATACAGGAAACGACATTGCAGATATAGACAATGCTTCAGGCGAACGAAAGATAGATAGATAGAAGCATATATTAAAAGAGAAGAAGGAAGAAGAGCAAAAGGTAGACCCAGAGTAAGATGGACAGACAGCATCAAAGAAACACTACAAGAACACCAATTAGCAATGATTAAAGCCACCAAAAGAGCGAGAACTAAAAATTTAGTATCTCCTTTGTCACCCAAACGAATACAAAAGGAAGTGAGGAGAGAAGATGAAGAAATGTTTTAAAAAAAAGCCATTGCTATGGATTTAAACCAAAATTTGTTGTGTGTATCAGAGGTTTCTCAAAGAGAAATTAATCAACATTGTATTGGAATTAACACTGAATGGGAATTAATATCTAATAGTATCATCATGTGACAAGTTAGCCTGCATGACCATCCCTGGGGCACAGTCTTCTGCCTAAAGTAAAGCACACCAGTACTGTTATTGTCTTTTTTCCTATACAGTATATATAGTAGACTCTGTCAGTCTTAGTTGACTATGGATTTTTCAGCGCCCCTATAAATGTTATTTTTTCTTTTCTTTCGCTATGTATTCTCTTTCTCTATGAATCTGTGTGCTTCTGGTTTGAGGTGAACCTTTTACCATCTGCCAGTTGTCCGTAGAGTATATCTTTTGGTATGCAGCCATCTTTCATACGGTGTACATGGCCAAGCTAGCGTAACCTACGTTGTTTGAGCAGCATGTAGATATTTGGGAGGCCTGTGCGAGTCATTATCTCCACGTTTGTCACTTTATCCTTCCAGGTGATACCAAGAATACAGCGTAGACATCACATATGGAATGCATTTAGCCTTCTCTCCTGCTCTATGTAGGTTGACAAAGATTCGCTGCCATACTTCCTATACAAGGAAGTTAATTTGGCTTGTATCCCTTCTCTTTGTCAATGCTTCAAATTTATCTAAATAATTCTAACCATCTTCGACATATTTAAGAATTTAACATCTTTCAAATGCCATAAAATGCCAACAAATACCATAAAATGTAATAAAATGCCATCAAACACCATCAAATGCCATAAAAAAAATCTCAAATGTTATCAAAAGCCATCAAATACCATCAAACACCACAGAGGACTAGCAGTCCCTATTTTGAACAAACTTTCCAATCTATGTAGAGAGTAAATGTCAGCCATTTTTGTTTCTCCTATCAGTGTTCTTTGTGTTTCTTGAGGTTAGTTTATTTTATTTTATCCAGTTGTTTCTCATTTAAGTGCTTATTTTGTGATTATCCAGTTATTTTTTCTCATCCACCGGCCGACATATTCCTCATTATAAAATAGACTGTCTTCTACTACAACACAACCATTGTGTAATTACCACTTTCTCTTTTTTTTAAAATACAAACTATCTATTACAACATTGTACCATTTCTAGATTCTGTTGGAAATTTTAAAGTAAGACTTGGATTAAAGTCAGCAGCACAGTGCAGTTACCACACAGAGGACAAGTTTGGATTTTGTCACAACAGAAAATAATTCATCAACCTAACCCTCAATGAGATAGAACTGCTTGCACAGAACAGAGACAGATGGCGAGATTTGATAAAATTTCTTTAAAAGAAAACTGCTAGAACAAAAAAAATTCATATAAGAGAAGGTGTATCTTGGTCTACGCTCGAAATGGTCTACGCCCTATGGGCCGGTTATGGCTCGAAAGGTCAATAGATAGATAGAATTGGAAAAAGACTAGTTCAAGTAAATCTGCCATCATTTCCCAATTTTTCTCTATATCCCAGGTAGATTTTTTTTTTCCACATTTGGCTTTTTAATCCATTCTTATTAATATTGTTACTGAAATTGTAAATATTCCTCTGTGAAACCAAGTTTATGTTATCCAGTTATCATCACTATCATCATAATGTTTACTTAAATAATGTCACAGAGTTGATTCCCTTTCTTATGACATGGGTGATTCTAGTTAAAAATAATCTTTGATATTACACAATGGGCCTCAACGCAGATTAAGGTGAGCAACTTACCAATTGGGGTATTGGGATTACTGGTTGCTGGCCGTCTTCTTGGGACAACTGATGTCTGAACTGGGAGTCCAAAAGTTGAACTAGCTGGAGAAGGCTGACCTCTGGGTCTTTGTCGTGGAGCCACTGTTGTGCTTTCGACGCTCACAGCATTTGTATTTCTGAATAATTTAATTGACACACACTGAAGTTGGTTACAAACTAATGATTTAAATGTGTTCAGGTGCATAGATTTGGTACTTAGAATTAATGTCTTATGCAACAAGTTTATGTCAATAGAAGTGAGAAAGAAGGTTCATCAGTGCTATATAGAGCCTATTCTGACATAAGGAAGTGAATCATTGACTGTAGACAAACATATGAAAAGATGATTAGAGGCCACAGAGATGGGATTTCTTAGAAGAATATTGAAAGTTCCTGACAGCTAAAAAAGACCAATGAGGAAATTATCAAAGAGGCCAACACAAGAAGGGAGCTCCTAGGAAACATCAGAAAAAATGATTAAGATTTTTTGGGCACATCATGAGAAGAGGAAAGTTGGAATACTTGGTTACAACTGGCAAAATACAGGAAAAGAGAGATAGCAGACGACAAAGAGAGAAAATACTAGATAGCTTGATGTCATGGCATGGAAAAACAGTCAACAATAGAATTAATATGATGCACTGTGGATAGAAGATTGTTGAAGGACATGATTGCCTACGCCAACAGGTATGGCACATGATGAAGATTGATAGAACTAATGCGTTAGTTTGAGTAATTATTTTAGTTGAGTAGCTATATTTGTTTGTTACTATTTTAGTTTGAATAGCTCTTTTTGTTATTGTCAAACTGGGGGGGCGCTCGCACTGTAAACTATCTTTTGTACCCACTTCACCGTCTCACAAAGTGTAAAATTAAAAAATTTATACAGGAAACAACATTGCAGATATAGACATTACTTCAGGCGAACGAAAGATAGATAGATTGTCTCAGAACTTTCCTCCATGGCACACTGTGGCTCTGCCTCTGCTAACATGACGGTCATCCATGTGTTCATTTCTCCAGGCCGTGGAGTCAGGCAGGATTCACACTGGCCCATTCTCCGCCACCTACTGTCTACTAGCACTTGCTCCACTCTTTCAGGGGTATTAAGTTTAGGCCATTTGTATAGACAGAGGATTGTCATGTCCTGGATCTGTTGTGTCTGTGATATACCAATCCTGTTGCATGGTAGTCTTATCAAATTGAAACCATTGGCCCTCTTTGTGCCAGTAGGGGGTCTCAAAGTGATTTAAGAACTGCAACTCCATCCATCCAGGGGAGGGAGTCAGACAGAGGTAGTATAAGACAGAAGAAAGGGGCACTCACTCAAGGGAGTGTGAGGGTGAGTGAATGAGAACCATGGTGTGTACCGCGGGAAAGTTAGCTCTGGTCCTGCATCTATAGGGGCTTACTTCCTACCTGCCCAGTTATATTGCTGGTAACTCGGTCACATCCAAGACCAAATTTGGGGAAAAAATGGGGACCACATGTAGGTGTGGTCTTGGGTGCAGTAGTGCAGTTGTGTAGAAATAAGGTCTACCAGAATCACAAAGACAATTATGTCATTCAGTAACCACAGCACCTGGTGAATGAGAGGCTATGGACATTTCATTTACCTTTAGGTGGTATCAAAAGCAAACACCACATCCCCATAACTGTTTTTGTTGTTGAACTTTCACTACTTTTGGCCAACCTATACATAATTACTCATATAATCTTGATCTTGACCCTTCCAGCACTGCTAGACGTCACATATGACTTGTAGTGTTTTTTGCCAATCATCTCTATTCTGGGTGAGATGTTCGATCTTATCTAATGAGTCTATGCCTGCCAACTTTGCTTCTCTTAACAGTGTTCTTTTCAGTGTTTCTCTAGGGGTCTTCCTCTTTTTCTGTATCATGATTTTATGATGCCATAGAAGAGCCTGCCTTGAAATTCTCTTGTTGTCTCTTCTCAACACATGTCAGACATATATCCGTCTTGTTGTGGTTTATTTGGGCCTTTCAGCACAGCACATCTAACTTCAGCATGGCATTTTTGTTGAATCCATGGTTGTCTTCCCTCTTCGATCCCTACTCGCTTGGCCACTAGGAGCAGTCATTGGATCCAAAATTAGCAACACATTATTGCATGGAAAAATGTAAACAAAGGATGCAATAATTAAAAGAAGTACAGGAATTTGTTCTAATATATGACCATCTGTTGCAGCCAGCAAGATTATAGTAAAAAAAAAAAAAAAAAGTAAAGTAACCCCGCCACACCAAGTGGTGTATAGGGAAATATGGTGCTAGTGACCCTATATTTTACAGACCTTCAGCACATGATTTTCGGGGTAATGTGGTCGGTATTACGCCTATGCTGCTTTACTTTCCCAGAAAAAAAAATCCGGTACCCATTTAAGGCTGGGTGAACCCGGGTAACTAATTATAGTAACTAATGAAAATTACAACTAATGAAAATTATACCTAATGACCATTTGCTGCAGCCAGCAAGATGATAATGATAACTAATGGCTACCTGTTGAAGCTAGCAAGATGATGATAATTAATGACCACCTGTTACAGCCAGCAAGATGATAATGATAACTAATAACCACCTGTTACAGCCAGCAAGATGATAATGATAACTAATGACCACCTGTTACAGCCTGCAAGATGATAATGATAACTAATGACCACCTGTTACAGCCAGCAAGATGATAATGATAACTAATGACCACCTGTTACAGCCTGCAAGATGATAATGATAACTAATGACCACCTGTTACAGCCAGCAAGATGATAATGATAATTAATGACCACCTCTTACAGCCAGCAAGATGATAATGATAACTAATGACCACCTGTTACAGCCAGCAAGACGATAATGATAACTAATGACCACCTGTTACAGCCAGCAAGATGATAATGATAACTAATAACCACCTGTTGCAGCCAGAAAGATGATAATGATAACTAATGACCACCTGTTGCAGCCAGCAAGATGATAATGATAACTAATGATCACCTGTTGCAGCCAGCAAGATGATAATAACTAATGACCACCTGTTGCAGCCAGCAAGATGATAATGACTAATGAGATACAAGGAAACTTACTTTTGAGAACTTGGTTTAATCTGCTTGGCCTCAGCTTCCATGGGCGGGTTTGGCAAGTTGTTTAGATTAGGCAAGGGACTGGACTGAAAGGAAGAGAAAGGGAACACATTTCAATGTTTTAGATCATTCACTCTGGATTATATGCAGCATTCACTTTATAATTTGCAGCATTCACTTTATAATTTGCAGCATTCACTTTATAATTTGCAGCATTCACTTTATAATTTGCGGCATTCACTTTATAATTTGCAGCATTCACTTTATAATTTGCAGCATTCACTTTATAATTTGCAGCATTCACTTTATAATTTGCAGCATTCACTTTATAATTTGCAGCATTCACTTTATAATTTGCGGCATACACCTCTATTATATGCAGCATACACCTCTATTATATGCAGCATACAAATCTATTGTGGCAATGTAAAATGATCAATGAATATATCATCTATAAAATTTCATCATCATCATCATATGCCATACCGGTTGGCACAGGCGATCATCTCCTTCCACAAACTTCTATCAACCGGGCATCAGATCAGTTCTGCTGTTGACTGTTTTCTATGTCGTGACACCAAGCTATCCAGTATTTTCTCTCTTTGTCATCTACGATCTCTTTTTCCCTGTATTTTGCCAATGGTCACCAAGTATTCCAACTTTCCTCTTCCCATGATGTTGATTGTTTCTATAAAGTTTAGCGAGTTAAATAAAGCCTCATCTGGCTCTTATAATGTCCTATATTTGTGAATGCTAGCCCATACTCTCAGTGATTGCTTGAATATTGCAGTTAGAAACAACTGTCACTTCTCTTTAGTATCACTCTGGTTATAAAATGTAGACAATATTGCGTGAAGCATGAGGGCAGAGTTAATCAAAACCATTTAATAGGTTCATGTATACATCCAGAACAACTAAACTAGCACTGTATATTTATATTTGTTTTAATAATAATGAAAGCCACCAAGGAGTTGTTAATGAGATGGTTTATTGTGAACATGAGGCTGGATTAATTCCCCTGACCAACTTACTTTTTGGTTCATTCAAATTAAAATGAGAACTGAAATGGAGCATTGATCAATGCCCAACAATTTGCTAACGGTGAACACCTATGTGGACAATATCATGATATTCCATAAAAAAAATACACGAGGTTAGACAATTTTTTTAAAAGTAATAACAACTTTTAAAATATCATTTATATTCGTCATCCTCATTGAGTGCCAAGTCAGCGTCAAAGGTTGGCTACCATTCCGCTTTGTCTCTTGCTTTGATAGTGCAGGTATAGGCTGACTTGTCCATCTTTTGATGTTACTCATCCATGTTAGTCTTGGTCTGGCTCTGCCTCTTTTACCTTGTATTTTCCCTTCCAATATTACTTTTAGTAAGCTGCTGTGTCTTTTAACATACCCCCAAAATCTAATTTGTCTTGTTTGAATTGTGTTTAGTAGCTCTCTTTTCATTTTTAGTTGTTGTAAGACTTCATCGCTTGTTTTATGTTCTTTCCATCCAATTCTTTCCATTCTTCTATAAATCCACATTTCAAAGGCTTCAATTTTCTGTTCTATTTTCTTGTCTAATGTCCATGCTTCTGCATCATGTAATATTGAGAAGATATAACATTTTGCTATTAGTTAATTTTAGTCCTGTTGTTTTTGTTTTTATGTTAGTGTATGTTTCATGGCATTAAAATTACTTTTTGCTATTCCTATTCTTTTGTTTATTTCAATTTTACATTTTCCATCATTAGTTATAGTATATTCAAGGTAGTTGTAGCTCTGAACTGTCTCCAGGTGTATTCCATCAACTTTGATATCCACTTGTAGGTTTTGAGTATTTCTTTCTTTATGATCATAGTTTTAGTCTTTTTGATATTCATATCTAATCCATATTTAATAAATTTATTTATAATACAGTATATCTTAGGTTATTGTTTATCTTTTCATTAATGTTTAAGCCTGGCATATCTGTGAAGTTTTTAAAGATTTGCTCAGTGTATAGATTGAATAAGCTTGGTGATGGGATGCATCCCTGTCTCACTCATCTATTTATAGCAATAGGTGTAGAGTCCTCTTTGTTATATTTTATTATTGCTGATTGTATTCACTTATTTAATTACATTATAACAGGTCTTTATGTTTCGAAGTGCAAATTTGTGATGCCATTTTTATGAAGACCGTTAATCCTACATTGCTAATTTCATACTCATAAAAAAAATAAAGTAAAGTGCTCCCGTCACGCCAAGTGGCGTATAGGGAATATGGTGTTAGTGACCATAAATTTTACAGACCTTCAGCACATGATTTTTGGGGTAATGTGGTCGGTATTATGCCCGTGCTGCTTTACTTTCCCAGTAAAAAAATCCAGTACCCATTAAAGGCTGGGTGAACCTGGGAGCCATCGGTTGGGATCGAACCCTACCTCTTGTCCTTTGTAGTCCAGTTCACTAACCACTGATCTATCACGACTCCCATTTCATACTCATGCTGCCAGATTAATCTCGATATTTAGTTTCATGGCAAAGTAATGTCATTAAGGTCAGCAACCAGCTGTTAACTTGCTTCCACAAATATCCTATCACATTTTTAAGAACTTGTATCAGATGACATTTCATGCAAATACTTCCGCATGTGATATCAATTTTATCTTCGATGCAAAGCCTGAGATTAGTAAACAAAGAAAATTAAAATATTTCACAGACAGAGGCTCAGACTACCAGATGGTGCATGAGTTAAAAGAAGACCAGTGACTCATAGCTGTTTGCTGGCATCAGATTACAAACTATAAATTATCAAGGTTTTTAAAGGGCTGAAACACTTGCTGGACGGGGAGGGGGGGAAGGGGGCGCGGGGGGGGGGGGGGATTCTTTCTGACGATCTGATTGCCTCCTGCTGTGAAGCTCTGTGTAAAGAATTTCCTATTACTAAATGATGAACGTTCTATTTCAGCACTTCAGAATAGATTAGTGAACTGATCTGAGGATGAGAGGCCAGGTTTTAACACAACCAATGACTTCCACATTTACCAGTTTTAAATAAGTACCTAATTTTTCTGGGACGGAAGAAATAAAAAAGGAGTAATACTAACCACATTTTCAAAAAATGTGAAAATGATCAAAAACAAAAATGTACACAACACCATATTTTCTATATGCAACCAGGTTCTGATTCTTTGTTTCCCCCACAGTAATCCACCCCACAGTAATCCACCCCACAGTAATCCACCCCACAGTAATCCACCCCACAGTAATCCACCCCACAGTAATCCACCCCACAGTAATCCACAAAACAGACAACAGGATCAGTTAAGTGAAGAGGCATTGAAGAAGGATGACAAACCAAACATGAAACAAAATTGAGTGCTGAAACCCAACAGAAATTACAACTTGCTGTAAATCACAGCACAAAGCAACTTATGCCTGCTTAACTCCCTTTTAAGGTCAGACTATTAAGAGAAGCAATTGGACAAATGACACTGAAGATTGAACAAAAGTATGACGAAGACTTCTTCGATGATTAAGTTTTTTGATCATGCAAACTTGACCCTATGCCCTGTTTATGATGGAGGGTTAGAAACAACATCACACAAATAAAATGAGCTTGTCACATGATCAGTGCTTGTATGTGTATGTTTGTTCTGATTTGTTTCCATAAGTGTCTTACACACTGTCTTCAACAGGCTGGATCTTAGTTTGATGTGAGAACTTACTTTACTGTAAAGATGGATACTGGTCATGCCTGTTGAGCCTAACCAGGTTGTGGTTTCTGTCTGGATGTTCTCCAAGTTTGGGTGTTTTCCTATAGCCTTTCCTTCTCCTGATGACAACTGCAAGGCAGCAGTGATTTGTTTACCAGGGTGCTCTTCCCCATTGATAGAGCTTTAAATGTGGCTCTTGCTCGCATGGCTTACCCCTTCATTGGACAAATGAGACACGTTTTAATTCATGCAACACTTCCACCTGTTGCATTGACCCCAAGCTGGTCAGAGAGGCCTTTCCATTGGGTCTTTAGTTTGTGAGGTCAGATCTGCAGTTCCATTTCCATGGTGAAGTTAGATGAAAACTAAAAATCAATCTCAAAGAAAATTAAAGAAAAAAATAAACCAAAAAGAGATTGATGTTGAATAACCTTAACATCTGAATTTAGATATCTTAATTGCTTGATCTTACCTTCATTTATGTTCTTTATTTAGTCTAGTTAAATGGTGTTTTGTCGGCTAAGTTTATTTGTCTCATCCCTGATAAAGACTTAAAAGTTAAAAAATTATGTGCTGCCTACTCTTTCATTAAGATAAGGATAATTCTGTGACATAAAATTTGAAGGAATGTAAATCATTATTAGTTTTAAACAGTAATGTTTGAGGGTGAGGTGAGTGGCCAGTGTCCTCTCCTGCTTCTATTATCTTTCCCAGCTCTGTCAAACAGATACTTACATCTTTACAGCTATTCTATTCCTACTCATTGGGCCAGATTTTATTTCCAGAATCTTCCGTTGGACTTCCGTTTCCAACATGGTGGAATGAGGTTCATGTTCTCTGGACCGCTGCAGAAATTGCATTTGTGGACTGATTAATTTCGGCTCTTCAATGCAATTTTCTACGTTAATGTCAATCTGATGATCCACTTAATAAATTTCGCAGATGATGCAGTCATACACACCTCTATGCTCCTCTTTGTCAAGTCCAAGTTTGTGAATGCGACCTTCCCCTGTCTAGAGTTGATATGTGGTTTACGTCAACACATTGAGTGCTGTTTCAAGGCCATCGTTGGAATTGTTTGACGCAAAGTATTTACATGTAACAACTCATTAATATGGACTGCTCTGCCAAGTCAATCGCAGTTTTCACCTCATAGATTGTGCATCATCTTTTCGTGCGTTGTTGGCTGCATTTATTAGAGCAATTGGGATTTTATGGGCGTAGCCATTGTTGTGTGTGCTACGTCATCATAATAGCTGATTGTATATCCCTAAAATAACCGTATGCTAATAGTGAAAGGCGGAATGGAGTTTCATATATGACTTTGCAGTACTGGGGTCACTCCTGGAGGTTCATGTTAGTCAGGAGGGATTAATAATTTCACAAATTCACAATGCATGGAGATCTTACAGTCTGTTGTTTGATGTGCGATGGGGATAGTCCGATGACTGTTTCATATGTACGGATTTGGAATCAGGGTGATGTCCTAGCATCATCAAGAACTATACATTAAAAAAAAATGATCATCATCATTTTCAGGAGGACGTGAACTTCTGGTCTATATGATGGATAGGCGGCAGGAACCATTAAAGGCTATATCTGAAAAGTGTTTCTTGTTGCAGTTTCCTCATATTCCAAGTCCAGCTTGTTGCAGGAGCTACTGAGTTAAGTGCTCTGTGCACACTGTGAGCTGTGCGTTTTATCTGTTTTAATCGTGTTTCGATATTCCGATTGTTTATGAAGCATGATGATATCGTATGATGGAGAACAGATGGCTGTGTTCACTTTCTGCGCGGTTTCACCTTATGTCTTTTGGCGTGTGCTAAAACTGCTATGATGGGAACTGCAGCTACCTTTCTTTGTTCGGGAGATAAGATATTAATTCAGATGATTCCACTGGCATGGGCGGTTGAGCAATTATGGATTTTAATTTTTTTGCAGTGATACTGGGACCTTCCATAACCATAACCATTTAAATGCAGTTTGTCGACTTCCAAGTTATACTCTCAGAATAAGTCTCCTGATGTCTTTATTAACAGCACACTTCCAGCAAGAGGACAAGAGGTCAGGTTAATTTCCTAAAGCAACAAGCTTCTAGGTTCACCCAGCTTATATAGGAAATGGATATTTTTTTTAAAAAAGAAAGCCAACTTGGCATTGTGTCAGGGCCAGATTTAGACTTGGTGTGTCCCTAACTGACAATGCTTAAATGAAACTCTGAAGGCCCCCCCCCCCCCCTGTTAAAATATTAGCACCAGATGGTCTCTATCATAGATTACAATATCAACAAATGTGATGCCGGAGCCTTCCACAACCATAACCATTTCTAGAGGCACCATAGGGAGATGGAGTAGAATCTTGATCAGCTATTACCACTGATATCAGTGCAGACAGTCAGATGTGAGTTACTGACCACTCTCAACCTGTGGGCTTTTAGACATCTTGACCCCAATAATTTCAAGTTTAATATCCACTGTATGGTGAAATCTAATGTTAACATTTAGAGAAAATGTTTACCAAACATAGAAAAACATAAAATACATACATTCATATTTGGTACTGGGTTAGGTCTGCCAGCAAGATGAAAGGCAACATGGGATACTTGGAAAATATCTGGTCTCTTTATGGGATCTTTTTCCAACATAAAGGCTGAAAATGTATTCAAGAAATACTCATATTAAAAGTGACTAATTAAGAAATAATTACAACACTACACTGAAAGAAGAATTCTGAAACACTGACCTAATAATTATGGAGCATAAAAAAATCACCAAGATTTATATTAAGTTCACAACAGACCCCACTGAAATTCTAGGAGAGTAGAAGCCCACAGATTATAACTAACAAACCAACCCTAACCATCAGGTAAACAAGCACATTAATAATACAAAATACAGATGATATTTATTTCCTTCTTAAAACTGCTGTCTATTTCCCTCTTAAAATTGCTGTCTATTTCCTTCTTCAACTGCTGTCAAATTCCTGTTTAAGCTAAGGTGACCATATTTTTTAAACCCTAATCCATGATGGATTAATTTGACTTAAATTTGCCATCAATAAAATGAAATTTCTTCTGTCATTTTCAAGTGAATGAAACATATATTTTAAAACTAATTAAAACACCTAATAATATAGGCTTACAAAACGTTATCAGGAGATAAAAAAAACAATAGTGATACTCACTTAAATGGAAGGTGAAGCAGAGTTGCTGTACTTTTCTGATGAGTGGATTTTTTTAAAAAGATCTTTCTTTATTTGGAGCATCTTAAAAAATGCAACACGTTTGCTCATTGTTCACTTTGGTGATCAACATGGCCTTCAAAGTGTCCACACTTAGATGTGTTTTATCATTTGTCCACAAGCTGTTCATCAGTGACAACAATCTTTCCGTTGCAGCATTTGTTCCCGGTAGACACAAAAAGAACTCTTCCAGCTTCAGAATATTTGAAATTGGTACATGCCTATTTTTGAAGTGGGAAGCCATTTCAATCCAACGCTGCCCTGGTAATGTTTTATTAATACTCCACTCATTAATTTACTGAGAAGTAACAAAACTACTTCATGTTAACATATTCGTCATACATTTCATTTTCTGGAAAGTTGACTGAAGGTTCTGTTTGAATGATGAAGAGTTCTGAATATCTTCCCAAGTTGGTGTTCTGTTCAACATTACCCAGCTGTAGACCTCAAGGTTTTGAAAATTATTTGCAGCTCATTTCTTCAAATAACTTAAAGCATTTCATAGAATGAAGAAACACTAGCTTTAAACTTGTTCACATCATCCTGTGGAATTCCTTCCATTCCCAGCTTGTCAAGAATTAGCTTAACTCTTGATGGCAAGAAACCATCTTCCAGTTTGGACTCCCATTGATGTTGTCAATTACTTCAAAAACAGCGACCACCTGTCCCTCTACTTTCTGCACTGCTTCATGGAAAGAGAATGCCTGACCGTGAACAAAAATAAGCCATGCTTCAGACAGGGGGTTTTCAAATAATTTATGTATAAGGACTGGGCATCTGTCTTGAGACTGAAAATAGGATTTTCGTTCGTTCGTTTTCGTCAGCTTTGACCTCTGACGAAGTCCCACCCACTCAATTTTGTGGGACTGAATTTTGCGTGTAAAGTCTGTTTTATCCCATTACAGGATGCCCCTCGCCATACAGGCAGATTTACTCCGACTTCAGAGGTACTAATTTTTAGGGAATTAGTAAAACCCAGGTGTCCTCGCCAGGGTACGAACCCCGGCTGTTGCCGTGGTAAGCCAACCGCCTATCGATTGCGCTAACCGGACACCCAAATAGGATTTTAAGGACAGGAACATGTGAAGAACCTTTTCAACAGCAGGCAGCAGTACAAGCCTGTCTGTGCATAACCTAAAAATCTTCTGGAAGTCTGTGTCCACAAACTGGCAGAAATCCTTGAGACTTTCAACTCTAACTGTATATGATTTGAAGTGCAGATAAATGTTAGCAATAATCATCTCAACATTAATAGGTCATACATCTGCAACTGCTCGAACAGAGTTGTGGAAAATAAGGCATGCACAACCAACACCTATCAAACCATGTCCAAGGCTTTCTTTCAGCTTTATGAGAACATTGTTCTTTCCTTTCCTTTCAGCACCTCCAAAATTAGAATTTGTGTTGTCCGCACATAATGCAACTAATTTCCTTTCTAAACCTTTTTCCGTTAGACAGTCATTAATAAAACTACTAACAATATCAGATGTTTCTCCTGGCAATGACTTCAATTCTAATATTTTAACTTTCAGCCCCTTATTGTGATCAAAGTATTTGACAAGCAAAGGAAAAATCTTGATTTCCTTGTGGTTGGAGGCATCTGTCAGTATGGAAATAAATGTTTTCTAGGTCACATCTCAACTCATTTTGAACATGGGGTGTGAACACATTTCGAATAATGGCTTCTGTTTTCGTGCATGCACAAGGAAAATTTTGGTTCTAAAGTAACCTGAAGTAATTTTGATGTGCAGTCCATAGATCTAAATGTATGATTGTGTATCATTGTATGATAGGCAAATGCACCTTCTGTAGCAGCTAATTGTTTTTTCTTACCAATCTGTTCAGCTAAAAAAATGTTAACGACGCACTTGATGCATATGTAGCGACGGCTCTCTTATGTTTCGCACTATTTATTTGACTCTGAATATCCCCATGTCCACTAATGTTAATCGAAAACCCAGAGGCACATATACTAAGTGCATCCTACAGTGAAGTCTGATGTAGACTTTTTTAGAAAGGGGTATTCTTTTTTATAAATCTTGATTGAAACTGCATTTACGTTTTGATGTCATTTGTTGCAACAATTACAAACTAACTATAATTTAAATAATAATTTTCTATGACTATATCATGTGCATTGCATAAGTTCTTAAATATTAAAATGTCAAGTAACTGAATAATGTAATAGCACAATGTAAATAAAATCTAATGAACGCAATAGCCTGTATCACTAAACAACACAATTAAAAAGAATTAGTTTGTCGGTAAATGAAAGTAACACAATGAATATACAAGAATATGGAATGTTGTGGCCACAAAGATGCTACTTTTGGAGTTCCAGTATACAAGATTTAAAACTTGGAGTGCATTTTACTGTTACTGTTTCGCCAAATGAACAGCCAGTTCAACTTTTTAAACATTTTCTACACAACAACGGAATAATGTATATTCTTACATCGAAGATATGTTTACACTATTGGAAAAATTGGTAAACATCTGTGTCCCTAATATATTTTAACAAATCCGGGACAAAAACCAAAAAATCAACCAAAATCGAGACAAATTCGGGACAGTAACAAATCCGGGACAAAGGTTGAAAAAACAGAAAAATTCGGGACTGTCCGGGAAAAATCAGGACGTCTGGTTACCTTAGTTTAAGCTCCAATCATCTCCCCAGGCTGTCCTATTTCTACTTCTCTGTTGATCAGTGCTCTTTTAAACTCTGTCCATTCCATATTAAAGTGCTCTTATGGCTTTAGATTTTCAGGTACTTCATGTTCTGTGTACATCATGCACTAGCTTTACTGCTGAATCATATCAATGAATCAATTCAGAGGAAGAGCTATGTATATAGCACTCGGAAAAAATGACAAATAATCAACAACAGAAAAAAACAAAGAACAATATATGGACCGAAGCAGGATCGAACCCGTACTCAGTGGCACACTAGGGAACACTGCCACTAAGCTAACTCCTTTCTAACCTCTTCCTCTGAATTGATTCACTGATTATCGCCTCAGAAGTTTCCCTCTATAATAATATTCATTTATTATTATTTGTCTCCAGCCTAAACCACTGGAAACTACTATTCGTGCTGTTTTGTCCTAAATGTTTGTCTGCAATGCAAGTATTCAGCCCTACCCTATCCGGGAGATACTTGTCTTAATAGGAAAAATACAGATACACAATGTATTTCCAAGCTGTGATTGCAGCCTTATGCTATAGTCATGAGAACACCCGCGTGAAAGACATTGTCCATGATAGCTAATTTTTCAGTTAGCTGAGTGGCATGATGTACTCTGTACCAGTTATTTTCCTAGGATTTGCTCATATCACCACTCAAATCCCGGCTGCACCGGTTGGGATTTTTATTTATGATTTCTCTCTGTGGCAACCACCCCTGGTCTCAGCAGTGAGGCCCGGCTTGAAACGTCAATTACTCATTGACGGAAAAAAATATAAGTACCTCTGAAGTCTAAGTTATTTGCCTGTGCGGCAGGGGACCCCTGTGCACACGGCTGCCAGGGAAAAATGGATTAACACACAAATTCAGTTCCTAGTCTCTAGGGACTTCGTCAGTGGCGAACAAAGAAAAAAAAAATATCACCACTTTATATAACCCGAGAATATACCTTAAAAAAAATGACGACCTGTGGATGTGCATTTTTTGGAATTTGACAACTTGCCACTGGCAAACATTTCCCCCTCCCTATACCTTTATAACTATTACTTCCAGTGACTCCTGATCTCTGGATTTGTTTTCTTTGATGTTGGAATTTTTTTTTTTCAAGCACGCCATATAAAGTTCAAAGCTATCATAAAAATGTAGCTGTTTTTTAAATATAAATTTGGCCATCAAGAAAACCTTTTCTTTTCTTATGACGGGGGAAATCACCTTGGCTGTTGGCAAGACATCAAGCACATCAGGACAGGCAGCGAATGAGCTAAGAGGAAGCCGAACATACAGGCTGGATTGATGACACACTGGTGGGCAACATGTCAATAGGCAAAGCAACAGCACCTTGGTTTCAGACCATAGAAAGAACCCAAGCCAAGAAACAGCATATAATTCCCATGTTTCCTCTTCAGTAAACACAAAGCTTTCTAGCAAAAGTTCATAGAAAATACTATTTTTCACACTCCACATGTAACAATTAGTGGTCATAATTTTTACGAACATCTTGTAAAAACATGACTCATGGGCAGGTGTCATAAGGGTTATATTTTCCTTATTGTGTTAGATCTTAAGGCATAGATAGATGTCACAATATTTACACCAAAATGTAATTTTTAACACCCCCTATCATTGCTTCTTCTCCCAAGAACTTCCTCCACCCCAAAAACACACATACCATGCCCCAATTAAACATAATACACAAATATTGCTATCTCACTAAAATCAGCTAAGACGACTTATCAACATTCACTTTCATTAGCTTTCATTTTAATTTCCAAGTTATACTTTCATAACAATCCTTATTTTAATGCAGTTTGTTAACGTCCATGTTATACTTTCTTTATATTCCTTATTTTAATGCAGTTTGTTAACGTCCATGTTATACTTTCATAACAATCCTTATTTTAATGCAGTTTGTTAATGTCCATGTTATACTTTCATTATAATCCTTATTTTAATGCAGTTTGTTAACGTCCATGTTATACTTTCATAACAATCCTTATTTTAATGCAGTTTGTTAATGTCCGTGTTATACTTTCATAATAATCCTTATTTAAATGCAGGTTTCGCCTTATGTCTTTTGGCATGTGCTGAGACTTCTATGATGGTAACTGCAGCTACCTTTCTTTGTTCGGGAGATAAGATATTAATTCAGATGATTCAACTGGCACGGGCGATTGAGCAATTATGGATTTTAATTTTTTTGCAGTGATACCGGGACCTTCCATAACCATTTAAATGCAGTTTGTCAACTTCCAAGTTATACTCGCAGAATAAGTCTCCTGATGTCTTTATTAACAGCACACTTCCAGCAAGAGGACAAGAGGTCAGGTTAATTTCCTAAAGCAACCAGCTTCTAGGTTCACCCAGCTTAAATAGGAAATGGATAATTTTTTTTAAAAAGAAAGCCAACCTGGCATTGTGTCAGGGCCAGATTTAGACTTGGTGTGTCCCTAACTGACAATGCTTAAATGAAATTCTGAAGCCCCCCTGTTAAAAAATTAGCACCAGATGGTCTCTATCATAGATTACAATATCAGCAAATGTGATGCCCCCTTGGATTGTGAAGCCCTAAGCTGTAGCTTATTTAGCCTAAACCTAAATACAATCTGGCATGATTATGCTGACCACATGACCCAAATATGTGCAGATGGTCATGAAAAATACGAACATTAATGCTACATTCCATGCTACACTTAAGGTGTGACTGGTTATCCTTTCCTGAACATCTAATTTATATGACCTGACCTTGATAAATACATCAAATCACTGGACAGCTATCACCACTATTGTCCAACAAGGAAATAACTCTAGAGGCAAATACGAAAAATAACCTCTACTGAAATGAAATGTGTTAGGCGAATGATAAGAAACAGCCTTAAAGATAAAATCAGAAATGAAGAACTGAGAAAAAAGCTAGGAATCACGTCTTCAATAAACATTGCAAATCCACCAGATCCAAGCGTGACTACAAAAAAGATGGTATTGACGGAACATTAGAAACACAACAGCAGCAGAGGTGAACAGAAAGAGCAAAAGATCGCATATTATATCTTCCCGCGATGCTGAAAGGCAAATGTGGAAGGAACGAAGAAGAAGATAAATGCATCTGGCTATTGAGACAGCAGTCTTTATATATATATATATATATTTAGACCAATATACTGGCATTTCAGATTCAAGTAGTAAACTAGCATTGGTCACTAGCATTGGTCACTATCATAATGTAAAGAGGGGAGAACACTCGTTTCACTTTTTTTGTCACTTACCTATTAAAGACAAAATCCCCTTGGAGAAATGGCAACTATCAGGTATGTTATAATTGCAACTCTGTATGGCAAGGGTGCTCTCTCCAAATGGAAGCGTGAAGAAACAAAGCTTGTATAGCAAACAGCCTAATGCCTAAAAGAATAACAAATTGCAGCCAATATGAATCAAATGTAAAAGGTTTAGACAAACTTCATTCAAAACATTTGGACTCATGTTATATAATTAATACATAACTTGTCAGAGGCCAAGAGTGCTAGTTTCCCAAGACAAATGTACAAATATCATATCCATTAAAACAAACTATATTTGGGTATCTACAAAGTTAGAAAAAGAAGAAAAGATGTGACCACCTCATCAAGAATTCTGAGTTGTGGCACTGACATATCTAAAATATATTTCACTTATACGCCATTTTACACAAAAATCCATCTGACAAACACACATAAATGAGAGATCTCATTAAAAATGTTGAATTTAACTTTGCCACTGCAAGAAATAAATAATGACAAAAATGTATTTTTTTTGGTTGGATATTACTGACTTGTTTTTGAAGTTGTATGAACACCTCTTTTCTAATTATAATCTGTATTGTTTGCGGTTTTTTTTTTGTTCATCAGCTTTTTACCTCTGACGAAGTCCCTAGAGACTAGGAACTGAATTTTACATGTTAATCCATTTTTCCCTGACAGCCGTGTGCACAGGGGTCCCTCGCCGCACAGGCAGATAACTCCAACTTCGGAGGTACTCATATTTTTTCCGTCGATGAGTAACTGACGCTTCAAGCCGGGCCTCGCTGCTGAGACCAGGGGTGGTTGCCACATAGAGAAATCATAAATAAAAATCCGGTGTAGCCGGGATTTGAACTCACAACCTCTCTGTCTCAAGGCCAACGTCTTGCCTTGAGACCAACCAGTCCCCGTTTCCTGGTTTTATATTTTGTTATGTCACCTAACAATTTAAGAGGTCTTGTTAGCAAACAACATGCTCCTCATAGAAAAAAAACTTCAGTAAGGCCCACAACTCACCCATATATCAGACTTGGTTGTGATGGGTAATCCCCCATACAAGTCTACCATCTCTGGAGCTCTGTAGGACAATGTTGTATATCTGGAACAAGGTGGATATGAAAAGAATGTGCTACAAAGAAACAATACAAAACATTTGGCATGACTTACAGGAGAGCAACAAACACATAGACAAAAAGTGTAATAATAAATTGGAAGTTATTATTTGTTCATCAGATTAGATGACGACCTCACGGCGTGTTTTTTGTTGGGTGACCTCACTATCATGTTACCTGTTAGAGTGACCTCATGAATTATTGTCAGGTTATCTGTTAGGTGATCTCACTGTTATATGTTCCCTGTTATGGTGACCTCATGATTCATAGTCATGTTCCCTGTTATGGTGACCTCATGATTCATAGTCATGTTCCCTGTTATGGTGACCCCACTGTTATGTTACCTGTTAGTGTGACCTATGAATCACAATCTTGGGATATCCTTGCCGTCATATTCCCTGCTGGGTAACCCACTGTCATGTTCCCTGCTAAGTGACCTCATGAATCACAATCTTGTTTTCTCTTGGGATATCCTTACTGTCATGTTCCCTGCTAGGTGACCTCACTGTTGTGTTCCCTGTTAGTGTGACCTTATGAATCACAATCTTGTTTTCTCTTGAGATGTCCTTACTGTCATGTTCCCCTCCTAAGGTGATTTAGGAGATGGAAAATCAGACTAGTCCAATCTCAGAATTATCAGTCACCTTTGGTTAACAATATATTTATTACTAACAGGAGAGAAAGATGGCATTGTAATGACTTGTAGAATAATTACTTTCTGAACAGCATTCTTATTTTTTATAACTTACTGCATACTCAGCAACAAAATGTTATCTTAACAAAAAGTAAAAGTAAAGAGCTCCATCACGCCATGTGACATATAGGGAATATGGTGTTAGGGACCATAATTTTTTTAGACCATCGGCACATGAATTTTGGGGTAATGTGGTCGGTATTACGCCTATGCCGCTTTACTTTCCTAGAAAAAAATCCAGTACCCATTTAAGGCTGGGTGAACCCAGAAGCTATCAATCAGGATTGAGCCAGACCTCTAGACTTTTGTAGTTCAGTTTACTAACGACTTTCAGTGAGAGAGAGTTCTGCAACATTTTTATTCACTCTCTCGTTTATATTGCATTTTCTTCTTCAGTGTTCAGTTTCCTATGCTCATCAAATTAAATTAGACAGAAAAACAGGGTGCTTCAGTTAGAACCTCACCTCTTTGACTGTCCAAAGCTCAATGACATGAGAGCAACTCTACTTCCTCAAAGACCTGATAAATAGAACGCCTTGTTTGGAACTTCAAGAGAACTCTTAAATATCAGCAGATATCATTACATGGCATTGGGCTGAAGGGTGTCAGCTCACAGGCTTCTGGATCCATAACAACAGGGTGGTTGGGTATTGTAGAGGTAAGATATCAGCCTCTAGACAAGAAGATCCCAGGTTCATATGCTGCCACAGATACTGAGAATATATTATTATTTTTTTAATCCATTGTTTCTTCATGGCTTTACTCTCCTCTGGTCTGGGGGTAGAGAGATCCAATGTCAGCTCTCTTGGATAACGGTGAAAAATAGAAGGTCCGGTGTGCACTCTGCACAAGTTAAATAACCCTTGGCAGTTAAAAAATCTAAAAGTGTCGGTCTAAATGGTTGTTGCCTGGACAAAATTGTTAATTTATTCAATTAAAAAAATAATCTATCCATGCCGAAGACCAATGTGCATGGCCAAAAAAATGCAGATATTGCTGCTTTTAGTGACACAGTTCATCCACGCCCAATTAACAGGTGAATAAAGATGAAGTATGAGAGAAGACACAGAAAAACATGTCACCCCTCTGTATTTAGTCATTACCAGGAAGTCATCATAAGTACCCCATAGTTTGTCTGAAAACTGTTTATCTTGGTGTCAGAACTCAGTTCTTAGTTCTGTATGTGATCCATTTGAAAGTCTATTGACCTTTCGAGCCGTAACCGGCCCATAGGGCGTAGACCAAGATACACCTTCTCCTATATGAATTTTTGTTCTAGCAGTTTTCTTTTAAAGATATTTTATCAAATCTCGCCATCTGTCTCTGTTCTGTGCAAGCAGTTCTATCTCATTGAGGGAGCCGATTCCTGCTGCTCTTGCCTCTCTCATCAATGTTCTTCTCAGTGTCTCCCTGGGTCTTCCTCTTTTTCTTTTACCTGTTGTTTCCCATATGAGGGCTTGCTTTGCTATTCGATTATTATCTCTTCTCATCACATGTCCAACGTATGACCATCGTCTTTTCTTTATTACTGAAGATATTAGTGGTTGATTGGCGATTTCTCTAATTTCCTCGTTTGTTTTGAATTCGTTCCATTCTATACCAAGTATTTTCCTTAGACATTTATTTTCGAATGCGTTCAACTTTGTTTCTATATCTCTTGTTGTTTTCCAGCTTTCACACGCATACGTAAGGGTATTTGAAAGTACAACACTAAAAAAAACCTGCTTGTTTTCAATTTGAAAGCTGTATCTATTGTTATCCTGTGGTTGTATCTATTGTTATCCTGTGGTTGTATCTATTGTTATCCTGTGGTTGTATCTATTGTTATCCTGTGGTTGTATCTATTGTTATCCTGTGGTTGTATCTATTGTTGTCCTGTGGTTGTATCTATTGTTATCCTGTGTTGTTAAAAAAAGTGACTACCTGATAAGTTGTGTTGATAAAAAAATATGTAGCTTTGTTGTAGTAATTTGTTTTTGTGCACATTCAGCATGTGATCTGTATTTTCAGCCACTAAGAAAAATGTCTTCACAACAGACTCCTCAAATGTGATAATGATAAAACAGATAGGGTTTTTTAAAAATCTTACTTTTGAATCTCTTCCTCAACTGCAGTAACCTTCTGCTGTGTAGGATCTATCACTCTTGATGTGGCACTTCCAAAATCACAAAGCACATAGTCCCCTCTTTCACCTATTAAGATATTCTCCACCTGTAGATTACAGAGCCTTCTTATTGCATAGTGAACAACGTATGAACAACTGTAGGAAAGGATCCTGTATCTCTAAGGTTTGTAATCCTTCAGAAAAGGCTACAAGAACTTAAAGATTCAGCTAAAGTTAATCAGCTATAATTCATGTTTTATCCTTAATATCTTCAGGAATCAAGAAAAGACAATGGTCATATGTTGGTCATGTGATGAGGAGAGATAATAACCAAATAACAAAAAAGCAAGCCCTCATGTGGGAAACAACAGGTAAGAGGAAAAGAGGCCGACCCAAAGAGACACAGAAGAACATTGATCAGAGAGGGAAGAGCAGCAGGAATCGGCTCCCTCAATGAGATAGAGTTGCTTGCACAGAACAGAGACAAATGGTGAGATTTGATAAAAGATCTTTACAAGGATTGAAAACTGCTAGAATAAAAATGTAGATAAGAGAAAGAGTATCTGGGTCTATGCCCTAAGGGCCGGCTACGGCTCAAAAGATCGATAGATAGATCTTTAATATAAGGCAGTGAGAAGCTTAACTCTTTCTGTACTGGAGCTTTTTATTGATGCAACAGAAGAGATTTCAGAGACAAAATTGTTCATGGTTTTAAGAATCAATCTACATATTTATATGTATCTAACATCTAACATATTATATATGACTTTTAGATAATTGAACAAGGTATTAGATTTCACCAATACCAAGATGATACATGACATGTAAAAAGAATACGGTTTGATGACAGTTCACACTAATGAAATTGAGAGTGGCACACTAAAACATACGGAAAGAGTTAAAGATTAAGCTATAACTACATTTTATACATTTTATCCTCAACTCTTTAACTGAAATTATTCTTTTGGTTTGGAATCATGAACTAATGTCACCAAATTCAAACTTTTGGATACTTTTTATTTTTAATGTAAACTTATATTATATATCAAAAAGGGGGTTGGGGGGAAAGAAGATAAATATTGCACAACATATATTAAAAAAAATATTGATATGACATACAATAGTGATTTGAATATTTATGAAGTAAAGAGAGAAAAAAATAATTAAAAAGCAAATTCAACTCCAAATTAAAAAGCAAATTCAACTCCAAATTCTAATTCATATGTGATATCTTCACTTTTTCACTCAACACATCAGTGATATCGTCACCTTTTCACTCAAACACAGCAGTGATATCTTCACCTTTTCACTCAAACACATCGGTGATATCTGCACCATTTCACTCAAACACATTGGTGATATCTGCACCGTTTCACTCAAACACATCAGTGATATCTGCACCTTTTCACTCAAACACATCAGTGATATCTTCACCTTTTCATTCAACACATCTGTGATATCTGCACCTTTTCACTCAACACATCAGTGATATCTTCACCTTTTCACTCAACACACGGTGATATCTTTACCTTTTCACTCAAATGCATTCATGATATCTTCACCTTTTCACTCAACACATCAGTGATATCTCCACTTTTTCACTCAACACATCTGTGATATCTGCACCTTTTCACTCAACACATCTGTGATATCTTCACCATTTCACTCAAACACATCAGTGATATCTTCACCTTTTCACTCAAATGCATCCATGATATCTTCACATTTTCACTCAAATGCATCTGTGATATCTTCACTTTTTCACTCAACACATCAGTGATATCGTCACCTTTTCACTCAAACACAGCAGTGATATCTTCACCTTTTCACTCAAACACATCGGTGATATCTGCACCATTTCACTCAAACACATTGGTGATATCTGCACCGTTTCACTCAAACACATCAGTGATATCTGCACCTTTTCACTCAAACACATCAGTGATATCTTCACCTTTTCATTCAACACATCTGTGATATCTGCACCTTTTCACTCAACACATCAGTGATATCTTCACCTTTTCACTCAACACACGGTGATATCTTTACCTTTTCACTCAAATGCATTCATGATATCTTCACCTTTTCACTCAACACATCAGTGATATCTCCACTTTTTCACTCAACACATCTGTGATATCTGCACCTTTTCACTCAAACACATCTGTGATATCTTCACCATTTCACTCAAACACATCAGTGATATCTTCACCTTTTCACTCAAATGCATCCATGATATCTTCACATTTTCACTCAAATGCATCTGTGATATCTTCACTTTTTCACTCAACACATCAGTGATATCGTCACCTTTTCACTCAAACACAGCAGTGATATCTTCACCTTTTCACTCAAACACATCGGTGATATCTGCACCATTTCACTCAAACACATTGGTGATATCTGCACCGTTTCACTCAAACACATCAGTGATATCTGCACCTTTTCACTCAAACACATCAGTGATATCTTCACCTTTTCATTCAACACATCTGTGATATCTGCACCTTTTCACTCAACACGTCAGTGATATCTTCACCTTTTCACTCAACACACGGTGATATCTTTACCTTTTCACTCAAATGCATTCATGATATCTTCACCTTTTCACTCAACACATCAGTGATATCTCCACTTTTTCACTCAACACATCTGTGATATCTGCACCTTTTCACTCAACACATCTGTGATATCTTCACCATTTCACTCAAACACATCAGTGATATCTTCACCTTTTCACTCAAATGCATCCATGATATCTTCACATTTTCACTCAAATGCATCTGTGATATCTTCACTTTTTCACTCAACACATCAGTGATATCGTCACCTTTTCACTCAAACACAGCAGTGATATCTTCACCTTTTCACTCAAACACATCGGTGATATCTGCACCATTTCACTCAAACACATTGGTGATATCTGCACCGTTTCACTCAAACACATCAGTGATATCTGCACCTTTTCACTCAAACACATCAGTGATATCTTCACCTTTTCATTCAACACATCTGTGATATCTGCACCTTTTCACTCAACACATCAGTGATATCGGTGATATCTTTACCTTTTCACTCAAATGCATTCATGATATCTTCACCTTTTCACTCAACACATCAGTGATATCTCCACTTTTTCACTCAACACATCTGTGATATCTGCACCTTTTCACTCAACACATCTGTGATATCTTCACCATTTCACTCAAACACATCAGTGATATCTGCATCCATGATATCTTCACATCAAAATGCACATATGTGATATCGTCACCTTTTCACTCAAACACAGCAGTGATATCTTCACCTTTTCACTCAAACACATCGGTGATATCTGCACCATTTCACTCAAACACATCTGCACCGTTTCACTCAAACACATCAGTGATATCTGCACCTTTTCACTCAAACACATCAGTGATATCTTCACCTTTTCATTCAACACATCTGTGATATCTGCACCTTTTCACTCAACACATCAGTGATATCTTCACCTTTTCACTCAACACACGGTGATATCTTTACCTTTTCACTCAAATGCATTCATGATATCTTCACCTTTTCACTCAACACATCAGTGATATCTCCACTTTTTCACTCAACACATCTGTGATATCTGCACCTTTTCACTCAACACATCTGTGATATCTTCACCATTTCACTCAAACACATCAGTGATATCTTCACCTTTTCACTCAAATGCATCCATGATATCTTCACATTTTCACTCAAATGCATCTGTGATATCTTCACCTTTTCACTCAAACACATCAGGGATATCGTCACCTTTTCACTCAAACATATCTGTGATATCTGCATCTTTTCACTCAACACATTCATGCAGCACAAACATTTTTTGTACCAACCCCTAGTTACTTGGCCTAACTGGTTGGTCTGTTTCCAGGATCACTGTGAGGTTGGAGAGCAGGATTTTGACCAGCTGTTGTGTATTGATCCTGATGTTAGCAATCAGCTATGAGACATCAACTGTTTATGTTCAGATGCTGATTGGCATCATAGTCCATAAGTAATTTAAAGAGTAGAATAATTAAAAAGCAGTCGAAATCTAAATTAATTCCAATAATAAAAATGGACAATAAATAAAAGAGTTATACATTTTAGCTAAAGTTGATTTACTGACCTTCAGATCTCGATGAATTATCGGAGTTTGACAATGATGCAAGCGAGAAACACCTTCACAAACATCACAGAAGATCTTCAGGACTTCTTTCTCATAAAACCCGCAGTCAATGCGCTCATTCATCATCCTTATGACTGAGCCTGTCATAATGTCAAACAAGATTAGTTATCCCGGTCTTTCTAATGGTTATATGATTGAGTATTATATTAAGACAAACCAAAATTTGAAATTAGGGCTTATTTGAATGTGGTAAGGAACATAAATCATCCCCTGCATTCAGAATTGGTCTCAACCAAGGCGCAGGTGCCTCAGGCATGGAAAATCCTTGAAGACCAAGGAGTCTATGAGAAAATTATGTGATCTGAATGACATTAGAATTGGCAAGGATTGCATAGAAGTAACAGCAGAGAAAAAGAGGCTAAACAAAGTAATCATTCAGCTCAGTAGGAAGTGTCACAATTGGGCCTATCGAGCTACCGAGGTCGTAATGAGGGAATCCATAGAAAATGTGTCGTCACCTCAGGATCCTATCATCAACACTGATGGTTCTGTATCCCACGGACAGTACAGTGGTTGGGGTTTTGTGGCATATCAACATGACAGAGAAGTGGCTAGGGAATCTGGCAAGTGTAGCATTATGGTATCCAGCATGAAAATGGAGATAGAAGCAGTAACGGTGGCGGCAAAGTGGTTAGTTACACAGAACGTGGATCATGCAGTCTTGGTGACTGACTCACAAAGTATGCTACAGAAGATTGACAGACAGTGTCTGTGATGTTAACCTGGATGTACTGTCCAGGGCATGTTGGTGTACACGACAATGAAATAGCCGATAAGCTCACTGGCAGCTATAGCACTGATCATGGCCTGACACTGGACGAAGTGGACATCAACAAGTTTGTTCTTAATTCCTTATGATAGAGAAAGAGACAATAATATATAGGAAGAGACAATAATATATATATATATTTAGACTCCTGTCTAAAGGTGGAAAAGGGATCTGGTTAATTCAGAGTGCTTAATGGGAAAAGCAGATATATCATAATCAACACCTTACAGGAACAATCAGTCTGTATGCACTTCGAGAAGTTCTGGGAAGGGCGGTGGAGTGGAAATGGGGATGCCCCAGCTGCAATTAAACTGATTCCATGAACAGAATAGAATAGAATAGAACCCAAAATCATAAACAATAAAGCAGAAACCAATCTCAGTACTAAAGCAAATTGTGTAACGTGATGCTGCTAATGAATAATTTTATGACAAATTGTTTCTAAACATAAAATATAATTTTTTATCAAAGAACAAAGCCACTTCAAATAATGTGATCATTTCAAAATGTAAAACAATATTGGAATGTTCCAACAAACAACAAATATTAGACAAGGGTGTGCACTATCACCAGATTTATTCTATGTATAGAGATATTATACCAAGATCCATAAAGAATATACCCAGAATATCAATTAGTTGTCATAATATTAACAATCTGAGGTATGCTGATAACATTGTCTTAATCACTAAGAATGAAAACAAGTTACAGAAAATGAATGACATTAAAATTATGAAAATAAAAATAAAGGCCTTAGCCTCAAAAGCAAAATGACAAAAATTATGGTTGTAAAAAGGAAAAAGATATCACTAAATGCATAGTTACAGTAAATGGGACAGTATTAAAACAGGTCAATGAATTAAAATACCTCGGAACAATGTTAACTTCAGAAGGTAGATGTACTACAGAAATGAGCAACAGAATAGTGCAGGCAAAGGATACATCCAAAAAACAGGAAAAGTATTAAAATATTATGCAGCCTATTTTTGTCAATGGAAATTTAAAAAATATAAATAAGACGAGTTCTTTGGTTTAATGTGGAGCCAGTCTTGGTATATGGATGCAAATCCTGGACAACAGACAAGAAGGTCATTGGAGGCCACAGAAACTGTAGTTTGTTCAGAAGAATTTAAAAAGAATAATAAGAATATTTTAAAAGTTGCCAAAGCAAAAGCAAAACTTATTTCCAACACTAGGAGGAAACAATGGCCATTTTTTGGGCCACATAGTGAGAAGAGAACAACTAGGGCATATAATGACAACAGGAACAATTTTTAAGGGAAGAAGCGATAGAGGAAAGCAGAGAGAAAAGATACCAGACACAGTTTAAGCAAGTTATTCGGGAAGAAGTCAACAACAGAACTTATAAACAATTGTAGAGATTGAAAGTTGTGGAGAGTCATGATCACCAGCAGACATATCACTTGATGATGATATTTGCAAGTGAAATATGTCTTCTATAACAAATGAAGATCGAAAACATATGTGGATGCCTGCATGCGTTTGTGCACGTATGATGTGTGTTTATTTTAGAAATGAATTTAGTTTTCCATCCAGGTGTCTAGTTAGTTAAACAAATTTAAAACAACAACAACAAAAATTAAAATGTACAGGTAATGTCACACCATTACAAGTGACACCACTTTAGATTACAGCTTGAGGCTTTCTTGGGTAAGACAAATGACACAAAACATTAAAAAATAAAACATAAAAAGTGGCTTAAACCAACCATTAAAAATATTGCACTGACAGGAAATACATGATGTAAGGGAAGTCACTAGAAATGTTAATAGATACAACTGTCCATTAGTGTCATCTTAATGTATTCTTTAACCTTCTATTCTGCAGTTAACCACATAACAGCTTCTTTATAGCAGATTAAGGAATAGACTTCACATGATGCTTGCTCAGTGGAGGCTATATTTCTCATCCAAAATAGGCCTTATGTTATTGCGTTTCTCAATAAAACAGTCATGAATGTTAGGTTATGTTGGTGTGAAATGTACAAGTGATAGTGAAAAAAAAACTCTAAAGTCAAGCAAATTAATTCTAATTCATCAGTCTGAAGGTATCAACAACCTCTAGTTGACTTGACAAGTCATGAACAAATGGTTGATGTATCCAACTGTTTCTAGCAGCTAGCTGCACTGTAATTGAAGACGGTCAACCAATAGATCTGGTGGATGTGATCAATGCCCCCCAAGATGTGGGAAAGGCACATGACTCTGACAACCATGAGTCCACATCACTCCTTCGGATGAGGAAGATGCAGTCATCTATACAGACGGATCTGTAATACGACACCAAAGGAGTGCATGGGCATTTACAGTACACTCGACAGGCAGAATAGTCAAAGAAAACAGCGGGAATACACTATGACCATGAGTAGCATGATGACCATGAGGTGATGGCAGTGACCAGGGCATTCATCTGGTTAGAGTCACAAGACTACACCCATACATACACCTGCACATTAAGTTATTCGATGAGCATGATAAGCATAGTGGAGATGGGCTCTGTATGCAGGAAATGGGTAGTCATTGCAGAAGTAAAATATATGTATGGTCACCTTTATCTACATCCCTGGACATCTGGTAGTATGAAGAAATGAAAGAGTGGACAGGTTAGCTAGCTGCACTGTAATTGAAGACGGTCAACCAATAGATCTGGTGGATGTGATCAATGCCCCCAAGATGTGGGAAGGGCACATGACTCTGACATGAGTCCACATCACTCCTTCGGATGAGAGTTAAGATGGGCACAGCCAGAAATGAGAAACTTACAGAGCATGTAAGAAGACGTATTAGCCAACACAGAACTGGAGATGTCAGTCGCTGGACACTGCGGGACTTGCTCAGGTGGAGATCTGAGCACCTATGGACATGTTCGGAGTGCAATGATGATGACCCTCAAAAATAACTCAATAACTTACACCTTGGTTGTCTTTCCAACAGATGATGACATAATCCATTAAATGTTAAAGCTTGAAGCAATGATCCATACAAGTTGTTTTATGTCATTTTGGAAGTTAGAAAATTGTTTTAAAAGATCATCTATCACAATTGTCATGAAAAAATACCTATGGTTATTGCAGCTAGCAATAGCTCAGTGGTTAGTGAACTGGACTACAAAGAACAAGAGGTAGAGTTCAATCCCAACCGACGACTTCCGGTCCACCCAGCCTTTAATGGGTGCTGGATTTTTTTTCTGGGAAAGTAAATCGGCACGAGCGTAATACCGACCACATTACCCCAAAAATCATGTGCTGAAGGTCTGTAAAATGTACGGTCACTAACACCATATTCCCTATACGCCATTTGGCGTCACGGGGGTACTTTACTTTTTTTACATTGCAGCTATTAGTCTAGATACCCATGGTTATTGCAGCTACCTGTCTAGATACCCATGGTTACTGCAGCTACCTGTCTAGATACCCATGGTTACTGCAGCTACCAGTCTAGATACTCATGGTTACTGCAGCTACCTGTCTAGATACCCATGGTTATTGCAGCTACCTGTCTAGATACCCATGGTTACTGCAGCTACCTGTCTAGATACCCATGGTTACTGCAGCTACCAGTCTAGATACTCATGGTTATTGCAGCTACCTGTCTAGATACCCATGGTTACTGCAGCTACCTGTCTAGATACCCATGGTTACTGCAGCTACCTGTCTAGATACCCATGGTTATTGCAGCTACCTGTCTAGATACCCATGGTTACTGCAGCTACCTGTCTAGATACCCATGGTTACTGCAGCTACCTGTCTAGATACCCATGGTTACTGCAGCTACCTGTCTAGATACCCATGGTTATTGCAGCTACCTGTCTAGATACCCATGGTTACTGCAGCTACCTGTCTAGATACCCATGGTTACTGCAGCTACCTGTCTAGATACCCATGGTTATTGCAGCTACCAGTCTAGATACCCATGGTTACTGCAGCTACCTGTCTAGATACCCATGGTTACTGCAGCTACCTGTCTAGATACCCATGGTTATTGCAGCTACCTGTCTAGATACCCATGGTTACTGCAGCTACCTGTCTAGATACCCATGGTTACTGCAGCTACCTGTCTAGATACCCATGGTTATTGCAGCTACCTGTCTAGATACTCATGGTTATTGCAGCTACCTGTCTAGATACTCATGGTTATTGCAGCTACCTGTCTAGATACCCATGGTTACTGCAGCTACCAGTGCTATCTCTACCAATGACTCCCTAAAAGTCTAAAGCAATAGATTCAATGAGTAAATGAATACTACATTAACAAAATAAATAAAATTCTGTGTCTTACCTCTACAGTATTGCATAAGTATAAGTACCTCATACACACGATTCTGGGTGACAGTCACATTGGATGCTATATAGCGTATAATGTTCTTATGGCCACTCAGATCCTTCTGCAGACAAGGAAAGAATCAAGAATTCATGAAATTTCATCACTTATTAAATGAGAGGTGTCCTAATAAAGAGTTTCAGAAATTATGAAAATCAATTCAAGTACATATAGATATACACAGCTAGATAAACCAAAATAATTACATTTACAAAAACAGATAATACATTTTCTCACAATTAAATAAATAATACAATTTACTGAAATTGTAAACAACAATAAACTGATGTGATTAAAAAACAAAAGTTACCTAAATAATTTTAAAACAGACATGATGGTAAAAATGCGCCCGTGCGCTGCCGGGGCCCGAAAGGGAAGTAAAGAATAGCGGCGCTGTACCCTACCAGGCATGTTCGTAAGAGGCGAGAAAGGAGGGTTAGGCATGGGACTGGCTATCCCATACTGTAAAAAAATAAGCCGAAAAAACTTCACAAACATGAACAAGTCAAAGAAAGATAAAGTAAATCCGTCAACCAGGAAAGAGAAGGGCTCTCTGTCTAAGAGACGTATGACGCAATCCGGAGAAAGCCATAAGGAGTCCGGGTTGCCGACTCACCCTTTGTCTACCAGGAAATCATCCAGAATTGGCACCTGGAATGTTCGTACCCTTAACGAACAGGGAAAAGCGGCACAAGTGGCAGCAGAAATGAACAACTACAAGATAGATATTCTGGGAATGTGTGAAACAAGATGGCTGGGAGCGGAGAGAATAAAATTGAATACAGGGGAGATGATTTTATCATCAGGACACCAGGAACCAGGAGCACAACATAGCGAAGGGGTAGCTATAATGCTATCAAAGAATGCACAGAAGACACTAATAGAATGGGAGGCAGTGGGACCAAGACTGGTGAGAGCAACATTTAGAACAACCAAAAACAAAATAAAATTACACATTATACAATGCTATGCACCAACCAACGATAAAGATGACTCAGTTAAAGATGATTTTTATAAACAGCTACAATGCCAGATGGATGCAAGACGAGCCAAGGATATTATAATCTTGATGGGAGACCTAAATGCTAAGGTAGGATCAGACAACAGAGGCTTTGAAGAGATTATGGGAAAACATGGACTTGGAGATATAAACGAGAATGGAGAGATATTTGTGAATTTCTGCGCCCTTAATCAAATGAGCCTAGGAGGAACAATATTCCAACATAAAAGAATACACAAAGCTACATGGGTGTCACCAGATCATAGAACGGAAAATCAAATTGATCACATATGTATTAATAATAAGTTTAAGTCATCCTTACAGGATGTAAAAGTATATAGAGGGGCAGATATAGCTTCTGATCATCATCTTCTGTTAGCCAAACTTAAAATTAAATTAAAAAGGTATACTACAACGAATAAGGGCAGAACGTATTTCAATGTAGGGTTTCTTAAAGAACAAGGAATTAAAGATAAATTCGCAGTCACAATATCAAACAAATACCAAGTCCTCCAACAACTAGAAAATACAATAAATATAGAAGATCATTGGAAACAGGTAAAAAATATATGGAAAGAGACATGCGAAGAAACACTGGGGAAAAGAGAACGCCAGAATAAGGCATGGATGACAGCAGAGACCCTGGATAAAATTAAAGAAAGAAAGAACAAGAAAGCAGACATAAATAAAAGCAAAACAAGAAGTAATAAAGCCAAGACACAGGAAGCTTACACAGAGGTGAACAAAGAAGTGAGAAGATGCATTAAAAGGGATAAGAGGAAATATATAGATGAATTAGCTAAAGAGGCAGAAGAAGCAGCAAATAAAGGGAATATGAAAGAACTGTACAACAGCACAAAGAAATTAGGTGGAAAATACAAACAGATCAACGCCTTTATCAAAGATAAGAAAGGAAATCTGCTTAGTAATATAAAGGAACAAATGGAGAGATGGAAGGAGCACTTTGAAGAACTTTTGAACAGACCTGGCTCAAATAATCCTCCAGATATACTACCAGCAGAAGAAGAATTACACGTTAACTGCGGAAAACCAAGCAAAGAAGAAATAATGAAAGCCATCAAACTGTTAAAAGATGGTAAAGCCACAGGACCAGATGAAATTCCTTCGGAAGCCATCAAAGCAGATATTATCACCTCTACCAAGATGTTACATAATCTATTGGATAAAATTTGGGAGAGGGAAGAAATACCTAAAGACTGGAGAGAAGGTTATATGATC
This sequence comes from Megaustenia siamemsis, assembly GCA_032433765.1. Lineage (NCBI taxonomy): Eukaryota > Metazoa > Mollusca > Gastropoda > Stylommatophora > Ariophantidae > Megaustenia > Megaustenia siamemsis. The sequence continues at coordinate 2,916,553 of JAVIAB010000117.1, read as the reverse complement.
AAACTACCAAAGAAAGGAAGTTTACAGGAGTGCACAAATTATAGGGGAATTATGCTACTATCAGTGCCAGGAAAAATATTAGGCAGAATCATTCTGGAGAGACCAAAAGAGGCTATAGATTAACACTTGAGAGATGAACAAGCAGGTTTTAGGAAGAACAGATCATGTGCTGATCAAATAACTACTCTACGTATAATAGTTGAACAAAGTTTAGAACTAAAATCCCCACTTTATATTGGATTCATAGATTACGAAAAGGCATTTGATAGTTTAGACAGAAGAATGCTTTGGAAGTTGCTGAGTCATTATGGAATCCCCATAAAGTTTATTAACCTGATAAAAACAATGTATGAAGGAACAAAATGTAGTGTGGTGCATGAAGGACAGCTTACAGAAGCATTTGAAATAAGAACAGGAGTAAGGCAAGGATGCCTTCTGTCTCCATTTCTCTTTCTACTGGCCATAGATTGGATTATGAAAATAACTCAAAACAACAGAAATGGGATCCAGTGGTCACTGACCAAACAACTTGATGATTTAGACTTTGCTGATGACATAGCTCTCCTAAAACACAGCCACCAACAGATGCAAGATAAAATGAGTATATTAGATGAGAGATCACAACAGCTAGGACTAAAGATTAATAGAGATAAGACCAACATTATGAGAATTAATGCAGTTGGCAATAACCAAATAAAACTAGGAGAAATACCTCTACTAGACGTACAATCTTATATATATCTGGGCAGTAATATAGATAAAGAGGGAGGAACAGAAAACGATACCAAAATAAGGATATCAAAAGCAAGAGGAGCTTTCATTGCACTGGGAAACATATGGAAATCCAAAGAAATTAGGCTAAATACAAAAATACAAATTTTCAACTCCAATGTTAAGTCGGTTCTATTATATGGCTGTGAAACATGGAGAATAACAAAATTGACAATCACGAAGGTACAGACTTTCATTAATGGATGCTTGCGCAGAATAAAGGGATGGAAATGGCAGGACAAAGTCACAAACGTGGAATTATGGAAATGTACCGGTCAAATACCAGTGGATAAAGAAATACAGCGAAGACGATGGCGATGGATAGGACACACACTACGGAAACCAACTGAGAGTATTACACAACAGGCCCTTTTTTGGAATCCCCAGGGGAAAAGACAAAGAGGAAGACCAAGGAATTCTTGGAGAAGACAGATTGAAGCAGAGATGAAGATGATGGGGAAGACATGGAATGATCTTAAAAGAATTACAAAAAACAGAACGACTTGGAAAGTGTTTGTTGAAGACCTATGCTCCACTGGGAGTTAAAAGGTAGAAGAATGATGGTAAAAAACAGAGAGCATTTACTTTATTGTTCTTATCATCTCAAAACAGAGGTTGTGAGTTACAAAAACAGAGGTTGTGAGTTACAAAAACAGAGGTTGTGAGTTACAAAAACAGAGGTTGTCAATTACAAATCCCGGCTGCACTAGTTTGGATTTTTATTTCTCATTTCTCTCTGAGGCAACCACCCCCGGTCTCAGCAGCGAGGCCCAGCTTGAAATGTTAATTACTCATGAACAGAAAAACATATGAGTACCTCCAAAGGTGGCGTTATCTGCCTGTGTGGCGAGGGACTCCTGTGCACATTTTTCCAGGGAAAAATGGATTAACGTGCAAAATTAGGGAGCCGCAATAGCTCAGTGGTTAGTAAACTGGACTACAAAGGACAAGAGGTAGGGTTCGATCCCAACCGACGGCTTCCTGTTCACCCAGCCTTTAATGGGTACTGGATTTTTTCTGGGAAAGTAAAGCGGCACGGGCGTAATACCGACCACATTACCCCAAAAAATCATGTGCTGAAGGTCTGTAAAATTTATGGTCACTAACACCATATTTCCTATATACCACTTGGCGTGACGGGGGTACTTTACTACTTTTTTATGCAAAATTAGGTTCCTAATCTCTAGGGACTTTGCCAGAGGTAGGAAAGGGGAGATAAAAGCAAAATATATTATTTATACATCATGATAAGTCAGTAGTTTATAATGATAAATATATCATGATAAGTCAGTAGTTTATAATGATAAATATATCATGATAAGTCAGTAGTTTATAATGATAAATATATCATGATAAGTCAGTAGTTTATAATGATACATATATCATGATAAGTCAGTAGTTAGGTAAAATATTAGTGTCTTATTATGGATGATGTTTTTGCTGAACAGCTTCTCTCATAGCTGAATCTGCCAATATTGGATAGACAGATCCGACCACAGAATGAACAAGATGTATTCATGATGCCTGGCCTCATCTCATTTCTCCTACACCTTTTTTCTTCTGAATTTGATATCAACACTGCCTTGAATGTTGCTATACTGTTTTATATTTTTGTTCTCCATGTGCTACGATCTGCAGCCAGATCCTCCAAGTTTCTTTCACTGATAGAGAATTCACACAAGAAAGCCCTACAAACATCATTATATCTCATCACTTGTCTGCCCTTTGGTCTCTTTCTGTACCTAAGTTTGCGGTTTCAGCAGCGAGGTCTGGCTTGAAATATCAATTACTCACAGACGGAAAAAAATTATGAGTACCTCCGAAGACGAAGTTATCTGCCTGTGCGGTGAGGGACTCCTGTGCACACGGCTGCTAAGGAAAAATGGATTAACATGCAATATTTAGTTACTAGTCTCTAGGGACTTCGTCAGAGGTAAAAGCTGACAAACAAAAAAACCTCCAACTTCTAACTGTTGCCATGATGGATGGGAGTTTGGCTCATTTTTAAGACATTAGAGTTGGTTACTTTGTTCTGCCATTTGATGTTGATAACTGCAGCTCCATGTTGATGAGGGCTGTTCTCCTGATGTTTTCTACTTTTGTGATATTGGTATTATTTAATCCAGGACACATGGTCCCAACATTCCATGTGCTGAACATGAGAGATGATGTTTTCCTACTGTTGAATCCTAACAAGATTGGAACAACATTATTGTTTGCTTGCTATGACTGGGCATAATATGGAGATAGTGCTTTGCCCAAAATGTACTACCCCAAGCTAGGCTCCTCTATGAAGCATTCCAAAGGAAGGACAAGGTCCTAACATTCTGAACCAAAGTTGAGTTGCAGTGAATACCAGAATATGGATAAAATACCATTGACTGCCTTAGTGTCTTTCTCACTGGATTTTCTGTCTGGGTTTACTCCTGTAGTCTTCAAACTCTCCTGAGTCTTCTCACAAGGCAGTGAGCAAACTGGGCAAGAAAGCCACTGTCAGAGTTAGGCATTTGCTGGTGCAGCAGTGAAAATAAAATATATGCTTTTTTGTTTAGTTTGCTCACTGTCTTGTAACTATGGAGAATAGTCTTGTAACTATGGAGAATATTTCCTTTTTGGAATATTTTTTGCTGCCCTCCTAAATTACGCCTTCGAAAACAGCTCAGGAGATATTTACATTCGCACTAGACCAGATGGCTCACTGTTCAACCTAGCACGACTAAGAGCAAAAACCAAAACAAATGTTGCCCTACTTAAAGAATTTTTATTTGCTGACGATGCAGCCCTAGTCGCTCATAGTGAGGCCACCCTACAGTCGCTGATCAACAACTTGGATAAAGCATGCGACCTTTTTTCACTGTCAATTAATGTTCAGAAAACAGTAATACTAAATCAAGGTGACTTCAAACCTCTATCTATTACTCTAAAAGACTGCCCACTAGAATCAGTACAGAAATTTACATATCTTGGATCCACAGTTACGCAAACCATCTCTCTTGATGAAGAAATAAACTGTCGAATTGGTAAGGCAGCTACGACCTTCGGCAAACTTACAAAAAGGGCATGGAACAACACGAAACTAACTCGAAAGACTAAACTCCTAATATATCAAACATGTGTGCTTAGCACACTACTATATGGATCCGAAACCTGGACAACATACTCAAACCAGGAAAAAAGACTAAATGTATTCCACATGCGATGTCTCCGCAAAATAATGCACATCAAATGGCAAGACAAAATAACCAACTTAACTGTCCTGCAACATGCTAAGACCTTAACAATCATGTCGATGCTCAGAAGTCGAAGGCTAAGATGGCTGGGGCATGTCCAACGGATGGAAGAAAAACGCATTCCTAGGCAAATACTATATGGTGAGCTAAAACACGGAAAAAGACAAATCGGCAGACCTAAACTACGATATAGAGATATCTGCAAATCATCTCTGAAAGACTTCTCCATCTGTGAAAACGACTGGCAACATCTGGCAAGTGATCGCACATCATGGAGAGCATGCATAAGAACGGTATAACAACATTTGAGACTGTGCTAAGACAGGACTTTGAAGAGAAGAGACTCATGAAAAAGGATGGTAAACCCTGTGGATCAGCGAGCCTGACCTGTTCATTATGTGACCGCGTGTGTTTGTCAAACATTGGTAGAATTAGCCACGAGAGAAGCTGTTCAGCAAAAACAATACCTCAAAAAAATACGCAATAGCCTCCACTAGACCGTCTGACAAGACGAAAAGGGCCATATATTCATATATATATATATATATATATTTTTTTTTTTTTTAAACTATAAAACAAGTAAAGACACTTTTAAAAAATAGAAGAATAAAGATGTATACAGCTAAGGAACAAGACTGTACTTTTTAAAAAAAACAAGTACACACATTTCTTGAAATTACAGAGGAAACAAAGATGTATTGTCATGTTCTGCTGAACCATTACTGCTTGAAAGTGTGAATCTTGTTTAATGAAGAAATGATTTGTCAAAAATCTATTACAGCTACAGAAATGTGATTCATTGAAAAACTACAAATTAAAATAAAATAATTTGAAATTTACAATGATTACAGCTTAAAAAGACAAACAAATTAAACTACAAAGACACTCTGATAACAAGGCATAATTACCTTGAAAAATTAATACATGAAAACAAGTAATATATAGCACTCAGAAAAATTAACAAAAATCAGAAACACAGAAGACGGGACAGCCCAAACTAGAATTTATACCCACACTCTTTAAAACAGCACTCTGGCACCAGAAGAGTTAGCATTTGCATGCACTGTCAGCTTATGATCACACACAAATAGACAACTTACTGGCATGACATTTATTCAAATCTCCCCTCATGACTAGAGTACTGGTTCACATCGTAACAGAGGAATTAACTTGCAGTCCCAGGACTAAAGTGGATTGATAACTTCAAAGGATGGACAGGTGAACCTATGACAACATGAACCATCAAGACAAAAGACAGAGTAATATGGTGCTCCATGGTAGCCGACCTTCGATGTGGAGATGGCACCCAATGAATGAATGATGCTCCAAGGTAGTCTACCTTTGATGTGGAGATAGCACCCAATGAATGATATGACATGCCAATAATGAAGAGAACTGGTTTATAAACAATATTTTAAGCAGGAAAATTAAATATTTTGGCTGCTTTAAGAGACATGCTGGGCTGGAATTGAACATTACAGGAAGTCATGGATGCAGGGAAAAAAAACAAGCATAGAAGAAAATGGCTTTAAAATATCAAATAGACCTTCACCTTGGTGACAAAGGAAATGGGAGATCTGGCTAGTGACAGAAACTCTATTGTTGTTATCTTGGGGGTTTTGCATACATCTTGGCAAGGTACGATGTGTTCAATTCAGACTAAGTATTTTAGGTTATATTAGATCACAATTGTCATCTAAAAATGAAAGTGAAAATCTCTTTCTCATATTATCATACATAGAAAAATAATGACAGAGATTCTTTCAACCAGGCTGTGATGAGACCAATGTTCTGCAAAGGACACGTGATTTCCTTGCTGTTATTATTTTTCTTACTCTGCAGGACAAGCAACTATTTGTAGGCTACAGCATGGAACTTGTCTGTCCAAGAATAAACTAACAATCTTTATATTATTAATGGCACTCTAACTTAAACTTGAACACTTACAGTGGCATCCATTCATTCATGTGGAATCTATTTGGTAAAAGAAGAACAAGGCAGACCAAGCAAATCGCTATGTAAAACAATTACTAGGGATGGTTCAACCTTTCCCTTGGGACTAAGAAACATCCATGTCCACCAAGAACTAGCAGCAAATTGTCAATCTTGGAGAACTATGACTTCTGTCCTATGTGCCGTCTTCAGCCAAAGAGAATGAATGAATTAATTTCATGTTCCCAAGTGCTAACCAAGATTACTAGCTACAAGAGCTGTCAACATTCTTCTCACCATTATTTTAATTTCTTTTTGACAAACAGCCAGGTCACGATCATTGTTGACATACATTCTTTTAAGAGCCAGGCGACTGCCATTTGGTAATTTTACCAGAAACACAATGGCAAAACCACCTGAATTGTAAGAAAAAATATAAAATAAGAAATTATTGATGTAAAATTTATGGAGCATAGTTAAATCACAAAAGTGAAGAAGAAAAATAATTATAAACCAAATCTTACTTTGAAACTGAAGATACCATAAAGTCATCATCATTGGTTCTGTAGCTTCGGGAGTCTTTGGGAGTACTTTTGATCACATATTCACAATTGCTTTTTAACTTTCACAATTGCTGCTTTCTGCTGAAGATTAATCCTGTCCATTCTCTAAGATTATCTTACACCTCTTCCTGTGTCTGTCTTGTTTCTTTAGTTTGGTACTATGCCCTGTAGAATTGTCTTTGTAAGGTTTTAAAGATACTGCAACCTGTCCATACTATTGAAATGTTTCTTCTTTTCCAGGTGACAGTATATTTTTAATTGATCTTGTGGATCACTGGATTTTGTTGTGCACTTCCTCATTGGTGATCAGGTCTATATAAGATCTTTATATGTTATCTCATTTATACAGCCTACACTTTTTTTCTAAATCAGTACCAAGTGTCCATGTTTCATAGGTATATAGAAATAATGATGCCACCTCTGTTTGCAATAACCTTATTTTTGTTCTTAGAAAAATGGTTTAACTTTTCCACATAGTTTAGTCCTGTTAGGGTTGCCAATGCCTGTGTAGTGCCAGTTAATACTTCTGATTTTGAACTTTACTTAGTGACATTGCAGCCCTGATAATTAATTAACAGGTTAGTCATATAGTGCATGAGTTAAGTGTATTTAGCGACAGATTCATAGTCAGAACTGATCATGATTCTATACCACCTCTCCATAATAAAACTGGAAAATTACCAACTAGCCTGGTTTATTGGGTTATTTGCAGCTCATCATCATTGCACTCGGAACACATCAATAGGTGCTCCTCAGCAAGTTTCGCAGTGTCCAGTGACTGAGAACTTCAGCTCTGTGTTGGTAATTCCTCTTGTACGGCCACTAAGTATCTCATTTCTGAATGTGCCCATCTCAATTCATATCTCTTTTATCCGAAGGAGTGACATGAACTCATGGTGGTTGATATCCTATGCCCTTCTCACATCTCAGAGGGCATTGATGACATCCGTCTGATCCATTGGTTGATCCTCTTCAGCGACAGTACATCAAAGTCATCCTGTCTGCTCTTTCATTTCCCTGTACTCCCACATGTCCAGGGATGTAAACAAAGGTTACTCTACATACTGCTGACTTCTGACTCTACCCATTGCCTGCGCACAGTCAACCTGCACTTTTCTTATCATGCTCATCGAATCCCTTTGTATACAGGCATGGGTATAGTCATGTGACTGCAACCGGAAGAAAGCCCTAGTCACTGCCATCACCTCCATCTGGTCTAGTTTAGCAGAACGGAAGGCAAACTTGTTAAAGTAAGATATGCGTGAAAGGATATGAAACAATTATCTAGTGGACAAATTGCAAAACAAATTACAACTCTCCTATCATACAGTAAAAACAAAAACAAATTACAACTATCCTATTATCCAGTGAATACAAAAACAAATGACAAACTATCCTATCATCCAGTGAATACAAAAACAAATTACAACTATCCTATCATCCAGTGAATCAAAAACAAATGACAACTATCCTATCATCCAGTGAATACAAAAACAAATGACAACTCTATCATCCAGTGAAAACAAAAACAAATGACAACTATCCTATCATCCAGTGAATACAAAAACAAATGACAACTCTATCATCCAGTGAAAACAAAAACAAATGACAACTATCCTATCATCCAGTGAATACAAAAACAAATGACAACTCTATCATCCAGTGAATACAAAACAAATGACAACTCTATCATCCAGTGAATACAAAAACAAATGACAACTCTATCATCCAGTGAATACAAAAACAAATGACAACTCTTACTCTATCATCCAGTGAATACAAAAAACAAATGACAACATCTCTGCTACAATTTTTAACTAGGCTGTAAAATATTTATTTAACAAAATTGTTGAACTATTAAAGCTAAAAAAGTATTGACACAAAATTCAAAAATTGTTCATAAAAATAATTTATGGAACCTATACATCTATACTCATCATCATTATGGTAAGACATATATCATATATGATATAGATAGAGGGCAATCTTAGAGATTGTAACAACTGGAGAGGCGTGACACTTTTTGTCAGTTGCCTCAAAGTTATTCTGTAAAATCATCCTAAATAGAATAAAAGATTCAATAGATACAGTAATGCGTGAAGAACAGGCTGGGTTTAGAAAAGGGAGAAGCTGTCTTGACCAATTTTCACTCTACGACTTATATTGGAGGAACATATGAAAAGCAAAAACTTTTGTACTTAACTTCATCGACTTCAAAAAAGCATTTGATAGTATTCATAGAGATTCTTTGTGGAAAATTCTGAAGCAATATGGCTTACCATCAAAAATCATAAATATTATCAAAGACATGTATGATGGTTACACATGTGCAGTTCGAACAGAGGAAGGACTGAGCGAATGTTTCCCAATAGAAACTGGGGTTAAACAAGGATGTATTTTATCGCCCTTGTTATTTGGAATTGTTATGGACTTCATAATGAAGAAATGCTGCACTGGTAATAAAGGCATCGAATGGATACAAGGAGACCATTTGGAGGACCTCGACTTTGCTGATGACATAGTTCTCATCAGCAGTCAGATAAAAAACGATGCAGGAAAACACAAATGAACTATCATCAATAGCCAGCAAAATTGGGCTTGAGGTCAATCATGAAAAGACTAAAGTCATGAAAAGTTTAATTCCAACAAGTGACAAAATATACATGGAAAACAAACCAGTAGAAGAGATCGATCACTTTATCTATCTTGGAAGTCACATTGATCGAGAAGGGGATACGAGCAAAGAAATTAGAATCAGACTGGCTAAAGCAGCAATGTCTTTCAGAAGCCTTGAAAAGTTGTGGAAATCAAAACTCATTAGCACAAACACAAAACTTAGGCTATTCAAATCAAATGTACTATCAACCCTTACGTATGCGTCTGAAAGCTGGAAAACAACAAGAGATATAGAAACAAAGTTGAACGCATTCGAAAATAAATGTCTAAGGAAAATACTTGGTATAGAATGGAACGAATTCAAAACAAACGAGGAAATTAGAGAAATCGCCAATCAACCACTAATATCTTCAGTAATAAAGAAAAGACGATGGTCATACGTTGGACATGTGATGAGAAGAGATAATAATCGAATAGCAAAGCAAGCCCTCATATGGGAAACAACAGGTAAAAGAAAAAGAGGAAGACCCAGGGAGACACTGAGAAGAACATTGATGAGAGAGGCAAGAGCAGCAGGAATCGGCTCCCTCAATGAGATAGAACTGCTTGCACAGAACAGAGACAGATGGCGAGATTAATAAAATATCTTTAAAAGAAAACTGCTAGAACAAAAATTCATATAGGAGAAGGTGTATCTTGGTCTACGCCCTATGGGCCGGTTACGGCTCGAAAGGTCAATAGATAGATATAGATATATATACATAAACAATACAAAACAGGGTAACAACATCAGTTTTACACAAATCAACTGAAATGACTGTCTAAAGTAAAGTACTGTAAAGCCATGTTTTTTTGTTTAATGAGTAACTTCACTGAACTAAGGATATCTTACATGTGCAAAATCATTTTATTATACAAAAACAATTATTATTTATTGTATTTTATACATTTTCTGTTACCACAATTTAAAAATATATTATTAGAGTTGAATTTAAAATGTCTTATAAATACATTAAAATTGATACAATTAATCAGTTATGAAAGTTATGACCCATTGACAGCGATTCTGAATGATATTATAATTTTAAAAAACCATGTTTATCTAGTATTATAAGTATAAGTATATAATAAGCATTTTAATAATTTTATTCAGATTACTGTTTCTTATTTTTTTTCACTATAGAATAGGGCAGGCTATAGGGCTATAGGCCTAACTTTTGTTAGCTTTTTCTCGTATTTATAAAAAAAAAATAATTTCTATTTAACTTTGTTTACACTGGACGATTAATAACTTAGCGGAAACAATGAATCAACGTTCATTTTCCCCCACAAATGTGTTATTTTGTTGGGAACATGGCACCGCCCCTAGTCATAGTTGGGTACTTGAAATAAAATAACGTCAGGACAAGCAAGCTCAGGGCTGCTCTCACAGCAACTGACCTTCAGCTATAATATCCTCAACCACAACATTGTAGCGATCCACTTGAAATGTCTTCCCTATATGAGGGCTTTGTTGGTTCGACCCAAACAATTTTTTCATGCTGCTGTGTGTACGACGACCAGTTAAATTAAACACCACAACCGTAATCACAAACTTCCCATGTTGGTCGTTCCAGTCATTGATCACCTTTCTCTCTACCTGGCGCGTTCACTTCCTGATTGTTTCTTCATTTTAAACAAATGTTGTATTTCACTTTTCAATTTGTGAACATCCTAGATTGTCATCGAGTAAACTAAATTATAATTTTTGTTTTAATATTTATGTTGAAAAGATTTTTCAACTGAAATGGTTGATTTAATAATATTGTGTGTGAGATAAATGTTCAATTAAATGTGTAAGGTCAGTGAATCCCAAACTCTAGAAATATAGCCACATTTGTTCTACAAACTTCCTCATTTAATTTTATTACATTTGCGCAGAAAACCCACCGTCACTAAAAAAAAAACCACCGTCATTTTAAAAATAAGTCAGTGTCACTAAAAAAAAAAACTCATCAGTTAAAAAAAACAACACCTTCACTAAAAAAAACTCACCATCACTAAAATAACCACCGTCACTAAAAAAAAACTCATCAGTTAAAAAAAAACAACACCTTCACTAAAAAAAAACTCACCATCACTAAAATAACCCACCGTCACTAAAAAAAAACTCATCAGTTAAAAAAAAACAACACCTTCACTTAAAAAAACTCACCATCACTAAAATAACCCACCGTCACTAAAAAAAAAACTCATCAGTTAAAAAAAAACAACACCTTCACTAAAAAAAAACTCACCATCACTAAAATAACCCACCGTCACTAAAAAAAAACCCCACCATCACTAAAAAAACCACTTTCACTAAAAAAAAACTCCACCGTCACTAAAAAACCCACTTTCGCTAAAAAATGCACCGCCATATCTAAAAATAACCTACCTTCACTAAAAAAAAAACACCACGGTCACTAAAAAAAATCTCAACGTCACTTAAAAAAAGGCCACCTTAACTTAAAGAACTCAACCTTCACAAAAAAACCACCATCAATAAAAAAAAAACACCATCGTTACTAAAAAAAACTCACATTCACTAAAAAAAACACCGCGACACTAAAAAAAATCCACCTTCACTTTAAAAAAAGCATTACCGTCATTAAAAACACACCTTCATTAAAAAAAACAACACCGGTACTAAAAAAAACCCACTGTCACTTAAAAAAACTCCACCTTCACTAAAAAAAAAAAATACCACTGTCAATAGAAAAACTCACCTTCACTATTAAAAAAAAAAAAAACACCGCCGTCACTAAAAAAAAAAAACGCACCGTCACTAAAAACAAAAACAAAAACTCACTAACATTCATCATCATCATTGAGTTCCCTTCCGCATCGAAGGTTGGCTACTATGGAGCGCCATTCCACTCTGTCTCTTGCTTTGATGGTGCAGATTGTCATAGGCTGACTTGTCCATCTTTTGATGTTACTCGTCCATGTTAGTCTTGGTCTGCCTCTGTTACCTTGTATTTTCCCTTCTAATATTACTTTTATTAGACTGTTGTGTCTTTTAACATGACCAACAAATTTCATTTGTCTTGCTCTTTTGTGTTTAGTAGTTCTTTTTTCATTTTTAGTTGTTTTAAAACTTCTTCGTTTGTTTTCTTTTCCTTCCATCCAATTCTACCTATTCTTCTATAAATCCACATTTCAAATGCTTCAATTTTCTGTTCTGTTTTCTGGTCTAATGTCCATGTTTCTGCACCATGCAGGAATATTGAGAAGATCACTAACATTACTCTTTTTTTTTTTTATTATAGACTTATTATGATTGTCTCCCGCGTTTTGTAAACTTTTCAGCATTGCTATCCTTTTTCACCCCTTCCTCATTTGCCTTTCAGCGTAGAGGAGAAATCTAATTTGCGATCTTTTGCTCTTCTGTTGGCCCATTCTGTTGTTATGTTTCCTGTTTCTAATATTGCATTAATCATCTTTTTCGATTCGATCCTTCAGTCTGGTGTTCTCATAACGTTTATTAATAGCTTGTCGCTATTATTGTGGTTACACAATAAAATCTCATGTTAATATGCTACGATCCGCAGAAAAATAAAACTAAACAGGAATCCAGAAATATACCCAGCATCTACAGTTGTCAAATGTTATGTAAACTACAACAAAAGGTTACAACTCACTGCAGGTAAACAAATATATATCAGTAATATATGAAGATGTAACGACTTGGCCAGGAACACAATTTCTACTGTTGCAGAGTCGGCAAACCAGAGCTGAATCCAATAATTACGTTAAGCCGAGACCTGGAATATTTTTTTGTCTTCTAACTTTTCCCCGTTATTGATCTCTGCGATCTTTCTGCTCAATGGATTTCGACTAATCTTAGAACATCGAAGCTTATTCGTTTAGATAGTAACCGTTGGTTAGATTCTACAGAAAATACCTTAGGGTATTCCCAGAAACATATAACTCAAGCAAGAGAGTAGAGAGTCGGATATGTTGAGCCCAAAGGAGTAAATTTCAGTTTCCATGTTAATGTAAACATAATACGATAAACACCTTTTTGGAGGAACGAAGTAGCAATTTGTAGGAGGGCCATTTTTTTCAGATCAGCCTTTGCCTTTAGTATTTACACGTCTTTGTTTATTTTAGAATATACTTGATCTTTGTTTATTTTAGAATATACTTGATCTTTGTTTAATTTTAGAATATACTTGATCTTTATTTAATTTTAGAATATACTTGTTGATCTTTGTTTATTTTAGAATATACTTGTTGATCTTTACTTTTGCCGAAATGTTGTAGTTTGTCTAGTCTCTCTGTTGGTTTGGCTGCGGAATAACATTTTATGTTTATTTACATAGCAGTTTGTATTGTCATGCATTAAGTTTGTGTTTGTCAGTTACAAGCAACTGTCATGCCTCATACCACCCATCAACTAAGCGTCTCCATGTCTCTTCCGCCGTCAGTAAAAAAAAAAAGTAAAGAGCCTCGTCACGCCAAGTGGCGTATAGGGAATATGGTGTTAGTGACCATAAATTTTACAGACCTTCAGCACAAGATTTTTGGGGTAATGTGGTCGGTATTACGCCCGTACCGCTTTACTTTCCCAGAAAAAAATCCGGTGCCCATTTAAAGCTGGGTGAATCGGAAGCCGTCGGTTGGGATCAAACCCTACCTCTTGTCCTTTGTAGTTCAGTTCACCCAGAACTGAGCTATCGCGACTCCCTTTCCGCCGTCAGTGCCCCTATACAAATCCCCACACCAAAAACCTACCACGGAGCCTGGCGTCATAATCTGAGAACCACTGAGTAGAATACAAAAATTGGAATCAAATTTGTTGCAGAACGAAACTCATGGCCGTGGAATTTGGACGAAAGTTGTTGCTCTTGAAAATTTGTTTAAATATAATTCTAGAGTCCCTTGGAAATGATCTTGACACGGGAGGCTGGTAATTACCTTCTTTAAAGAAAAATAAAGTAACACATTTACAATGGAACAATGTTATCTATGTAGTACTACACTATTCGGTGTCGGCTTGGTTGGAGATGGTTGTAACTGCGTCAATAAGATAAGATCAAGTGTCTTACAAAATACATGCATGATGATGTGGCTACCACCCAGGCAGGGCCCGAACTTCTGTGACGGGAGAGAAGACTAGAGAGAAAGAACTGTCACAATCATGTCGTAACATGAGACTAAGGAGGTTGCGGGGAGGCGCCAATATCTTTGCCGATGCAAGCAGTATGTGGTGCATTAAATATGCACACTGCTGCATAATTATCATTATCATAATAAAATAATCATGATATAATAATCTGATTTTTTATCTCCTTTTATCTGGGATGATGATGGATGAAGCCATCTTTATGATACATTATATTTCGCTAGCTGGCAATAGTTCTTCACCATGTGGACGTGCCGAAGAGAGATCTGAGCATTGTCATGACTATGATAGTATACTTAGACTATACTTGTATAGGCTTGTCCTTTGTGCAATGAAGATGATTTGTCCAATATACTAAAATAACCACAGGGCAAGGTCGTCCACATCTAGTCTTCTGTAACAAATGAGTTGACACATTGAATATGATTGAATATCACCAATATAACAAGGGCTAACCTATTCTGAGATTGAGTTATTGATAAAGGCCCCTAGTATATTCTGTTTGTGGGTCCTGTATTTTCTAAGATTTCTCACTCAAGCCACACATTGTTTCTTCTGTTCTATTGATATGTTGTTACTTCTTATTCAAATTGTTTATAAAACAAAGTGTGTGCATGTTGTGAAGTTGTAATAATGTCTCATCAAAAAAAGTAATAATAAATATATAACAGAAAGAGAAGAAACAAGAATTAATAGCTCATATTAGAAGAATCAACATAGATCCAATTGCTGTTAGGGCAGACATATACAAAGTTATGAAAAGAAGATGCAAAGTGTGCCCATTGAGAGTTCCTATAGTTACTTGCTTTATAAGTTATACAATAATGCATGCTTCAGATTCACCCACTTTCACCTTATCCCACTTATAAGCAGTTTGACTCACAGTTATTGTCATAACTACATTCTCATCAAACACTATGTCACTCTCGATTAAATAATAATGGAGAAGGAATTGATACAGCTCCTACAATGGATGTTCTCGAAGCAGGGTTGTCCTTCAGTATTTTCATTGATCTAGACTTATCAGTGATCACAACAGTAAATCCATATATTTTCTTTAAGATTCAAGCCTTCAAATGTTCAATCAACTTTGACAAAACCATTGTTCTGGACCCTACGGAGCATGAACTAAGATGGCACACTAACTTCTTTTTTTTGAAAGAACTCTCACAAAACTCGCAGCAATATCTGACCCAAACTCTATGAACATGTTAGAGGTAGTTAAACTAAAACCTCCACATTAATGGACAACGATTTAGCACCTCTAACAGAACATCCCCATCCTGATTATAGCCCTCTCCTCACAGGCCCTGCAGAAGACCAACAACAACTGTGTAATTAACACAAGCATGAATATTAACTAGCTAGTTGATTTCATTATTTGTTCTTTAGCACCATTCTCTTTTAACATATCCTTCCAAGAGCAATGATGACTTGCTAATAGTTCATCATAATATTTGTAGCTACTCTTTCCCCTGATTATTCTTCCAGTGATATTGAAAAACTTTCTCAGCTGTCCTTCCATTATATTTGTAGCTACTCTTTCCCCTGATTATTCTTCCAGTGATATTGAAAAACTTTCTCAGCTGCCCTTCCATTATATTTCTCTTGTAATCCCTATTTTCTGTAGATCAACTATTTTTTTTTAATTAAATAGATGTCCTGATCTAGTATTTTTCTAGGCCAAATATACCAAGACAGCATCCGTACAATCATGTTCCTATTCACCACAACGGGTATATTTCTAGTGCTGCCAAGGATGATTTCTGTTGCTTTAGTTTAGGTCTGTTCTGAATATTTGCACATTGCAACTGACGGCATCAAAATATCCCCTTAATAATCCTTCACAGACAGGATCAACCATGGACATAAAGGAACAAGTATTCTCACCTCCAGCTGTGCTCCCTCAATGTTTTTATTGTTGCTAAATCTCCCAACATTGTCAAATTGTTCAGCTAGTAGAAAATGCTGTGATCAAAAGTAACTCCCAGATATTTGAGCATGGCTTGCTGTTTAATAGTGTGCCAATAAAGACTGATATTATCCCAAGATTACAACATCAGTGTAAAAATTACCACCTCAAAATACAAATTCTTTAAACTGGACTGTTTGCAGTGAGCAAACACCCCCCCCCCCCCTTTCCATATACCTTCCTAATTATTACGTGGGTCTGGTGACCCTGAGCATTGGATTTTTTTCTTCTGCTGTTGGATTAAAAAAATTCTATTTCAAACACCAACATGCCCGTTGTAACAACTACAAAGCTTTCATAAAAACATGGCTCTTTTTTTTTTCAACAAATTTGGCCAATTTTCTAGAGATTTGTTTTTCTTGTCTTTTTTCTTATGATGGGGGAAATCTCTTCGACTCTTTGGATTTAAAAATTTTTTTTATTTCATTAGATATGATCTCATATAATGCACTAAAAAATTCAACAATTTTCAAGAAATTGGTAGTTTATTTTTGTTGTTGTTGTTGTTGTTGTTGTTGCTGTGACCAGGGAAATTTCATCGGTCGTTAGGCAACATAAAACAACCTTTTGTAACTTTGGAATCCAATGAATAACGCTATGCTGTTGCCGAACATACTATTGGACTTACTGTGTCTGGTCTGATAGACATTGTAACACGTCCAACCACGGAATGTGTGTTGAAAAGTTCCATAAATTCAAAGCTGCGTGTTGAAAAGTTCCATAAACTCAAAGCTGTGTGTTGAAAAGTTCCATAAACTCAAAGCTGTGTGTTAAAAAGTTCCATAAACTCAAAGCTGCGTGTTGAAAAGTTCCATAAACTCAAAGCTGTGTGTTGAAAAGTTCCATAAACTCAAAGCTGCGTGTTGAAAAGTTCCATAAACTCAAAGCTGTGTGTTGAAAAGTTCCATAAACTCAAAGCTGTGTGTTGAAAAGTTCAAAGAAAACACTATTTTTAGAGTACCTAATGTTACAATTAAGTGGTAGTAAATTTGTACTACAGTTTCGTAAACATGTCTGAGAAGACTGATATCGTTTCTAGGGTTAAGGATATCAACATTCAAAATTATTCAGGGAGTAAAATAACAAACATATAAGCTACATTTTCTCATGTACATTTTTTTCTGGTCGCTTTATGGCCAGAAGGGTTCAGGTTCGAACCCCAGCAGTGGTGAATTTTTTTTCAAACTGACAAGGCTCCGGGGTTCACCCAGGCTCTAAAAATGGGTACCAGAGATTTTTCTGGGAAGTAAAGACAACCTGGCGTGATACCGACCACATCACCCAAAAATGTGCTGTCGTTATAGAAAAATATGGTCACTAACACCATCCTCATACGACTAGCAAGGCAAGGGAGGGAACCTTTACTTACTTACATCACATGTAATTGTTTCTTTAACCATTTCATTGTTTGATGACCTCAGGATTACATCCAGTGAAAATATACTGGCTTTCCCTGGAGCTTGCAACATTGATGTGCGAGAAGCATCTGACTTGTCACAACAAGAGTTTTTAAACAGGTAGGTTCCCACAAATTCTGATTGTTAATTGGATCATTTACATATCACAAAACGTCTTTGTCGTAAATATTTTTTTAGGTTCAGTTTCAAAAATAAATATTTTGTGAGCACGTAATACATGTCGAGCCGTGATAGCTCAGTGGTTAGTGAACTGGACTACAAAGGACAAGGGCTAGGGTTTGATCCCAGCCGACGGCTTCCAGGTTCACCCAGCCTTAAATGGGTGCCGGATTTTTTTCTGTGAAAGTAAAGCGGCATAGGCGTAATACCGACCGCATTACCCCAAAAATCTTGTGCTGAAGGTCTGTAAAATTTATGGTCACTAACACCATATTCTCTGTACGCCACTTGGCGTGCCAGGGCTCTTAAACTTTAATTAACATAATACATGCAGGCGCAGTTATTTGCATTGGATAATACGGATTCTTCTTCTTCTTCCTTTCTATTCTCTGTGTAGAATATCTATCTATCTATTGACCTTTTGAGCCGTAACCGGCCCATAGGGCGTAGACCAAGATACACCTTCTCCTATATGAATTTTTGTTCTAGCAGTTTTCTTTTAAAGATATTTTATCAAATCTCGCCATCTGTCTCTGTTCTGTGCAAGCAGTTCTATCTCATTGAGGGAGCCGATTCCTGCTGCTCTTGCCTCTCTCATCAATGTTCTTCTCAGTGTCTCCCTGGGTCTTCCTCTTTTTCTTTACCTGTTGTTTCCCATATGAGGGCTTGCTTTGCTATTCGATTATTATCTCTTCTCATCACATGTCCAACGTATGACCATCGTCTTTTCTTTATTACTGAAGATATTAGTGGTTGATTGGCGATTTCTCTAATTTCCTCGTTTGTTTTGAATTCGTTCCATTCTATACCAAGTATTTTCCTTAGACATTTATTTTCGAATGCGTTCAACTTTGTTTCTATATCTCTTGTTGTTTTCCAGCTTTCACACGCATACGTAAGGGTTGTAGAATAGGTCTTCAACAAACACTTTCAGCTCCCTGTGGAGAATAGGTCTTCAACAAACACTTTCAGCTCCCTGTGGAGAATAGGTCTTCAACAAACACTTTCAGCTCCCTGTGGAGAATAGGTCTTCAATAAACTCTTTCCGAGCGATCTTGTTTCTTGCCATTCTCTTACGATTGTTCCATGCCTTCTCCATTCTCTTTATCTCTCCTTCCACCAGCCTTCCCCAGGTATATTTTGGCTTTCCTCTTTATCTCCTCCCCTGGGGATTCTAAAAAAGAGCTTGTTGTGTAATCTTCTCTGTTGGTTTCCGCAGTGTGTCCTGTTCATCGCCAGCATCTTTTTGGATAATACATTTATGTTTCTTAAACTTTCAGGTATGCTTTTGAGAAACCAGTTGTAATTCGTGGGGCAACAGATAACACAGTAAGTCTTTCATGCCGAATTTTGTGTGTTAGTTAAACTTGTTATGTGGAGATAGAAGTTCAGCATAAGCAAATTGTAACAGAAAACTCTTTATACAGAGCTCCACAGCAGGAGGCAATCTGATCATCAGGAGGAGTCCACATTGAGCAAGTGTTTCAGCCCTTTAGCTTCTTGTCACTCTAAAGGAGGTGGGCCCGTCTGGGTCATGACTCCCAGGCGTCAACCTCCTGCTGCATTGACTGTAAAAGTAAAAAGTAAAGTACTCCCATCACGCCAAGTGGCGTATAGGGAATATGGTGTTATTGACGGTAAAGCTTACAATATATATACGACACAAAATAACTACACTTACTCAACGTAACACTTCTGGTCGAATCTTTGGTCTCTACCAGCGTAGTATACTTACATGTTTTAGCTTTAACCCAGCTCATTGATGTCCTCTTTGTGGTGGCAGCAGTCTAGAGTGGCTTATAATTGTAACATCCTTTTATAGACTCACATATAATCTGTTTTGGCATTGCGTTAATTTGGCAGGATGGAGTGGATCAGAAACTGATAATAGGTGACAAGGATAGTCAGGCTGGGAACTTCATTCCTTTGAACTGTCAGTATTGCAAACGTCCGTTGTAGCTCGCCTACAGTTGATGATACAAATTCCTTATCGCTTATCATCTGCGCCTCGGATATTCCAGGATTAAATTGTCACTATGCTATTTTTAATTATTTCATTAATTTATTATTTATTAAAATTTATTTAATAAATAATTATCAGTAGAATACTGAACAAGGGGATCACTACCAAAACTGGGAACTCACTGTTGAAATGCCCAGCAGAGTCTGACCAGATGCACATGATCCAATCCAGGGTTAATCGGAATAGTTTCTTTGTTATACTTGATGAAGGCTTAGCTGAAACGTTGTAGTTTGTCTTGACTTTCTGTTAGTTAAGCTTCTGTTTTATGTTTATGTTACATTGTAGACAGCGACTGGGACATTATTAAAGTCAAGGTCAGAGCAATGTATTTTTAGATGGTTGTTGAGAGACCAGAGAAAAATGGTTCAAAATAAATACAGACAGATCAGATGGTCAAGGTCACGCGTGGGTGTTTGAATTATTAAAGAAATAGGTTAAAATCAGCAGACAGGTGTAGACAGTAGATGCTATGTCAGCAGAGAAAAGCGCGGGAAGATGGACAGACAAAGCATAGACCAGGAATTGAAGGTGATACTTAAACCCAGACTCAGAACACAGACACATAGTGAAGAAACAGGTAATGCCGAGAGGGCGTTAGCCTGAGCCCCTAGAAGGGCAGAGAGCCCCGGGAACCTCAGATGGAGCGAATGGCTCAAACATCTGAAGGAGATATCTACCAGATATGGTAAAGCTAAGTCAACCAGAGACAAGAAATGCTCTCACTTACAAGCAGAACACTCAGATACTGAAACTCTCACTTAGAAAGCTGAAGGAGATATCTGCCAAAATGGCAAAGGAGCTAAGTCAATAAGAGACTAGAGCTTAGAGAAGCAATTGACAAGAGAAAAGTTGAGTAACAAGCCGAAATGGCAATAGCTAAGTCGACCAGAGACAAGGAAACGCTTGGAGAGAAACGCACTCTGAAGCACACTGAGAGAAAGACAGAATTAATGAGCTAGAGGAAGATAATCACGTGAACAGCTTCATGAATCGAAGAATTACCTCAGACACCCAGTAGAGATAGACTAGACAGAAACTGTGAAACATTTAAGATTTCAGGATATGTGTATTTCATATACTCGCTAGGATTGTGAGATGTGATCTAATTTTGAGTTTGTGTACATAGATACGTTTGTGATTAGTGAGTATGCGGTTGTTCAAACCGCCAAGTAGATGTGACTTGTGTAACTTAGAAGATAATCTAAGTATTCAAGACTTGTGTACTCAATTTAGACTTGTGTTAATAAACAGAAGGTAATGTTGTAATGTACCTCCAGCCTCGTCTATTTTATATAAATGTTGTAGGCATGATATTTAACATAAGGAAGTGCCCAGGAAGGCAAGAGTGCCTAATAACACTAAAGATAATATTAACAGTATAAAGAAACATAACGTGAAGTAAATCATCAAATCAAGGATCACGAAGCCAAAGATAATAGGTCAGTATCAAAGTTCATCATAATCAACATCATCGATGTTAAATTGATGATGAGCAATCATCAGAAAAAAGCTAGGAATATTTTCTGTAATAGAGTACAAACAACATATACAATGGTTTGGCCACTTGATAAGAAAGATCAAAATACAACACAATGAGGCTTCAACAAATGCTATGAGAATACCAGACCCAAGGCCGTCTGTGATAAATGGATTTATGAAATATTAGAAACACTGAGAAATAACAGCAGGAGAAGGTAACAGTAGAGCAAAAGACTGCAAATTATATCTCCCCTTAACACTGAAAGGCAAACGAGGAACTTAATTTTATTTCAAATTGTTGTTCATGACTTAAAAATCTATCTATCTATTGACCTTTCGAGCCGTAGGGTGTAGACCAAGATACTCCTTCTCTTATCTGAATTTTTGTTCTAGCAGTTTTCAATTCTTTTAAAGATATTTTATCAAATCTCGCCATTTGTCTCTGTTCTGTGCAAGCGAGACTTAAAATGACTTTAAAATACCTGACATTAAACCAGTTTCTTTCTTTAATAGCTTTAGTGTTGGATGAACTCTCACGAAGCTGAAGCAGGAGAATGAACTATTTATTTGTGGATATTAATTGCACAAAAATATTGCTAGTCCAGTGTACTGTTGTATGAAAGATATTGCTACAGTTGCAGTTGTTTGTGTATTAAATCAACTAAGAGATAAATAACAAACCGAAAGTAGCAGTTACAATTTATGTTTACAAGGGAGTACAAATAATAAAGATTACTATTGCTGGTATATAGTTGACAAAAGCAATCTTTCTTTTTGTCAGGTTTTCAAGAGCCAGTGTCGAAAGGATGTGATGATGAGTGAACATGCATCCAAAAATATCCGACTGAGTTCTGCAAATACACATTCATATGAAAAATGTAAGAGTTGAGACATAATAGAATCTTTGATATTGATGAGTAAAGATTTGTAACTGTATCTTGGAGATAGCATTCCCTGAAGATGGTAACCCAGACCACTGGAGTCTGTAGAAATGTGGTTTTACAGAAGAATGTTGAGAATACCATGGACAGTTAAGAAGAGTAATAAAAATGTTCTGAAAGAGGCAAAAGCAAAAATAGAAGTAATTCCCATTATTAGGAAGAAACAGTCATCATTTTTTGGCCATGTAATTAATGAGAAGGGAACGGCTGGAATATATTGTGACAACTGGAAAAATTGAGGGACGAAGAGATACCAAATATCTTAAGAGAATGGCTTGGCAGAAGGTCAACAACAGAAATGATAAATAACTGTTGAGATCGAGAGTTGTGGAGAGACATGATCACCTACGCCAGCAGGTATGGTACTTGATGATGATGAAGTTGGCAAAATTGATATAGAAATAGACATATGATGCAATAAAGCAAACCAAATATTGGGACAGATATCCCCTATACTTCAACACAAAGCAATATCTTTTACCATCAAGAAACATCTTATACAGTGTATATTCATTCCCACATTGTGTTACCGATGCAAAACATGGTCACTTAATGACTAAGCACAAAAGAAGGCTTGTCACCACAGAGATGAGATGTTTGAGAAAATCTCTTGGAGTGACCAGAAAAGACAGAATCAGAAATGATATAAGTGAAAGAGTAGGTATTGAACCAATCCTAAGCTACATACAGAAACAATAAATAAACTGGTATTCCCATCTAAAAATAATGTGATTCCTTACCATACAAAGCATATATTAAAAAAGAAGGAGTGAAAAGAGCAAGAGGCAGACCCAGAGTAAGATGGACAGACAACATCAAAGAAGTATTACAACATAATTTGACAATGTGTGAAGCCACCAAAAGGGCGAGAACCAGAACTTTGCATCTCTCTCAACACCCGAATGGGTACAAGAGGAATTGAAGAAAGCAAGCAAATAGAAGAAAAAATAATCATGGAAAAGTTATTGATCTTTGTCTGAGGAGCACTGTCATTGCTAATAATGCCAGCTTGTCAATTTTTGCCATGATTTAAAAAAAAATAATTTCAGATTTTGTGACATCATTTTTATCTGCCGAGTTATATTTTTTGCCTTTTTCTTTTTAAATTAAGTATGCTAAAATGTGGTTTAATGATAATTCTTATTTGTGTGTAATAACTTGTGTGATTTTCACAGCTGATGTTACTTTAAGTCATTATGTTAATAATGTAATGAAGCCACAGACACTGGAAAAACTTGGCAATGGTGAGTTGTTAAGACGTGCTATTATTATGTAATGTTATGTTTGAAATTGTTCTATACTTGTCTCTGAATGAAATTTAAGCACCAATTAATGAGATGAGATTATTATTTTTTTTTTCGTTCGCCAGCTTTTACCTCTGATGAGGCCCCTAGAAACTAGGAACTGAATTTTCGTGTTAATCCATTTTTCCCTGGCAGCCGTGTGCACAGGGGTCCCTCGCAGCACAGGCAGATAACTCCGACTTCAGAGGTACTCATATTTTTTTCCGTCGATGAGTAGTTGACGTTTCAAGCCAGGCCTCGCTGCTGAGACCAGGGGTGGTTGCCGCAGAGAGAAATCATAAATAAAAATCCCAACCGGTGTAGCTGAGATTTGAACCCACAACCTCTCTGTCTCGAGGCAGGCGTCTTGCCTTGAGACCAACACCTGGAATTTGACGGTTTCCCACAGGCAAATTTCCCCCTCCAACCTATACCCTCCTAATTATCATTTCCAGTGACCTCTGAGTGTTTGATTTTTTATTTTGATGTTTTTTTTTTTCATTCACGTAGTAAAAAGTATTGTAAAAACACGCCTGATTTTATTTTAGATTGGGCCAAATTTCCAGAAATTTGTTATGTTTGTCCTTTTTTTCTTATATTAGGGGAAATCTCCTTGGCTGTTGGCATGACATGAAGGAAACCTTTGTAACAGTGGATAGTCAGTGAACAATGTGATAAAGAGTTTGCAGAACATACGGGCTGAACTTATATGCCTGACTGTTTCAGTGTGAATAGACAATGTAACACCTCCCAGTAGCCGGTTGACCATGTAGTTGAGTTTTAGGCTAAAAATAAACCATAAATCAAGAAATGATTACCACATTCGATTCCCATGTCTCGTCTTGGATAAACACACTGTTGTGTAACAAAAATTCTTTCAAAGAAAGTTTGATTTTCAAAACTCAAAATGTTACATTTAAGTTGTAGTAATTTGTATGCTCGAATCGTGAAAATGTGAGTTACAGGTATGTATCATAATCTAATGTTGAAAATAAATAAAACATTGTTAGCTACAAGCAAAAATGCTATAACATATTCACTTTCTTGCAAACTTTAAAATATTACCCAATTATTTTGTGGATGCCAGAAAAGTGAAAGAAATTTGTCAAAAATTTGGAATTCATTAGTGTTTCTAACGAACTATGCAAATATTTCATTTGAAAAAATTCAACATGCATTTTTAATGCAATGGCCAAAAGGCATCAGCTCACAGGCTGTATCCGTAACAAAAACAACAAAGTATAGCCATAGTTAGAATGTTTTGTAAGTTATTTTATTGAATTGATTACAAATAATTAAATATTTTTGAAAGTTTTGTGTTTCCATATTTTGTTCATTTTCTTTATATATACTTTATGCAATTTATTACATTTTATCCTATTTGATTTTTAACAGTTATCCCTATCCAGATTTGTTTAATATTTATAGTGAGATTATTTTAAGATCCATAAGGGGCATTCCTGGAATAACAATTTGAGGTCATAATATAAATAATCTAAGGTATGTTGATGATACAGTCTTAATCGCTAAGAGTGAAAATGAGTTACAAGAAATGTTGGACATTGTAGTGAAAGAAAGCAAAAATAAAGGACTCAGCCTTAATAGCAAAAAGACAGAGGTAATGGTAACAACAAAGAAAAAGACATCACCTCAGTGCAAAATAAAGACAAGTGGAACAATATTAAGACAGGTAAATGAATTTAAATATTTGGGAACTTTGTTAACCTCAGACAGAAGATGTACCAAAAGGTGAGATGCAGAATGGCTCAGGCAAAAGCAGCTTTCCAAAAAATGAGGAAGATACTATGCAATCCATTTTTGACAATAGAAACAAGAAAAAGAGTTCTTAAATGTTATTTAGAGCCAGTCTTAACATATGGATGCTAATCATGGACAATAGAACAACAGACAAGAAAATCACTGGAGTCTGTAGAAATGTGGTTTTACAAAAGAATGTTGAGAGTACCATGGACAGCTAAGAAGAGTAATGAAGATGTTCTGAGAGAGGTCAAAGCAAAAAGAGAGCTAATTTCCAATATTAGGAAGAAACAATCATCATTTTCTGGCCATGTAATGAGAAGAGACAACTGGAATATATTGTAACAACTGGAAAAATTGAGGGACGAAGAGATAGAGGGAAGCAAAGAGAAATAATCACAGACAGCTTAAGAGAATGGCTTGGCAGAAGGTCAACAACAGAAATGATAAATGGCTGCCGAGATCGAAAGTTGTGGAGAGACATGATCACTTACGCCAGCAGGCCCGGTACTTGATGATGATCCTATTTGATACCGTTCTCAGTTTTTCTAATTATTTCATCTTACTTATCTGCTATCAGATGTAGATGGTAGATTATCAGATTAGCTTATCACATGTTTCCCTTGCTTGGTTTCAGTCCTGTTTTCTTATCTCTCAGGGACTATCTAATTTTATTTCATAATTTTTTTTTCATTTGAGATGACCAGAGGGAAGTAGGGTTGCCTGGTGCTGTGCTGACCACACCACCCATATTGCTCATTTTGCCTATATCAATATAGGTCAATGACCATGAGAAAATATGGGCATCAAGAGTATATTGTCTGTGTACTAATGGCATGGTGACTTACTTTCCAGTACCTTTATGTACTACTTTGATAATACCACCACATCACGTTGTGTATCTCCTCCTGTTATCATCATCATCATCGAGTGCCCTCTCTGCATCGAAGGTTGGCTACCATGGAGCGCCATTCCACTCTGTCTCATGCTTTGATGGTGCAGATTGCCATAGGCTGACTTGTCCATCTTTTGATGTTACTCGTCCATGTTAGTCTTGGTCTGCCTCTGCCTCTTTTACATTGTATTTTCCCTTCTAATATTACTTTTATTAGACTGTTGTGTCTTTTAACATGACCAAAAAATTTCATTTGTCTTGCTCTAATTGTGTTTAGTAGTTCTTTTTTCATTTGTAGTTGTTCTAAAACTTCTTTGTTTGTTATCTTTTCTTTCCATCCAATCCTGCTGTTATAAATGTCTTTTAACTGTTAAAAGTCTTTTGTCTCTGCCTTCTAGTCATTATCAACATGTGCCATAAGGTGATCATGTCCTTCCACAATTTTCTATCTACCATGCATTGTATCAATTCTGTTGTTGATTGTTTTCCAAGCCACGATCTCTCTTTCCCTGTATCTTGCCAGTTGTAACCAAGTATTCACAACTTTCCTCTTCTCAAGATGTGCCTGAAAAAATGTTGATTGTTCCTTTCTGATGTTTTTTAGGAGCTCCATTTTGTGTTAACTTCTTTGAGAATTTCCTCGTTGAACTTTTTTAGCTGACCAGGAAACTGTCAACAGTCTTTTGAGAAATCCCATCTCTGTGGCTTCTAAGTGTCTTTTCATTTGTTTTTTTACTGTCCATGATTCATTTCCATAGGTTAGAATGGGCTCTATATAGTACTGATGAAATCTCTTTTTCACTTCCATTGACATAGACTTGTTGCAAAAGATGTTTTTCGTTTTTATTAAATGTTATTTTGACCTGAGCTATTCTGTGTTTTATTTCTATGGTACATCCACCTATATCAACAGTTTGGTTAGTTGTATCACCAGAGACATTCTATTGGTTTGTTGTATCACCAGAGACATTCTATTGGTTTGTTGTATCATGAGAGACATTCTATTGGTTTGTTGTATCACCAGAGACATTCTATTGGTTTGTTGTATCACCAGAGACATTCTATTGGTTTGTTATATCACCATAGACATTCTGTTGGTTTGTTATATCACCAGAGACATTCTATTGGTTTGTTATATCACCAGAGACATTCTATTAGTTTGTTATATCACCAGAGACATTCTATTGGTTTGTTATATCACCAGAGACATTCTATTAGTTTGTTATATCACCAGAGACATTCTATTGGCTTGTTGTATCACCAGAGACATTCTATTGGTTTGTTGTATCATCAGAGACATTCTATTGGTTTGTTGTATCACCAGAGACATTCTATTGGTTTGTTGTATCATGAGAGACATTCTATTGGTTTGTTGTATCACCAGAGACATTCTATTGGTTTGTTGTATCACCAGAGACATTCTATTGGTTTGTTATATCACCATAGACATTCTGTTGGTTTGTTATATCACCAGAGACATTCTATTGGTTTGTTATATCACCAGAGACATTCTATTAGTTTGTTATATCACCAGAGACATTCTATTGGTTTGTTATATCACCAGAGACATTCTATTAGTTTGTTATATCACCAGAGACATTCTATTGGCTTGTTGTATCACCAGAGACATTCTATTGGTTTGTTGTATCATCAGAGACATTCTATTGGTTTGTTGTATCACCAGAGACATTCTATTGGTTTGTTGTATCATGAGAGACATTCTATTGGTTTGTTGTATCACCAGAGACATTCTATTGGTTTGTTGTATCACCATAGACATTCTAATGGTTTGTTATATCACCATAGACATTCTATTGGTTTGTTATATAACCAGAGACATTCTATTGGTTAGTTATATCACCAGAGACATTCTATTGGTTTGTTATATCACCAGAGACATTCTATTGGTTTGTTGTATCATCAGAGACATTCTATTGGTTTGTTGTATCACCATAGACATTCTATTGGTTTGTTGTATCACCATAGACATTCTATTGGTTTGTTGTATCACCAGAGACATTCTATTGGTTTGTTGTATCACCATAGACATTCTATTGGTTTGTTATATCACCAGAGACATTCTAATGGTTTGTTATATCACCAGAGATATTCTATTGGTTTGTTATATCACCAGAGACATTCTATTGGTTTGTTATATCACCAGAGACATTCTATTGGTTTGTTATATCATCAGAGACATTCTATTGGTTTGTTGTATCATCAGAGACATTCTATTGGTTTGTTATATCACCAGAGACATTCTATTGGTTTGTTGTATCACCAGAGACATTCTATTGGTTTGTTATATCACCAGAGACATTCTATTGGTTTGTTGTATCACCAGAGACATTCTATTGGTTTGGGGACAATAATTTCACTGAGTGGAAAGATCTGATTGACTTGTACAAGCCACCACCATATTTCTTGCCACGCATGACTGGAGCCTACAGTTTTGGTCTTGCTGGTGAGTTGCCATCTTCTTCGCTGTTTAAGGTTTCCTCTAATTTTTAAATAAAAATCTTTAATTAGAAATTAATGATAATATTTCTGTTATAAATTTTAATTATATTATTTTCTTATTCTACATTATTTCCACTTGAATATAATAAATAATTTAAATATTAATTTTGAAATAAACATTTGCTAGGTTTTTTTCTTCAGCTGCATTTCCCTGATGGCTAGTCCTATCCATCATTCACCTTTTAAAGATATCATAGAGTATGTGTTGTGGTGTAGTTTACAGAAAGATTCGTTATGTTATTGAGTTATTGAGTTATTTGCGGGTCATCATCATTGCACTCCGAACATGTCCATAGGTGCTCAGATCCCCTCCTCAGCAATTCCCTCAGTGTCCAGCGACTGACGACTCCAGTTCTATGTTGGTTGATAAGTCTTCTTACACGGCCACCAAGTTTCTCATTTCTGGCTGTGCCCATCTTAACTCCCATTTCCATCATCCGAAGAAGTGACGTTGATCTGTGTTTGTCGAAGTCCTGTGCTCTTCCCACATCTCGGAGTGCATTGATGACGTCCGCCCGATCCATCGGTTGCCTGTCCTCAACGACAGCGCAGCTAGCCAACCTGTCCGCTCTCTCATTTCCCCGTACTCCCGCATGTCCAGGGACATAGACAAAGGTGACCTTACGTATTTTGGATTTCTGCAACGACTCTACCCATTGCATGCGTACAAAGCCCGCCTCCACTTTTTTTATCATGCTCATCGAATCACTCAGTATACATGCGTGGATGTAGTCTTGTGACTCTAACCATTTGAATGCCTTGGTCACTGCCATCACCTCCATTGTCATGCTACTCGTGGTCATGGCGTATGCACCACTGTCTTCCTTGGCTATTCTGCCTGCCGAACGTGCTGTAAATGCCCATGCACTTTTTTCGTGTCGTCTTACAGATCCGTCTGTATAGATGACTGCATCTTTCTCATCGGTGTTATCGCAGATGAGACCGTTGACCTCAGCATTAACCACGACTGGGTTCTGTTCCCTACTTTTCCTGTCGAGTGTGACAATACATGAGAAAGTCCCTTGAATGACGTAGGCACTGGTATCCACTCCTCACCAACGCTGAGATTGGTAAGCCCACATACCTGTTTGATGACATCTTCTGCTCGGCCCACCCATGATTTGCCTCTTTTTAGCCTGGTACCTTTCTCTGTGTTGAGCACGTGGTGCAATGGATGCTCTGTATCTGTACTAATCTTCAGGTATGCTCGTGCTCTCCAGATCTTGATTCTGTCATCCATGGTTGGAAAGTCAAGAAGATACCTCATTGCCACACAGGGAGTGTCCCTCGTACATCCCAGGATAATGCGCATGGCTTCATTTTGTATTTTCTCCAGCCTATCAATTTGAGTCGTACTGACAGTAAGAATGGCCAGGGCATACTCGATTGGTGCGAGGACTAATCCCTGGAACAGAAGAGTAAGTAGCCTCTGCTCGATGTTGGCAGCTGCCATGACCTTCAAGGCGGCTAATCCTTTGCGGGATTTTGTTATCACATGGTCAACGTGGTCCCGAAAACACAGGCTGCGATCAAACTTAACTCCGAGGTATGTCATCAACTTGTCCCTGGTCACCTCATCAGCTCCCATTCGTACTACCGTGTGTTCGTATTAACGATATGATTGTTAAGGGAGAACCATGAAACTGATGCTTTATTAGGATTAACCAAGGCACCTGAAACCCACACCAGGAAGAAATGCGATCGAGTTCGTCTTGCATTGTGGAGGCGATTCCCCGTCTGTCTCTTCCCTGTCGATATACCAGAATATCATCAGCAAAAGTCATAGTTCTTCCCCTCCATCCAGCTGTTGGGCCGTGATCGTTATTGTGTACACATTAAATAGAACTGGTGACAATGGTGAGCCTTGTGGCAGCCCAGGACAAATGGATGTTGGCTCGGAAGACCAAATTCCACATCTGAGTATCACCTTCCTCTGAAACAGTGCCGCGGCGATCCATCTTATGAGGAAGGGGTTCACCGCCAGTTTGAGAAGCATATGCATGAGATATTCAAATGGTACCCTGTTGTATGCATCCTCCAGATCTATAGCAGCAGCACATGTCTCCTCTCGTCTGTGGAAGCCTTCGAAGACGTCATAGGCAAATACTGCCGCATTGAGCCATGTCTCTTTGTTATATCTATAACCTCCGAGTGTGGATGGGAATACGCGTTTCTGTTCAAGGCGACACGTGAGGACACGGGCAACTATTTTCTCCAGCAGCTTGCCCGCAGTGTTCTGCATTGTGATGATTCTGTAGGCACTGATCTGAGAATGGTCCTTGTTTGGCTTCGGTAGCGGTAGTAAGTAGCTGTGTAGCCACTCCTCCTTAATCTGGCCACTCTGAATACTGGCATTAAACTCGTTGGCCAGTGTTGTCAAGTCGTCATCAGCTAAATCGCCTATGTCATCGTACCGAACACCATCTGGACCAGGAGCAGTGTTGTGTGACCTTTTAAGTGTCGCGCGAATGGTATCGGTTGTGATTGTGAGATCTTCTTCCAGCCCTACATCCTCACACAAATTTGACAAAGATCCCCGTATCCTCATTCTTACAGCCTCATTTCTTTGGTCCGTCTGCTCAATGTAGCGGGCAAGCAGGGCCTTCCCTTTGCTCTCATCAGATTTGTGCCATATCTGGTCTGTGCTCTGAAAGTCTGGTATACCTCTGTGTCGTGGTGTGCCATTCATGCACTGATGAAGGCGCCAGAATGTGGCTAGCGATTTTTCTGAGCACACTTTTTTACAGAAGTCATCCCATTTGGCATCCTTAGCCTGCTTAGCGCATAGTTTAAAGTGCATCATTTTTTGGTCGACCTCTACTTTCAGACGCTTCAAGAGCTCAGGTTGTGTTCTACCATACCTTCTGGCTTTCTGCCATGTCTTGACCGTTTGTCTCTTGCTCCGCCAAGCTTCCTCGACATCTACGTTCCACCAGGGTGGCTGCGTCCATCTCTCCTGCCTCCTACGAGGGGCGCTCTGTTTCCTATGTCTGATTTTGCTAATGACGTCCTGGTCTGTTTTCTCGTAGTTGAATGTGTGGAGCTTTCTTCTCTGGCGTTTATTTCCGCCTTTCTCAATTAGGAGGACACATGGATAGTGATCACTTCCGTGGAACCCCAGTGCACTCCACCTGCAAACCGGTGCGAAGGTGGAAGACACCAGTGCCAGGTCTATGACACTATCAGAGTCCCCTGTTCGAGTGGCCATTCTTGTTGCCCTTCCATCATTCAAGCACACTAAATCGGCCGATACCAGTGCGTTCTCTAGGTCTTCTCCCTGCTTGTTGGTTATGACGTTGCCCCACTGGTCTCCTCTAGCATTAAAGTCTCCGCAGAAAATGACATTCTCTTCATCGAACTCGAAGAGATTCTGCCATTGTTGTGTGTTCACCTTCCCATTACAGGCATACACATTAACAATCACGAAATGAACTGGGGTCTGCACCCTAACCGCATGTACCTGCAATTCTGCATTGTTCCACGCAGACATATCAACCTCAGCTGCCACCATATTGTTGCGCACAAGGATGGCCTGCCCAAGGTGTCGTCTATTGTAAAAGCAATGAAAGCCAGGAGTACTTACTGTCCTGTCACCAAGAAGAGTTTCTTGCAAAACCATTATATCGGCGCCGCACAGTAGCTTATCAAGAATGGGCCGTCGTTGATTAATGGACCCACAATTCCAATAAGTAACGCGCACATACTTTAGGCCTAGCCTCTCACACTTTGATAGTTTAGTGCCACCCCTCTTGCCCCGTCGTGTTTTCCTTCTTCGATGATGTAGTTTGGGCTGCGTCTGAAAACTTACACTTACCGTCGTCTTTAAAGATGAACGTCGCTGAAAACGTTGTTGCTTTGGATGGCCTAGACTCACGTGCACTTGCTCAGTCGCACGGCCTAGAACCCGTTCCACGTTATAAACTGGCCAGCTCCAGTAACTTGCTCAGCAGCACGCGGAAACACTGTGAGCTTTCTACAAATTAAATGACTTACGCGTCCTTGCCAACAGACCGGCGTAAACAAACCGCCATTTTTTGACGCGTTCAATAGTGTAACAACAATAATAAGTGATGAAATAAGGAAATTATAACAAAATGCAATGAATCAAAAGAAGCAAAGTGATTAACATCAAATAGAAAGCGCGCACACTCACATGAACCCTCAAAAAAAAAATAAAAACAAACAAATAAACAGGAAATTTCACTGGAAAACAGCACTTATCTGTGAATCTTATGAATAGGCCAGCCAACAGGGCGCCATCTTATTCGTTATGTACACCTTTTGGCCCAACACATCCTACTTCAGTCTGACATTTTTTGGTACAGGGTTGCTTTCCCTCATGACCCTATTTGCTTGGTCTGTCGTGAGAGCTATTATAGGATGGTGGAGTAGAAACTTGATCAGCTTGTGTCTCTGATCCTGACTCATGTAGTCAGCTATGAGCCATGTGCCGTTATGAGCTACCATCCATTTTGGCTTAATTTCTCAAGTTTGATAAGAGACAATCTAAACAAGAATACAGGTAGAGTTTTATAAGAAGAAGGTGAGGAAATACATCGGTCATGTGCTGAGAATGAATGAGGAAATACATCGGTCATGTGCTGAGAATGAATGAGGAAATACATCGGTCATGTGCTGAGAATGAATGAGGAAATACATCGGTCATGTGCTGAGAATGAATGAGGAAATACATCGGTCATGTGCTGAGAATGAATGAGGAAAGACTTTCCCATCAGGTATTCATGTGGAGACCATCTGGTAAAAGAAAACAAGGCAGACCAAGAGCAACAGTACAGGATTACTAGGGAAGGCACTACCATGGGACTAAGAAACAATCAAAACCTACAAGAACTAGCAGCTTCTTTCCTTCCTCATTTGCCTTTCAGCGTCGAGGGGCACTGGCAGCAAATTGTCAATTGTGTGGAGAACTATGACGTCTGCCCTATGAACAATCTTCAGCCTGAGATGGAAATTATTCTTTTTCTGTGATCATGGCTCATTCAGACTAGGATTATGGACTTTCTTATGAAGGCTGCTGTCTTTTTTAGTGATTCGGATGCACTACAGATTTTCTCTTCTAGGGAGGTGGGCATGGGCCACATTGACCTCCTCTGGTCTATATACTGAGGGCAATCCTGTAAAACGTGTTTTGTTATCATGATACAGAGGCATGGACTGGTAGTTTCTGTTTTAAGTTTGGTGAACATGTGGTTTCTCATTCTGCTAATACCAGATCGTGGGTGGAGAATGATGACTTGATCTCTCCTTGATAGTTGGAGGTATCCATCCCTTTCATTGTATTTTAAGTGTTCTTGTTTCCATTTTACATGATACTGACTTTTGATGATGGGTTTAGCTTCTTCATAACTGACCACATAGTTCTCTTGTGGTAATCTTCCTCCTACCTTGGCTAGTTTGTCTGCACATTCGTTTCCTTGTATATTACAGTGTGATGGTATTAATTGGATGACCACTCTCTGGAAGTTGTTGCACAGTTGCTCTAGGGATGATCTCAGATCATCTAGCTCACTGTTCCTGGCGGTATTTATAGGACTGACAGTGCATCGCTCAGTATTTACCAATTTCTTGTGCATGATAGCAACATTTTCTGCATCTTTGAGAGCCTCATTTTCAGCTTTATAGTTGTCAGAGAATTTTCCTGTAGCTATTGATTTGGTAATCTCTTCCAGGTTATTCAGCATCAGAAACACACTTCCTCTTCCATTTCTGGTGGTGTTTGTGGCAGATCCATTCAAATATATGTGGGACCAGGAGTCCTATGAGTAATTGTTGTCTATATATTTTTCTGTTATGTTTTCTCTCAAATTTTGTTTGGGTGCCTTATATTTTTTTATTCCTATTATATTTTTCTTAAGTTCTAGTGTAATATATTTCATGTGGGGAATCACACAGGATGATAAGGGTTTTGGCTTTATTTGTGACAGCACTAGATCCCTGTTTGAGAGTTTTTTGGAGATTGCCATGAAGTTGCTCCCCTTTAGTCTTTCTCTTCTGAAGCTGGTAATTATTTGGTGCATGGGGTAGTTTGGAGGCCTTTTGTATTTCTCTGCTTGCTGCATCACTTTAATTTTCTGTCTTCCCTAGACTGGAGGCCTGTTACTAGTTTCTATAGTGGTCCAAGTGGGAAATGAATAAATGAAATAAGGTTTGAAGTTGATAAGATTATTAAAGTTTTAATTTCAAAGAAAGATAACTCACTCCAATCTAGTTGTGGTTTTCTTGTAGGGGAAAAAGAGTTCTTGTTTTCATTGAGAAAATGTGTGTGTGTGCGCGTGCGTGCATGCCAGAACCGTTGTTAGATGTTCATCTTATTAGATGTTGCATTTCAGCTGCTGGTACAGGTGTTCCATTTCACTTCCATGGGCCTGGTTTTGGAGAAGTAGTCTATGGACAGAAGGTAGGAAAGGAATTTATTCACTCTAACCTTTTAAAATAGACACCTGTCTTTTCACATCTATAATCTTCAGAACCCTTAAACAAATACAAGTCAGTGTTTGCTAGAGTTATCTCATCTATAATCTTATGAACCCTAAACAAATACAAATCAGTGTTTGCTAGAGTTATCTCATCTATAATCATCAAGATGACTCCCATTTGAAGTCCCACACATCTAAAACATGGACATAGAACTATCATTTTACAGCAGCCATGTTCAACTTTGGGGAGCCGCGATAGCTCAGTTGTTAGTGAACTGGACTACAAAGGACAAGGGGTAGGGTTCGATCCCAACCGACGGCTTTCGGGTACACCCAGCCTTTAATGGGTACCGGATTTTTTTCTGGGAAAGTGAAGCGGCACGGGTGTAATACCGACCACATTATCCCAAAAATCATGTGCCGAAGGTCTGTAAAATTTATGGTCACTAACACCATATTCCCTATACGCCACTTGGCGTGATGAGGGTACTTTACTTTTTTTTTTTTTTTTATGTTCAACTTTGAGTCTATTAGGGCCTGATTGCTACTTTTGGAAAGATTGGTGGTGGTTTCCCTTAGAAAATTTGTCATCTCAGTTTTTACCGTTTTGAAAAATAAATCTAAGATGGTATTAAACAGCTAAATCTGTGGATAGACAGGACATAGGCCAAGGTTTTTGTTAGATACAAGGCAGCAAATAACACAAAAATGAATACTTAACTTTGTTAGATACAAGACAAAAAATAACACAAAAATGAATACTTAACTTTGTCTGATACAAGACAGCAAATAACACAAAAATGAATACTTAACTTTGTTAGATACAAAACAGCAAATAACACAAATATGAATACTTAACTTTGTCTGATACAAGACAGCAAATAACACAAAAATGAATACTTAACTTTGTTAGATACAAGACAAAAAATAACACAAAAATGAATACTTAACTTTGTCTGATACAAGACAGCAAATAACACAACCATGAATACTTAACTTTGTTAGATACAAAACAGCAAATAACACAAATATGAATACTTAACTTTGTCAGATACAAGACAGTAAATAACACAAATATGAAGACTTAACTTCGTCAAAGCGTGACGATGATGGCTGGTAAAAAGTGACTGTCTAAATGAAAGAAATGGACTGTCATGAGTAAGTCAAAAAGAGGAAGAATGGCCAGGACCTGTGTGCCTGCTGATCACCTGATGTGATCCATTGCCAGGTTGGACATCAAGGGCCAAAATGAAAAGTGCATAAATGTATTATTGAAGGGAGTGATTATGATGTGGATGGCACTTATGATGAAACCTGATCTTGTTTAAACACATTCTCTGGGAGATGTCGGCTATGATGTAAGGCCATTTATCAGGATGTATAGGTGTTTGTCAGCATCTTTTGTACAGTATAAAGAGTTCTGCTGTCTCCTGTAATTGCAGCTGTCTCTGCTTTCTCTGCCAAGTTGTCTATATAAGCTCTTGTATCTCTTCTTGCCGAACTTTTCACTTTGTTGTCTAATTCTTTGTATGTTGCTTTTGCCAGAACCTTTCTTTCATACATAGTTTATGATAATTAATGTGTAACATAAAGCAAACATACTTGACTAATGAACGCAGCTTGTAAAGTGCTCACAACAATTTGTTTGAAGGTCTCCACAATTTTTCAGAGATGGTTCATGTACCCTCCCAATAAAACACCACATTTTCATCCAAATCGGACAACTCTTCAGTGGCTTTTTGAAGATTATCCTGAGTTGCATCCCCTTGACTTACCTCTCGACTGCACAATTGGGCCTGGCGATGTAAGACCTGTTTGTTTTCATGCATTTTCTTTATTATATCTGTGATAAAATATTTGTGGATGTTAATTTAATAGTGCTGAGAATCACTGCTGTAAGTAGAACAGTCAGTGCATTTTGTAAATATATGCATTAAAACAAATAAAAGGGTATCTGTTTGCCGTTGCTGTATCGGGGAATATGAGGATGTTGTGTCCTAATGTTATCCATGGTCATCACCACATTAGACCTTTTTACTTTGCCAAAAAAGAGTCAGTTTTATAAATGGTAAATTTCAGAACCTTGTCTATTAAAAATAACATAATAACAACTGGGAGTAAAACTTCAGCTACCCAATCAACAGGTGAGAAGTGAAAGCAGTGACCTTTGAAAAAAAAAAACATTAACAAAATTTTACAAACGGAAATAACGGTATGCTTTACAAGATTACATCAAGTAAACTGGTGATATTTACTTCTTTTTTTTCTTCCTCATTTGTCATTCAGCATCAAGGGGGAGAGATAGTTTGTGGCCTTTTGCTCTCTGGTTGGCTTTTTCCTCAATCATGTTTCTAAGTGTTTTGAATATATTGTTTATTCATCTTTTTGAGCTTTTGTTTTCATATCGTTTATCGATATCTTTTTGAATCGTGTTATTTCTCTCTTGTGACATAGCCAAACCATTTAACTAGTACTGTTTTTGATTATTTTACTGTGGAGTGATTTCTATCTTTTTAGTCCTTCACTTCTGTCTCTCAAGCTGATCACCATCATGCATCCGGTACATTTCTGTGGATAGCATGTCAAGTGGATGATTAATAGAGGATACATTTCTGTGGATAGCATGTCAAGTGGATGATTAATAGAGGATACATTTCTGTGGATAGCATGTCAAGTGGATGATTAATAGATGATAAATTTCTGTGGATAGCATGTCAAGTGGATGATTAATAGAGGATACATTTCTGTGGATAGCATGTCAAGTGGATGATTAATAGAGGATACATTTCTGTGGATAGCATGTCAAGTGGATGATTAATAGATGAAAAATTTCTGTGGATAGCATGTCAAGTGGATGATTAATAGAGGATACATTTCTGTGGATAGCATGTCAAGTGGATCATTAATAGAGGATACATTTCTGTGGATAGCATGTCAAGTAGATGATTAATAGAGGATACATTTCTGTGGATAGCATGTCAAGTGGATGATTAATAGAGGATACATTTCTGTGGATAGCATGTCAAGTGGATGATTAATAGAGGATACATTTCTGTAGATAGCATGTCAAGTGGATGATTAATAGAGGATACATTTCTGTGGATAGCATGTCAAGTGGATGATTAATAGAGGATACATTTCTGTGGATAGCATGTCAAGTGGATGATTAATAGAGGATACATTTCAGTTTGAAGGTGAATACTTTTTTTTTTTCTTGTCATGATTTATTCATGGGATTAGGGTTGTTTGAGTGGGGGAGCACTTGGAATTGATGTCAGTGGGGGAGCACTTGGAATTGGATGTCAGTGGGGGAGCACTTGGACCTGGATGTCAGTGGGGAGCACTTGGAATTGGATGTCAGTGGGGAGCACTTGGACCTGGATGTCAGTGGGGGAGCACTTGGAAATAGATGTCAGTGGGGGAGCACTTGGACCTGGATGTCAGTGGGGGAGCGCTGGACCTCAATGGATGTCAGTGGGGGAGCGCTTGGACCTGGATGTCAGTGGGGGAGCGCTTGGACCTAGATGTCAGTGGGGGGGTGCTTGGACCTGGATGTCAGTGGGGGAGCACTTGTGCCTGGATGTCAGTGGGGAGTGATTGAACCTGGATGTCAGTGGGGGAGCTCTTGGACCTGGATGTCAGTGGGGAGCATTTTGACCTGGATGTCAGTGGGGGGAGCGCTTGGACCTGGATGTCAGTGGGGGAGCACTTGGAAATAGATGTCAGTGGGTGAGTACTTGGACCTGGATGTCAGTGGAGGAGCGTTTTGACCTGGATGTCAGTGGTAGAGCATTTTGACCTGGATGTCAGTGGGGGGAGCGCTTGGACCTCAATGGATGTCAGTGGGGGGAGCGCTTGGACCTCAATGGATGTCAGTGGGGGAGCGCTTGGACCTGGATGTCAGTGGGGGAGCGCTTGGACCTGGATGTCAGTGGGGGCCCTTGGACCGGGATGTCAGTGGGGGAGCACTTTGGCCTGGATGTCAGTGGGGTAGCACTTGGGGCTGGA
The DNA here is from genome assembly GCA_032433765.1 of Megaustenia siamemsis. Lineage (NCBI taxonomy): Eukaryota > Metazoa > Mollusca > Gastropoda > Stylommatophora > Ariophantidae > Megaustenia > Megaustenia siamemsis. The sequence continues at coordinate 2,877,399 of JAVIAB010000117.1, read as the reverse complement.
TGTCGGTGGGGGAACGCTTAGGCCTGGATGTCAGTGGGTGAGCACTTGGGCCTGGATGTCAGTGGGGGAGTGATTGAACCTGGATGTCAGTGGGGGAGTGCTTGGACCTTTATGTCAGTGGGGGAGCACTTGGAAATAGATGTCAGTGGGTGAGTACTTGGACCTGGATGTCAGTGGAGGAGCGTTTTGACCTGGATGTCAGTGGTAGAGCATTTTGACCTGGATGTCAGTGGGGGGAGCGCTTGGACCTCAATGGATGTCAGTGGGGGGAGCGCTTGGACCTCAATGGATGTCAGTGGGGGAGCACTTGGAAATAGATGTCAGTGGGGGAGCACTTGGACCTGGATGTCAGTGGGGGAGCGCTGGACCTCAATGGATGTCAGTGGGGGAGCCCTTGGACCGGGATGTCAGTGGGGAGCACTTTGGCCTGGATGTCAGTGGGGTAGCACTTGGGGCTGGATGTCGGTGGGGGAACGCTTAGGCCTGGATGTCAGTGGGTGAGCACTTGGGCCTGGATGTCAGTGGGGGAGTGATTGAACCTGGATGTCAGTGGGGGAGTGCTTGGACCTTTATGTCAGTGAGGGAGCACTTGGACCTGGATGTCAGTGGGGGAGCGCTTGGACCTGGATGTCAGTGGGGGAGTGATTGGACCTGGATGTCAGTGGGGAAGCGCTTGGAAATAGATGTCAGTGGGGGAGCACTTGGACCTGGATGTCAGTGGGGGAGCGTTTTGACCTGGATGTCAGTGGGGGAGCGCTTGGACCTCAATGGATGTCAGTGGGGGAGCGCTTGGACCTCAATGGATGTCAGTGGGGAGCACTTGGACCTCAATGGATGTCAGTGGGGGAGCGCTTGGACCTGGATGTCAGTGGGGGAGCACTTGGACCTGGATGTCAGTGGGGGAGCACTTGGGCCTGGATGTCAGTGGGGGAGTGATTGGGCCTGGATGTCAGTGGGGGACTGATTGGACCTGGATGTCAGTGGGGGAGTGATTGGACCTGGATGTCAGTGGGGGAGTGATTGGACCTGGATGTCAGTGGGGGAGTGATTGGACCTGGATGTCAGTGGGGGAGCGCTTATACCTGGATGTCAGTGGGGGAGCACTTCAACCTGGATGTCAGTGGGGGAGCACTTGGACCTGGATGTCAGTGGGGAGCACTTGGACCTGGATGTCAGTGGGGGAGCACTTGGACCTGGATGTCAGTGGGGGAGCACTTGGACCTGGATGTCAGTGGGCGAGCAATTGGACCTGGATGTCAGCGGGGAGCACTTTGAGCTCAATGGATGTCAGTGGGGGAGCTCTTGGACTTGGATGTCAGTGGGTAGCACTTGTACCTGGATGTCAATGGGGAGCACGTGTACCTGGATGTCAATGGAGAGCACTTGTACCTGAATGGCAGTGGGGAGCACTTGTACCTGAATGTCAGTGGGGAGCACTTGGACCTTTATGTCAGCGGGGGAGCACTTGGACCTCAATGGATGTCAGTGAGGGGCACTTGGACATGGATCTCAGTGGGCGAGCACTTGGACCTCAATGGATGTCAGTGGGGGAGCTCTTGGACTTGGATGTCAGTGGGTAGCACTTGTACCTGGATGTCAATGGGGAGCACGTGTACCTGGATGTCAATGGAGAGCACTTGTACCTGAATGGCAGTGGGGAGCACTTGTACCTGAATGTCAGTGGGGAGCACTTGGACCTTTATGTCAGCGGGGGAGCACTTGAACCTCAATGGATGTCAGTGAGGGGCACTTGGATAAGGATCTCAGTGGGGGAACACTTGGACCTCAATGGATGTCAGTGAGGGGCACTTGGATAAGGATCTCAGTGGGGGAACACTTGGACCTCAGTGGATGTTAGTGCAGTAAAGGTCTTCCATATCCGTAGTTTCATCCACCTTATGAGTGATGGTAGTTCTCATCTCATTAGTCAGTCTCTTGTGATAGACCACTTCATGAGTCATGGAGTTCTCATCTCATTAGTCAGTCTCTTGTGACAGACCACTTCATGAGTGATGGTAGTTCTCATCTCATTAGTCAGTCTCTTGTGACAGACCACTTCATGAGTCATGGTAGTTCTCATCTCATTAGTCAGTCTCTTGAGACTGACCACTTCATGAGTGATGGTAGTTCTCATCTCATTAGTCAGTCTCTTGAGACTGACCACTTCATGGGTCATGGTAGTTCTCATCTCATTAGTCAGCCTCTTGAGACTGACCACTTCATGAGTCATGGTAGTTCTCATCTCATTAGTCAGTCTCTTGAGACTGACCACTTCATGAGTCATGGTAGTTCTCATCTCATTAGTCAGCCTCTTCGAGACTGACCACTTCATGAGTCATGGTAGTTCTCATCTCATTAGTCAGCCTCTTCGAGACTGACCACTTCATGAGTCATGGTAGTTCTCATCTCATTAGTCAGCCTCTTGAGACTGACCACTTCATGAGTCATGGCATTTCTCATCTCATTAGTCAGCCTCTTCGAGACTGACCACTTCATGAGTCATGGCAGTTCTCATCTCATTAGTCAGCCTCTTGAGACTGACCACTTCATGTGTCATGGTAGTTCTCATCTCATTAGTCAGCCTCTTCGAGACTGACCACTTCATGAGTGATGGTAGTTCTCATCTCATTAGTCAGCCTCTTGAGACTGACCACTTCATGAGTGATGGTAGTTCTCGTCTCATTAGTCAGCCTCTTTGAGACTGACCACTTCATGAGTCATGGTAGTTCTCATCTCATTAGTCAGCCTCTTGAGACTGACCACTTCATGTGTCATGGTAGTTCTCGTCTCATTAGTCAGCCTCTTCGAGACTGACCACTTCATGAGTCATGGTAGTTCTCATCTCATTAGTCAGCCTCTTCGAGACTGACCACTTCATGAGTCATGGTAGTTCTCATCTCATTAGTCAGTCTCTTGAGACTGACCACTTCATGAGTCATGGTAGTTCTCGTCTCATTAGTCAGCCTCTTCGAGACTGACCACTTCATGAGTCATGGTAGTTCTCATCTCATTAGTCAGCCTCTTTGAGACTGACCACTTCATGAGTGATGGTAGTTCTCATCTCATTAGTCAGCCTCTTGAGACTGACCACTTCATGAGTCATGGCAGTTCTCATCTCATTAGTCAGCCTCTTGAGACTGACCACTTCATGTGTCATGGTAGTTCTCATCTCATTAGTCAGTCTCTTGAGACTGACCACTCATGAGTCATGGTAGTTCTCATCTCATTAGTCAGCCTCTTCGAGACTGACCACTTCATGAGTCATGGTAGTTCTCATCTCATTAGTCAGCCTCTTGAGACTGACCACTTCATGAGTCATGGCAGTTCTCATCTCATTAGTCAGCCTCTTCGAGACTGACCACTTCATGAGTCATGGCAGTTCTCATCTCATTAGTCAGCCTCTTGAGACTGACCACTTCATGTGTCATGGTAGTTCTCATCTCATTAGTCAGCCTCTTCGAGACTGACCACTTCATGAGTGATGGTAGTTCTCATCTCATTAGTCAGCCTCTTGAGACTGACCACTTCATGAGTCATGGTAGTTCTCGTCTCATTAGTCAGCCTCTCTTGAGACTGACCACTTCATGAGTCATGGTAGTTCTCATCTCATTAGTCAGTCTCTTGAGACTGACCACTTCATGAGTCATGGTAGTTCTCATCTCATTAGTCAGCCTCTTCGAGACTGACCACTTCATGAGTCATGGTAGTTCTCATCTCATTAGTCAGCCTCTTCGAGACTGACCACTTCATGAGTCATGGTAGTTCTCATCTCATTAGTCAGCCTCTTGAGACTGACCACTTGAGTCATGGCATTTCTCATCTCATTAGTCAGCCTCTTCGAGACTGACCACTTCATGAGTCATGGCAGTTCTCATCTCATTAGTCAGCCTCTTGAGACTGACCACTTCATGTGTCATGGTAGTTCTCATCTCATTAGTCAGCCTCTTCGAGACTGACCACTTCATGAGTCATGGTAGTTCTCATCTCATTAGTCAGCCTCTTGAGACTGACCACTTCATGAGTCATGGTAGTTCTCGTCTCATTAGTCAGCCTCTTTGAGACTGACCACTTCATGAGTCATGGTAGTTCTCATCTCATTAGTCAGCCTCTTGAGACTGACCACTTCATGTGTCATGGTAGTTCTCGTCTCATTAGTCAGCCTCTTCGAGACTGACCACTTCATGAGTCATGGTAGTTCTCATCTCATTAGTCAGCCTCTTCGAGACTGACCACTTCATGAGTCATGGTAGTTCTCATCTCATTAGTCAGTCTCTTGAGACTGACCACTTCATGAGTCATGGTAGTTCTCGTCTCATTAGTCAGCCTCTTCGAGACTGACCACTTCATGAGTCATGGTAGTTCTCATCTCATTAGTCAGCCTCTTGAGACTGACCACTTCATGAGTCATGGCAGTTCTCATCTCATTAGTCAGCCTCTTGAGACTGACCACTTCATGTGTCATGGTTGTTCTCATCTCATTAGTCAGCCTCCTCGAGACTGACCACTTCATGAGTGATGGTAGTTCTCATCTCATTAGTCAGCCTCTTCGAGACTGACCACTTCATGAGTGATGGTAGTTCTCATCTCATTAGTCAGCCTCTTGAGACTGACCACTTCATGAGTCATGGTAGTTCTCATCTCATTAGTCAGCCTCTTCGAGACTGACCACTTCATGAGTCATGGTAGTTCTCATCTCATTAGTCAGCCTCTTGAGACTGACCACTTCATGAGTGATGGTAGTTCTCATCTCATTAGTCAGTCTCTTGAGACTGACCACTTCATGAGTCATGGCAGTTCTCATCTCATTAGTCAGCCTCTTGAGACTGACCACTTCATGAGTCATGGTAGTTCTCATCTCATTAGTCAGCCTCTTTGAGACTGACCACTTCATGAGTCATGGTAGTTCTCATCTCATTAGTCAGTCTCTTGAGACTGACCACTTCATGAGTCATGGTAGTTCTCATCTCATTAGTCAGCCTCTTGAGACTGACCACTTCATGAGTCATGGTAGTTCTCGTCTCATTAGTCAGCCTCTTCGAGACTGACCACTTCATGAGTCATGGTAGTTCTCATCTCATTAGTCAGCCTCTTTGAGACTGACCACTTCATGAGTCATGGCAGTTCTCATCTCATTAGTCAGCCTCTTGAGACTGACCACTTCATGTGTCATGGTTGTTCTCATCTCATTAGTCAGCCTCTTCGAGACTGACCACTTCATGAGTGATGGTAGTTCTCATCTCATTAGTCAGCCTCTTCGAGACTGACCACTTCATGAGTGATGGTAGTTCTCATCTCATTAGTCAGCCTCTTGTAGCAGGCTTTTAACCTATAATGTAACAGGTTTATGAACACAGGAAGGCGTGATCACACTAGTTGAACCGACTTCTCCCAGAAGCCTGCCCTGTACTGTATGCACTAGGACGACATGGTGAACACCACATCAACGCCCCCTATGCAACCCTACACGTGGTGGACGCAGGCCTTGCCTCGCCTGTGACGCTCCTTCACTGCCGATATGGACTGTCGGAAGTGTCGTAGGCAAGTCCCTCTTGCCCGCATTGACTTGACCGCTGCTCTGCTTTACTGGAGGAAGGACTTGCCACGCCTTGCCTCCGGTACGCCTTACACAGAAGATGCAGACAAACAGCTCACTCCATTTTGAGCCATCCCCTGCTTGACTTGAAGAACTCGTCTTACCGCTAAAGGCGGTCTGACTCTCCTTCGACCTTCCTCTGTGGATATCTGGACGGAAGCTCGTTGAGATCTGAGCCCTCGTGAATCCTACCCGCTGCTAGAACACCAGCCGGTTGCACTGGCCAACGACTTGACCACCTGTTACGACTTGACCACCTGTTACGACTTGACCACCTGTTACGACTTGACCACCTGTTGACCGTTAGCAGTACTTCGCGCTATTCAATCTATGGTTCAGGACAACCTAATCCGTTCGTCGTCAGGACAAGACAACAAGACACAGCTAGCATTTCCAACATGTTTCAACACCATTGGAGTTAACAGTTAAACGTTTATTCAACACTAACAAATCCATTCCCCGAAATTTACAAAATGTCCACTGTCACTCTTATAGTGACCTCTCATTCCGACCTGACTCTCGCACTGACAACACGTTCAATGCTCCATAATATTTGTCTCCTCAACATGAGTGAGACCTGCAATAATACAACAGTCTCTGCACTTGTTTAGTGCCAGTGACACTCACAGTTAAATTAATTCCACCGTCTCTGTTCTATGCTAAGTATACACTCATAATGATTCAAAGTCTCTGTTCTACGCTAAGTGGAACACTCATAATAATTCACATATGTTCTAGGTGAAATTGAATACTCACAATGATACAAAGTCTCTGAGTTATCAGAAGCTACCAGCTTCATAGTCAATTCTCTCCATGACTACATCTACTCTAAGTCACTGAAGTTTCGGTGAGAACACTCACAATTTATATATACGTCCCTAGTCTATGCTACTTGAACACTCACAATAATTCACAACCTATTCTAGGTAAACTTGAATACTCACAATGATTCAAAGTCTCTGAGTTATCAGAAGCTACCAGCTTCATAGTCAATTCTCTCCATGACTATATCTAGTCTAATTCACTGAAGTTTCGGTGAGAACACTCACGATTAATATATACGTCTCTACACATGTGGTGAGCTCTCCACGCTCTGCTAATGTCTCGATGGAATGATTGATATTCAATCTTCCGATGTAGGTGATTACACATATCTCCTAAATCTCATGATACTGTACCCACCTGATTCACAATCAAGTCCTTGCGATAATTGTAACACGAACATTTATCTGTTATTCATAGTACAGCCCTACTGTGCCTAGCTTAATCTGGCATCACAACTAATCACATCTAACTGTCCAGTGTCCAGGAAACTCACACAACTAACTTGAGGGGCTGTCGCCCTCCAACTAACATAGCTACTAACTTTCTCACCAACCTAACTAGTTCACGGTACCGACTGTATTTCTACAGACGTCCGCATCTGAACACACTTCTGAATCGAATGAATTCAACCCTCCTCTCACCAACCTGACTTGCGCACACACTGATCTCTTAACAGTCACCTCTCAATTTTCTCCTTTGTTCACTAACCTCTGGCTTTTTCCCTGCCCCCCGTGATTCTTGCTTACTCACACCCTTCTCGAGCCCTTGAACACCTATCAGCTCTGCTTCCTAATTATCCCCCCTTTGTTTACATTCTGCCCTTCACTCACTAATTTCCTATCGCTGCTATCTCCTGTTTCAAACTTACTATTGCTATAGCCTGTTTCCACCATACCCCTTCTATACCCTTTTTCACTACCTTATATCTTCTCCGAGTTATTTAACCACCTCTAATAACTCTTTAACTCTCATTCCCTTCTTATTTACACCCCCTCCTCTTCAACTGCTATGCTAGATCTCCTCTACCCTTACTTCCTTTCCTCTCACTACTCTTCTACCCTTTTACTTATCTCTTCCGTATTTTGTCTCATAACTATCATATCTGTGATAACCTTTATTATCATCTCTCCCTCTATCATAATGTTGCTTATATCTATTATTCCTTTGATCCCTTGTCCTATCCCTTCTAAAATCATAAACATCCGGTTGCACCTCGTATCTATCCTTCCATATTCTATCATCTTGTTCACCGTATAAATCATTGTTTCTATATCCATAATCATCAGTTTGATTCTCTCTTACGTCGTTTATATCTCGCTTATATCTGTGATAACCTTCCCTCTTATTTTCTCTACTCTTACCATTATACGGTTGACTCTTCTCTTCCACATCAGATATATCCTTAAACATTCTCTCCTCTTGTTCTCTTGTTAGTCTTTCTATGTCGGCTGCGATTAGATTCCACAGACCCCCCTTTGTTTCTCTATTTCTTGTGTCTTCTATTTTCTGCACTTTCTCTGCCTTATTCATTTCTATTGATTCTATTCTATGGGTTTTTTCTATTGTATGTATGGGATTTGGCAACATCCTTTCTATGTTGGCCGTGAATTTCTCCATCATCTTTAATAATTCACTTCCACTATCTTGCTCCTGGATTTCTTTGTCCCTTTCTTTACCCCTGCTAATAAATTTCCGTTATTATCTACCTGTGTTCCCCTATCCTCTGTGTTTATTTGTTTGTCCGTCACTGTCCCCCTATTCTTAGTTCCCTTCTCTATCATTTGTGTTGCACTATCTGTGCATTCCGTCTCAGTTTGTGTGTACTTTTCTTCTTTTTCCATCTCCCTAACTATGTCATTGTCCGTACCTACTCCGATATTAATATATTTTTGTATGTCCCTATCCTCTAACTTCGTCCGGGTCTCCCTTGTCTCATGTGTCCTCTTTACTTTCCTAATCTTTTTTGATTTCTTAGAACCTAACTTTTCTACTTTATTCATGTCATCTTCATCTGCCGTCAGACATTCTTCATTGTCAGATATATCCACTGTCTGATCTGCTATTGTGTTCATTGTCCTAATGACCTTGTCATTCTGTTCCCTAATCCTCTTATTTACTTGGAGCCCATACCATCTATAGTCGATCCTGTTATCTAATCCATCTTTTCTTCCTCTACTGTCGCTTAAATAAAATGGTCTTGTCTTTCGGTTGTCTTGGTATTTGTTTCTTCTTACTGGTCTGTAAATTTGCACTGTTATTTTGATGCTCTTTATTGTGTGTTTCCTTATTTAAAATATTATTAACTATACTACTGTCTTTATAAAGTACTATGGCCGTATTTCTTTTGTCTAGTCTCTCTATGAATTTGTAAAACATTATATCTCCAAATTTTCTAAAATAATTCCTAACCTGTTGTTCTGTAATATCCTTCTTTAAGTTGTGTACTATTATCTTGCAGCTATTAGTTCTGGCTGCCATCTTTGTTTCTATTTTTCTCTACCCTTCTCTTACTACCTTGTTCCTTTCCCTGTATTGATGTCTATTTTCTACTGTAATACTCAACCTGCTATTTCTCTTGTCTCAACGTCTCCCCCACTTGTGATGATATCCTACACCAATATTCAATTATTTATCTCTTGGGACTCTATCTGATCTCTTTGTTCATCACCTGTTTATATTTCCATTCATGTTTGTTCATAAACAATTTTCTGGAACCAAAATATATGACACCCAACTCTGTTTACCACAATATAATCATTGCCCACACAAAAATCACACAATGTGTCACAATATCAATCTTTACAACAATTTGTTCATCACCTTCACCCCAAAATACAAATCTCTCTCTAACCTTGTATCCCAGCCATGTGTGTCATTTGTTGTAATACTATTTGTTCCTTATTTTACTCCCTCTTCTCTTAATTACTATGTCCCTATTCTATCTAAAAAATATGGTTGACACACACGACTGTGATAGCACTCTTTATAAATTTCTCTCCCTTTGTTCTTTAAACGTGTGGCCACACACTTTACACTCTTTACACTTCTCTTTAATATCTCTCACTCAATACTCCTTCCACTCTCCTTTCACTCGCTAATTAATATACTACTTAATTAACTAGTAACACACTTTTGAAGATCCTTTGAATTTTCTCCCCGCTTTGCTACCACTGTGTCTCACTTGCCTGTCTTTGACCTAACGTTGGCCATTGCCCAAAAATGTAGCAGGCTTTTAACCTATAATGTAACAGGTTTATGAACACAGGAAGGCGTGATCACACTAGTTGAACCGACTTCTCCCAGAAGCCTGCCCTGTACTGTATGCACTAGGACGACATGGTGAACACCACATCAACGCCCCCTATGCAACCCTACACGTGGTGGACGCAGGCCTTGCCTCGCCTGTGACGCTCCTTCACTGCCGATATGGACTGTCGGAAGTGTCGTAGGCAAGTCCCTCTTGCCCGCATTGACTTGACCGCTGCTCTGCTTTACTGGAGGAAGGACTTGCCACGCCTTGCCTCCGGTACGCCTTACACAGAAGATGCAGACAAACAGCTCACTCCATTTTGAGCCATCCCCTGCTTGACTTGAAGAACTCGTCTTACCGCTAAAGGCGGTCTGACTCTCCTTCGACCTTCCTCTGTGGATATCTGGACGGAAGCTCGTTGAGATCTGAGCCCTCGTGAATCCTACCCGCTGCTAGAACACCAGCCGGTTGCACTGGCCAACGACTTGACCACCTGTTACGACTTGACCACCTGTTACGACTTGACCACCTGTTACGACTTGACCACCTGTTGACCGTTAGCAGTACTTCGCGCTATTCAATCTATGGTTCAGGACAACCTAATCCGTTCGTCGTCAGGACAAGACAACAAGACACAGCTAGCATTTCCAACATGTTTCAACACCATTGGAGTTAACAGTTAAACGTTTATTCAACACTAACAAATCCATTCCCCGAAATTTACAAAATGTCCACTGTCACTCTTATAGTGACCTCTCATTCCGACCTGACTCTCGCACTGACAACACGTTCAATGCTCCATAATATTTGTCTCCTCAACATGAGTGAGACCTGCAATAATACAACAGTCTCTGCACTTGTTTAGTGCCAGTGACACTCACAGTTAAATTAATTCCACCGTCTCTGTTCTATGCTAAGTATACACTCATAATGATTCAAAGTCTCTGTTCTACGCTAAGTGGAACACTCATAATAATTCACATATGTTCTAGGTGAAATTGAATACTCACAATGATACAAAGTCTCTGAGTTATCAGAAGCTACCAGCTTCATAGTCAATTCTCTCCATGACTACATCTACTCTAAGTCACTGAAGTTCGGTGAGAACACTCACAATTTATATATACGTCCCTAGTCTATGCTACTTGAACACTCACAATAATTCACAACCTATTCTAGGTAAACTTGAATACTCACAATGATTCAAAGTCTCTGAGTTATCAGAAGCTACCAGCTTCATAGTCAATTCTCTCCATGACTATATCTAGTCTAATTCACTGAAGTTTCGGTGAGAACACTCACGATTAATATATACGTCTCTACACATGTGGTGAGCTCTCCACGCTCTGCTAATGTCTCGATGGAATGATTGATATTCAATCTTCCGATGTAGGTGATTACACATATCTCCTAAATCTCATGATACTGTACCCACCTGATTCACAATCAAGTCCTTGCGATAATTGTAACACGAACATTTATCTGTTATTCATAGTACAGCCCTACTGTGCCTAGCTTAATCTGGCATCACAACTAATCACATCTAACTGTCCAGTGTCCAGGAAACTCACACAACTAACTTGAGGGGCTGTCGCCCTCCAACTAACATAGCTACTAACTTTCTCACCAACCTAACTAGTTCACGGTACCGACTGTATTTCTACAGACGTCCGCATCTGAACACACTTCTGAATCGAATGAATTCAACCCTCCTCTCACCAACCTGACTTGCGCACACACTGATCTCTTAACAGTCACCTCTCAATTTTCTCCTTTGTTCACTAACCTCTGGCTTTTTCCCTGCCCCCCGTGATTCTTGCTTACTCACACCCTTCTCGAGCCCTTGAACACCTATCAGCTCTGCTTCCTAATTATCCCCCCTTTGTTTACATTCTGCCCTTCACTCACTAATTTCCTATCGCTGCTATCTCCTGTTTCAAACTTACTATTGCTATAGCCTGTTTCCACCATACCCCTTCTATACCCTTTTTCACTCTTGAGACTGACCACTTCATGAGTCATGGTAGTTCTCATCTCATTAGTCAGCCTCTTCGAGACTGACCACTTCATGAGTCATGGTAGTTCTCATCTCATTAGTCAGCCTCTTGAGACTGACCACTTCATGAGTGATGGTAGTTCTCATCTCATTAGTCAGTCTCTTGAGACTGACCACTTCATGAGTCATGGCAGTTCTCATCTCATTAGTCAGCCTCTTGAGACTGACCACTTCATGAGTCATGGTAGTTCTCATCTCATTAGTCAGCCTCTTTGAGACTGACCACTTCATGAGTCATGGTAGTTCTCATCTCATTAGTCAGTCTCTTGAGACTGACCACTTCATGAGTCATGGTAGTTCTCATCTCATTAGTCAGCCTCTTGAGACTGACCACTTCATGAGTCATGGCAGTTCTCATCTCATTAGTCAGCCTCTTGAGACTGACCACTTCATGAGTCATGGCAGTTCTCATCTCATTAGTCAGCCTCTTGAGACTGACCACTCATGAGTCATGGCAGTTCTCGTCTCATTAGTCAGCCTCTTGAGACTGACCACTTCATGAGTCATGGCAGTTCTCATCTCATTAGTCAGCCTCTTGAGACTGACCACTTCATGAGTCATGGTAGTTCTCATCTCATTAGTCAGCCTCTTGAGACTGGCCACTCATGAGTGATGGTAGTTCTCATCTCATTAGCCAATCACTTGAGGCATTGACTGTTTCTAGAGAGTCCATTGGAAGAGATTAAGTAAGATCAAGTCCTACTTTTGGGTGCCTTCCCTACCCTCTTGTACAACTCTTAGAAAGTAAAGTTGCTGTAGCTATTTAAATGCTAGAAATTGATCATTTTGATCTCTTTTAAACTTTAGGCTAGGGAGGTAGCTCCACAATCACTGTCAGCTGAATATTTTTTTTCACTGGACATTAGTGTTGGATCAGCACATCACAGTCAAGGAGGTGACATCACTATTGGACATTAGTGTTGGATCAGCACATCACAGTCAAGGAGGTGACATCACTATTGGACATTAGTGTTGGATCAGTCCATCACAGTCAAGGAGGTTACATCACTATTGGACATTAGTGTTGGATCAGTCCATCATTCATGATGAGCTGAAGTTTAAAAAAGTGTGCTAGATGGGTACCCACCCATGCAATGTTGTATAAGTGGCTGCTTTTATGTCCAAAATATTTCTTCTCTCACGGTATCTATACACAAGTGCTGACCTAAATGTATTGAATTAGAGGGGGACTAAATAGAACAGTGATAATGTGAATATTTTAGTGTTTGTAATAAATACTTTGTAAAATAAAATGTTTTCCATTGAATGCACTATGTGTATGTATATATCACAATATGTGTATGATACAGATATTAGGCAGATAGTGGTCTAGTATTACACAAATGATATATTTTTTGTCTACAGATAATCTACTTTCCTGACAGATGGTGGCATGCAACACTGAACATTGACACCAGTGTTTTTATATCAACTTTCCTCTCATGACATTGATTAGTTTCGTTTTTGTTTGTCTCTTTGATTTAATTCAAACATTTTAAACTGCTTCTCTCCTGATAGTCTGCTGAATTGATATAAATCTGCTGTTATCACATTTCTATTCTAAACTTCTGCATATTTATCTGTTTTATTAATAGTTTGTTTACATTTTTAACAATATTTCTTTGTTAATATTTCTTTTTTATTTTAAATATAGGTTTTGTCTGCAGCCATTTGTCAGGCAAAAATATCAACATTTTCATGAAGTGTGTTTTCTGTTGTAGTCTTCAGTTCATCTCCTGAGCTTTACATGCAGTGTTCTCTGAGCAAGGTTCTCTTAGCAGTGTTCTCTTAGCAGTGTTCTCTGAGCAAGGTTCTCTGAGCAGTGTTCTCTGAGCAAGGTTCTCTTAGCAGTGTTCTCTGAGCAAGGTTCTCTTAGCAGTGTTCTCTGAGCAAGGTTCTCTTAGCAGTGTTCTCTGAGCAAGGTTCTCTTAGCAGTGTTCTCTGAGCAAGGCTCTCTTAGCAGTGTTCTCTGAGCAAGGTTCTCTTAGCAGTGTTCTCTGAGCAAGGTTCTCTTAGCAGTGTTCTCTGAGCAAGGTTCTCTTAGCAGTGTTCTCTGAGCAAGGTTCTCTTAGCAGTGTTCTCTGAGCAAGGCTCTCTTAGCAGTGTTCTCTGAGCAAGGTTCTCTTAGCAGTGTTCTCTGAGCAAGGTTCTCTTAGCAGTGTTCTCTGAGCAAGGTTCTCTTAGCAGTGTTCTCTGAGCAAGGTTCTCTTAGCAGTGTTCTCTTAGCAGTGTTCTCTTAGCAGTGTTCTCTTAGCAGTGTTCTCTTAGCAGTGTTCTCTGAGCAAGGTTTTCTTAGCAGTGTTCTCTGAGCAAGGTTCTCTTAGCAGTGTTCTCTTAGCAGTGTTCTCTGAGCAAGGTTCTCTTAGCAGTGTTCTCTTAGCAGTGTTCTCTTAGCAGTGTTCTCTTAGCAGTGTTCTCTTAGCAGTGTTCTCTGAGCAGTGTTCTCTGAGCAAGGTTTTCTTAGCAGTGTTCTCTGAGCAAGGTTCTCTTAGCAGTGTTCTCTTAGCAGTGTTCTCTTAGCAGTGTTCTCTGAGCAAGGTTCTCTTAGCAGTGTTCTCTTAGCAGTGTTCTCTTAGCAGTGTTCTCTTAGCAGTGTTCTCTGAGCAAGGTTCTCTTAGCAGTGTTCTCTGAGCAAGGTTCTCTTAGCAGTGTTCTCTTAGCAGTGTTCTCTGAGCAAGGTTCTCTTAGCAGTGTTCTCTGAGCGAGGTTCTCTTAGCAGTGTTCTCTGAGCAAGGTTCTCTGAGCAAGGTTCTCTTAGCAGTGTTCTCTGAGCAAGGTTCTCTTAGCAGTGTTCTCTTAGCAGTGTTCTCTGAGCAAGGTTCTCTTAGCAGTGTTCTCTGAGCAAGGTTCTCTGAGCAGTGTTCTCTTAGCAGTGTTCTCTGAGCAAGGTTCTCTTAGCAGTGTTCTCTGAGCAAGGTTCTCTTAGCAGTGTTCTCTGAGCAAGGTTCTCTGAGCAAGGTTCTCTTAGTAGTGTTCTCTGAGCAAGGTTCTCTTAGCAGTGTTCTCTGAGCAAGGTTCTCTTAGCAGTGTTCTCTGAGCAAGGTTCTCTTAGCAGTGTTCTCTGAGCAAGGTTCTCTTAGCAGTGTTCTCTGAGCAAGGTTCTCTTAGCAGTGTTCTCTGAGCAAGGTTCTCTTAGCAGTGTTCTCTGAGCAAGGTTCTCTTAGCAGTGTTCTCTGAGCAAGGTTCTCTTAGCAGTGTTCTCTGAGCAAGGTTCTCTTAGCAGTGTTCTCTGAGCAAGGTTCTCTTAGCAAGGTTCTCTGAGCAAGGTTCTCTTAGTAGTGTTCTCTGAGCAAGGTTCTCTGAGCAAGGTTCTCTTAGCAGTGTTCTCTTAGCAGTGTTCTCTGAGCAAGGTTCTCTTAGCAGTGTTCTCTGAGCAAGGTTCTCTTAGCAGTGTTCTCTTAGCAGTGTTCTCTTAGCAGTGTTCTCTTAGCAGTGTTCTCTGAGCAAGGTTCTCTTAGCAGTGTTCTCTGAGCAGTTTTCTCTTAGCAGTGTTCTCTGAGCAAGGTTCTCTGAGCAGTGTTCTCTTAGCAGTGTTCTCTGAGCAAGGTTCTCTTAGCAGTGTTCTCTGAGCAAGCCAATCTTCTCAATGTTCTACCCTAGAGCTAACACTTATCTTTAATGTTATTTAGTTCTGAACTATGTCCACAAGTGATTACATATTTTTTTCTGTTTGTTATCAAATCCTTTTGGTGATTATAAAAAAGAGTAAAGTGCCCCCGTCATGCCAAGAATATGGTGTTAGTGACGATAAATTTTACAGACCTTCAGCACATGATTTTTGGGGTAATGTGGTCGGTATTACGCCCGTTCTGCTTTACTTTCCCAGAAAAAAAATCCAGTACCCATTAAAGGTTGAGTGAACCCGGAAGCCATCGGTAGGGATCGAACCCTACCTCTTGTCCTTTGTAGTCCAGTTCACTAACCACTGAGCTACTGTGGCTCCCTTTCAGTGATTATGGCCAGCACAAAATGTTGACTCACAAGCAAAGTTTCATCTTAGCCGTACCTTTTTTTAAACTCCTTTGACGTAAAAAAGGAAGAGTTTTATCACATAATCATCATGTGCCATACTGGTTGGCTATGACAATCATGTCCTTCCACAATAGCTATTAGATGTTTTTGTATTGTTTCCTTAACACTGTCACTCTATCTTACTCTGGGTCTACCTCAGGACCTGTACCTCTTTTTTCTTCTATGAATTAGAAAGGCAGCTTCCACATTTGGTAAACTTAAAGATGGAGTATGGGCCAACACCAAATTAACACTCAGGACTAAGATTAACATTTACCAAAGTTGTGTGCTTAGTACACTTCTATATGGATCAGAAACTTGTACTACCTATGCAGGGCTTGAGAAAAGGTTAAAACTTTCATGTGCATTGCCTTCAAAAGATTATGAACATCAAATGGCAAGACAAAGTAACCAACTCTAATGTCTTACAATGAGCCAAACTCTCATCCATCATAGCAATACTTAGTCGTAGACTAAGGTGGCTGGGCCATGTAAAAAGAATGGCAAACATTTGTATTCCCAAACAAATATTGTATGGTGAACTTAAGGATGGAAAGAGACCAAAGGGCAGGCCAGTACTGAGATATAAGGATGTTTGCAGGGCTTCATTGAGGGAATTCTCTATCAGTGAAAGAAACTGGGAAAATCTGGCTGCGGATCGTAGCACATGGAGAACAAAAATAAAAAAATAGCACAGCAACTTTTGAGGCGGTGCTGATTTTAAGTTCAGATGACAAAAGGTGCAGGAGTATGGAGACGAGGCCAGGCACCACAAATATATCATGTTAATTCTGTGGATGGATTTATCTATCCACTATTGGCAGATTCAGCCACAAGAGAAGCGGTTCAGTAAAGAAGCTTCCAGCATAAGACACTAATATTTTACCGAACTACTGACTTGTCATGATTGCTTGCTACCAACCGTCTGGCAAGATGACAAAGACCATATATATATATATATATATATATATATATATATATATATATATAATTATTATTAATTATTATGAATTATTCCTATTTTTAAAAAATCACCACCACGTCTAGTGGGCTTTGAACCTGGTTCCTTCCTGTTCTGAGTCCGACATCATACCTCTAGATAGTGCTGGGTGAAACCGATCCTTAGAATCTAGAACGCAGCCTGCCACCAGCTGTACTACATACACAGAGATCTATGATCTGAAACCCAGCGTACAGGAAAATGTGTAAAGGACAAACACCTCACATGAAAACGCATTTGAGGTGAAGTTTATGAAGAGAGACATGTCACTGTGTCACTGCTGAAGCATAGCCAAAGGAAAAGAGCCATCTTTGATTAATTTGAGATGTTCTCTCGAGCTACACTGAAAATGACTGTGTTGTCACCCTCCAATCATCTGCTATTCTTTGTCAGGTGTATTTATCTTGCCAGGCATATCACTCAAGTGCTTCAGATATTGACCCTGTCTAATTTTGATATCAGGGAAATTACAGGAATCAACTTTTTATCCTTTTGTATATTGCCAATAACTGGCAATTTATTTATTTACAACTTTACAATTGTATTAGATTATCTATGTTATCAGCATTATCAAAATATGGTCCTGATGTCCTTTGTGCCAAGTTTGACAGAAGTATATTTATTCCTAATTATTTCTATTTGTTTCTTTTGCCGGGGTGAATAATTTGAAAAATGGCTGCCTCTATTTACGACCATTATAATCAAAGAGCATTCCTATTATTGAGTTTACAATTGTAATACTTGATAGAAAATATAATTCTGCTTCAATATATGTATAATTGAGAATTTGTAACAAAAAATGTTAGCAATGTTGTTTTTTTCTCATTTATTTCTTGTTTCCCTGTGGCTATTCTTACTAGTATTGTTTACTAGCGATAATATTGATTAATAAAACTGATGGTTGTAAATTTCATGATTTTTTGTTTTTGTTTTTATTATTGTCTGTTTTTTTTCTAAAAGATGAACGTTTTTTCAAAATTGTTTTTGGGTTGTTATTCAGTGTGTTGACATTGTTCTTCTTGTGCATTCACTTGCCAGCCACTTGACTTCATTGCTGAAACCTTAGACAAACATTTAAGTGGGCACAATTGTGTTATAATATTGTTTAGAACAAATTTATTACTTCAGCATCCTTGAATCATGATTTACAACAAAGTTATGACTTCAGCATCCTTGAATCATGGTTTACAACAAAATTATGACTAAAGCACCTTTGAGTCATGGTTTATAACAAAATTATGACTTCAGCATCCTTGAATTATGGTTTACAAGAAAGTTATGATTTCAGCACCTTTGAATCATGGTTTACAACAAAGGTATGACTTCAGCGCCTTTGAATCATGGTTTACAACAAAATTATGACTAAAGCACTTTTGAATCATGGTTTGCAACAAAATTATGACTAAAGCACTTTTGAATCATGGTTTACAACAAAGTTATAACTTCATCACCTTTGAATAATTGTTTACAACAAAGTTATGATTTCAGCGCCTTTGAATAATTGTTTACAACAAATTTATGATTTCAGAACTTTTGAATCATGATTTACAACAAAGTTATGTTTTCAGCACCTTTGAATAATTGTTTACAACAAAGTTATGATTTCAACAATTGAATCAAACGAAAAGTTACAGGTTAACTGTGGAAAGCCAAACAAGGAAGAAATAATGAAAGCCATCAAGCTATTAAAAAAATGGTAAAGCCACAGGACCAGATGAAATTCCTTTGGAAGCCATCAAAGCAGATATTAACACCTCTACCAAGATGTTACATGATCTATTGGATAAAATTTGGGAGAGGGAAGAAATACCTAAAGACTGGAAAGAAGGTTATATGATCAAACTACCAAAGAAAGGAAGTTTACAGGAGTGCACAAATTATAGGGGAATTATGCTGCTATCAGTGCCAGGAAAAATATTAAGCAGAATCATTCTGGAGAGACTAAAAGAGGCCATAGAGAAACATTTGAGAGATGAACAAGCAGGTTTTAGGAAGACTAGATCATGTGCTGATCAAATAACTACTCTACGTTGTACAAAGTTTAGAAATATAGTCCCCACTTTATATTGGATTCATAGATTACGAAATCATCGGACAGTTATCATCACTATTGTCCAACAAGGAAATAGCTCTAGAGGCAAAACGGGCACTCTACAACACAATCTTCATCCCAACGTTGTGCTACCAATTCCAGACCTGGACCCTAGATGCAAGAACAATAAGAAAAATAACCTCTCAGAAATGAACTGTGAAAAAAAGCTAGGAATAATTCCCGCCATAGAATATATAAAGAAACAACAGATAAAATGGTTTGGCCGCGTGACACGGCAGAAAGATCAAAACACAACTTCTTCTTCTTTCCTTCCTCATTTGCCTTTCAGCGTCGAGGGGAGATATAATTTGCGGTCTTTTGCTCTTCTGTTCGCCTCTGCTGCTGTTATGTTTCCTAGTGCTTCTAATATTCCATCGACCCATCTTTTTCGTGGTCGACCCTGGGTCTGGTATTCTCACGTTTGTTGAAGGCTCGTTGTGTTGTGGTTTATTCTTTCTGCCTTGTCACGTGGCCAAACCATTTTATCTGTTGTTTCCTAATATATTCTATGGCGGGGGCTATTCCTAGCTTTTTTCTCAGTTCTTCATTTCTGATCTTATCTCTCAGACTGTTTCCTATCATTCGTCTAACACATTTCATCTCAGTAGAGGTTATTTTTCTTATTGTTCTTGCATCTAGGGTCCAGGTCTGGCATTGGTAGCACAACGTTGGGATGAAGATTGTATTGTATAGTGCTCGTTTTGCCTCCAGCGTTATTTCCTTGTTGGACAATAGTGGTGATAACTGTCCGATGATTTGACAAGCTTTGTTGCATCTTGATTCTATCTTTGCTGTTTGGGAATTATCGTTTGTCATTAGACTTCCTAGGTATTTGAATCCCTCTATTTGTTTTAGTTGTCTACCTTCTATAGTTATGTTGATATTCTGTTTATTTTTGGCGACATTCATGACTTCTGTTTTGTTGATGTTGATTTTCATGTTGTATTTTGTGCCTGAGCTGTTGAGTTTGTGACACAACACAACGAGCCCTCAATAAACGTTGCGAGAATACCAGACCCAAGAGTCGACGACGAAAAAGATGGGTCGACGGAATACTAGAAGCACTAGGAAACAACAGTAGCAGAGACGAATAGAAGAGCGAACGACCGCAAATGATATCTCCCATCGAACACAGGTTGTCCGAACGTCGGTAGTCCCGTCGGGTGGTTTTCCCAACTAGGCTACAGATGCGCCCCTCTCTTACTGTTCCTACGTTAAGGCTCTTGGGATTTATTCGTTTAAAACGTCAGTACTGCCTGGGTCGGTGTTAGCGCCATGTCATCGTGCTCGTGACTGCTCATTTACATATGCTAGTTATGTTAGTATGGGAATCACACACGGTCTACGCTAGACCTGGTTAGCTATTTACCTGCAGCTACATAATTGACGTTAATAATTAACATTTGAATACGACAGTCGCGTCAATGGTTGGCAGTCACGTACCTTGGTTTCAGTGCACCTCGGGCAAGCTCACTGTATTGGGGTATCGAGTAAGTCTTGACTGCAGTAAAACTGACGATAGGGAATGCCATATATAAAAATGAATGTTAAAGAAAATGTATTTAAACATATTGAACAAAGTGTGCCCGTGACTTTATCTTAAAAAATAACTGAAACCGACCGCATTACACACAGACCATGTGTCGTTGTTCATGGGAAAATGGTGCGCTAGCAACATACGCCCCACTGTCGTTACTTTGTTACTTTTCGAGTAAGTGTAAAATAAGTGGGGGGATAGAAAAGGTTGTGCGCTGTCACCAGATTTATTTAATATGATTTAACATCTTTAGTGAGATTATTTTAAGATCCATAAAGGACATGCCTGGTATAACAATTGGAGGTCATAATAAAAATAATCTAAGGTATGCTGATGATACAGTCTTAATCGTTAAGAACGAAAATGAGTTATAAGAAAATTTAGACATTATAATGAAAGAAAGCAAAAATAAAGGACTCAACCTTAACAGCAAAAAGACAGAAGTAATGGTAACAACAAAGAAAAAGACATCACCTCAGTGCAAAATAATAGACAAGTGGAACAATATTAAAACAGGTAAATGAATTTAAATATCTGGGAACATTGTTAACCTCAGATGGCAGATGTACAATAGAGGTGAGATGCAGAATGGCTCAGGCAAAAGCAGCTTTCCACACACACACACAAACGAGAAAGACTGTGCATTCCATTTTTGACAATGGAAACAAGAAAAATAAATCTTTAATGTTATTTTGTATTAGTCTGAAAATATGGATGTGAATCATGGACAATAAGACACTAGACAAGATAATCAATGGAGGATGTAGAATTGTGGTTTTACAAAAGAATGCAGAATGTATTCTCTTTGTTGAGAATACCATGGATAGCTAAGAAGAGTAATGAAAACGTCATGAAAGAGGCAAAAGTAAACAGAGAGATAATCTCCAATATTAGGAAGAAACAATTATTTTTTTGGCCATGTAATGAGAAGGGAACAGCTGAAATATAATGCGACAGCTAGGAAAATTGAGGGACGAAGAGGTAGAGGGAAGCAACGATTTGAGAAGATACCAGACAGCTTAAGAGAATGGCTTGGCAGAAGGTCAACAACAGAAATGATAAATAACTGTCGAGATCGAAAGTTGTGGAGAGACATGATCACCTACGCCAGCAGGCATGATACTTAATGATGATAAAGTAAGGTAAAGTAGAGAAATAAGGTGCGCAAAGAATAACACACCAAGCTGTGCTTTCACATAAAAATAAAAAAAAAAACTCTGGTGACTATTTCAGAGAGATAACGTGCTGGGTTGCGTGTCTTTCCCGTGCTTATTTATTGTAATCTTGTTATACAGTCGAAGGGATGTGTCCGAACATGCTGTCCTACTTTTGAGTAAAGCTGATGTATACAATTTTTATTTATTTTTCCACAGCCCGTTTCTGCTGGCTGGGTGGACCCCGAAGCCGTATCGATCTAGACAAAAAATCGCCTCATCCGGTAAAAGGAACCCTGGCCCTTCTAGTAACGAAGGTGCGAACTACCCACCTACTGCGGTCTACCGTCAACGTTCTTGGATTAACCGAGAGTTTGCGGATAGATTCAGGCTGATCGTTTACCTATAGCCGTCTAAAAACCTGCGGACTGAAAATAAAACAGGAAAAACCCTCCAACTGACGCGACGTTATCAGTTGTAGGAGCTACAGACGGTTGACGTCACTCTACCCACAATCGCCCCTGCTCTCAAAGTTGTAAACGTCACGTTAGTTGAAGGTTTTCCAGGAATTTCATCTCAGCCCGCATGCCTTTGTACATCTATAGATGGCTGTGGGTTACCTATCATGCAAGATAAACCCCGGTGAAAACACAACTATCGTGACGTTTTCAGCTTTGAGAGCAGGACCGGTTGTGGGTCGAATGACGTCATGCGTATATAGATCCTATAGCTGACAACATCACTATAATTGTGTGTTTTTTGCTTCCCCTCAGTCGCAGGTTTACTTCGTTGGTTTATCATTAACATCTTTATTATTATTATTGCACTGTTCTTGATGTTAGTATTTCAGTTTTGGTGCATTGTTAATGATTTCTGTTACCTCGAGCTACACCGAGAAATGGGAGCTCAATGGTTAGGGAACTGGACTACAACCGACAAGAGGTCGGATTCGATCCTAATCGACAGTTTACTCAGCTTTAAATGGGTACCGGATTATTTGATTGGAAAAAGAGTATTACGCATGGGCGTAATACTGACCACGCTACCCCAAAAATCATGTGCCGAAGGTTTATAAAAAAATATGGGCGCTAACATCATATAAAGTAAGTAAAGTAGAGAGCCCCCGTCGTGCCAAGTGGCGTATAGGGAATATGGTTTTAATGACCATAAATTTTACAGACCTTCAGCACATAATTTTTGGTGTTATGTGGTCGGTATTACGCCCATGCCAATTTACTTTCCCAGAAAAAAATCCGGTACCCATTTAAGGCTGGGTGAACCCGGAAGCCGTCGGTTGGGATCGAACCCTAGCCCTTGTCCTTTGTAGTCAAGTGTACTAACCACTGAGCTATCGTGGTTCCCTACTAACATCAGTAGTAGGTGTGGCTGTTTTTGATCACAAAAAGTGCATGTGCATGCACCGAAAGACAATAGATTTGGCACCAAAACCGTACGAAACTGGCACCAAATCCGTGCAAAAGTCCGATAATCGGCTTATTATCTCGGTGGTCGTGACGGTAATCGGCTTATCTCGGTGGTGTGCGTTGGTGCGTGACGATCGGTGGTCGTGGTGTGCGTTGGTGTGTGACGGCTTATCTCGTGGTGATCGGCGCGTCGCTCGCTCACCGGTTATCGGACAGCGGTTCTAAAAGGGGTCGGGCGACAGCGGTTCTAAAACTTGTGGCGGGTCGTCGCCGGCTATCTCGCGGGTCGGATGGCGGGTCGTCGCCGGCTATCGAGGCGTGCGAGTGGGGAAAGGGGGGTGCCTTTATTGGTCGAGTGTTATTAGTATCATTATGTGTGAGGTGGGTATTAGGCAACAGGAGGCGACATGTAAAAAAATGCTGACAAGCAATGACGTTGAAGGGGGGTTAGGAAAAGGTAAATACGACTATCTGCGACGAGGGTGGGGGAACGGGGTTGGTCGGCACAGGGTGTGTTATTGTAGTATCATGTACCAGGTGTGATTATAGCTATTTTGTAGTGACACATCATCATCATGTGCCACCGTCAACAATATCATCAACCCTTCCTATCATCATCATGTGCCACCCTCAACAGGAAACCTTCCTATCATCATGTGCCACCCTCAACACCAATCACCCCTTCCTATCATCATCATGTGCCACCCTCAACACCCTCATCATCCCCTTCATGTCCTATCATCAAGCCACACAAAGTATCAACCACCGAAAATCTCTCTCTCTCTCTCTCTCTCTCTCTCTCTTTCTCTCTCACACATTCATGGTAAAGCAAAACAAAATTCGTTCTATATTTCTCACAGCTTTATTATTAATACAACAAATATACGACACATATTTGAAAATATATTACTGTCCGGTTGTTGAATGTGGGCATCCGCGGGCCCCTCGAAGCCGAAGTATCCACGGGGCGAGCAATCGATAAATGATACGGTCGTTTATGTGCTGTCTCGATGAAAAAGGCATGAGAATTCTGTTAAGTTTCGCGCCACGACACTTAAGAAGTATATAATAAACACAATATAGACCGCACGTGTTGCTAAACAAATCTTGCAACACCCGCGGGTTGTAGACGAATGGAACGTGTGAGTTTTGCTCTATAAAATTTAAAATATCCACGTGTCTGGGAGGCAAACCGTAGGAAATACTCACATTCGCCGAGTCCGTTGTAAAATAGGGCCACCCAATGCTCTCCGGGTTCGTGGGCAGGGTCGGTGTTTATGACAAAGGCCGCGGTCGCCGTTGGGTCGATGCTTGGCGGTAAGTGGTTTCGTGGAATGACACTAACAAGGGAACAACGTCGAAAGAAAATATCCGACATCAAAAGGTTGTAAATCTCCCTCGAGTTCATATTCTTCTTCTTCTTTCTCTCTCAAACGGCGAAGTCTGTTAGAATCTGCCTTGTCTTGGACACCTCGAGCACCGAGTCCAACTCGGCGTAGACGATAACTTGTAGGGGAGTAGTGGTGGGAGCGGCAAACTTGAGTTCTATCGACAAGGGTCCGCTTGTGGCTAGCTCAAAATGGGAGCCGTCCAGTAGGCTGGACGAGAGGTCAAAACCAAATAGACAGTATCCGTCCTTGAATTCTCTATAATCAACGTTATTCCCAGCGTCTTTACCAATCAGACCCATGGCCAGATTTGTGCCGAAGAAAGCTCTCGCGTATTGATTTCGTTCAAAGTCCATAGTTAGAGGCTTTCCCGAGATACATTTCCCGTCGACCGTCAGGTTCATATAAATCAGACCAAAGTGTTGAAAATTGGACGGGTTAGCTGTGTAAACACCATTAAAAGCACTGGCCGTAATCAGACCCATCACTATACGGGTCGGTGTTTGAGACAAAAATAAATTGTCTTGACTGTGGGAGAACATCCCGCTAGCGATGGAAAATGTCTTGATGGTCACCCTCTTGATCGGGTACCGCGCATTCCCGCTTAAGAGAGCCTTTTCGTGGGCCAGAGAAATCGCGGGGTTTAGCTTAGCTTTCCTGACCACGAGCGCGGCGTAGGTGATAACACTCTTATAACCCACAGAGCTATCGTGAGCCGCGAGGCTGAACACATCCTTCGAGGGCGTGAGTTTTATCTTTACGTCGACTCTGTTTAACATGTAACGATCCTGCACAAAGACATCAGAGTGCAAACGACCCATCATTTCAACCTCTTTACTACCCGAAGTCAAATCGCGCCGTGTTTTAAAACCCTCATTTTCTTTCAAATCGTCATGGTGGCCAGCTGTGTCTTTGTAGAACAGAGCGGCCGTCAAGTATCCCGTTTTCGCATCCTCCCCGTAGCGTGGCCTCAAACACTGCTCTAAAAGGATAGGTATTCTCCGACGGTGTAACCAACGTGTCGTTTAGCGATACGTCGACTTGTGAAAATAGACTGTGAAGATAATTGTTGACCGGTCCTACCTCAGCATCGGGTGGTACACTATCACCATTCGGGAGGGTGATCTTGACCCGCAGATGTAAAAACGTGTTGAAAAGATCTAGATACTCCTCGCTGTTTCCAGAAATGAAAAACTCTATCGGTGCGCTATGCGACAAAGCTGCGATCGAACGAATTTCAATAAACTGGCCAGAGTCTAGAGATGTCTGCGTTGGTGGAACGCTAAATAAATCCAAACCAGAGTGAATACATTCGCACGATTTATTCACCTCTTTTGCGTAAATGAATCTCATTTTTTTCCCTTTCACTCCCCTGTACGACTCATCCTCCGCTTTTACGATCGACGCGTTCAACGCGCCGATGAACGCATCGGGTTTCGTGTATAACCCAGGCTCCAATGTCTCGTTGAAATAAAATCTAGCGTCGCAAATATCGTCGTTATCGAGAGATTCGTACCGAATCCAGACATCACCCTCTATTACATTGAAATAATTTAGCGGAAACTGTATCTCCACCAGTGCGATCTCATACTGCGTCGAAATGTCAATGGTCGGAGGGAGTTTAACAAAAAAGTGGCCGGGGTTATTATCCTTAAAAAGTTCCATAGATGCGTTGCTGGGCAGGGTGACATAAAAACTCATTTTTTAAAACTCGTTTCACCGTCGCCTCTCCAAGTTTGGATTCGGTAGCATGTAACCCAAACAGCTGCTCAGTAGGGCTATCCACAGTTTTCCCTCATTCGCGTCTGGCTTTTCGGTGGTCAGATTGAACAGCGAGACCGCTACAACTGTATATATAACTACCACTTGACGAATAAAGACAAGTTCTAGGTAGGGGGATAGTTTCCCAAACATCGACCCCCAGCAGCGTGGTTCACCCTCTCTCCTCACTCCCGAGTTTACGGCTCGCAAATCGGGCTCTCCACCAAAATTTACCACTTCTTCTTCTTCTCGCATCTCTAGTTTTTGTATCTGACAATGTCCTTGGACGGTATCCAACTGTTAAATGAGGAATCGTATCCAAACCATTTGACTAAACTCTCCTTTCGCCCAAAGGATGTGCGACGCTCGGTTATGATACTCTCGATTCTGTACTCGTGCTTGTCTCCAACTTTTTGAATTTCCGGTGTGTAGAATGACCCCTCTATCTCATCGCCCTTATCGTCTTTCAACACATATGTAACGGGGTTTGTTTCGTTTACTCGACTGATGGAAAAGTTCCTCCGTCCAAGCCGGGGCATAACCCTTTTTAAAATTGGCTCTGCCCAGGACCAGTCTAACTCGATACACGCCCCCCTTTGTTAATCAAGGGAACCTCGCTCTTGTTAATCAGACGACAGATCCGGCAGCCAATATGAATGCCGCGGGTGTTTCAGCAGAGTCACCAATTACCTATTCCAGCTTTGATCAGGGTTTTGTCAAAATGGAGGGCGGTTGTGTCAAGCGATGCGTTCATCGGCGCGTTGAACGCGTCGATCGTAAAAGCGGAGGATGAGTCGTACAGGGGAGTGAAAGGGAAAAAAACGAGATTCATTTACGCAAAAGAGGTGAATAAAGCCATCTTGAAACTTTACGAAAAAGGAGTCAGTGTTACCATAAGCGACACTTTGAAAAACATGTTAGCCTTCCCCACGACCTCAATATCAGACACGGCTCCCGATATCTTCAGCGTGGGTGTAATGGACTTGGAAAGTGTTGCGAAGAATGTCTACGTCTACTGCAATCTCGTTTCCCCCAGACCGGTCGGGGATGTGATGGTGCCTCTCCTCAGGAGCGTGCCTGTTCTCAATAGAAATCACACCTCGGTGTTTCAGATCTACGATAAGCCTCACTACCTACCCCTGAGTAGATTTTCCTTCGATACCGTGGAAATCCTTTTAGCCAACGAACACGGAAAAACCATTCCATTCACCAGCGGGACGTCGGTGTTAACGGTACACTTTCGAGTCAAGAAGCATCTCGAGCTGGTATAATGGTGAAACACACCCCCCTTCATAGAGATGTTGAGTTATACGAAGACTTTTACTGTTGTCAGGCGGGCGATGGGATGCCCGTGTTTATAGGAGGTCGAAGTCAGAGCGGCCGAGGAATCGGTAGTTTCTTCGGTGGAATCGGGTGGGCTATTTTACCCTGGTTAAAAACCGGCGGTAAGGCCTTGCTCAGAGAAGGTTTGGGGACCAGTCTGCAGGTCGCACAGGACGCATTAGCCGGGAAAAATGTCGGTGAAGCTTTCAAAGAACGAGCTAAGGAGGCCGGACAGCGGTTGCTACACGGGGCCGTAGACCACCTGCGTGATAACAACCAATCAGGAAGTGGTTTACGTCAAAACAGAAAGCGAGTTATGAAGTTACCTCCACCAGGAGAACCCGTTACGAAGAGGATAAAACCGACAGCTGGATGGTTCCCCCTTCATTCGGTGCACAACAGCGGGAAGAAGACGAAGACGAGGGTGGCAAAGGATATTTTCGACTAATAATGTCCCTCATTCACCCCAAATCATGCGAATGTATTCACTCTGGTTTGGATTTATTTAGCGTTCCACCAACGCAGACATCTCTAGACTCTGGCCAGTTTATTGAAATTCGTCCGATCGCAGCTTTGTCGCATAGCGCACCGATAGAGTTTTTCATTTCTGGAAACAGCGAGGAGTATCTAGATCTTTTCAACACGTTTTTACATCTGCGGGTCAAGATCACCCTCCCGAATGGTGATAGTGTACCACCCGATGCTGAGGTAGGACCGGTCAACAATTATCTTCACAGTCTATTTTCACAAGTCGACGTATCGCTAAACGACACGTTGGTTACACCGTCGGAGAATACCTATCCTTTTAGAGCAGTGTTTGAGGCCACGCTACGGGGAGGATGCGAAAACGGGATACTTGACGGCCGCTCTGTTCTACAAAGACACAGCTGGCCACCATGACGATTTGAAAGAAAATGAGGGTTTTAAAACACGGCGCGATTTGACTTCGGGTAGTAAAGAGGTTGAAATGATGGGTCGTTTGCACTCTGATGTCTTTGTGCAGGATCGTTACATGTTAAACAGAGTCGACGTAAAGATAAAACTCACGCCCTCGAAGGATGTGTTCAGCCTCGCGGCTCACGATAGCTCTGTGGGTTATAAGAGTGTTATCACCTACGCCGCGCTCGTGGTCAGGAAAGCTAAGCTAAACCCCGCGATTTCTCTGGCCCACGAAAAGGCTCTCTTAAGCGGGAATGCGCGGTACCCGATCAAGAGGGTTACCATCAAGACATTTTCCATCGCTAGCGGGATGTTCTCCCACAGTCAAGACAATTTATTTTTGTCTCAAACACCGACCCGTATAGTGATGGGTCTGATTACGGCCAGTGCTTTTAATGGTGTTTACACAGCTAACCCGTCCAATTTTCAACACTTTGGTCTGATTTATATGAACCTGACGGTCGACGGGAAATGTATCTCGGGAAAGCCTCTAACTATGGACTTTGAACGAAATCAATACGCGAGAGCTTTCTTCGGCACAAATCTGGCCATGGGTCTGATTGGTAAAGACGCTGGGAATAACGTTGATTATAGAGAATTCAAGGACGGATACTGTCTATTTGGTTTTGACCTCTCGTCCAGCCTACTGGACGGCTCCCATTTTGAGCTAGCCACAAGCGGACCCTTGTCGATAGAACTCAAGTTTGCCGCTCCCACCACTACTCCCCTACAAGTTATCGTCTACGCCGAGTTGGACTCGGTGCTCGAGGTGTCCAAGACAAGGCAGATTCTAACAGACTTCGCCGTTTGAGAGAGAAAGAAGAAGAAGAATATGAACTCGAGGGAGATTTACAACCTTTTGATGTCGGATATTTTCGTTCGACGTTGTTCCCTTGTTAGTGTCATTCCACGAAACCACTTACCGCCAAGCATCGACCCAACGGCGACCGCGGCCTTTGTCATAAACACCGACCCTGCCCACGAACCCGGAGAGCATTGGGTGGCCCTATTTTACAACGGACTCGGCGAATGTGAGTATTTCGATTCCTACGGTTTGCCTCCCAGACACGTGGATATTTTAAATTTTATAGAGCAAAACTCACACGTTCCATTCGTCTACAACCCGCGGGTGTTGCAAGATTTGTTTAGCAACACGTGCGGTCTATATTGTGTTTATTATATACTTCTTAAGTGTCGTGGCGCGAAACTTAACAGAATTCTCATGCCTTTTTCATTGAGACAGCACATAAACGACCGTATCATTTATCGATTGCTCGCCCCGTGGATACTTCGGCTTCGAGGGGCCCGCGGATGCCCACATTCAACAACCGGACAGTAATATATTTTCAAATATGTGTCGTATATTTGTTGTATTAATAATAAAGCTGTGAGAAATATAGAACGAATTTTGTTTTGCTTTACCATGAATGTGTGTGAGAGAGAGAGAGATTTTCGGTGGTTGATACTTTGTGTGGCTTGATGATAGGACATGAAGGGGATGATGAGGGTGTTGAGGGTGGCACATGATGGTGTTGACGGTGGCACATGATGATGATAGGAAGGGGTGATTGGTGTTGAGGGTGGCACATGATGATAGGAAGGTTTCCTGTTGAGGGTGGCACATGATGATGATAGGAAGGGTTGATGATGTTGTTGAGGGTGGCACATGATGATGGTGTGTCACTAAAAATAGCTATAATCACACCTGGTACATGATACTACAATAACACACCCTGTGCCGACCAACCCCGTTCCCCCACCCTCGTCGCAGATAGTCGTATTTACCTTTTCCTAACCCCCCTTCAACGTCATTGCTTGTCAGCATTTTTTTACATGTCGCCTCCTGTTGCCTAATACCCACCTCACACATGATGATACTAATAACACTCGACCAATAAAGGCACCCCCCTTTCCCCACCCGCACGCCTCGATAGCCGGCGACGACCCGCCATCCGATCCGCGAGATAGCCGGCGACGACCCGCCACAAGTTTTAGAACCGCTGTCGCCCGACCCCTTTTAGAACCGCTGTCCGATAACCGGCGAGCGAGCGACGCGCCGATCACCACGAGATAAGCCGTCACGCACCAACGCACACCACGACCACCGATCGTCACGCACCAACGCACACCACCGAGATAAGCCGATTACCGTCACGACCACCGAGATAATAAGCCGATTATCGGACTTTTGCACGGATTTGGTGCCAGTTTCGTACGGTTTTGGTGCCAAATCTATTGTCTTTCGGTGCATGCACATGCACTTTTTGTGGTCAAAAACAGCCACACCTACTACTAACATCATATACTCCCTATATTTTTCTTTACATCGAGAACTCCTTTGGGTGTGATTATGTGAACACCACCTCTGGAGTGATCCATGTACGAGTATTGTTGTGTTTTAGGTTACTGTAAATGTCAGAATGAGGGCTGGTACTTCATGGGCAAAAGTATTCTTCTTGTTACCTTCTTCTTTCCGTCCTCATTTGCATGTCAGCGTCGAGGGGAGATATAATACACGCTCTTTTGTTCTTCTATAGACCTCTCCTGCTGTTATCTCGAAGTGTTTTTAATATTCCATCAATCGTTCTTCTATAGGCCTCTCCTGCTGTTATGTCGAAGTGTTTTTAATATTCTATCAATCCAATTTGTTCGTGCTCGACACTAGGTCTGGTATTTTCGCAACGTTTATTGAAGGCTCGTTGTGTTGTGTTTTGATCTTTCTGCCTTATCACGTGGCCAAACCATTTGATATGTTGTTTCTTTATGTATTCTATGGCGGGATTTATTCTTAGCTTTTATTCTCATTTCTTCATTTCTAATCCTATCTTTCAGACTGTTTCCTGTCATTCGCCTAACACATTTCATCTCAGTAGAGGTTATTTTCTTATTGTTCTTGCATCTAGGGTCCGGGTCTGGCATTGGTAGCGTAACGTTGGGAAGAAGATTATATTGTAAAGTGCCCACATTTTTCTCTAGAGTTATTTCCTTGTTGGACAATAGTGGTGATAGCTGTCCAATGATTTGACAAGCTTTATTCTTTCTTGTGATGTTACTAATGTCAGTTATTTGGCGCCACGTTGTTTCCCCTTGCCGTTATCAATTGTTTTGTTATTCAGCCCATAGGTTGTTCCTGTCATTAATGTCAGCGTTAACAAGGAATACAAAGAACAGCACTTGGGCTGAAACATGTCCAGGCCAGGCTGAAGACAGACAGCTTCAAAGAGGGTTGACACAAGGACTTGCGTGCAGAAACGGGACACATTCCTGGCGGGAAAGCTAAATATGAACACCGCACTGGTTCAGTCGGATCAGTGAGGAGTTCGTTTGGATTAGAAGATTAAATAGTTTTTCTTGCGGAATGATTTGTTGGTGGTTATGCTAGGAACAGATCACTTCGCCGCAAGTCTCTCTGTTTATCTGTGTACTTGTGTGTTAACTCTTCTTCTTCTTCTTCTGTTTCCTTTCAGCTCCCTGTGGAGCATAGGTCTTCAACTAACACTTAGCTCCATGTGAAGCATAGGTCTTCAACAAACACTTAGCTCCATGTGAAGCATAGGTCTTCAACTAACACTTTCAGCTCCCTGTGGAGCATAGGTCTTCAACTAACACTTTCAGCTCCCTGTGAAGCATAGGTCTTCAACTAACACTTTTAGCTCCCTGTGAAGCATAGGTCTTCAACTAACACTTAGCTCCCTGTGAAACATAGGTCTTCAACAAACACTTTTAGCTCCCTGTGAAACATAGGTCTTCAACAAACACTTTCAGCTCCCTGTGAAGCATATGTCTTCAACAAACACTTTCAGCTCCCTGTGAAGCATATATCTTCAACAAACACTTTCAGCTCCCTGTAGAGCATAGGTCTTAAATAAATACTTTCAGCTCCCTGTGGAGCATAGGTCTTCAACAAACACTTTCAGCTCCCTATGGAGCATAGGTCTTCAATAAATACTTTCAGCTCCCGCTTGAGCATAGGTCTTCAACAAACACTTTCAGCTCCCTGTGGAGCATAGGTCTTCAACTAACACTTTCAGCTCCCGGTTGAGCATAGGTCTTCGACAAACACTTTCAGCTCCCTGTGGAGCATAGGTCTTCAACAAACACTTTCAGCTCCCTGTGGAGCATAGGTCTTCAATAAATACTTTCAGCTCCCAGTGGAGCATAGGTCTTCAACAAACACTTTCAGCTCCCTGTGGAGCATAGGTCTTCAACAAACACTTTCAGCTCCCTGTGGAGTATAAGTCTACAATAAATACTTTCAGCTCCCTGTGGAGCATAGGTCTTCAATAAATACTTTCAGCTCCATGTGGAGCATAGGTCTTCAATAAATACTTTCAGCTCCCTGTGGAGCATAGGTCTTCAACAAACACTTTCAGCTCCCTGTGGAGCATAGGTCTTCAATAAATACTTTCAGCTCCCTGTGGAGCATAGGGCTTCAATAAACACTTTCAGCTCCCCGTGGAGCATAAGTCTTCAATAAATACTTTCAGCTCCCTGTGGAGCATAGTTCTTAAATAAATACTTTCAGCTCCTTGTGCAACATAGGTCTTCAACAAACACTTTCAGCTCCTTGTGCAACATAGGTCTTCAACAAACACTTTCAGCTCCCTGTGGACCATTGGTCTTCAATAAACACTTTCCAAGCCGTTCTGTTTCTTGTCATTCTTTTAAGGTCATTTCATGTCTTCCCCCCATCATCTTCATCTCTACTTCCATCTGTTTTCTCCAAGTAGAGCTTGGTCTTTCTCTTTGTCTTTTTCCATGGGGATTCAAAAGAGTGGCCTGTTGTGTAATACTCTCACTTGACTTCCGCAGTGTGTGCCCTATCCAGTGCTATCGTTTTCGTTTTATCTCTTTATCCACTGGTATTTGACTGGTATTTTCCCATAATTTCGTGCTAGTGATTTTCTCTTGACATTTTCATCATTTTATTCTTCGCAAGCATCCATTAATGACGGTCTCTATCTTCATGATTGTCATTTTTTGTTGTTCTCCATGTTTCACAGTCATATAATCATCATCAAGTACCATGCCTGCTGGTGTAGGTGATCATGTCTCTTCACAACTTTCAATCTCGACAGTTATTTATCATTTCCGTTGTTGACCTTCTGCCAAGCTATTCTCTTGAGCTGTCTGATATTTTTTCTCTTTGCTTTTCTCTATTTCTTCGTCCCTCAATTTTCCCAGTTGTTAAATATATTCCAGTTGTTCTTTTCTCATTCTATCTATCTATTGACCTTTCGAGCCGTAACCGGTCCATAGGGCGTAGACCAAGATACACCTTCTCCTATATGAATTTTTGTTCTAGCAGTTTTCTTTTAAAGATATTTTATCAAATCTCGCCATCTGTCTCTGTTCTGTGCAAGCAGTTCTATCTCATTGAGGGAGCCGACTCCTGCTGCTCTTGCCTCTCTCATCAATGTTCTTCTCAGTGTCTCCCTGGGTCTTCCTCTTTTTCTTTTACCTGTTGTTTCCCATATGAGGGCTTGCTTTGCTATTCGATTATTATCTCTTCTCATCACATGTCCAACGTATGACCATCGTCTTTTCTTTATTACTGAAGATATTAGTGGTTGATTGGCGATTTCTCTAATTTTCTCATTACATGGCCAAAAAATGATGATTGTTTCTTCCTAATATTGGAAATTAGCTCTTTTTGCTTTGACCTCTTTCAGAACATTTTCATTACTCTTCTTAGCTGTCCATGGTATTCTCAACATTCTTCTGTAAAACCACATTTCTACAGCCTCTAGTAATTTTCTTGTCTGTTGTCCTATTATCCATGATTCACATCCATATGTTAAGACTGGCTCTACATAACATTTAAGAACTCTGTTTTCTTATTTCAATTGTTAAAAAAGAATTTGCATAGTATCTTCATTTAAAAAAAAAAAATTTTATTTGGAAAGCTGCTTTTGCCTGAGCCACCTCTGCATCTTATCTCTATTGTACATCTACCAACTGAGGTTAACATTGTTCCCATATATTTAAATTCATTTGCCTGTTTTAATATTGTTCCACTTGTCTTCATTGTTCATTCCGGTGATGTCTTTTTCTTTGCTGCTACCATTACATGTCTTTTTGCTATTAAGGCTGAGTCCTTTATTTTTGCTTTCATTCATTATAATGTCTCACATTTCTTGTAACACATTTTCGCTTTTAGCGATTTAGACTGATTAAGATCAGCATACCTTAGATTATTTATATTACGACCTCTAGTTGTTATTCCAGGCATGCCTCTTATGGATCTTAAAATAATCTTACTGTACATATTAAACAACTACCTTGGACATACTATAACCAGTGATGGACAATGTACAACTGAAATAAACAAAAGAATCATCATCATCAAGTACCGGACCTACTGGCGTAGGTGATCATGTCTCTCCACAACTTTCGATCTCGACAGCTATTTATCATTTCTGTTGTTGACCTTCTGCCAAGCCATTCTCTTAAGCTGTCTGTTATTTTTTCTCTTTGCTTCCCTCTATCACTTCGTCCCTCAATTTTTCCGGTTGTTACAATATATTCCAGTTCTTCTCTTCTAATTACATGGCAAAAAAATGATGATTGTTTCTTCCTAATATTGGAAATTAGCTCTCTTTTTACTTTGACCTCTCTCAGAACATCTTCATTATTCTTCTTAACTGTCCATGGTACTCTCAACATTCTTCTGTAAAACCACATTTCTACAGACTCCAGTGATTTTCTTGTCTGTTGTCCTATTGTCCATGATTCGCGTCAATATGTTAAGACTGGTTCTACATAACATTTAAAGAACTATTTTTCTTGTTTCTATTGTCAAAAATGGATTACATAGTATCTTCCTCATTTTTTGGAAAGCTGCTTTTGCCTGAGCCATTCTGCATCTCATCTCTTTTGTACATCTTCCGTCTGAGGTTAACAAAGTTCCCAAATATTTAAATTCATTTACCTGTTTTAATATTGTTCCACTTGTCTTTATTTTGCACTGAGGTGATGTCTTTTTCTTTGTTGTTACTATTACCTCTGTCTTTTTGCTATTAAGACTAAGTCCTTTATTTTTGCTTTCTTTCACTATAATGTCCAACATTTCTTGTAACTCATTTTCACTCTTAACGATTAAGACTGTATCACCAGTATCATCCGTAGTAGTATCATCATATAAACAAAAGAATAGGAATGGCAAAAAGTAATTTTAATGTATGAAGAACATACTAACATCAAAACAATAACACCAGGGCTAAAACTAAGAATAGCAAAATGTTATATCTTCCCAATATTCCTATATGGTGCAGAAACATGGACATTAGACAAGAAAGCAGAACAGAGAATTGAAGCCTTTGAAATGTGGATATAAAGAAGAATAGGTAGAATTGGATGGAAGGAAAAGAAAACAAACAAGGAAGTCTTAAAACAACTAAAAATGAAAAGAGAACTAATAAACACAATTTAAACAAGACAAATGCGATTTTTGGGCCATGTTAAAAGACACAACAGCCTACTAAAAGTAATATTGGAGGGGAAAATACAAGGTAAAAGAGGCAGAGGCAGACCAAGACTAACATGGACGAGTAACATGAAAAGATTGACAAATCAGCCTATGACAGCCTGCACCATCAAAGCAAGAGACAGAGCAGAATGGCGCTCCATGGTAGCCAACCTTCGTTGCGGAGACGGCACTCGATGATGATACATATTAAATAAACCTGGTGACAGCGCACAACCTTGCCTAACACCCAGTTTTATTTGTTGAAAAATTTACAATTGATTTCCAGTGTTTATGGCCGCTGTTTGTTGCCTGTACATGTTCTTTATTATTCTTAGATCGTTGCTGTCGACGTTTATGCCTTCTAGAATTGCGATTATTTCTTGGTGCTTTACTCTGTGAAATAGCTGTATAATAGGACTGACCTAACATTGGGTTGAAAATTAAAAGTTTTGTTATTTGATCTTTTGAGAAAGTTTTTATCGGCGAGACTGAAAGAGTAATACTGAAGGAGCCGAAGGACTTTGATAAGATATTGTAATCGACATGAGAGAAAATGTCTCTTTACGTCACCATCATCATCAAGTGCCGTGCCTGCTGTTGTAGTCATATCTCGCAACAGATCTCAACCTCTACAGCTGTTTATCCGTTTTGGTCTTGATTTTCTACTAAATTATTTTCTCTTAAACTATCAAGAATCTTTTCTCTTTGCTTCCCTATATCTCTTATTCATTCATTTTCCCCGTTGTCACAACATATTTCATTTGCTCACTTCTCGTAACTTTACTTTGATGGCCTCAGTCATGAGTGATCAGATCAGACACCATGAGCCAGCTCTGACAGCCTCAGTCATGAATGATCAGATCAGACACCATGAGCCAGCTCTGACAGCCTCAGTCATGAGTGATCAGATCAGACACCATGAGCCAGCTCTGACAGCCTCAGTCATGAATGATCAGATCAGACATTATGAGCTTACTCTGACAGCCTCAGTCATGACTGATCAGATCAGACCCCATGAGCCAGCTCTGACAGCCTCAGTCATGACTGATCAGATCAGACACTATGGGCCAGCTCAGCTATAACTGATAAGATCAGACACTGTGAGCCAGCTCTGCTATGACTTATCAGATCAGACCCTATGAGCCAGCTCTGACGGCCTCAGTCATGACTGATCAGATCAGACACTACGAGCCAGCTCTGACGGCCTCAGTCATGACTGATCAGATCAGACCCTATGAGCCAGCTCTGACGGCCTCAGTCATGACTGATCAGATCAGACACTATGAGCCAGCTCAGCCATAACTGATGAGATCAGACCCCATGCAACATTATCACTCAATAGAAGTTCTACTATAAAATGAGGTTTTATGCGTTGAAACTTTACCAGTAGCGCGTCTGTGCAAATTTGCTCCTCTGACATGTCTTCATCACAAAGTGATAGAGGAGCCTGTGTGACCTTATCCTCAAGAGCTGTTCTAGTGATAGAGGAGCCTGTGTGACATTATCCTCAAGAGTTGTTCTAGCGATAGAGGAGCCTGTGTGACCATATCCTCAAGAGTTGTTCTAGTGATAGAGAAGCCTGTGTGACCTTATACTCAAGAGTTGTTCTAGTGATAGAAGAGCCTGTGTGACCTTATCCTCAAGAGCTGTTCTAGTGATAGAGGAGCCTGTGTGACCATATCCTCAAGAGCTGTTCTAGTGATAGAGGAGCCTGTGTGACCTTATCCTCAAGAGCTGTTCTAGTGATAGAGGAGCCTGTGTGACCATATCCTCAAGAGCTGTTCTAGTGATAGAGGAGCCTGTGTGACCGTATCCTCAAGAGTTGTTCTAGTGAGAGGAGCCTGTGTGACCGTATCCTCAAGAGTTGTTCTAGTGATAGAAGAGACTGTGTGACCATATCCTCAAGAGTTGTTCTAGTGATAGAAGAGACTGTGTGACCATATCCTCAAGAGTTGTTCTAGTGATAGAGGAGACTGTGTGACCATATCCTCAAGAGTTGTTCTAGTGATAGAAGAGCCTGTGTGACCTTATCCTCAAGAGTTGTTCTAGTGATAGAAGAGCCTGTGTGACCTTATCCTCAAGAGTTGTTCTAGTGATAGAAGAGCCTGTGTGACCTTATCCTCAAGAGTTGTTCTAGTGATAGAAGAGCCTGTGTGACCTTATCGTCAAGAGTTGTTCTAGTGATAAAGGAGCCTGTGTGACCTTATCCTCAAGAGCTGTTCTAGTGATAGAGGAGCCTGTGTGCCCATATCCTCAAGAGCTGTTCTAGTGATAGAGGAGCCTGTGTGACCATATCCTCAAGAGCTGTTTTGTCAGGTCACAAGGCTGGGAACCTCTACTTCACCTCTTCGTGGTGCCTCCAGTAACAGACTATCCAGTCCAGTCTAGCAAAAGTGAGTAGGGATCGAAGAGGGAACACAACCCGGTACTTCAAAATGGCACACGCAAGTCGGATGTGTTGGGCCGAAAGACGCAAATAAACACATCTACGCCAATTTAATGTCCTTTTAATGACGAAGAGGATTATTCTTTTCTATGGTAGTCATCGGGTGAACGACAGAAAGAATTTTTAAAAAAGTAAAGTACCTCCGTCACGCCAAGTGGCGTATAGGGAAATATGGTGTTAGTGACCCTATATTTTACAGACCTTCGGCACGTGATTTTTGGGGTAATGTGGTCGGTATTACGCCCGTGCTGATTTACTTTCCCAGAAAAAAAAATCCGGTACCCATTTAAGGCTGGGTGAACCCGGAAGCCGTCGGTTGGGATCGAACCCTACCCCTAGTCCTTTACAGAAAGAATAACGTGACCAAAAATAATGAAATAATCGTCAGCAATCAGCAATCTCAGAGAGTACATTGTGTTAAACGTCAGCTAAAAGCTGCGCTATCAGGCTACACTAGCAAACCGGCTACAGACGTGTTGTTTTGCAGAAGAATGTTGAGGACAGCTGGAGAAGAGATGTGAGAATGTTCTAAAAGAAGCCGGGACAAAAATAAGTAGCTTGTCACCAACATCACAATTTATCGGTCATAATTTGTGACCTTTAACCTTTAATGAGACCGGAACTGACACTGAGAAGACTGGAAACAAACAATAAGAGAGGAGAAAACAGATAACAGAAATTTTAAGAGAAGGGTGTAGTATGAAATCAACAGAGAACATTTCTTCCTCTCCTTTCTTCTCTTCCTTCTCTTACTTCTTCTTCATCTGACGACTGCTTTCCATCAGTAGAGAAATACATCTAAAATGATGTAAAGCGTGAAAGCGTTGTAAATAGTTTACAAAAAACAACTACATATGAACCTTTCGACCTGACATATCCGACTTCAGCAGGACATTCTTGAGTGCCGGATTGTCTTCCATCTTCGATCCCTACACACTTGACCAGACTAATTTTTATGTTTTCCTGTGAGGTTGAACAGTGTCTAGATCAGCTCTATTAATCGTAGATCTTGGCTCTGTCATCTATGAGTCGCTGACCCCTTTCCGTCCAGATACTGGCAGTCGTTTTGGCCTCAAACAGCAGAACTGGTTAATAACTGTAGAAGTTGAAAGTTGTGGAGAGACATGATCGCCTACCTCGAGTGCACGTATCTGATGTCGCTAGACAAAGATCATTTTGCAGCCCCCATACATTATCACACACACACACACACACCCAGGCACACACACACATATCAACGCCATCTATGCTTTTAATTAATAAGGCCTGCAGGATGAGAGGGAAATTCCGGAATCACTCAAAGTTTGTGACGTCTTCAGCTATGCTAGCTATCACATCCATCCATAGTTATACTATGGCATGTGGACTGAGAGAGAAATATTGGAAGCACCCAAAGTTATTGACGTCCTCATCTATGCAAGTTTTAGATAGCTGACGTCATTTTACCCACAACCGCGCGTGCTCGGAAAGCTGTAAACGTCACAGAGTAGCTGATTCTTTTCAGCCCTCAGGTCTAAGTAAACTATAGATGGCTGTGAACACATATACCCACACATGCGGTCATTTATCAAAGTTCACGACCCTAATCCAGAGAGATCTGAGCTCACAAATTAGAACTGGAAGTGTTGTTATTATCCAGCGTTATTAATTTCAAATTGGATGCATTAAAATGTTATTGCAGCCATGAAATTGAATTTGCGACAATCGCATTACCCTGGGTATGCTTTGACAACTGAACCGTTGACTAGCAGGCACTGGCGAGTAGATAAAGAAAGGATTAAAAGTTAAACTACTCACTGATGTCAGCAACGGATGACTAAACATTTAGAATAATTTGTTGAGGTTGGTTAAGTATCACGAAAAGTGAATGAATTTGTAAGATCTTCACATATCAGGTTTTTTTTATATTTTTTATTTCCTTTAGTCTTACTTTTGGAAAATCATTATCTAGTTGTCTGTTCTTTTGACCACAGCCCGCCCGAAAGAATTTCTGTCTAAACAGATATTCTAAAGAACGTTGCATTCACCACAGCTCGCCTGAAAGAATCTCAGTCTTTAAAGAGATTTTCCAAAGAACGTTGCATTCACTACAACCCGCCTGAAAGAATCTTTGTCTCTAAACAGATATTCCAAAGAACGTTGCATTCACGGCAATACTCCGTTTTGACAAATCAAGTGTTGTGAATGCGACCGTCGACCGCCAAGTGTTGATCTGCGTTTTACGTCACAATGAGTGCTGTTCAATGACCGTTGATAGTGTTGTTTGCCGCAAGTTATTTACAATTTCCAACGCATTAATGTGGTGGGCTCCGTCAAGTCAGCCGAAGTTTTATCTCTTTGGGGAATTTGCACCATGTTTCGTGCGTTGTAGACTGCATTCACTAGAGTAATCATGAATCCATGGGCGCAGCCATTTTGTGCGTGCTACGTCATCATAATGGCTCATCGTGTGTCCCAAGACCGACCATGCGCTAATCTTGCGATCTGTTGTTTGGTGTGCAACGGGGATAATCTGACGACGAACTGTGTTTTGTATGTTCGGAGTTGGAGTTAAACACGATGTCCTGACATCATCAAGCGTTATACATTTAAATACTATGACGATCATCATTTTCAGGAGGACGTGAACTTCCAGGCAATATGGTGGATAGGCGGCAGGAACCATTGAAGGCTATGTCTGAAAAGTGTTCCTTGTTGCAGTTTCCTCATATTCCAAGTCTGGCTTGTTGCAGCAGATACTGAGTTAAGTGCTCTGTGCACACCGTGAGCTGTGTGTTTCATCCGTTTTGATCATGTTCCGATATTCCAATTGTTTACGATGAATGCTGATATCGTATGACAGGGAACAGTTGGCCGTGTTCACTTTCTATGCGGTTTCGCCTTATGTCTTTTGGCGTGTGCTGAGACTGCTATGATGGGGACTACAGCTACCTTTCTTTGTTTGGGGGATGAATTAGTAATTCGGATGATTCCACTGGCACGGGCGGTTGAGCAATTATGGATTTTAATTCGTTTGCAGTGATACCGGGGCCTTCCATAACCAAATAACCAAACGTTATATTCACAACAGCCCGTTTAAAAGAATCTCTGTCTCCCACCAGATCTCCCACATCTGCCGTTGGTATGTTCAATGTCTCCTTGATGTCTAGAAACCCCATTTTTCTTGGTCTGTTTCTCCGCCCAGGAACCACGCCTTCCATTATTGTTCTTTCCAGCCCGCTGTGTCTTTTGACATGACCGCAATATTTTAATGTCCTATGTAAGATATTTATAAGCTAATTCTTTTCAATATTTAGGTCTTTTGATATATTTTCATTTCTCTTTTTCTTTATTCAAGAAATAAAAAAAAAAAATTTCTGCAGCATTTTGTTCTGAAATAACACATTTTCTACATTGCTGTTTGGGAGATTGTCCATCATTCACTATCATAGGATGCTATCGTGACATTATATGCCTTCGGTAGTTTTACTTCTACTCCCTTGTTGCCTTATTATTTGTGTACCTTATGTTATTCATTGTATTTATTTTTGTTTGCTTTTGTTAGTTTTATTTTTATTTCATTCAGGAATTATTACAATACCGAAGTATTCATCATTTGTTACAACTTCAAGAGCTTCATTGCCGATTATGATTTTTGTTTTTTTGTTTTTTTTTTGGTTATCTTTTTGCTTTGTCGGTAGACATTACATTGGCTTTCTGAACATTTAATTAGAAATGGTTCACCATGTTGTTTAACCAACTCAATTGTTACTTTTGGTCCCTTTACGCTGTT
This sequence comes from Megaustenia siamemsis, assembly GCA_032433765.1. Taxonomy (NCBI): domain Eukaryota; kingdom Metazoa; phylum Mollusca; class Gastropoda; order Stylommatophora; family Ariophantidae; genus Megaustenia; species Megaustenia siamemsis. Next base: position 2,835,360 of record JAVIAB010000117.1, on the reverse strand, counting down.
TGAGAGGAGAACTGCGTCATCGGCGAGTCTGAGTTCTGGTATTGTATGAAATTATCACACTTCACAAAATTGTCTCCATGTCCTGTTCCAGTTTTATACTGTCGCATTATGATGATCGAGAAGGATGTTTGACTGACATGGCTCATCATGATGATCGACAAGGATGTTTGGCTGACATGGCTCATCATGATGATCGACAAGGATGTTTGACTGACATGGCTCATCATGATGATCGACAAGGATGTTTGACTGACATGGCTTATCATGATGATCGGCAAGGATGTTTGACTGACATGGCTTATCATGATGATCGACAAGGATGTTTGACTGACATGGCTTATGATGATCGACAAGGATGTTTGACTGACATGGCTTATCATGATGATCGGCAAGGATGTTTGACTGACATGGCTTATCATGATGATCGACAAGGATGTTTGACTGACATGGCTTATCATGGTGATCGGCAAGGATGTTTGACTGACATGGCTCATCATGATGATCGGCAAGGATGTTTGACTGACATGGCTTATGATGATCGGCAAGGATGTTTGACTGACATGGCTTATGATGATCGACAAGGATGTTTGACTGACATGGCTTATCATGATGATCGGCAAGGATGTTTGACTGACATGGCTTATCATGATGATCGACAAGGATGTTTGGCTGACATGGCTCATCATGATGATCGACAAGGATGTTTGGCTGACATGGCTCATCATGATGATCGACAAGGATGTTTGACTGACATGGCTTATCATGATGATCGACAAGGATGTTTGACTGACATGGCTCATCATGATGATCGACAAGGATGTTTGACTGACATGGCTTATCATGATGATCGGCAAGGATCATTGACTGGCATGGCTTATCATGATGATCGACAAGGATGTTTGGCTGACATGGCTCATCATGATGATCGACAAGGATGTTTGGCTGACATGGCTCATCATGATGATCGACAAGGATGTTTGACAGACATGGCTTATCATGATGATCGACAAGGATGTTTGGCTGACATGGCTTATCATGATGATCGACAAGGATGTTTGACTGACATGGCTTATCATGATGATCGACAAGGATGTTTGGCTGACATGGCTCATCATGATGATCGACAAGGATGTTTGACTGACATGGCTTATCATGGTGATCGGCAAGGATGTTTGACTGACATGGCTCATCATGATGATCGGCAAGGATGTTTGACTGACATGGCTTATCATGAGGAACGGCAAGGAACATTGACTGACATGGCTTATCATGATGATCGGCAAGGATGTTTGACTGACATGGCTCATCATGATGATCGACAAGGATGTTTGGCTGACATGGCTCATCATGATGATCGACAAAGATGTTTGACTGACATGGCTTATCATGATGATCGACAAGGATGTTTGACTGACATGGCTTATCATGATGATCGACAAGGATGTTTGGCTGACATGGCTTATCATGATGATCGACAAGGATGTTTGGCTGACATGGCTTATCATGAGGATCGGCAAGGATGTTTGACTGACATGGCTCATCATGATGATCGACAAGGATGTTTGGCTGACATGGCTTATCATGATGATCGGCAAGGATGTTTGACTGACTTGGCTTATCATGATGATCGGCAAGAATGTTTGACTGACATGGCTCATCATGATGATCGGCAAGGATGTTTGACTGACATGGATTATCATGATGATCGGCAAGGATGTTTGAGTGGCATGGCTTATCATGATGATCGGCAAGGATGTTTGACTGACATAGCTCATCATGATGATCGGCAAGGATGTTTGATTGACATGGCTCATCATGATGATCGGCAAGAATGTTTGACTGACATGGCTTATCATGATGATCGGCAAGGATGTTTGACTGACATGGCTTATCATGATTATCAGCAAGGATGTTTGACTGACATGGCTTATCATGATGATCAGCAAGGATGTTTGACTGACATGGCTTATCATGATGATCAGCAAGAATGTTTGACTGACATGGCTTATCATGATGATCGACAAGGATGTTTGACTGACATGGCTTATCATGATGATCGGCAAGGATGTTTGTCTGACATGGCTTATCATGATGATCGACAAGGATGTTTGGCTGACATGGCTTATCATGATGATCAGCAAGGATGTTTGACTGACATGGCTTATCATGATGATCGGAAATGTTTGAGTGACATGGCTTATCATGATGATCAGCAAGGATGTTTGACTGACATGGCTTATCATGATGATCAGCAAGGATGTTTGACTGACATGGCTTATCATGATGATCGGCAAGGATGTTTGACTGACATGGCTTATCGTGATAATCAGCAAGGATGTTTGACTGACATGGCTTATCATGATGATCGACAAGGATGTTTGACTGACATGGCTTATCATGATGATCGGCAAGGATGTTTGACTGACATGGCTTATCATGATGATCGGCAAGGATGTTTGACTGACATGGCTTATCATGATGATCAGCAAGGATGTTTGACTGGCATGGCTCATCATGATGATCGGCAAGGATGTTTGACTGGCATGGCTTATGCACCAACAAGTAATAGCGAAGAAAAAGACATTAATGGCGTACTACAGCAATCGTTCGCTACTTCAGATTTTCTTTCTTTTGGAAGCCTTTTCCATGCTTTTAGCCAGGCTCTGCTATTCAATGTCTTCACACGATGTTTATTATAAACATGAGCACTGGCCTCCTCTGCAGTCTGGATATATTCAGCTGGAAAATTGTCACATCCTAAAGATTTCCTTTTTTCATTTTTATTTTTATTGCGGAGCACATTTTACGTAGCATAGGCTCTGTACTTTTTCCTTAACTTTCTATCATATCCCGGTTGATTTGAAGTATCTTTACACATCTTTCTACAGTACTTACTCCATCTTCGCGATATATTCCTATATTCAGTTGGTGTTTGGTCACCACGTTCATTAATTCATTGAATTGATGGTCTAAAATCGTCTCTGATTTCCGTTAACAATTTACCGTCTCTCACTTCCTTAATTAAAATGTCTCTGTTACCTACTCCATCAATAATTTCCTGTTTTGTAAGATCAATTCTGTTTGTTATCATTTGTCGCTATTTAAGGTGCATACACTTGTAAGATTGTGATGTTCTGATCGTCGTCGTCTGATTGTCAGCAATCTGTTATTGATTTCATTGTGACCAAGGGGGGGGGGGGGGGGGGAGTTACACCACTTGTTTTCTTTCCCGAATAGATCACTGTACAGCCTGAGTCTCAGAATGACCTTATGCAGCCCATCTACACTTAGACATGCCTGCTGTATCAATATTGTTTATGTTCATTATTGACCATTAGTAAATTTCCTTGTTAAAGGCTCCTAGATCCTGACATTCCAGGTGCGCAGTTTTATTTTATTTTTATTTATTTTTGCCTTGTCAAACAGAAAGGTTTTCCTCAGTAATACAGTCAGACTTTTGGCCATCATCTCTATTACTTGTACTTGCTTTGTTGCTGCCTACTTCCTCAGTAATACAGACAGACTTTTGGTCATCATCTCTATTACTTGTACTTGCTTTGTTGCTGCCTACTTCCTCAGTAATACAGACATACTTTTGGCCGTCATCTCTATTACTTGTACTTGCTTTGTTGCTGCTCACTTCCTCAGTAATACAGTCAGACTTTTGGTCATCATCTCTATTACTTGTACTTGCTTTGTTGCTGCCTACTTCCTCAGTAATACAGGCATACTTTTGGCCGTCATCTCTATTACTTGTACTTCCTATGTTGCTGCCTACATCCTCAGTAATACAGACATACTTTTGGTCGTCATCTATATTACTTGTACTTGCTTTGTTGCTGCTCACTTCCTCAGTAATACAGACAGACTTTTGGTCGTCATCTCTATTACTTGTACTTCCTATGTTGCTGCCTACATCCTCAGTAATACAGGCAGACTTTTGGCCGTCATCTATATTATTTGTACTTCCTATGTTACTGCCTACTTCCTCAGTAATACAGGCAGACTTTTGGCCGTCATCTATATTACTTGTACTTCCTATGTTACTGCCTACTTCCTCAGTAATACAGGCAGACTTATGGTCATCATCTCTATTACTTGTACTTGCTTTGTTGCTGCCTACTTCCTCAGTAATACAGGCATAGTTTTGGTCATCATCTCTATTACTTGTACTTGCTATGTTGCTGCTCACTTCCTCAGTAATACAGGCAGACTTTTGGTCATCATCTCTATTACTTGTACTTGTTTTGTTGCTGCTCACTTTCTCAATAATACAGGCAGACTTTTGGTCGTCACCTCTATTACTTGTACTTCCTATGTTGCTGCCTACATCCTCAGTAATACAGGCAGACTTTTGGTCATCATCTCTAATACTTGTACTTCCTATGTTGCTGCCTACTTCCTCAGTAATACAGGCACACTTTTGGTCGTCATCTATATTACTTGTACTTTCTATGTTGCTGCATACTTCCTCAGTAATACAGGCAGACTTTTGGCTGCCATCTCTTTTACTTGTACTTGCTTTGTTGCTGCTCACTTTCCCAATTCGTCATAGTTAGCATTTACAGACAGAAAAGATGTAACGATGTATCTTTCGTTTATATGTAAGGATGACGCTCCTGTATTTTAGCACCCTATGCGATCTCCTAGGCTCGACAAATGGTCATACTGGCCCTGCCTATGTCAGTAGGCATACTAGTTAATGATGATAAGCAAAAACATTAAAGACTATTATTTCAAAAATTGTTCAGAATAGATCGAGTGTTGATTAAATAACGTTTATATAATTTCCATAAAAGTAACACATTCACCCACAGCTGTGATTAACCACCCATCTGGAAATCCAGTGATTGACGATCTCGAGCCACGATTACTAATAGCGGTTCTGTATTCTATCGATTCTGATTACGACCCAATCAAAGCTGCCATATCATAAGTAAACAAGCAATTATTACTTTTTGATGGCATGAGATTTTCACTTTCAATTTCGGATGGCAAATGCTGTCTAATATAACATGAAAGACTTAGCCTGAGGGTGAATGGATTGTGCATTGCCTGGTCCAAAACTTAGGCAAAACCTGCAAGACAACACAACATAAATAAGTAAAATGGCCAACAAGGTAATCATTTCTCGTGTTTACAGCTCCCTGCAGAGCACAATTACAGCTCCCTACAGAGTACAATTACAGCTCCCTACAGAGTACAATTACAGCTCCCTACAGAGTACAATTACAGCTCCCTGCAGAGTACAATTACAGCTCCCTACAGAGTACAATTACAGCTCCCTACAGAGTACAATTACAGCTCCCTACAGAGTACAATTACAGTTCCCTACAGAGTACAATTACAGCTCCCTACAGAGTACAATTACAGCTCCCTACAGAGTGCACTTACAGCTCCCTACAGAGTACAATTACAGCTCCCTACAGAGTGCAATTACAGCTCCCTACAGAGTACAATTACAGCTCCCTACAGAGTACAATTACAGCTCCATACAGAGTACAATTACAGCTCCCTACAGAGTACAATTACAGCTCCCTACAGAGTACAATTACAGCTCCCTACAGAGTACAATTACAGCTCCATACAGAGTACAATTACAGCAACGTGGATGATCCTTCACTGGGTCTGAGTCAGGTGAATTATTCCAGTTCTTTCTTCTACAACACAATTTACTGCGCGATCTGGTTGGTTTTGTTGACGACGGTGTACAGAATGTGTTACTTGTTTGTCCATGTGTCGATGAAGATCATGCTGTCACTATTCTCTGTTTGAGAGGAGTCAGAGACGGCAAAGACAGCTTTGAAACCACAGCTGCTAGACGTGGATGCCATGACTCTTGACCAGTCTAGACTAGATGTCAATGTTGTCCACAGATCCTTTCTCTCTAGTAGAATATTTAACATATCTGTAAAGTCTTAACATATGGATGTGAATCATGGACAATAGGACAACAGACAAGGAAATCACTAGAGTCTGTAGAAATGTGGTTTTACAGAAGACTGGTGAGAATACCACGGACAGCTAAAAAGAGTCATGAAAACGTTCTGAAAGAGGCCAAAGCAAAAAGAGAGCTAATTTCCGATATTAGGAAGAAACGATCATCATTTTTTGGCCATGTAATGAGAAGGGAACAACTGGAATATATTGTAACAAGTGGGAAAATTGAAGGACGAAGAGATAGAGGGAAGCAAAGAGAAAAGATACCAGACAGCTTAAAAGAATGGCTTGGCAGAAGTCAACAACAGCAATTTTAAATACAGCAATTTTAAATAACTGTCGAGATCGAAAGCTGTAGAGAGACATGATCACCTACGCCAGCAGGCCCAGTACTTGATGATGAGTAGGATATTTAGTACGTTGTCATGGCTCATTATATGCCCACACTATTTTACTTGTTTCATGTGATTTTTCATTCTGTTTTCTTTTCTTACATTGAGACATATTCTACTTGCCTCCATCAACATATGACGAATCTCAACTCTAACTCCCTTCTTCTGTCGCTACTACTTTTTTTTATGATCCGTAATTAAAATAATTGGATGAACGTGAATAATCTTAGGGTTTACAATAACTTTGTGTGCTTTCCAACCACAAACATCCGATATCAGCGTTTCTATTTTTGGCTCCGAGTTGCCTTCTATCTACGAGTCTGACTCGCTTGGTCGGATTGGCCAATAGACCACCCGAGACCAGACCCTCCCGAGACAAGACCCACCCCAGACCAGACCAACCGGAGACCAGACCCACCCGAGACCAGACCCACCCCAGACCAGACCAACCCCAGACCAGGCCAACCCGAGACTAGACCCACCCGAGACCAGACCCACCCGAGACTAGACCCACACGAGACCAGACCCACCCGAGACCAGACCCACTCGAGGAGGTGGTGTAGCATCTTGATCAATTGTTATTCACTGATCCAGACTTAAACAGCCAGCTATGAGTTGCTGACCACTCTCAACCAGGTTCTCTCATTGGTCAGCTTCCCTGAATGCGTCCAGCTCCGTATCTTTGAGCCACACAATGACTTTCTTAAAAAGGTCCAACGATAAATTCATGTTTACAGTTTGAGCATCATTTGTTCACGTGTTAAAACCTTCATTCCTTTGCTCATTTGTACACGATGTTTTTTTTTCTTCTAATTTGATCGTATTTATTTATTTGCATGTTCAATGACTTCCATCATCTCCGCACCACATCAAACATCTCATGTCACAGTGTGTGTGTGGCCTTGTCTTTCTATCTATTGACCTTTCGAGCCGTAGCCGGCCCATAGGGCGTAGACCAAGATACTCATCCTCTTATCTGAATTTTTGTTCCTTCAGTTTTCAATTCTTTTAAAGATATTTTATCAAATCTCGCCATTTGTATCTGTTCTGTGCAAGCAGCTTTATCTCATTGAGGGAGCCGCTTCCTGCTGCTCTTGCCTCTCTCACCAATGTTCTTCTCAGTGTCTCTCTGGGTCTTCCTCTTTTCCTCTTACCTGTTATTTCCCACATGAGGGTTTGCTTTCCTATTCGGTTATTATCTCTTCTCATCACATGTCCAACGTATGACCATCGTCTTTTCTTTATTACTGAAGATATTAGTGGTTGATTGGCGATTTCTCTAATTTCCTCGTTTGTTTTGATTTCGTTCCATGCTATACCAAGTATTTTCCTTAGACATTTATGTTCGAATGCGTTCAACTTTATTTACACATTCTGTATCAGGTCTCTGTTTCATTCACGAAATCGTTTTTACTATAGCGGCTTGCTAAACCTCTGATCAACGGTTCTATACCAAGCTGGAGACAAATAATTAATCAATTTTACCGGAAACCTTATGACGTTGACGCGTCAACGCATGGGTCATGAACAAGATGATGCATTTTTTTTGAGGTCTTCACCGGTTCCCCATGACTTGTCATGCAGGTTTGTTTCTGTGGGCCACATTTGTATTCGTAGAGTGTTGAGAGTGCTGCATTAGGATATGCTCCCTGGAGTTTGTTTGGATACTCCTGTGTTGAGAGTGCTGGAAGCCTGAAGGATATGCTCCCTAGAGTTTGTTTGGATACTCCTGTGTTGAGAGTGTTGGAGGCCTGTAGGATATGCTCCCTAGAGTTTGTTTAGATACTCCTGTGTTGAGAGTGCTGGCGGCCTGTAGGATATGCTCCCTAGAGTTTGTTTGGATACTCCTGTGTTGAGAGTGCTGGAGGCCCGTAGGATATGCTCCCTAGAGTTTGTTTGGATACTCCTGTGTTGAGAGTGCTGGAGGCCTGTAGGATATGCTCCCTAGAGTTTGTTTGGATACTCCTGTGTTGAGAGTGCTGGAGGCCTGTAGGATATGCTCCCTAGAGTTTGTTTGGATACTCCTGTGTTGAGAGTGCTGGAGGCCTGTAGGATATGCTCCCTAGAGTTTGTTTGGATACTCCTGTGTTGAGAGTGCTGGAGGCCTGTAGGATATGCTCCCTGAAGTTTGTTTAGATGTTCATGTGTTGAGAGTGCTGGAGGCCTGTAGGATGTGCTCCCTGAAGTTTGTTTGGATGTTCATGTGTTGAGAGTGCTGGAGGCCTGTAGGATATGCTCCCTGAAGTTTGTTTAGATGTTCATGTGTTGAGAGTGCTGGAGGCCTGTAGGATATGCTCCCTGAAGTTTGTTTAGATGTTCATGTGTTGAGAGTGCTGGAGGCCTGTAGGATATGCTCCCTGAAGTTTGTTTGGATGTTCATGTGTTGAGAGTGCTGGAGGCCTGTAGGATATGCTCCCTGAAGTTTGTTTAGATGTTCATGTGTTGAGAGTGCTGGAGGCCTGTAGGATATGCTCCCTGAAGTTTGTTTGGATACTCATGTGTTGAGAGTGCTGGAGGCCTGTAGGATATGCTCCCTGAAGTTTGTTTGGATACTCATGTGTTGAGAGTGCTGGAGGCCTGTAGGATATGCTCCCTGAAGTTTGTTTAGATGTTCATGTGTTGAGAGTGCTGGAGGCCTGTAGGATATGCTCCCTGAAGTTTGTTTGGATACTCATGTGTTGAGAGTGCTGGAGGCCTGTAGGATATGCTCCCTGAAGTTTGTTTAGATGTTCATGTGTTGAGAGTGCTGGAGGCCTGTAGGATATGCTCCCTGAAGTTTGTTTGGATACTCATGTGTTGAGAGTGCTGGAGGCCTGTAGGATATGCTCCCTGAAGTTTGTTTGGATACTCATGTGTTGAGAGTGCTGGAGGCCTGTAGGATACGCTCCCTGAAGTTTGTTTGGATACTCCTGTGTTGAGAGTGCTGGAGGCCTGTAGGATATGCTCCCTGAAGTTTGTTTAGATGTTCATGTGTTGAGAGTGCTGCAGTCCTGGAGTTTGTTTGGATGCTCCGCATCTCATGAAGTGGTTTATTTGATTTCACGATTCTAGGTAAAAAAAATTGTGTCTTCCCCGTTCTAGGGGAAGTGCAAGGGTCCTTTATATGAGGAAACATGAGCAAGCGTGGCTCACAACTATCCATAAATATCTTAGTCAGTCCGCTGACATGTCTTTCCACTGGGTCGGCGCAAACGTCAACCGAGAATGGTGATGTGGCACAGTAACGTCTATCTTCATATCCTGAGATCTGCAAGAAAATCTGAATTGTGTCCATCCTAGAGGTAAGGCAATATTACATCTTCTATGTATAACAGGCCACATTACTGCAATATTACATCTTTCTATGTATAACGGACCACATTACTGCAATATTATATCTTCCGTGTATAACAGGTCACATTACTGCAATATTACATCTTCTGTGTATAACAGGCCACATTACTGCAAAATTACAACTTCTGTGTAGCAGGCCACATTACTGCAATATTACATCTTCTGTGTATAACAGACCACATTACTACAATATTACATCTTCTGTGTATAACAGACCACATTACTGCAATATTACATCTTCTGTGTAACAGGCCACATTACTGCAATATTACATGTTCTGTGTAAAACAGAGCACATTACTGCAATATTACATCTTCTATATATAATAGACCATATTACTGCAATATTACATCTTCTATATATAATAGACAACATTACTGCAATATTTTAATAAAAAAAAAAAAAAGTAAAGTACCCCTGTCACGCAATGTGGCGTATAGGGAATATGATGTTAGTGACCATAAATTTTACAGACATTTCGGCACATGATTTTTCGGGTAATGTGGTCAGTATTACGCCCGTGCCGCTTTACTTTCCCAGAAAAAAAAATCCGGCACCCATTAAAGGCTGGGTGAACCCGGAAGCCGTCGGTTGGGATCGAACCCTAGCTGCAATATTATAGTTTCTGTTTAACAAGCCCCTCGCATCATTATCACCATCTTCATCCTCATCAAGTACCATGCCTGCTGGCGTTGGTGATCATGTCTCTCCACAACTTTAGATCTCAACAGTTATTTATCATTTCTGTTGTTGACCTTCTGCCAAGTCATTCTCGTAAGCTGTCTGGTATTTTTTTCTCTTTGCTTCCCTCTGTCTCTTCATCCCTCAACTTCCCCAGTTCTCACAATATATTCCAGCTGTTCCCTTCTCATTACATGGCCCCAAAAAATGATTGTTTCTTTCTAATATTGGAAATTATCTCTGTATGTTCACTTTAGCTTCTTTCAGAAGTTTTCATAACGCTTCTTAGCTGTCCATGGTTTTCTTAACATTCTTTTGTAAAACCACAATTATGTTGTCCTATTGTCCATGATTCACATCCATATGTTAAGACTGGCTCTACATAACAATAATAATTCTTAATAACTCTTTTTTTCGAGCCCCATTACCGCAATATTACATCTTCTGTATAACAAGCCCTATTACTGCAATATTACATCTTTTATATAACAAGCCCCATTACTGCAGTATTATATCTTTTATATAACAAGCCCCATTACTGCAGTATTACATCTTCTGTCCAACAAGCCCTATTTCTGCAATATTACATCTTTTATATAACAAACCCCATTACTGCAATATTACATCGTTTATATATAACAAACCCCATTACTGTAATATTACATCTTTTATATAACAAACCCCATTACTGCAATATTACATCTTTTATATAACAAGCCCCATTACTGCAGTACTACATCTTCTGTATAACAAGCCCCATTACTGTAATATTACATCTTCTTTGGATTTTAATTCGTTTGCAGTGATACCGGGACCTTCCATAACCATAGCAATACATCTTATGTATAACACGCTTCTTTGCTGCAATTTTACATGTTTTACAGACCTCGCTATATCCTGGGACTACAATTATCCTCACTCAACTCGTTAGCCAGTCTTTTTTTAAATATAAATTGTTTTTCCAAGAGCCCAATTGAGAGATTAAACGAGATCTTGATCAGGGTTGAGTCTCTAACCTAATCGTGACCACCGCGTGTCTAGTATGTCGTGTTGCCTGGGTTGCTATAACACAAATCATAAACAAACATCGCACAGAAGGTGAAATGAGGTGCTGATCAGCTTTGAGTCGCTACTTCAAGCCGGCTGTGATGTGTCGAGCTCTCGCTTCCCTAACAAGTTAAATAGAGTTGGCAGCAAACAGATACAGGGTTTTGTCAGTGTGAAGACAGCTGTCAACCTGCACACAGCACTCCACGAAAACCGCGTATTTTGGCCCTTATATCGCCTACGACCCTACGTTTGGCTGTTAATTCGTCTTTATGTTTACCAGTCCACGTGGAATTTGACAGACTACCAGGAATAGCTACTTACTTACAGGATCGTCACCTTGTAACCATGCTGATGTTAGAAAAGTCGATAACTCCTGGATTTTTATAGTAAAAGTTATATTAGTTTCCGTTACAATATGGATACTTTGTAAATGGCATTGAATCATTGCTGTATTTGGTCATGAAAGGTAAGTTTGTAAAGTATGACGTACACGTATGTTCGTGACGCGCCACTCAGTTTTACATGTAAAATTACCTGTCTTATGTTTACTTGACATTTTTGTAAGAAGATTTTTACCTCTTTTTGAAATGATCTGGTTTTTAAGCTTGTCCTAATAGGAAAATATGATACACACCTCTAGTTGTGTCCGTAACACTTTGATATAGTCATGAGGACATATGCGTGAAAGACATCACCAATGATAGACACTTTTTCAGGTTTCTTAGTTGGAAGTGTGCTCTAGCGCAGGTTTCTCGTGGCAGGGCGCTGTGCCTAGGAGTATGAGTTCGATCCAGCCTCTGACAGGCTATTTTTCTTTGTTTAAGTTTTTTTTTTCTGCTGTTGATTATTTGTGAATTTTTCCCCCCCAGTGTTGTAAACGTACTACCTCCCCTGAAATAATTCGTAACCCCCAGTCCGCTGACAGAAAAACTGAATAAATATCCAGAAGTAGATAAAGCGCCAAGATAAATATTCAAAACATGCATTAGCAAAGAAAGAAGGTTAAACCTTTGCCGAAACAAAACAAAATAAAATACTTGGACATAGCGCTGTAAACAAAAATGAGCAGGGGCTATAAGGGACTTCTACAAAGCAGTAAATACAACGAGAACACGTACACTGCATCCCCATCAATGTTCATAAATGACAAAATAAGGGCAAGCATATTTATTTATTGGATTCATCTCTTGATATCTATTTAAAAAAAAAAAAGTAAAGTACCCCCGTCACGCTAAGTGGCGTATAGGCAATATGGTGTTAGGGACCATAAATTTTACAGACCTTCGGCACATGATTTTTGGGGTAATGTGGTCAGTATTACGCCAGTGCCGCTTTACTTTCCCAGAAAAAAAAATCGGTACCCATTTAAGGCTGGGTGAACCCGGAAGCCGTCGGTTGGGATCGAACCCTACCTCTTGTCCTTTGTAGCCCAGTCCACTAACCACTGAGCTATCGCGACTCCTCTTGATATACAAGGCATTTATTATTATTATTATTATTAATAATATTGCAACAACAGAAAGCCACAGAAGACTGGAAACAGGACTAATTGGACCAATATAAAAAGTAGATAATAAGAGAAATTTATCAGAAGAATGTTGAAAGTTCCCTGGATAGCTAAAAAGACCAATGAGGAAATTCTCAAAGTGGCCAACACAAAAAGGGAGCTCCTAAAATACATCAGAAAGAAACAATCAACAATCATGAGAAGAGGAAAGGTAAAGTATTTGGTTACAACTGGCAAAATACAGGGAAAGAGAGATCGTGAACGACAAAGAGAGAAGATACTAGATAGGCTGGTGGCATGGCATATCCAACAGTCAAGAATAGAATCGATACGATGCACGGTAGATAGAAATTTGTGGAAGGACATGATCGCCTACGCCAGCCAGTATAGCACATGATGTTGATGTATAAGAGAAACTATAATCAATTCAGGGTTGTCTCCCTGCTCTTCTATATAGGAAAGTTATACACCAAAACTGTAGAGCAAAAACTGAGACATATTATATAGAAGTGACAAATTATAGAGCAAAAACTGAGACATGCTATATAGAAGTGACACAAAGTATAGAGCAAAAACTGAGACATATTATAGAGAAGTGACACAGATTATAAAGACAAAACTAAGACAGATTATAGAGAATAGATTAAGACTAATTATAGATAAGAACACACAAAATATAGAGCGACGATTAAGACGGAATATAGAGAAAAGATTAAGATTAATTATAGAGAAAAAGGCACTAATTATAGAGAAACGATTAAGATGGAGTATAAAGAAAAGATTCAGACTAATTATAGAGAAAAGATTCAGACGGAATATAGAGAAAAGATTAAGATTAATTATAGAGAAAAGATTCAGATTAATTATAGAGAAACGATTAAGATGGAATATAGAGAAAAGATTCAGACTAATTATAGAGAAAAGATTAAGACGGAATATAGAGAAAAGATTAGATTAATTATAGAGAAAAGATTCAGATTAATTATAGAGAAACGATTAAGATGGAATATAGAGAAAAGATTCAGACTAATTATAGAGAAAAGATTAAGACGGGATATAGAGAAAAGATTAAGATTAATTATGGATAAAACACACTATTTATAGAGCGACGATTAAGATGGAATATAGAGAAAAGATTCAGATTAATTATAGAGAAAAGATTAAGACTAATTACAGAGAAAAGATTCAGACGGAATATAGAGAAAAGATTCAGATTAATTATAGAGAAAAGATTAAGACGGAATATAGAGAAAAGATTAAGATTAATTATAGAGAAAAGATTCAGATTAATTATAGAGAAACGATTAAGATGGAATATAGAGAAAAGATTCAGACTAATTATAGAGAAAAGATTAAGACGGAATATAGAGAAAAGATTAAGATTAATTATGGATAAAACACACTATTTATAGAGCGACGATTAAGATGGAATATAGAGAAAAGATTCAGACTAATTATAGAGAAAAGATTAAGACGGAATATAGAGAAAAGATTCAGACTAATTGTAGATAAAAGACACTAGTTATAGATAGACGATTAAAATGGAATATAGAGAAAAGATTCAGACTAATTATAGAGAAATGATTCAGACGGAATATAGAGAAAAGATTAAGATTAATTATAGAGAAAAGACACTAATTATAGAGAAACGATTAAGATGGAATATAGAGAAAAGATTCAGACTAAATACAGAGAAAAGATTCAGACGGAATATAGATAAAAAACATCAAAGAGAAAAGACACTAATTATAGAGAGACGATTAAATGGAATATAGAGAAAAAACATCAAAGAGAAGAGACACTAATTATAGAGAGACGATTAAATGGAATATAGATAAAAAACATCAAAGAGAAAAGACACTAATTATAGAGCTGCAGATTAGCCACTCAAAATTAACTGCTGGTAAACAAAATATATGAACTGATTGACTCTCAGTTAACTCTAAATCAATTAGTAGAAAGTGCATCTGACCATTATGGCTCTTTTATAAAAGTTAGCTGTTAATATGGTTAACAGAGAACAATTACAGGAGATAGCAACTCATATGGAGTAAGCCAACATATGTTGTGTTTGTTCGTTTGATGCAGATAATGGTGACCACTTGTTTCACACAGCTTAGTCATTGTGTGCTGGCGTGCTGAACGTTAAGCCTGATAGGGGTCTGGATTAATCTAGAACTGTGTGAGCATGTTGTAGTTGCCGCTGTCATGGAATCCTTTCTAGCCCGCCTCTGTTGTTTCTCTCACAGAATGTAGCCCCGTGTCAAAGATATGTGTGTCGAGTAGTTTCTTCTTGTACCACATTTCACCGGTTGTCAAGAATATTAATTTTTTTTTTTTTTGCGTTCACCAGCTTCCACATCTGGCAAAGTCCCCAGAGAATAGAAACTGAATTTTGCGTGTTAGTTTGTTTTTCCCTGGCAGCCGTGTGCACAGGGGTCCCTCGCCGCACAGGCAGATAACTCCCTCTTAGGAGGTACTCATATTTTGTTCTGCCAATGAGTAATTGACGTTTCAAACCGGGGCTCGCTGCTGAGACCAGGGGTGGTTGTCGCAGAGAGAAATCACAAATCAAAATCCCAACTAGTGCAGAAGGTTTTTTAACTCACAACTTCTGTGTGTCGAGACCGGCAACCTGCCTCGAAACCAACCAGTTCCCCCAAGTCAAGATTATATAGAAGATGTATCTTTCAAGCATTTCTTGTGTCTACTTGGTCAACGTTTACCTATCTGCAGCTCGAAATGCAACAACATTTTTTAGCTGATGGCAGTTTGGCATGTGGACTATATGACCTACAGATCAGATCTGTTCAGGCATTATAATAATATTAATGCTGGGGATGTTAGCTCTGTCCAAATTGGCGGTATCTGGGATCTTGTCTTGCCACTATTTAAAATGTTCGGCAGCTTCTTAGGGCAGGTTGTGTGGAAGCCATTTCATCTTTTTGTGTAGATTCTAAAAAAACATCCGGGTTTCGCGAACGTGCACCAACCGCGATAATCTATGTAAACCTTTAATATTATCTGTAAGCTGCTTGTACCACGATACCAAACATTGCTTCGTAATCTGCCGAGTGTGCTGCTAGTTTTGCAAATCCTGACATTCATCTCATCATCATCCGGGGCCCCCGGACCCCCACAGCGAGGGGAGAAAAGAATAGAGCCACTGTTACTTGTCATGCATGTTCTAACAGGCGATGAAGGAGGTTTGGTATCGTGGTCTGTGCAGTCGAGTAGGATGTGCACGGAGCGATCTTGTCAACAGAGTTTACCGATGCATTTTTGGAGATGCTATGACAAGGTGTGGAGCGGATATGGGGAATTCCTGACCTCATCATCAATGGTAACGCTGAGAAGTTGCTCCCAAGGTTTATGAGAATCTGTTTACGACTTTCAGTTGTTCGGCGTTTAACTTGTTCTGCGGTTCAATAAGAGCTTCACCAAAGACTGACCAACATCTTATCAACATCTTATCAACATCTTACAAATATATCTTATCAACATGTTATCAACATTTATTTATTATATTATCAAAATCTTATGAATATCATATCAACATTAACCAATATCTCACCAACATCTAATCAATATCTTATCAACATCTCATCAATATATTATCAAAATCTTGTGTATAGCTTATTAATATGTTATCGAAATCTAATCAAAATCTTAGGAATATCTTATCAACATTTTTTCAACATTAAATCAATATCTTTTGAAAATATTATGAATATTGTGTCAAAATCTCAGGAATATCTTATCATCTTATCAACATCATTATGCTGACGATACTGTTCTACTAGCGAAAACCCTAAAGATCTACAACAATTACTTAATGAAATAAACATGACAAGCAAAAAATATGGACTAGATATGAATATCAAAAAGACTAAAACTATGATCATAAACAAAGAAGATACTCAAAACCCACAAGTGGATATCAAAATAGAAGGGATAGACCCGGAGACAGTTCAGAGCTACAACTACCTTGGACATACTATAACCAGTGATGGAAAATGTACAACTGAAATAAACAAAAGAATATGAATGGCAAAAAGTAATTTTAATGTTATGAAGAACATACTAACATCAAAACAAGTAACACCGGGGCTAAAACTAAGAATAGCAAAATGTTACATCTTCTCAATATTCCTATATGGTGCAGAAACATGGACATTAGACAAGAAAACAGAACAGAGAATTGAAGCCTTTGAAATGTGGATATATGGAAGAATAGGTAGAATTGGATGGAAAGAAAAGAAAATAAACGATGAAGTCTTAAAACAACTAAAAAATGAAAAGAGAACTACTAAGCACAATTCAAACAAGACAAATGCGATTTTTGGGCAATGTTAAAAGACACAATAGCTTACTAAAAGTAATCCTGGAGGGGAAAATACATGGTAAAAGAGGCAGAGGCAGACCAAGACTAACATGAACGAGTAACATGACAAGATGGACAAATCAGCCTATGACAACCTGCACCATCAAAGCAAGAGACAGAGCAGAATGGCGCTCCATGGTAGCCAACCTTCGTTGCGAAGAAGGCACTCGATGATGATCAACATCTTATCAAAATCATAGAAATATATCATCAACATCAACATTTAATCAATATTTGTGAAGGTCTCAGAACATCACCTGCATACTCAGCCACAGGTCGAGTAGATCACTTCGAAGTCAGAACAGCAGCTAAAGCGGACTGCTTGTTGTCGATTACTTTCATGGACCACATATGTAGGATAGCCAACCAATCGGAGACAGAGGTTTAGAGAGCTTTCTGCAGGCGATCCGGCACTAATACATGGAGAAATAGAAGTTCTAAAAGAACATCTAAATGGAATTAACATCATCATCATTGAGTGCCGTCTCCTCATCGAAGGTTGGCTACCATGGAGCGGCATTCCACTGTCTCTTTTTTTGATAGTGCTGGTTGTCATAGGCTGGCAATCTTTTAATGTTACTTGTCCATGTTAGTTTTGGTCTGCCTCTGCCTCTGTTACCTTGTATTTTCCATTCCAATATTACTTTTAGTAGGCTGCTATGTCTTTTAACATGTCCCACCCAAAAATCTCATTTGTCTTGTTCTAATTGTGTTTAGTAGTTCTCTTTTCATTTTTAGTTGTTTTAAGACGTCATCGTTTGTTTTCTTTCCATCCAATTCTTCCTATTCTTCTATAAATCCACATTTCAAAGGTTTCAATTTTCTGTTCTGTTTTCTTGTCTAATGTCCATGTTTCTGCACCATATAGGAATATTGAGAAGATGTAACATTTTGCTATTCTTAGTTTTAGCCCTGGTGTTACTTGTTTTGATGTTAGTATGTTCTTCATGGCATTAAAATTACTTTTTGCCATACCTATTCTTTTGTTTATTTCAGTTGTACATTTTCCATCACCGGTTATAGTATGTCCAAGGTAGTTGTAGATCTGTCTCCATGTCTATTCCTTCAACTTTGATATCCATTGAAGGTTTTGAGTATTTTCTTTGTTTATGATCATAGTTTTAGTCTTTTTGATATTCATGTCTAATCCATATTTTTTGCTTGTTATGTTTATCACATTCATTAAGCAATTGTTGTAGATCTTTAGGATTTGTTGCTAGTAATACAGTATCCATAGCATATCTTAGGCTATTGATTATCTTTCCATTAATTTGTAGGCCTGGCATCTGTATGATGTTTTTAAAGATTTGCTCAGTGTATAAATAGAACAAGCTTGGTGATAGGATGCATTCCTGTCTTACTCCTCTTTTTATATCAATGGGTGTAGAGTTCTCTTTGTTATATTTTATTATTGCTGTTTTCTCCCAGTATAAATTACATATTAGTCGTATGTTTGTGTCATCTAGATGTATATCTTTTAGGTATTCTATAAGTTATATGTGGTGTATTCTATCAAAAGCTTTGGTGGTCTATGAAGCAGGTATATATTGGTTTGTTTACTTCTGTGTACTTCACTTGTATGGACTTTGTCCCTCCTTCGGAAATCCTTGAAACGAAGTCGAGAGGGGGATAGTGCGACTGGGTGAAGCACTATCTCCATATCCTGTGCCCAGGCAGAGTAGGCAAAGTGAAATGAGGAAGAAAGCACCAATGTTTAAACTTGGCACATGGAACGTAAGGACCATGTGCCCTGGACTTACTAAAACAAGCACACTGAAAGAAGGACAAATTAGAACAACAGCACTCATAGATAAAGAACTAAATAGGCTACATGTTGATATTGCTGCCCATCCAACTAGACCTAGTTCTTACACGTAGGCAGTCTTTAAATAACATCAGAATAACACGAACATATCACAGTGCAGACTGCAACACAGACCACGCTCTAGTCATTAGTAAGATCAAAGCCAGAAGTAGTCGTATCTACAAATCAAGAGAGCCTGCAGCAGCCAAGATCAACATCACAGCGACAAAAACCACACCAACCGAAGATATTTTTAGATCCAAGTTTGATGAACTGGTAGAAGAAGTAGAAGATGCATCAAGTGTGGATGACAACTGGTGCTCCCTGAGAACACACATCTATAACTGCGCTCTATCTACCTACGGCCAGAAACGGTTCTCAAAGAACGACTGGGTCGAAGAAAATGCAGCAAGACTAGACCCACTAATAGCTAATAAGAAAAAGGCTTTACTGAACTTCAATAATAATCCCAATCAAATCACCAAGGACCAGCTCAAACATGCGCAAGCCACCCTACAACGCGAAGCAAGAAGATGCGCAAACGAATACTGGAACAATCTATGCTCTGAAATACAGAAAGCCTCAGACAGGGGCGACTCAAAAACCATGCATGACAATATAAAAAAGGCCCTTGGACCAAAAATAACAAAATTAGCCCCCCTAAAATCCAAGTTTGGAGAACCTATTACTGACAAGGGACAACAAATGCAAAGATGGGTTGAACACTACTCTAATCTATACAGTGACGACAGACCAGCAAACACAGCTCTAGCACAATCAATACCCAAATATCCTACAATGTTTGAACTGGATGTTGAGCCTACTATGAACGAACTTGCTGACGCTATAAATGCCCTCTCAAGAGGAAAAGCTGCAGGAAATGACAACATTCCCACAGATGTACTAAAGGACAACCTAAGCGTACTACTTCCACACCTATACAAACTGCTAATTAAATGCTGGAGAAACGGAGAAATACCTCATGATATGAGAAATGCTAAGATTATAACGCTGTACAAGAATAAAGGAGACAGGGGTGACTGCAACAATTACAGAGGCATTTCTCTCCTTAGCACAACAGGCAAAGCTTTTGCTAGAGTCGTACTTAATCGCCTGCATAGACTTGCAGAACGGGTGCTTCCCGAGTCCCAATGCGGTTTCAGACCCGGGAGATCAACCATAGATATGATCTTCACTCTTAGACAACTGCAGGAAAAATGTCGGGAACAAAATATGCCGCTCTATATTGCCTTTGTGGATCTCACAAAGGCATTCGACACAGTAAACAGAGATGGTCTCTACAAGGTGTTAGAAGGCATAGGCTGCCCTCCTAAATTACTTAGGCTGATAATTTCCTTCCATGAAGACATGAATGGCAAAGTCCATTTTGATGGGAGTCCATCAGAGAATTTCAAAGTCAACAAAGGAGTGAAACAGGGATGTGTCCTCGCCCCCACCCTTTTTGGTATATTTTTTGCTGCCCTCCTAAATTACACCTTCGAAAACAGCTCAGGAGATATTTACATTCGCACAAGACCAGATGGCTCACTGTTCAACCTAGCACGACTAAGAGCAAAAACCAAAACAAATGTTGCCCTACTTAAAGAATTTTTATTTGCTGACGATGCAGCCCTAGTCGCTCATAGTGAGGCCACCATACAGTCGCTGATCAACAACCTGGATAAAGCATGCGACCTTTTTTCACTGTCAATTAATGTTCAGAAGACAGTAATACTAAATCAAGGTGACTTCAAACCTATATCTATTACTCTAAAAGACTGCCCACTAGAATCAGTACAGAAATTTACATATCTTGGATCCACAGTTACGCAAACCATCTCTCTTGATGAAGAAATAAACTGTCGAATTGGTAAGGCAGCTACGACCTTCGGCAAACTCACAAAAAGGGCATGGAACAACACGAAACTAACTCGAAAGACTAAACTCCTAATATATCAAACTTGTGTGCTTAGCACACTACTATATGGATCCGAAACCTGGACAACATACTCAAACCAGGAAAAAAGACTAAATGTCTTCCACATGCGATGTCTCCGCAAAATAATGCACATCAAATGGCAGGACAAAATAACCAACTTAACTGTCCTGCAACGTGCTAAGACCCTAACAATCATGTCGATGCTCAGAAGTCGAAGGCTAAGATGGCTGGGGCATGTCCAACGGATGGAAGAAAAACGCATTCCTAGGCAAATACTATATGGTGAGCTAAAACACGGAAAACGACAAATCGGCAGACCTAAACTACGATATAGAGATATATGTAAATCATCTCTGAAAGACTTCTCCATCTGTGAAAACGACTGGCAACATCTGGCAAGTGATCGCACATCATGGAGAGCATGTATAAGGAACGGTATAACAACATTTGAGACTGTTCTAAGACAGGACTTAGAAGAGAAGAGACTCATGAAAAAGGATGGTAAACCCTGTGGACCAGCGAGCCTGACCTGTTCATTATGTGACCGCGTGTGTTTGTCAAACATTGGTAGAATTAGCCACGAGAGAAGCTGTTCGGCAAAAACAATACCTCAAAAAAATACGCAATAGCCTCCACTAGACCGTCTGACAAGACGAAAAGGGCCATATATGTACTTCTCAATTAATGTTCTCATGCTGAATATGACTTCTATTGTCGCACTGTTATTTTCTAAGTCCAAATTGGTGTTTTTAAATTTCTTTATTGATTTTTATTATTACTTCTTCCTTCTATAACTTTTAGCAAGATTTCTGTTACATGGCTCATAAGGTTTATTGTTCTAAAATCACTACATTCAACTGCATCATTCCTTTTTAGGCAATGCAATGAAAGTTGATGCTTTTATTTCGTTTAGTATGTATCCTGTATGGTATATGTCGTTGCATATATCTGTGATCATTTCGATGCCAAAAAACGTCTAATGCCTTTATCAGCTCCATCGGTATGTTGCTAGGTCCTGCAGCTTTTTCTACTTCATATTTTCAGATTTTTTGCGGCATAGACAAACATAATAGCATGAAAATCACCATCAACAAGACGAAGGTAATGAACGTCGCACAAGAAAAACAACAGTAGACGGCAGATAAGTAAAGCAGACTGAGGAATTGAAATATCTCGGAAGTCTGGTGACTGACAATCATCATCATCACGTACCGGGCCTGCTGGCGTAGGTGATCATGTCTCTCCACAACTTTCAATCTCGACAGTTATTTATCATTTCTGTTGTTGACCTTCTGCCAAGCCATTCTCTTAAGCTGTCTGGTATCTTTTTTCTTTGATTCCCTCTATCTCTCCGTCCTTCAATTTTCCCAGTTGTCACAATATATTCCAGCTGTTCTCTTCTCATTACATGCCCCAAAAATTATTATTTGACTGACAATACCCAACATCAAACAAAGTTTGTCCAATCTTCGGACAAATGTCACCACTGCTGCCCAATCAGGAAATACAACTAGAGACAAGACGAACATTATTCACCACTGCTGCCCAATCAGGAAATACAACTAGAGACAAGACGAACATCACTGCCCTTATGTTCCAAAACTGTGCTACCAAAACCCTACCTGGACGATAGATCCAAGAGCATTTAGAAAAATAACCAACACAGAAATGAAATGTGACGCATGACAGGGAACAGACTGACAGATCAGAAACAAAGACATTACACAAATGTTAGGAATAATTTCAACCACTGAGAACATACAATAAAAAAAAAACATAATACAGAAAGATCAGTACACATCGGTCCATGAACAAACGTCACAAGAACAACAGCCGGTATGAAAGGAAAATGGAGTGGTGAGATAGAAACACTAGGAAAGATAACAACGAGGGAGGCAAACAGAAGAGCCAAAGATTGTAAATTATATCTCCCCTCAACGCTGAAAGGTGAATGAGGAAGAACAGAAGAAGAATCATTGTAACTTGAGATGAAGGCTTAGAGAATCTCGGGATAGCAGCAAGGATAGAAGATCATATAGAAGTCGAGGAAGACAGAGCCGGGAAAATATGTTGTGACATAAGAAAATGATGAGGTGCCGCAATAGCTCAGTGGTTAGTGAACTGGACTACAAAGGACAAGAGGTAGGGTTCGATTCCAACCGACGGAGACCGGTTCACCCAGCCTTTAATGGGTACCGGATTTTTCTTCTGGGAAAGTAAAGCGGCACGGGCGTAATACCGACCACATTACCCCAAAAATCCTGTGCTGAAGGTCTGTAAAATTTATGGTCACTAACACCATATTCCCTATACGCCACTTGGCTTGACGGGGGTACTTTATTTATTTTTTTTTAATATAAGAAAATGATACGGGTAAACAATCTTCTGAAGTATCAGTGACAAAAAAAGGTATGTAACAAAGTTTTTTTATTAAAGCAAATTGGATGAAACCTATTATGATAATGTGGACCCGTATAGATTTCATTAAACGATTGTCAAGCTTTGTTATTTTTTCCCCCCACATTTTACATTGATAACATGTGCTCGGGTCTCATAGTAGCTACAGGACGCTTGAAACGCTTCACGCTTCAGCTAAACGCTTCTGCCATTCTCTTTTATCCTGCTGATGGTATCCAAAAGTGTTTGCAGAGAAATGGTACGTATAGCTTTCTGCTTATCGTTAGTTTTTTAGCCTGAGGTGTTAGCGTCTTGAATTTATTGAGTAAGTCTTTTATTCCAAGTATCCACCTTTTTCTGAACTGTCTTTTCTTCTTGTATCCTGGCTATCTACGAGTATGTTCGCGCTGCAACTTGATTAGGTTTTTTTTCTCTGGTTAGATGTCCATATAATTGAATTCTTTGATGTAATCAGACACTTATACACGGTTAAACGGAAGACATGCAAGAACATTTAAATAGACTTTACATCACAGGCACTCAATACAACATGAAAATCAACATCAATAAAACAGAAGTCATGAATATCACAACAGAGAAATAGAATATCAACATAACGATGGACGGCAGACAACTAAAACAGATGGATTAAATATCTAGGAAGTCTAGTGACAAACGACAATTCACAAACAGCAGAAATAGACTCACGATGCAACAAAGCTTGTCAACTCATTGGACAGCTATCGCTACTATTGTCCAACAAGGAAATAACTCTAGAGGCAAAACGGGCACTCTACAATACAATCTTCATCCCAACGTTGAGCTACTAATGCCAGTCCTGGACCCTAGTTGTTAGAACAATATAAAAAAAAAAAATAGCCACTACCGAGAAGAAATGTGTTAGACGAATGACAAGAAACAGCCTGAGAGATAAGATCAGAAATGAAGAACTGAGAAAAAAAAGCTAGGAATAAATTCCCGCCATAGAGGACATCATAAATAAACAAAAAATAAAATGGTTTGGCCACGTGACAAAGCAGAAAGATCAAAACATTACAAACAATAAGCATTCAATAAACGTTGCGAGATAACAGACTCAAGCGACGAACACGAAAAAGATGGGTTGATGAAATATTAGAAACACTAGGAAACATAACAGCAGGAGAGGTCAGCAGAAGAACAAAAGACAGCAAATCATATCTCCCCTCGACGCTGAAAGGAAAATGAGGAAGGAAAGAAAAAGAAAACGTTTGGTGTAATCATTTACCGGAAGTGTCTCCCCCCCCTCCCCATTGTGTTTATCTTATTTAACTCCATTCCTGTGTTTTATTTGCAGTATGTCGTACACATCTCATCAACAAGATGTGCGCTAATCAAACTTGTATACATTGTGTGACATATCAGTGACTCCTATAGTGATATTTAACAAAGAAAAGGACATTACCTCAGTGCAAAATAAAGACAAGTGGAACAATATTAAAACAGGTAAATGAATTTAAATATTTGGGAATTTTGTTAACCTCAGACGGAAGATGTACAAAAGAGGTGAGATGCAGAATGGCTCAGGCAAAAGCAGCTTTCCAAAAAAATGAGGAAGATAGTATGCAATCCATTTTTGACATAGAAACAAGAAAAAGAGTTCTTAAATGTTATGTAGAGCCAGTCTTAACATATGGATGTGAATCATGGACAATAGGACAACAGACAAGAAAATCACTGGAGTCTGTAGAAATGTGGTTTCACAGAAAAATGTTGAGAGTACGATGGACAGCTAAGAAGAGTAATGAAAATGTTCTGAAAGAGGCCAAAGCAAAAAGAGAGCTAATTTCCAATATTAGGAAGAAACAATCATCATTTTATGGCCATGTAGTGAGAAGAGAACAACTGGAATATATTGTAACAACTGGAAAAATTGAGAGACGAAGAGACAGAGGGAAGCAAAGAGAAAAAACACCAGACAGCTTAAGAGAATGGCTTGGCAGAAGGTCAACAACAGAAATGATAAATAACTGTCATGATCGAAAGTTGTGGAGAGACATGATCACCTACAGGCCCGGTACTTGATGATGATGATGATAGGGATATTTGCCTAGAAAGGATACCAAAAGCATACAGGTTAGAGATCAATGCCGATAACACCAAACTAGTTTAGTTTAGTTTAGTTTAGTTTATTTTAGTTTAGTTTAGTTTAGTTTAGTTTAGTTTAGTTTAGTTTAGTCTAGCTTAGTTTAGTTTAGTCTAGCTTAGTTTAGTTTAGTTTAGTTTAGTTTAGTTTAGTTTAGTTTAGTTTAGTTTAGTTTGTTTAGTTTAGTTTAGCTGCTTAGTTTAGTTTAGTTTAGTTTAGTTTAGTTTAGTTTAGTTTAGTTTAGTTTAGTTTAGTTTAGTTTAGTTTAGTTTAGTTTAGTTTAGTTTAGTTTAGCTTAGTTTAGCTTAGTTTAGTTTAGTTTAGTCGACAAGTCAACTTTCTTACACATCGGACATGTCCATAAGTGCTCAGGTAAGCCCTGAGGTATATCCCTCAAAAGTTCAGCAACTAACGACACCGGTGTTGTGTTGGTTCATGAACGCGCTTTAGCTTCATATGTAGCGCTTCCATCTGGTATTTCCTACCTTGACATGAAAATTCAAGCAGCGCGTCCATCGTTGCAGATTCAGTCATCTTCTTAGTTGGTCGTTCTTTCGCCATACGTACATGAGGGTATTAAGAATGTCACAACGAGCCATTACTCTTCCACAATACACACCAACCAACTTGGCAAGCCTGTCAGCTCGGACATTATCTCTATCATCCGCGAGCTGTCGTACGAAAATGAATTATTATTTTTTTGTCAGACTTAACTTCTCCAGAGACTCCAACCACTCCTGTTGAGACCAGGCGATTGCAATATTTCTGAGCATACCCATCAAGTCACTAAGGAAACACACATGTCTCAAGTCAAGCCAATGTTTTAGTGGCAGCCATAACTTCCATAGTCAAACTAGTTGTAGTCAGGGGAAAGCACCGTTGTCTTCCTTCACAGTTCTACCTCCAGTCTGAACCGTGAAAGTCCGTTTGTTGACTATATCATTATTCAAAGAGAATAATGTAGCATTTGTTGAGTTGACAAGTGTTCCTGCTTTCACTCATCACACGTTTATACGATCAAGCTCTGTCTGAAGTTCTCCCGCAACACTCTCGTTTGTGAAATTCTTTCGCAACACTCTCTGTGAAATTCTCCTGCAACACTCTCTTTGTGAAATTCTCTAGCAAGACTCTCTGTCTGTAGTTTCCCCGCCACACTATCTCTCTCTCTGAAATTTTCTCTGCAACACTCTCTCTGTGAAGTTCTCCTGCAACACTCTCTCTGTGAAGTTCTCCTGCAACCTCTCTTTGAAGTTCTCCCGCCACACTCACTCTCCGAAGTTCTCCCGCCACACTCTCTCTGTAAAGTTCTCCTGCAACATCCTCTCTGTTTGAAGTACTCCCGCCACACCCTCTCTGTTTGAAGTACTCCCGCCAAACTCTCTCTGTTTGAAGTACTCCTGCCACACTCTCTCTGTTGTAGAGATACCCCACAATGTCATCGATGCAATTCTCTCTGTGATCAAGACTCAATCAGAGTAGGATTCCAGACCCTCTCATGAAGTCAGCTGTCTGTTTAAGTGATTTGATTGCCCCATATAGTTTCTCCTCCAGGGAGGTGGGTGTGGACCACATTGCTCTCGTGGCAAGTGGCCCAGTATTCCACCTGCCTGGGGAGAATCCACAGACAGAGCATCATAATTAGAGTCTGTTAGATCTATTCCGATTGAAAACCTGTTAAAACGTTGTACTGTGTTCTGCGCCAGTGGCCCAGTGCATCCGATTTCAGCTAGAATTTTATTCAGGTTTGCTTTCCTTAGCCTTTGATTGTCCCCAATCTTCCTGCAAGGCAGCATATTGTCTTTTCTGTAGGGGGATTCTGCCCTTAGATGGTCGGCCCTCCCAGGTTTACGAGCAACATCTGCCCAAGCTTGATGTAGTTATTAGTTGGACATTAGACCATCACCATCACGCATCAAACAACAGACTACCATCACACATCACACATCAAACAACAGACTGCCATCACCATCACACATCAAACAACAGACAACCATCACACATCAAACAACAGAATACCATCACACATCAAACAACAGACTACCATCACACATCAAACAACAGACTACCATCACACATCAAACAACAGACTACCATCACACATCAAACAACAGACTACCATCACACATCAAACAACAGACTACCATCACACATCAAACAACAGACTGCCATCACCATCACACATCAAAGAACAGACTACCATCACACATCAAACAACAGACTACCATCACACATCAAACAATAGACTACCATCACACATCAAACAACAGACTATAATCACAATCACACATCAAGCAACAACAACAACAGACTACCATTACACATCAAACAACAGACTACCATCACACATCAAACAACAGATTACCATCACCATCACACATCAAACAACAGACTACCATCACACATCAAACAAACAGACTACCATCACACATTAAACAACAGATTGCCATCACACATCAAACAACAGACTACCATCACACATCAAACAACATGCTACCATCACACATCAAACAACAGACTACCATCACACATCAAACAACATGCTACCATCACACATCAAACAACAGACTACCATCACACATCAAACAACATGCTACCATCACACATCAAACAACAGACTACCATCACACATCAAACAACAGACTACCATTAAACATCAAACAACATGCTACCATCACACATCAAATAACAGACTACCATCACACATCAAACAACATGCTACCATCACACATCAAACAACAGACTACCATCACACATCAAATAACATGCTACCATCACACATCAAACAACAGACTACCATCACACATCAAACAACATGCTACCATCACACATCAAACAACAGACTACCATCACACATCAAACAACATGCTACCATCACACATCAAACAACAGACTACCATCACAAATCAATCAACAGACAATCGATGTAATTAAAACCAAACTTATGACAAGCAAGACTCAGAGACAATGAAATAACAGTCGCAAGCAAAAGAAACTGAGAGACACTTGAAACATTCAAGCAGATCAAACATCGGGCTGTATATCTGGACACTACCAGGCAAAAGAAGACAGGGGAAACAGTCATCATCATCAACCATACCGGTTAGCGTAGGTGATCATGTCTTTCCACAATCTTCTATTCACGGCACATCGTAACAATTCTGCTGTTGGTTGTTTTCCATGCCATGACACCAAGCTATCTATATAGTATTTTCTCTCTTTAAAGTCCACGATCTATTTCACCCTGTATTTTACCTGTTGTAGCCAAGTATTCCAACCTTCCTCTTCTCGTGATGTGACGGAAATATTTATTGCTTTTAAGGAAACTGTAGATGACAATTTAGAGAACGGCTATGATTAACCCGCGTCATATTTCACAAAGCAACTTTTAGTCACAAAGGATGGAAGGACATTCTAAAGACGTCATCATGCTCCAACGAGCGCCAATGTTACTGCGCTCATGATGATGGTGATCAACTGATTTATTTTGTGTCCATTTATGTCACACTCACGGCGTCTCGGGAAAAAAATGCAGTGCGGCACGGCTTTGCATGCAGCTTGCTTCACACATAGTGTGGGTGTGTGTTTGCGTGCTATGTGTGGTGTTTGATAGTCTGCCAATTCACCCTTTGCGATGTCTCTCTTTACACCATTTGTTTCTGCTTTTAACTGTTGTTGAATGCTGTTTGCCGACAGACTAGGTGTTAGTGACTTGTGATATTTGCCTGGGATTTGTTAACAAAACGGCAAGAAGCACGTTGAACGCGAATACAACGTGCTGTAAACACCAGGGGAGTAAAAAGAATCACTTGTTGGCCAAGTAAAGGGAAGGGACATACAACATCAAAGCAACAAAAACATTAAGCGACAATGTTTTTTTTTTTTTAATCTTTCGCCAGCTTTCACCTCTAGCGAAGTCCTTAGAGACTAGGAACAGAATTTGTTAATCCGTTTTTACCTGGCAGACAGTTGCACAGGGGTCCCTCGCCGAACAAGCAGGTAACTCCGTCTTAGGAGATACTGATATTTATTCCGTCTATGAGTAACTGACGTTTCAAACCGAGCCTCGCTGCTGAGACCAGGGCTGGTCACCGCAGAGAGAAATCATAAATAAAAATCCCAACTTTCGCAATCGAGATTTGAACTCATAATCTCTCTGTCTCGAGGCCGGAGTCTTGCCTAGAGACCAACCGGTGTCTCCCCCCCCCACCCCCTCCTTCCCGCCCATCGACAATGTTTGAAGGCGCCAAAAGGGCGGGAACTGGAACTTTGTATCTGCCTCGTCATCCAAACGGATGCAAGAGGAAATGAAGATAACAAGAACGGACGGGGAAAAGATGGAATATTCTGACAGCAACAATGTGAGGGAAGAACATATATAGAGGTTAACACAGATAACGTATGACAAAAGTGGGTGGTTCTGTAGACAGTCAACAACAGAAATGATAAATAATCGTAGAGGTAGAAAGTTGTAGAGAGTCATGATCACCTACACCAACATGCACGGCATATGATGATGTTTTCAACTCTGGAATTCTTTCTTTCTTTCTTTCTTTCTTTCTTTTTTATTTCGTTCTTTCGTTCTTTCTTTCTTTCGTCCGTTCGTTCTATGTTTCTATCTAGCGTTCATCCGATGACTACCAAAGGTTTTCTTTGGTCTGATCTCTTCGTCGTGATGTCTTAAAATGGCGTTAATTGAGCGCAGATACGTTGTGTTGAGGTTTGCAGTCATCATCTAGTGCCGTCTGCGCATCGAAGGTTGGCTACCATGGAGTGCCATTCCGCTCCGTCTATTGCTTTGATGGTGCAGGTTGTCATAGGTTGACTTTTACATATTTTAACTCGTCAATGTTAGTCTTGGTCTGCCTCTGCCTCTATTACCTTGTTCTTTCCCTTCCAATATTACCTTTAGTAGACTGTTGTGTCTTTTAACATGCCTTAAAAATCTCATTTGTCTTGCTCTAATTGTGTTTAGTAGTTCTCTTTTTATTTTTAGTTGTTTTAAAACTTCATCGTTTGTTTTCTTTTCTTTCCATCCAATTCTTCCCATTCTTCCTTAAATCCACACTTCAAAGACTTTAATTTTCTGTTCTGTTTTCTTGCCCAATGTCCATGTTTCTGCACATTACAGAAATGTCGAGAAGATATAACATATTACTATTCTTATTTTTAGCGCTGGTGTTATTTGTTTTGATGTTAGTATAGTTTTCATGGCATTAAATTACTTTTTACCATTCCTATTCTTTTGTTTATTTCAGTTGTACATTTTCCATCACTGATTATAGTATGTAGGTTTTGAGTATTATTTTTGTTAATGATCATAGGTTTAGTCTTTTTGGTATTCATATCTAAACCATATGTTTTGCTTGTCATGTTTATCTCATTAAGTAATTGTTGCAGATCTTTGGGATTTTCTGCTAGTAATACAAGTTTGCAGTAGAACTGTGATATTTGCGCATTTCGGCCCCAACACATCCGACTTCAGCATGGTATTGTTGAATACCAGGTTGCTTTCCTTCTTCGATCCTTACTCGCTTCGCCAGACTAAACGGGTTTGTCTGTTTCTAGAGGCACGGCAAAGAGGTGGAGTAGGGCCATGGATGGTTCTGGATCACCGAACCTAACGGAAGCCATCAGTTGTGGGTCGCTAACAGCTTCTAGCTCTGTTACTGCCAGTCCTTGACCCCAATTGTGATATAGTTTTGGTAAATTGGTCAGAACTATCTATCTTAATGTCAAGTATGAAACTTGAATCGGCTTTTACCACGCGAGTTTTCACCCATTGTGCTCGGTCGCCTATCCAGAAGTGTTGGAAGACTTTTTTTTTCAATTACGAGTACAACTCACACTGCTCCCAGGGGGAATCGAACACGGGTTGTCTGAACGTCGGTAGCCCAGTCAGGCGGTTTTCCCAACTAGGCTACCGCGGCCCCCTTATTTTAAAGTGTGAACTAAGTAATGTCATCGACACAAACCTTCTGTACACAATTTTATTTTCCTGTCAGGAGGCAGGCACCTGCCATTAGCAGAGCTTGAAGCTGTCAGCGACCCACGGATGACGGCTTGCGCCAGGATCGGTGAACCGGAACCACCCAGACCCTCCTCCAGCTCTTTGCGGTGTCTCTACAAACAGACTAACCTGTCTAGTCTGGCCAAGCGAGTAGGGTCGAAGAGGGAAGATAACCTGGTACTCAAAAATAACATACTGATGTCGGATGTATTGGGTCGAAAGGCGTAAATATCACAGTTTTGCTGCAAACCACGACATAATGTATACACGCCATTTAGCGTCGTTTTAAGGGCGGATGATGAAGAGGTGCATTCCTTTAGTCATCGGGCGAATGCAAGCAAGCAAGCATATCTCTGTCAAGACACACCAATCTATAGCTATACTAAGGGTCTACGGGCTGAGAGGAACATCCTGGGATCAGTCAAAGTTTGTGACGTACTCAGTTATGCGAACCATAGACAGAGACATCATTTTACCCATAACCGCTCCTGCTCTGTTCTCTTTATTCATTGAATCAGTTTCACTGCTGTCGGGAATTCCCCATCCCGCTCCACTCATGTCACACCGCCAAAGCGCGTTGGTAAACTCGGTTGATAAGGTCGACTCAAATGCAACCCTAATCGGAACACAGGCGACGATTACAAGCGACTTCTGTCGAATAGTCACTTCTTCACAGTCACATCTTCAGTCACTTATTCACAGTCACTTCTTCGCTTCATTTTCCTCGAAAGCACACGTTTAAAACAAAGCAAACGAAACAGTTTCAACAACTACTTACAGGTGACACGCCGCCATTTTACTTTGTCAGTTCGGTTATGGCGTTAGCAAAATCGAAGCCCCTGCTCGCAAAGTTGAAAAAATTACAAAATTCGAGCGATTCTTTTCAGCCCTCTGGCCTTATTAATAATATAGATGGCTGTGGTAAAGACAAGCGTACCTGAAACAACGAGAACAGCACGAGACTGTTATTAGAACATAATCATTTTTTGTCATAAAACTTTCGACACAGTTGGTCCCGGTTTAAAGAGTTAATTGAAAACACATTAATGTCGAAGGCGTATCCATTTACATAGTGTTAGCATGTGGTTGGTGCATCGCGCTGTAACTAGTCACATTCGTGTGTAGCAATGCTGACTCTGGCAAGGTTATGGACCTGCTGCCCACCCTTCCGCCCATTGAACAAATTTCATGAGCGGACCAGCAGCAATCATGGGCAGTAACTGTGTGACGAAATAACAATTTTCAACTCCAATGTTAAGTCAGTTCTTTAATATGGCAATGAAACATGGAAACGAAAAATAGGGACAGTCACGAAGATACAGATCTTCATTAATGGATGCTTGCACAAAATAAACGGCTGGAAATGTCAAGATAAAATCATTAACAAAAAATAATGGAAAAATACCAGTCAAATACCAGTCAAATACCAGTCAAATACCAGTCAAATACCAGTGGATAAAGATATAACACGAAAATGATGCCGCTGGATAGGACACACACTGCAGAAGCCAACTGAGAGTTTTACATAACAAGCCATTTTTTGGAATCCCCAAGGAAAAAGACAAAGAAAAAAACCAAAGCATTGACGGACGCAGAGATGAAGATGATGGGGAAGACATATAGAAGTAGAGATGAAGATGATGGGGAAGACATATAGAAGTAGAGATGAAGATGATGGGAAGACATATAGAAGTAGAGATGAAGATGATGGGAAGACATATAGAAGTAGAGATGAAGATGATGGGGAAGACATATAGAAGTAGAGATGAAGATGATGGGGAAGACATATAGAAGTAGAGATGAAGATGATGGGGAAGACATATAGAAGTAGAGATGAAGATGATGGGGAAGACATATATAAGCAGAGATGAAGATGATGGGGAAGACATATAGAAGTAGAGATGAAGATGATGGGGAAGACATATAGAAGTAGAGATGAAGATGATGGGGAAGACATATAGAAGTAGAGATGAAGATGATGGGGAAGACATATAGAAGTAGAGATGAAGATGATGGGGAAGACATATATAAGCAGAGATGAAGATGATGGGGAAGACATATATAAGCAGAGATGAAGATGATGGGGAAGACATATATAAGCAGAGATGAAGATGATGGGGAAGACATATAGAAGTAGAGATGAAGATGATGGGGAAGACATATATAAGCAGAGATGAAGATGATGGGGAAGACATATATAAGCAGAGATGAAGATGATGGGGAAGACATATAGAAGTAGAGATGAAGATGATGGGGAAGACATATATAAGTAGAGATGAAGATGATGGGGAAGACATATAGAAGTAGAGATGAAGATGATGGGGAAGACATATATAAGCAGAGATGAAGATGATGGGGAAGACATATATAAGCAGAGATGAAGATGATGGGGAAGACATATATAAGCAGAGATGAAGATGATGGGGAAGACATATAGAAGTAGAGATGAAGATGATGGGGAAGACATATAGAAGTAGAGATGAAGATGATGGGGAAGACATATAGAAGTAGAGATGAAGATGATGGGGAAGACATATATAAGCAGATGAAGATGATGGGGAAGACATATATAAGCAGAGATGAAGATGATGGGGAAGACATATAGAAGTAGAGATGAAGATGATGGGGAAGACATATATAAGCAGAGATGAAGATGATGGGGAAGACATATAGAAGTAGAGATGAAGATGATGGGGAAGAGATAGAAGCAGAGATGAAGATTATGGGGAAGACATATAAAAGCAGAAATGAAGATGATGGGGAAGACATATAGAAGCAGAGATGAAGATTATGGGGAAGACATATAAAAGCAGAAATGAAGATGATGGGGAAGACATATAGAAGCAGTGATGAAGATGATGGGGAAGAGATAGAAGCAGAGATGAAGATTATGGGGAAGACATATATAAGCAGAGATGATGTAGAAGACATATAGAAGCAGAGATGACGATGATGGGGAAGACATATAGAAGCAGAGATGAAGATGATGGGGAAGACATATAGAAGCAGAGATGAAGATGATGGGGAAGACATGGAATGATCTTAAAAGAATGACAAGAAACAGAACGACTTGGAAAGTGTTTGTTGAAGACCTATGCTCCACAGGGAGCTGAAAGTTAGAGGAAGAAAGAACTGTGTGACGAACGCAGAAGAAGCACAACAAGCATACGAGTATAGCCCACCATGTTGATTAGCATGGATTTCACACACTTCCACTCTCTCACGTTGTTACTGGTTCGTCTCGCCATCAACCCTCTCTAACTCCATGGCTCTGCCTCTCTCTCTGGTCCATGGCTCTGCTCTCTCTCTGGTCCATGTCTCTGCCTCTCTCTCTGGGCATGTCTCTGCCTCTCTCTCTGGGCCATGGCTCTGCCTCTCTCTCTGGTCCATGTCTCTGCCTCTCTCTCTGGGCCATGTCTCTGCCTCTCTCTCTGGGCCATGTCTCTGCCTCTCTCTCTGGTCCATGTCTCTGCCTCTCTCTCTGGGCCATGTCTCTGCCTCTCTCTCTGGTCCATGTCTCTGCCTCTCTCTCTGGTCCATGTCTCTGCCTCTCTCTCTGGTCCATGTCTCTGCCTCTCTCTCGGTCCATGTCTCTGCCTCTCTCTCTGGGCCATGGCTCTGCCTCTCTCTCTGGTCCATGCCTCTAGTTCATGTTTGTGGTTTTTGTCTCTGAC
Source organism: Megaustenia siamemsis (assembly GCA_032433765.1). Lineage (NCBI taxonomy): Eukaryota > Metazoa > Mollusca > Gastropoda > Stylommatophora > Ariophantidae > Megaustenia > Megaustenia siamemsis. The sequence continues at coordinate 2,800,127 of JAVIAB010000117.1, read as the reverse complement.
ATCTTTGTCTCTGGCATCTTTGTCTCTGACATCTTTGTCTCTGACATCTTTGTCTCTGACATCTTTGTCTCTGACATCTTTGTCTCTGAAACCAATCTCTGGCCCCTGTACCAGGTCCATATGTTATACTCCTGTCTGCGACCTATATCTCTAACCCCTGTCTCTGATCCCTCCCTCTGACCCCTTGTCTTTGATCCCTCTCTCTGACCCATGTCTCTGGTCCCTGTTTCTTTTATCCCGATATCAGGTCCCTGTCTCTGACCTCTATCTATAACCCCTGTCTCTGATCCTTCTCTCCGACCCCTTATCTCTGATCCCTCTCTCTGACTCATGTCCCTGGTCCTTATTTCTTTTATCCCGACACCAGGTCCCAGTTTCTAATCCCTATATCAAATCCCTGTCTCTTACCCATATCTTTAACCCATGTCTCTAACCCCTATATCTAACCCCTATCTCTAACCACTGTCTCTTACCCTTGTATCAAACCCATATCTCTAACCCCTGTCTCTAACCCCTGTATCTAACCCCTATCTCCAACCCCTATATCTAACCCCTATATCCAAACACTATCGCTAACCCCTATTTCCAACCCCTATATCTAACCCCTGTCTCTAACCCCTATATCTAACCCCTATCTCTAACCCCTCTCTCTCTCTAACCCATAGCTCTAACCCCTATCTCTAACCATTGTCTCTAACCCCTATATCTAACCCCTGTCTTTAACCCCTATCTTTAACCCTTATCTCTAACCCCTGTCTCTAACCCCTATATCCAACCCCTATCTCTAACCGCTATCTCTAGCCCCTATCTCTAACCCCTGTCTCTAACCCCTGTCTCTAACCCCTATCTCTAACCCCTATCTCTAACCCCTATCTCTAACCGCTATCTCTAACCCATATCTCTAACCCCTATCTCTAACCGCTATCTCTAACCCCTATCTCTAACCGCTATCTCTAACCCCTATCTCTAACAGCTATCTCTAACCGCTATCTCTAACCCCTATCTCTAACCGCTATCTCTAACCCCTATCTCTAACCCTATCTCTAACCGCTATCTCTAACCCATATCTCTAACCCCTATCTCTAACCCCTATCTCTAACCCATATCTCTAACCCCTATCTTTAACCGCTATCTCTAACCCCTATCTCTAACCCTTATCTCTAACCCCTATCTCTAATCCATATCTGTAACCCATATCTCTAACCGCTATCTCTAACCGCTATCTCTAACCCATATCTCTAACCCCTATCTCTAACCCCTATCTCTAACCGCTATCTCTAACCCATATCTCTAACCCTATCTCTAACCCCTATCTCTAACCCCTATCTCTAACCGCTATCTCTAACCCCTATCTCTAACCGCTATCTCTAACCGCTATCTCTAACCGCTATCTCTAACCCCTATCGCTAGCCCCTATCTCTAACCCCGCTATCTCTAACCGCTTTCTCTAACCCTTATCTCTAACCCCTATCTCTAACCACTATCTCTAACCGCTATCTCTAACCCCTATCTCTAACCACTATCTCTAACCCATATCTCTAACCCCTATCTCTAACCGCTATCTCTAACCCCTATCTCTAACCGCTATCTCTAACCCTATCTCTAACAGCTATCTCTAACCGCTATCTCTAACCCCTATCTCTAACCGCTATCTCTAACCCTATCTCTAACCCCTATCTCTAACCGCTATCTCTAACCCATATCTCTAACCCTATCTCTAACCCATATCTCTAACCCCTATCTTTAACCACTATCTCTAACCCCTATCTCTAACCCTTATCTCTAATCCCTATCTCTAATCCATATCAGTAACCCATATCTCTAACCGCTATCTCTAACCGCTTTCTCTAACCCATATCTCTAACCCCTCTATCTCTAACCCCTATCTCTAACCGCTATCTCTAACCCATATCTCTAACCGCTATCTCTAACCGCTCTATCTCTAACCACTATCTCTAAATACCTCTATCATCTCTAACTCTATCTCTAACCGCTCCTATCTCTAACGCTATCTCTAACCGCTATCTCTAACCGCTATCTCTAACCGCTATCTCTAAATCCTATCATAACCCCTAACCCTATCTAACCGCTATCTCTAACCGCTATCTCTAACCCCTCTATCTCTAACCACTATCTCTAACCCCTATCTCTAACCACTATCTCTAAATCCTATCACTAACTCCTATCTCCAACCGCTATCTCTAACCACTATCTCTAACCGCTATCTCTAACCGCTATCTCTAACCCCTATCTCTAAATCCTATCACTAACTCCTATCTCTAACCGCTATCTCTAACCGCTATCTCTAACCACTATCTCTAAATCCTATCACTAACTCCTATCTCTAACCGCTATCTCTAACCGCTATCTCTAACCACTATCTCTAACCACTATCTCTAAATCCTATCACTAACTCTATCTCTAACCGCTATCTCTAACCGCTATCTCTAACCGCTATCTCTAACCCCTATCTCTAAATCCTATCACTAACTCCTATCTCTAACCGCTATCTCTAACCGCTATCTCTAACCACTATCTCTAAATCCTATCACTAACTCCTATCTCTAACCGCTATCTCTAACCGCTATCTCTAACCCTATCTCTAACCGCTATCTCTAACCGCTATCTCTAACCGCTATCTCTAACCCCTATCTCTAACCGCTATCTCTAACCCCTATCTCTAACCGCTATCTCTAACCCCTATCTCTAACCCCCGTCTCTATCCCTCTCTCTGACCTCTAGCCTCTGATCCCTCTCTCTGACTCATGTCTCTGGTCCCTATTTCGTGTACCCCTATATTAGGTTCCCGTCTCTGACCCCAATCTCTAACCCCTGTCTCTGGCGTATGTCTGTGTTCCATATTTCAAACCCGTCACCCAAACAAAATTAGCCACCTCATGTCTGTACTAGTTACTGTAGACCCCTCCGCCCTGTTGTAGTTAACGAAATTCAAAGGCCCGCATATTTATCATTCTCCCGACGTAGCCAATTCTAAGCGACAACTTTCGTGCATTCACAAAAAGGGACACTGCATGGGCGTCGCATCATTTTGCGGACTATAGAAGATCAAAGCTCGTTTGATGTCTACAATTTCTAGTAATTTGTGTGAAAGGGAGTGTGTTTGTGAGAGTGGAAGTGTGTGAGAATGTGTGAGAGCGACGTAAAGAAACACAAGTTGGGAGAGAGTGAGATGTAAAAAGAGGAGAGGAGAAACAGACAGGACATTAGTGTGTGTGTATGTGTGTGTAAATTTGAGATAAACAGTGAGCGTGTGAAAGAGAAAAGCATCCGTTGCATTTACCACAGCCCGTCTGAAAGTATCTCTGTCTCCATCCAGATCTCCCACAGAACGTTACATTTACCACAGCCCGTCTGAAAGTATCTCTGTCTCCATCCAGATCTCCCACAGAACGTTACATTTACCACAGCCCGTCTGAAAGTATCTCTGTCTCCATCCAGATCTCCCACAGAACGTTACATTTACCACAGCCCGTCTGAAAGTATCTCTGTCTCCATCCAGATCTCCCACAGAACGTTACATTTACCACAGCCCGTCTGAAAGTATCTCTGTCTCCATCCAGATCTCCCACAGAACGTTACATTTACCACAGCCCGTCTGAAAGTATCTCTGTCTCCATCCAGATCTCCCACAGAACGTTACATTTACCACAGCCCGTCTGAAAGTATCTCTGTCTCCATCCAGATCTCCCACAGAACGTTGCATTTACCACAGCCCGTCTGAAAGTATCTCTGTCTCCATCCAGATCTCCCACAGAACGTTACATTTACCACAGTCCGTCTGAAAGTATCTCTGTCTCCATCCAGATCTCCCACAGAACGTTACATTTACCACAGCCCGTCTGAAAGTATCTCTGTCTCCATCCAGATCTCCCACTTCTTCTGTTGTCATGTTCAAGGTTTCCTTGATGTCTGGAAACCACCTTCTTCTTGGTCTACCCTGATGCGTCGCCCAGGAACCATGCCTTCCATTATTGTTCTTTCCAGCCCGCAGTGTCTTCTAATATGACCATAGTATTCTAATCTCCTCTATAGAATGGTGTTTATAAGCCAGCTCTTTTTCATGTTTAAATCTTTTAATATGTCTTCATTGCTCTTTTTCATGTTTAAATCTTGTAATATGTCTTCATTGCTCTTTTTCATGTTTAAATCTTTTAATATGTCTTCATTGCTCTTTTTCATGTTTAAATCTTGTAATATGTCTTCATTGCTCTTTTTCATGTTTAAATCTTTTAATATGTCTTCATTGCTCTTTTTCATGTTTAAATCTTGTAATATGTCTTCATTGCTCTTTTTCATGTTTAAATCTTTTAATATGTCTTCATTGCTCTTGTTCATTATCCAAGGTATCCTTAATATGTTTCTGTGCGTATGTGAGAGAGTTATCACTAAGTAAGAGTATGTAAGTTCGAGATAGACATCTTTTGAATATACGTTCATCTATCTACCTGTTTAGCTTAGTGGTTAGTGAACTGGACTACAAAGGGCAAGACGTCGGGTTCGATCCCAATCGACGGCTCCGGGTTCACCCAGCCTTAAATGGGTACCGGATTTTTTTCTGGGGAAGTAAAGCGGCACGGGCGTAGTACCGACCACATTACACAATAAAATCATGTGCCGAAGGTCTGTAAAATTTATGGTCACTAACACCATATTACTTGGCGTGACGGGGCTCTTTACTTTTTTTTTTTTTTTTTGTCTACCTTTTTTATTGTATCCACCCTTTATATCAATCAATCCATCCACTCTTCCATGCATCCAACAATCTTTCTGTGTGGTTGTGTGCAGGCTCGTCCCGAAAATTAATCTGTACATTAGTTAGTTTTGTGAAACAATTAATTTGTACATTAGTTAGCTTGTGAAACAAATAATTTGTACATTAATTAGTTTGTGAAACAAATAATTTGTACATTAGTTAGTGTGTGAAGCAAATAATTTGTACATTTTTTAGTGTGTGAAGCAAATAATTTGTACATTTTTTAGTGTGTGAAGCAAATAATTTGTACATTTTTTAGTGTGTGAAGCAAATAATTTGTACATTAGTTAGTGTGTGAAGCAAATAATTTGTACATTAGTTAGTGTGTGAAGCAAATAATTTGTACATTAGTTAGTGTGTGAAGCAAATAATTTGTACATTAGTTAGTGTGTGAAGCAAATATTAGTCTCTTTCAATGAATAAAAAATGAAATAGTTGATGAATACCGTTTTTAATTTGTTTTGACTTTTATAGTGTGGCCCAAAGTGACAGCTGATGGTCGCTGACAGGCGTAAATAATTTGTTTATGTAAACAATCTGAGATTCTACAACTTCCTTCATTTCTAGGGAAAACAGCTTTTTGTGTTGTTCAGGTGACTTCATCTTGGCAGTTGTCTTGCATAGTACGTCACGAGAGTTGGGTGTTGTTACTGTACTTCCCGATGTGTTAGAAGTTCTCCAACTTTGAATCTTTTATAATAATTGTAAATAATAAACTCATGGATATACCGTTATTTGAAGAATATACATTTCAGAATTATGGACTTTGGTGCGTTGGATGTCCTGGCCATTCGGACACAGCTTCGAACTACAATTTGAGCGATAGGTTTATTTTATGTATCTTCTTTTCCCTTTCTTTGACTTTCTCATTTCAGTTGTTTTTGTGAAGTTTATTTCCGCTAGTTTTGATTACAGTACGGGTTAACCAGTCCCATGGAAACATTTCAGGGGAAGAGGTTTGTTTACCTTGAACAACCGTTGCTAGGCGACTCTTGCAACATGCCTGTAGGCTGCAGCATCACGTTTATTGTTAGGGTCATCATCACTACACATCATCATCACTACACGTCATCATCACTACACGTCATCATCACTACACACCGGATGAATACATAGCAGTTCCGATATCCCCTTCGAGAATCTCGAGAAAATCTGAGGAGAATCCTGGCCCACGATGTGCACGAACTCCGTAACTACGGCCTGGGATCTACGGCATGGGTAGGTTTTCGCTGCCGATTTTGCGCTGGCAGTGACCATATTTATGACTTACTCTTTTGGATTGTAACTTCTAAGGGGTCTTTAAGGTGCGTGAATGCACACGGGCCCTCCTGTTTATTGCTGAGTCTGACCTCAGTCTGAAGACTGAGACCAATAATAGAAGTACAGCTAAGCGATTCTCAAATGGGAATCCGAAAAAAACAGAGGCTGTACTGAGACTCTATTCACCATAAAACAGCTTGGAGAAAAGAAGACAGAACACAATCAAAATGTATACATAGCCTTCATTGACCAGGAAAAAGCATTCGACAGAGTAAACAGGGAACAACTGTGGGAGATACTAACAACATACGGAGTAAGCCAACATCTAACAGAGAACAACTGTGGGAGATACTAACAACATACGGAGTAAGCCAACATCTAACAGGGAACAACTGTGGGAGATACTAACAACATACGGAGTAAGCCAACATCTAACAGGGAACAACTGTGGGAGATACTAACAACATACGGAGTAAGCCAACATCTAACCAACCTAATTAAAAGTCTCTATATCAACAGCAGCTGTACAATCAGAACAGCAGCAGGTTACACAGACCACTTCGAAGTTTGATCATGAGTAAGACAGAAGTGCGTACTATCCCCCCTACTGTTTATTACATACATGGACCATATATGCAAGCTAGCCAACCCATCAGAGACAGAGGAGATCAATGAGCTTTTATTTACAGACGATCAGGCACTAATACATGGAAAAATAGACGACCCACAAGAATACTTAAATAGACTCAACAGCACAATCACAAAACACAACATGAAAATCAACATCAACAAAACAGAAGTCAGGAATTTCACAAAAGAGAAACAGATCATCAACATAACTATAGACGGCAGTCAACAAAAACAAGTAGAGGAATTTGAATACCTAGGAAGTCTAGTGAAAAACGACAATTCACAGAGATAGATCCAAGATGCAACAAAGCTTGTCAAATTATTGGACAGCTATCACCACTTTTGTCCAACAAGGATATAACTCTAGAAGCAATTGGGCTCTCTACAACACACTCTTCATCCCAACGTTGTGCTACCAATGCCAGACCTGGACCCTAGATGCAAGAACAATAAGCAAAAATAACCTCTACTGAGATCAAATGTGTTAGGCGAATGATTGGAATCAGCCTGAGAGATAAGATCAGAAATGAAGAACTGAGGAAAAAAGCTAGGAATAACCGCGCCATAGAATATATAAAGAAACAATAGATAACATGGTTAGGCCACGTGATAAGCGTGAAAGATCAAAACACAACACAACGAGTCTTCAATAAAAGTTGCAAGAACACCAAACTCAAGAGCCGACCACGAAAAAGATTTACAGAATATTAAAACATTAGGAAACATAACAGCCACAGAGGCCAAAAGAAGAGCAAAAGACCGCAAATTATATCTTCACTTGTCACTAAAAGTGATGAAAGAAGAAGGAGAATCCGAGTTGGCTAGACATTGAATTTTACTACTCAAGAGATCATGCGAGTGTTACGTCATAAAGAAACCACGGATTAATTTGTCCTATTTTTGACAAATCACAACCGCTTCTGGTGGATTTTGAACCCAGGTCATTCCTGTCCTGAGTTGGAAGTTGTACCTCTAGACCTCCCAGCCCTGCACTATTGTTTACTTACATACCTCTAGGAGTCCCGGTAACGCTCTATAAAAGGCGTAAACTGGCCTAAATGCGTTGCGGTGTTGCTGACTGCAAGCTGAAATTATTTACGTTTTTCGACCCAATCTATCCGACTTCAACAAAGCAGTTTGGTAGCGAGTTGCTTACCTTCTTCTATCCTAATATCTAGACCAAACTGGTTAGCATATGTCCACACCGATCACTCTAGGTTCAGTTGGATCTTGATCACTTACGATACCCCACAGGAATTCCGCAGAAGTGAGACTAAATATATGGTCCACATCAATTAACTTGAAAGGAAAAAAATGAATGGCCGAACTGAAACCTTGAACCAGACAACAGACTGCACACAGAATCATTCAGTCTAACCTGAATTAGTTATAATCGCAGAAAATCGGCTTTGATTCAGGAGACTAACGCAAACAATGAACTATGAATTGCTGCACTCTTACAACTCACACGTTGCTGAGCGCCTGAAATCCTAAAACCTGAATCACGTAACATCGCATTTACATGGCAGAACACGGCAACAACAAACACACTGGCTACCTCAGTTTGGCTTACAAATAATATCACCATCACCATCATGATATGCCACGCATTCAACGGCTTTAAAAAAAAGACATTCCTAACATATGATGTGCATGTTTATTATTAACAGTAGTATTAGTAACTATGGAAACGTGTAGCATTAATACTGACATCATCCTTAACCAATCTATAACAGCGTTTCTCAAACTATGGTCCCCGATCTCTACCCCCCCCCCCACTCCCCTGCCCCTGTTACATTTTGTAGCTAAATGGGAAGATCGAAACATATTTAATGGAGTTCCGCGACTACAAAACATATTTAATGGGGGTCCGCGACTACAAAACATATTTAATGGAGTTCCGCGACTACAAAACATATTTAATGGAGTTCCGCGACTACAAAACATATTTAATGGGGGTCCGCGACTACAAAACATATTTAATGGAGTTCCGCGACTACAAAACATATTTAATGGGGGTCCGCGACTACAAAACATATTTAATGGAGTTCCGCGACTACAAAACATATTTAATGGGGGTCCGCGACTACAAAACATATTTAATGGGGTCCGCGACTACAAAACATATTTAATGGAGTTCCGCGACTACAAAACATATTTAATGGGGGTCCGCGACTACAAAACATATTTAATGGGGGTCCGCGACTACAAAACATATTTAATGGGGGTCCGCGACTACAAAACATATTTAATGGGGGTCCGCGACTACAAAACATATTTAATGGGGATCCGCGGCTACAAAACATACTTAATGGGGGTCCGCGGCTACAAAACATATTTAATGGGGGTCCGCGACTACAAAACATATTTAATGGGGATCCGCGACTACAAAACATATTTAATAGGGGTCCGCGACTACAAAACATATTTAATGAGGGTCCGCAGCTACAAAACATATTTAATGGGGGTCCGCGGCTACAAAACATATTTAATGGGGGTCCACGACTACAAAACATATTTAATTGGGGTCCGCGGCTACAAAACATATTTAATGGGGGTCCGCGACTGCAAAACATATTTAATGTGGGTCCGCGACTACAAAATATATTTAATGGGGGGGGGGGGGGGGGGGTTCCGCGACTACAAAATATATTTAATGGGGGGGGGGGGTTCCGCGACTACAAAACATATTTAATGAGGATCCGCGACTACAAAACATATTAATGGGGGTCCGCAACTACAAAATATATTTAATGGGGATCCGCGACTACAAAACATATTTAATGGGGGTCCGCAACTACAAAATATATTTAATGGGGATCCGCGACTACAAAACATATTTAATGGGGGTCCGCAACTACAAAATATATTTAATGGGGATCCGCAACTACAAAATATATTTAATGGGGGTCCGCAACTACAAAATATATTTAATGGGGATCCGCGACAACAAAACATATTTAATGGGGGTCCGCAACTACAAAATATATTTAATGGGGATCCGCAACTACAAAATATATTTAATGGGGGTCCGCAACTACAAAATATATTTAATGGGGATCCGCGACTACAAAATATATTTAATGGGGAACCGCAACTACAAAATATATTTAATGGGGGTCCGCAACTACAAAATATATTTAATGGGGATCCGCAACTACAAAATATATTTAATGGGGATCCGCGACTACAAAACATATTTAATGGGGATCCGCAACTACAAAATATATTTAATGGGGGTCCGCAACTACAAAACATATTTAATGTGGGTCCGCGACTACATAATATATTTAATGTGGGTCCGCGACTACATAACATATTTAGTGAGGGTCCGCAACTACAAAACATATTTAATGGGGGTCCGCAACTATAAAACTTATTTAATGGGGTGGGGGGGGGGGGTTCCGCGACTACAAAACATATTTAATGGGGGTCCGCGACTACAAAACATATATAATGAGGCTCCGCGACTACTAAACATATTTAATGAGGCTCCGCGGCTACTAGACATATTAAATGAGGGTCCGCGACTACAAAACATATATAATGAGGCTCCGCGACTACTAAACATATTTAATGAGGCTCCGCGGCTACTAGACATATTAAATGAGGGTCCGCGGTAAAGGACAGTTTGAGAATCGCTGCAGTCTAACATTTTCATTAGATAGAACTGTCTAAGAAGATTTGGACATGATGATAGTGCACACTCCGTGCCCAGATCATCAACAATATTATCTTGGAGCTAATAAATAAGTTATTCCTTTATTTCTTCTTTCGTTCTGATAACAAATATTTCGTTATCTTGTGAGTTTTACCAACTTTTTGGCCAACACGACCCGTACAACCTCAGACTATGTATTCTAGGTTATATTAGACCACAATTACTGTCCAAAAATAAAAGTAACTCCGTTAAAGTTAAATAAAGACATTTCTAGAAGTGTAACTCAGTTTAACGCCATGGGGCGGTATTTACGCCTTTCAGGTTGCATATCTGGCCGACTTTGTACCTGCTTTTTAAATTACATCTAGGCTTTTCTATGTTACCCATAATCATTTGGCCAGATTGCGTTGCTTGTTCCTGGGACCATCATATGGTGGTGTGGTATGGTTTTAGTCAGCTCTTTAGCTCGCTGATCTTGATTTATCGTGTGGTCACTGACAGCAAACTGTTTAGATAAGAATATGAGTAATTCTTACATAAGTTCTACACCATCCGTCCATCCATCCATCCATCCATCCATCCATCCATCCATCCATCCGTCCGTCCGTCCGTCCGTCCGTCCGTCCGTCCGTCCGTCCGTCCGTCCGTCCGTCCGTCCGTCTGTCTGTCTGTCTGTATGGCTGTCTGTCTATCTATCTATCTATCTATCTATCTATCTATCTATCTATCTATCTATCTATCTATCTATCTATCTATCTATCTATCTATCTATCTATCTATCTATCTATCTATCTATCTATCTATCTATCTATCTATCTATCTATCTATCTATCTATCTATCTATCAGTGTGTGTATGTGCAGAATAATCATTGTTGATTATAATACTAAAAGAAAAGCCACACTGTTTCATTAAGCATCACATAGGTAACCATCAAGCATCACATGAGTAACCACCAAGCATCACATAGGTAACCATCAAGCATCACACGAGTAACCATTAAGCATCACATAGGTAATCATCAAGCATCACATGAGTAACCACCAAGCATCACATGAGTAACCATTAAGCATCACATAGGTAGGTAACCATTAAGCATCATATAAGTAACCATTAAGCATCATATAGGTAACCATTAAGCATCACATAGGTAGGTAACCATTAAGCATCACATGGGTAACCATTAAGCATCACATGGGTAACCATTAAGCATCACATAGGTAACCATTAAGCATCACATAGGTAACCATTAAGCATCACATAGGTAGGTAACCATTAAGCATCACATAGGTAGGTAACCATTAAGCATCACATGGGTAACCATCAAGCATCACATAGGTAACCATTAAGCATCACATAGGTAGGTAACCATTAAGCATCACATGGGTAACCATCAAGCATCACATAGGTAACCATTAAGCATCACATGGGTAACCATCAAGCATCACATAGGTAACCATTAAGCATCACATGGGTAACCATTAAGCATCACATAGGTAACCATCAAGCATCACATAGGTAGGTAACCATTAAGCATCACATGGGTAACCATCAAGCATCACATAGGTAACCATTAAGCATCACATGGGTAACCATCAAGCATCACATAGGTAACCATTAAGCATCACATGGGTAACCATTAAGCATCACATGGGTAACCATCAACCATCACATAGGTAACCATTAAGCATCATATAGGTAATAGTCTATTACATCTATTAGTGTCATGTTCAGCTGCTTGCACAAACAGGCTTATACATATTCTCTGCTAAACCCAGCACAGTATCCAGCCTCCCCCAGCCTGCGGCATGTCTAAATCTGAGACCAAGTCCGATGCACTTTATTTCTGTAACAGAAGTGTTTACACACGCCAAAACTGTCACATTGTAACAGCTTTCCCAGTTACATCTGTGATCAACGCAGCTTTTTATATTAAAAGTGTACAAAACGTGTTTATTATGGACAAATTCTAGTGTTTAAGTTCAGCAGTAGTCATAGGTTGAATTAAAACATGACCACAGCACAGTGACTTTTTCTGGAACAAAAGATGTACATGCACTCCCCTGAAGATGTTGAGATATCTACTACCACACTTTCAACATAGCCTCTGATATACCCTTGTCGTCTCTAGATTGCTTCCTGCTTTTGGTATCAGCTGTAGAGTGACGTCATCGGAGTAGTCTTGAATCCACATATTTGTTATGAATGTATTTGGTGAGAAGGGGTGCCCACTATCCTGATGAACGTCAGTGTAGAGGTTGTCCGTACAAGCAGAGATGAGTTAGATGAAGTTACTAGAAGGTTCATCTGAAAGAAACCCCTTTCACTTTCACTGGAAGATACTCTAATTGTGTCCTAAGTGTGCTTCAGATGAAGTTCTATGTCTGGGAATTGATTTTCTTGAAGATATTCACAAGAACCACAAAGTATATTTTTACTGTCAATAAATTGAAATATTAATATAAAGAGAGGTGCTTACCGCCAAAAAAAAAAAAAAAAAAAAAAAAAAAAAGCACTGGCCTCATCAATTGTTTACTTCTCCTTTTGTTGCTGCCGTCTTCTATCTTGAGAAAAATTATTTGCAGTTTGTATTGATCTGCTATACCCTCTATTCATGTAGAAGAGTTGAACAGTCTGCTATTTGTTTAGGGTCTTTTCTTCGCGTTTTCTTATGTTTGTCTTCTATTGAACTACCGACATTGTGAGAATATACGAACGTGTATACCCAACAAGAACTAAAGAAAGGACACTTCGACATTCGAATAAGGCGTATAGTTAGCATCAGTGTGTTGTTAGAGCTCATAGTTGTGTGGCCAGTTGTACACGTATGGGACACGTGGTTAGCAGCATGGCAGCCGTCTTTCTGTCACACGTAAAACATGTACGGTAATCTGATAAGCGCTGCCTGAACGTTGAAGGGGATCAGTCGGAGAGTCAGCGTTGTTTTAGGTTGCTTTTCAAGGAGCATTATAGTTTTAAAGATTGTTTTGTGAAAACAGTTATTGTTTTAAAGATTGTTTTGTGAAAACAGTTATTGTTTTAAAGATTGTTTTGTGAAAACAGTTATTGTTTTAAAGATTGTTTAGTGAAAACAGTTATTGTTTTAAAGATTGTTTTGTGAAAACAGTTATTGTTTTAAAGATTGTTTTGTGAAAACAGTTATTGTTTTAAAGATTGTTTTGTGAAAACAGTTATTGTTTTAAAGATTGTTTTGTGAAAACAGTTATTGTTTTAAAGATTGTTTAGTGAAAACAGTTATTGTTTTAAAGATTGTTTTGTGAAAACAGTTATTGTTTTAAAGATTGTTTTGTGAAAACAGTTATTGTTTTAAAGATTGTTTTGTGAAAACAGTTATTATTTTAAAGATTGTTTTATGAAAACAGTTATTATTTAAAGATTGTTTTGTGAAAACAGTTATTGTTTTAAAGATTGTTTTGTGAAAACAGTTATTGTTTTAAAGATTGTTTAGTGAAAACAGTTATTGTTTTAAAGATTGTTTTGTGAAAACAGTTATTGTTTTAAAGATTGTTTTGTGAAAATAGTTATTGTTTTAAAGATTGTTTAGTGAGAACAATTTTTGTTTTCAATATTTTTCGTAAGAGCAATACAATAATTGTTTTAAAAATTCATCTTGTAGAACGGAACAATAATAATTTTAAAAAATATTTTGTAGTAACAATAATTGGCTTAAAGATTTTTTGTAAAAAAAATGCAATAATTGTTTTAAAAAATTGATCTTTAAGACATCATTCGTCTCCTGCAGTCATTGATGACTACGGACTTTGCAGCGCCCCTTGGAAATGTTATTTAAACAATTTTCTTGCGCCCTATATACTATTTTTCTATGAATCTGCCCGCTTCTTGTCTGAGCTGGAGCTTTAGGGTGTGTTTCCAAAGTTTGCGGTCTGCAGCTATTTCTTCCTAGGCTGCAGAGTTTATGTTCATAGTTTTCATGTCACGTTTACACACGTCTATAAATCAAAATTTGCAACTCCTGTTTGTGAGCAAGAGAAACTGAAAGTTTGACTGGTCTATGGTCACTATCTCCAAGTTGGTTCAGCACTTTTCTGGTTATTTTGATGGATATGTCTCCAGTTGCAAATGCTAGATCGGGAGTGGAAGTTGTTTTCCATCTTCTTGAGTGGAAGGTTGGGGGGGGGGGTCCTCTCTAGAGTTTATGAGGAATAGGTTGTTGTCTATTTCCCATTCTTCCACTTCTTCACCTCGAACATTGGACTCCTTATATCCCCATCTTTCAGAGTGGCTGTTAAAGTCTCCTACTACCAGACACTTTGATGGTGTTATTTCCATTGACTCCAGCTTCAGTAATTTTTCATTTGGACAGTATATATTAAATATCCTTATACTAGCGGAGTTAATGTATAGGTCTGTACCAATGATCTCTGCCTCTCCGTTTGTGACTACATCTATCAGTTTTGCTGGAATGGAATTTTTAATAAGTATAAGAATTCCACCCTTGTGACCTTCCCTGTCTTGTCTAAATGTTTGGTAGCCCCTGATCATAAATCTGTGCTGAGGATTAAGGTGAGTTTCCTGGATGCAGGTAACGTCTATCTCCTCCTCTGCTAGTTTGATTGTTAGAGCTTTTTTTTGTGGTATATGCCCTCCACATTCCAGTGTATTAGATTCAGCTGTTTTTTAAGCCTTTCCGGTCAGCGGTAGTTTCTATCATAATTAGAGTCTGTTAGATCCAGTCTGATTGATTACTTGTTAAATCATTGCACTGTGTTCTGCGCCAGTGGTCCAGTGCATCTGATTTCAGCCAGCATTTTATTCAGGTTTGCTTTCCTTAGCCTTTGATTGTCCCCAATCTTCCTGCAAGGCAGCAGATTGTCTTTTCTGTAGTGGGATTCTGCCCTTAGATGGTCGGCCCTCCCAGGTTTACGAGCACCATTTGCCCAAGCTTGATGTAGCTATTAGTTGGTCATTAGACCATCACCATCACACATCAAACATCAGACTATAAGACCCTCCTAGATATCACGAACTTCCGGGAGTCTCACCGATACTGACAAGTCATGTACGAAACCCCACTCCGTCTTCCATTGATTAGAGTGCGACCGTCCTAGGGCAATGCGACTAACTTGATGACGTAGCTCACACAACTATGGCTGCACTCACAATACCCAGTTACTATAGTAAAAGCAGTCAACAGCACACGAAATGCTGATGCACAATTTCGAAAATGAAAACTGCTACTGACTAGACTGAGCAGAGCGTAGCAAGAAGTTGTACAATGCAAGAACTTGGCATCATACAATGACATCGACGGTTTTCGAACATCACACGATGTGTTGACGTAATTCGCATATATCGCTAGGCAGGGGAAGGTCGTATTCACAAACTTTTGACTTGACAATGAAGAACAATGAGGTGAGTACAACCTGTCATCATCGGCGAACTTTGCTAACTGGATCAGTTGATTAGCTCAGACACAGAAAATGACACCGTAGAGCCGAAGCTAATCAGTTCCCTAATGCAACTTCTGCAGCGGTCCAGCGAATGTGACCTCATCCCACCATGTTTGGAAACGGAACTATAAGAAAGCAGATTGGGCAAAGTTTGCAAGGCTCACTGATGCATATGCTGCGCCTATCAACACCCACGAAAAGAAGGTCAATAATATGATTGAGTGGTTAACAAATGGAATCATGAGAGCTGCTAAAAAATTCATTCCTAGAGAAGCAAGAAGAAACTACAAGCCATACTGGAGCAAGGAAATACAAAGACTAGAAGAGGAACTGACTCTGCCAGAGAACTAGCTGAAACATCACACAGCACAGAGAGCAACATTGCCTACAAAGCAGCCTCGGCCAAATACAGACGTGAGGTCATGATATCAGCAAGACAGAGCTGGATAGACAAAATAGAGAGCCTTAATCTAGACAAAAATGGTCATAATCTATGGAAACTCGCGAAAGCTCTGAGCGACGAAAATAACTGCCGACCTCCAACATCATTAGCACACAATCAGAACTCCTCACAGGCAAAAGTGCAGAAAATCTACTGATAGAGACTTACAAAAACATTAGTAGAATAAACATTCCAATAGACAAACAGAAAGCTGCAAGACGGGAAAAACAAGATGCAAAACACATGCCTTTAGCACCAGAAGAGCATCAGACGACCATCTTTACCCCAACTGAATTTGATGCTGCCCTCAAAGGATTGAAGCTCAAAAGTTCCCCTGGTAAAGATGGAATCTCCAACGAAATGCTCCTAAATCTGGGACAGAAAGCCAAGAGCCAGCTTCTAAGGATAATAAATGCTAGCTGGAAGAGAGGTCATGTGCCGGCAATCTGGAAAGAAGCTATTATGGTGCCCATCCACAAGCGTGGAAAAGACCCACTAGACCCAAGTAGCTGTAGACCAATTAGCTTACTGAGCTGCCTGAGTAAACTCATGGAAAGGCTGGTTAACAGAAGACTTATGTGGCATTTGGAGACAAAACAACAAATCGTATCACAACAAAGTGGCTTCCGTCAGCACAGATCAACTGAAGACCTGATCACCTACATTGCACAGGAAATAGAGGATGCTCTACAAGAAAAGAAACACACTAAAGAGGGAGGAGATTACCACAAGAGAACCATCCGCTCAGTTATGATGAAGCCAAATCCATCCTCAAAGGTCAGTTCCATGAAAAATGGAATCGAGAACACCCAAAGCATAACGAGAGTGACGGATACCACCAACTATCAAGGAGGGATCAAGTCATCATACTTCGCATACGCACTGGCCACAATAGAATGAGAAATCACATTTCACCAAATTCAAAATAGGTACAACCGGCCTATGCCACTGTACACAGGAAAATATGACTACAAAACATGTTCTACAGGATTGCCCCAGTACACAGACCTGAGAAGAGCAATGTGGTCCACACCCACCTCCCTGGAGGAGAAACTATATGGGGCAATCGATTCACTTAAACAGACAGCTGACTTCATGAGAGAGTCTGGAATCCTACTCTGATTGAGTCTTGATCGCAGAGAGAGAGAGAGAGAGAGAGAGAAATCGAAATTTTGTGGGCGTCCTAGATCATTTGCCACCTGCTAGTTGTCTATAAAGTTTACCTTTTGGTATGTGGCCTTCTTTTATACGGTGTACGTGGCTAAGCCAGCGTAACCTACGTTGTTTGGGCAGCGTGTAGATGTGGGGGAGACCGTGTAGATGTGGGGGAGACCGTGTAGATGTGGGGGAGACCGTGTAGATGTGGGGGAGACCGTGTAGATGTGGGGGAGACCTGTGCGAGTGAGGATCTCCACGTTTGTTACCTTGTTCTTCCAGGTGATATAAAGAATACGGCGCTGCCCTCACATATGGAATGCATTTAGCCATATCTCTTACTTTGCATGAGATGTCCATGATTTGCTGCCATACAAAGGATACCAATGATGCAGGCGCTGTAAACTGCGGCCTTTGTTTTAGTTGTAATTGCAGTTTTGTCACACAGTTTTGTCACACAGTTTCCAGTCCTCACAGTTTCCAGTCCTCACAGTTTCCAGTCCTCACAGTTTCCAGTCCTCACAGTTTCCAGTCCTCACAGTTTCCAGTCCACACAGTTTCCAGTCCACACAGTTTCCAGTCCTCACAGTTTCCAGTCCTCACAGTTTCCAGTCCTCACAGTTTCCAGTCCACACAGTTTCCAGTCCTCACAGTTTCCAGTCCTCACAGTTTCCAGTCCACACAGTTTCCAGTCCACACAGTTTCCAGTCCTCACAGTTTCCAATCCACACAGTTTCCAGTCCTCACAGTTTCCAGTCCTCACAGTTTCCAGTCCTCACAGTTTCCAGTCCTCACAGTTTCCAGTCCTCACCTTGTAGGTACGTTACAACCCACCACTAGCGTTCTTTGCTACCAACTTTACCGCAGCACTACAATTATTTGCTTGTTCCCTTCTTGATCTTAATTTTCTCCGCCTCTGTTGCCTACAGCGTCGAGGGCATATTGTGGCCATTCACCGCAATACCTGTCACTTCCATCTTTGTGTCTTTTTTCTGTTTTGTACCTGATGAAGGCTAAAAGCCGAAACGTCGTTGTTTGTATCGTCCCTCTTGTAATTTTAACTACCAGATACAATTTCATATCTATTTTACACAAATCCACCCCTTTTCTATGTCTATCTTTTCCCCCTTTAATATTCTCTGAGAAATGTTATCTACTGGAGTTGGTGTTACATATCCTAACTAGTTTGTTGTACTCCAGCCTCCAAACAATCGATAATGTACGACTTCAATAATATAACTTGATGAGACTGGGTGAAACACATTTCTAAGTGTAAACAAAACTTCGCGACATTTCTACCTGCCCCCATTGTATAGTAACATATGGGATGATTAAGTTACAGCCTGCACGAACATTATTGTATTTTAACGCACAATATATGAATCGCGTGAAAAAAAAAATTACTATCATTGTTATAATGTTATCAAATGATAAGAACAAAATACAATGGCATGTTAATAAGGTAGTTAAATATTAAAATAACTATTTACTTGTTTATTTATTATAGTGGTTAGTTATTTAATAACTATCGTGGTTATTTATTTAGTTATTATAATAGCTAGTTATTTATTTCTTATAGTAGATGCAATCTATTTTTGACATTTGAAACAAGAAAAATAGTTCTTAAATGTTATGTAGAGCCAGTCTTAACATATGGATGTGAATCATGGACATTAGAATAGCAGACAAGAAAATCACTGGAGTCTGTAGAAGTGTGGTTTTACAGAAGAATGTTGAGAATACCATGGACAGCTAAGAGTAGTTATGAAGACGTTCTGAAAGAAATCAAAGCAAAAAGAGAGCTAATTTCCAATATTAGGAAGAAACAATCATAATTTTTTTGGCCATGTAATGAGAAGAGAACAACTGGAATATATTGTGACAACTAGAAAAATTGAGGGATGAAGAGATAGAGGGAAGCAAAGAGTAAAGATACCAGACAAATTAAGAGAATGGTTTGGCAGAAGGTCAACAACAGAAATGATAAATAACTGTCAAGATCGAAAGTTGTGTAGAGACATGATCACCTACGCCAGCAGGCCCGGTACTTTGATGATGATGATGATAGTAGATGATTATTTAATTATTATAGCACCTAATTATTTAATTTACTGACACCCTTGGGCAAAGTGGTGATCCTGCTTCTTCTTCCTCTTTCCTTCCTCATTTGACTTTCAGCGTCGAGGGGAGATATAATTTGCGGTCTTTTGTTCTTCTGTTCGCCTCTGATGCTGTTATGTTTCCTAGTGCTTCTAATATTCCATCGACCCATCTTTTTCGTGGTCGACCCTTGGGTCTGGTGTTCTCACAACGTTTGCTGAAGGCTCGTTGTGTTGTGTTTTGATCTTTCTGCCTTGTCACGTGGCCAAACCATTTTATCTGTTGTTTCCTCATATATTCTATGGCGGGGGCTATTCTTAGCTTTTTTCTCAGTTCTTCATTTCTGATCCTATCTCTCAGACTGTTTCCTGTCAGAATTAGGTGCTCCTGTTTAGCCCCCCCCCTCCCCTCCCCCATCTGGCTTAAGTGAAGCCATTGGAGCGGGTGGTGGATGTTGTTGTGGGAGCAGCCGACAAGTAGTGCCGGTTTTGGTCCCTTACTCCGTAATGACACGCTCTATTTATAGAGACAGTGGCTGCGATCTCCGACTAGTACAGTCACTGCCAAGAAGGAAAGGAATGGCAAACTACCTTGTTATATTGCCAGGTAAAATTATGTCCAAATACAATTTGATATATACAGTTAACGACGTTAATGGGGTCTCCACAACCACCTCGTCCGGTAGGGAGTGTCATGTGCTACTACTAGCTTTTTGTTGTTTTTTTTATGGAATTTGATATGTAGGGGTGTCAACAATTATGTGGGAGGTATGCCTTGAGGTTATATTTCAATTTTTTTTTATCGATTTCAGGGGCGTAACCCTCAAAAATTTTAAGGGGGGTAACAATTTCAAAAGTGATTTTTAAGTAAATTTTTGGTATGGGGATGTCTAAAATAAAGTTTTAAGTAAGCCTACGTGCTAAATTTACGATTTTTATCGATTTCAGGGGCGTAACCCTCAAAAAATGATAAGGGGTAAAATCCTAAAAGTGGTTTTTAATGTAAATTTTTGCAATGGGGATGTCTAAAATAAAGTTTGGGGTATGCCTAGCGTGAAAATTTACGATTTTTACCGATTTCATGGGCGTAACCCTCAAAAATGCTAAGGGGGTAAAATCCTAAAAGTGGTTTTTAATGTAAATCTTTGTTATGGGGATGTCTAAAATAAAGTTTGGGGTATGCCTTGAGGTTAAATTTCATTTTTTTATCGATTTCAGGGGCGTTTCCCACAAAAATTGTAAGGGGGTAACAATTTCAAAAGTGATTTTTAAGTTAATTTTTGGTGTGGGGATGTCTAAAATAAAGTTTTAGGTAAGCCTACGTGGTAAATTTACGATTTTTATCGATTTCAGGGGCGTAACGCTCAAAAATGGTCATGGGGGTAACAATTTTAAAAGTGATTTTTAAGTAAATTTTTGGTGTGGGGATGTCTAAAATAAAGTTTGGGGTATGCCTGCGTGCTAAATTAACGCTTTTTATCGATTCCATGGGCGTAACCCTCAAAAAATGATAAGGGGGTAAAATCCTAAAAGTGGTTTTTAATGTAAATTTTTGCAATGGGGATGTCTAAAATAAAGTTTGGGGTATGTCTAGAGTGAAAATTTACGATTTTTACCGATTTTATGGGCGTATCCCTAAAAAATTATCAGGGGGTAAACTCATATTTTCGATAAGTTGGTTGTTTAGTATTCACGTGTTATTTTAGTAACCTATTTTCGAAAAGTTGGTTTTTTAGTATCCACGTGATATTTGTGTAACCTAAAATTATAGTCATCATCTAGTTTTAAGACATAGAGAGACACAGGGGCTGCGTTACTTTCACGCAAGCTCAAATAACGCGACAGGGTTAGACAAACCCTTGTTAGTTAACAACAGAAATGACTTTGAAACGATTATCGATAGATTAAATGAAAGTGATTAGGTTATGCAGACAAAAATAGGGAGACACTCAAATACACCTTGGAAGCCTTAGTCAGTACGAGTGTTTTTTCAGCCTTTGCTTCCTAGTTTTCTGTCCTTGCCTCTTAGGTTTCTGCCATTGCCGCCTAGGTTTCTGTCCTTGCCTCCTAGGTTTCTGTCCTTGCCTCCTAGGTTTCTGCCCTTGCCTCCTAGGTTTCTGACCTTCCCTCCTTGTTTTCAGCCTTTGCTTCCTAGTTTTCTGTCCTTGCCTCCTAGGTTTCTGACCTTGCCTCTTTGGTTTCTGCCCTTGCCTCCTAGGTTTCTGACCTTGCCTCCTAGGTTTCTGACCTTGCCTCCTAGGTTTCTGACCTTCCCTCTTTGGTTTCTGACCTTCCCTCCTTGGTTTCTGATCTTGCCTCCTAGGTTTCTGCCCTTGCCTCCTAGGTTTCTGCCCTTGCCTCCTAGGTTTCTGTCTTTGCCTCTTAGGTTTCTGCCCTTGCCTCTTAGGTTTCTGCCCTTGCCCCCTAGGTTTCTGCTGTTGCCTCTTTGGTTTCTGCCCTTGCCTCCTAGGTTTCTGACCTTGCCTCCTAGGTTTCTGACCTTGCCTCCTAGGTTTCTGACATTGCCTCCTAGGTTTCTGACCTTCCCTGTTTGGTTTCTGACCTTGCTTCCTAGGTTTCTGACCTTGCCTCCTAGGTTTCTACAGCGTCGAGGGCATATTGTGGCCATTCACCACAATACCTGTCACTTCCATCTTTGTGTCTTTTTTCTGTTTTGTACCTGATGAAGGCTAAAAGCCGAAACGTCGTTGTTTGTATCGTCCCTCTTGTAATTTTAACTACCAGATACAATTTCATATCTATTTTACACAAATCCACCCCTTTTCTATGTCTATCTTTTCCCCCTTTAATATTCTCTGAGAAATGTTATCTACTGGAGTTTGTGTTACATATCCTAACTAGTTTGTTGTACTCCAGCCTCCAAACAATCGATAATGTACGACTTCAATAATATAACTTGATGAGACTGGGTGAAACACATTTCTAAGTGTAAACAAAACTTCGCGACATTTCTACCTGCCCCCATTGTATAGTAACATATGGGATGATTAAGTTACAGCCTGCACGAACATTATTGTATTTTAACGCACAATATATGAATCGCGTGAAAAAAAAAATTACTATCATTGTTATAATGTTATCAAATGATAAGAACAAAATACAATGGCATGTTAATAAGGTAGTTAAATATTAAAATAACTATTTACTTGTTTATTTATTATAGTGGTTAGTTATTTAATAACTATCGTGGTTATTTATTTAGTTATTATAATAGCTAGTTATTTATTTCTTATAGTAGATGCAATCTATTTTTGACATTTGAAACAAGAAAAATAGTTCTTAAATGTTATGTAGAGCCAGTCTTAACATATGGATGTGAATCATGGACATTAGAATAGCAGACAAGAAAATCACTGGAGTCTGTAGAAGTGTGGTTTTACAGAAGAATGTTGAGAATACCATGGACAGCTAAGAGTAGTTATGAAGACGTTCTGAAAGAAATCAAAGCAAAAAGAGAGCTAATTTCCAATATTAGGAAGAAACAATCATAATTTTTTTGGCCATGTAATGAGAAGAGAACAACTGGAATATATTGTGACAACTAGAAAAATTGAGGGATGAAGAGATAGAGGGAAGCAAAGAGTAAAGATACCAGACAAATTAAGAGAATGGTTTGGCAGAAGGTCAACAACAGAAATGATAAATAACTGTCAAGATCGAAAGTTGTGTAGAGACATGATCACCTACGCCAGCAGGCCCGGTACTTTGATGATGATGATGATAGTAGATGATTATTTAATTATTATAGCACCTAATTATTTAATTTACTGACACCCTTGGGCAAAGTGGTGATCCTGTTTCTTCTTCCTCTTTCCTTCCTCATTTGACTTTCAGCGTCGAGGGGAGATATAATTTGCGGTCTTTTGTTCTTCTGTTCGCCTCTGATGCTGTTATGTTTCCTAGTGCTTCTAATATTCCATCGACCCATCTTTTTCGTGGTCGACCCTTGGGTCTGGTGTTCTCACAACGTTTGCTGAAGGCTCGTTGTGTTGTGTTTTGATCTTTCTGCCTTGTCACGTGGCCAAACCATTTTATCTGTTGTTTCCTCATATATTCTATGGCGGGGGCTATTCTTAGCTTTTTTCTCAGTTCTTCATTTCTGATCCTATCTCTCAGACTATTTCCTATCAGAATTAGGTGCTCCTGTTTAGCCCCCCCCCCCTCCCCTCCCCCATCTGGCTTAAGTGAAGCCATTGGAGCGGGTGGTGGATGTTGTTGTGGGAGCAGCCGACAAGTAGTGCCGGTTTTGGTCCCTTACTCCGTAATGACACGCTCTATTTATAGAGACAGTGGCTGCGATCTCCGACTAGTACAGTCACTGCCAAGAAGGAAAGGAATGGCAAACTACCTTGTTATATTGCCAGGTAAAATTATGTCCAAATACAATTTGATATATACAGTTAACGACGTTAATGGGGTCTCCACAACCACCTCGTCCGGTAGGGAGTGTCATGTGCTACTACTAGCTTTTTGTTGTTTTTTTGATGGAATTTGATATGTAGGGGTGTCAACAATTATGTGGGAGGTATGCCTTGAGGTTATATTTCAATTTTTTTATCGATTTCAGGGGCGTAACCCTCAAAAATTTTAAGGGGGGTAACAATTTCAAAAGTGATTTTTAAGTAAATTTTTGGTATGGGGATGTCTAAAATAAAGTTTTAAGTAAGCCTACGTGCTAAATTTACGATTTTTATCGATTTCAGGGGCGTAACCCTCAAAAAATGATAAGGGGGTAAAATCCTAAAAGTGGTTTTTAATGTAAATTTTTGCAATGGGGATGTCTAAAATAAAGTTTGGGGTATGCCTAGCGTGAAAATTTACGATTTTTACCGATTTCATGGGCGTAACCCTCAAAAATGCTAAGGGGGTAAAATCCTAAAAGTGGTTTTTAATGTAAATCTTTGTTATGGGGATGTCTAAAATAAAGTTTGGGGTATGCCTTGAGGTTAAATTTCATTTTTTTATCGATTTCAGGGGCGTTTCCCACAAAAATTGTAAGGGGGTAACAATTTCAAAAGTGATTTTTAAGTTAATTTTTGGTGTGGGGATGTCTAAAATAAAGTTTTAGGTAAGCCTACGTGGTAAATTTACGATTTTTATCGATTTCAGGGGCGTAACGCTCAAAAATGGTCATGGGGGTAACAATTTTAAAAGTGATTTTTAAGTAAATTTTTGGTGTGGGGATGTCTAAAATAAAGTTTGGGGTATGCCTGCGTGCTAAATTAACGCTTTTTATCGATTCCATGGGCGTAACCCTCAAAAAATGATAAGGGGGTAAAATCCTAAAAGTGGTTTTTAATGTAAATTTTTGCAATGGGGATGTCTAAAATAAAGTTTGGGGTATGTCTAGAGTGAAAATTTACGATTTTTACCGATTTTATGGGCGTATCCCTAAAAAATTATCAGGGGGTAAACTCATATTTTCGATAAGTTGGTTGTTTAGTATTCACGTGTTATTTTAGTAACCTATTTTCGAAAAGTTGGTTTTTTAGTATCCACGTGATATTTGTGTAACCTAAAATTATAGTCATCATCTAGTTTTAAGACATAGAGAGACACAGGGGCTGCGTTACTTTCACGCAAGCTCAAATAACGCGACAGGGTTAGACAAACCCTTGTTAGTTAACAACAGAAATGACTTTGAAACGATTATCGATAGATTAAATGAAAGTGATTAGGTTATGCAGACAAAAATAGGGAGACACTCAAATACACCTTGGAAGCCTTAGTCAGTACGAGTGTTTTTTCAGCCTTTGCTTCCTAGTTTTCTGTCCTTGCCTCTTAGGTTTCTGCCATTGCCGCCTAGGTTTCTGTCCTTGCCTCCTAGGTTTCTGTCCTTGCATCCTAGGTTTCTGCCCTTGCCTCCTAGGTTTCTGACCTTCCCTCCTTGTTTTCAGCCTTTGCTTCCTAGTTTTCTGTCCTTGCCTCCTAGGTTTCTGACCTTGCCTCTTTGGTTTCTGCCCTTGCCTCCTAGGTTTCTGACCTTGCCTCCTAGGTTTCTGACCTTGCCTCCTAGGTTTCTGACCTTCCCTCTTTGGTTTCTGACCTTCCCTCCTTGGTTTCTGATCTTGCCTCCTAGGTTTCTGCCCTTCCCTCCTAGGTTTCTGCCCTTGCCTCCTAGGTTTCTGTCTTTGCCTCTTAGGTTTCTGCCCTTGCCTCTTAGGTTTCTGCCCTTGCCCCCTAGGTTTCTGCTGTTGCCTCTTTGGTTTCTGCCCTTGCCTTCTAGGTTTCTGACCTTGCCTCCTAGGTTTCTGACCTTGCCTCCTAGGTTTCTGACATTGCCTCCTAGGTTTCTGACCTTCCCTGTTTGGTTTCTGACCTTGCTTCCTAGGTTTCTGACCTTGCCTCCTAGGTTTCTACAGCGTCGAGGGCATATTGTGGCCATTCACCGCAATACCTGTCACTTCCATCTTTGTGTCTTTTTTCTGTTTTGTACCTGATGAAGGCTAAAAGCCGAAACGTCGTTGTTTGTATCGTCCCTCTTGTAATTTTAACTACCAGATACAATTTCATATCTATTTTACACAAATCCACCCCTTTTCTATGTCTATCTTTTCCCCCTTTAATATTCTCTGAGAAATGTTATCTACTGGAGTTTGTGTTACATATCCTAACTAGTTTGTTGTACTCCAGCCTCCAAACAATCGATAATGTACGACTTCAATAATATAACTTGATGAGACTGGGTGAAACACATTTCTAAGTGTAAACAAAACTTCGCGACATTTCTACCTGCCCCCATTGTATAGTAACATATGGGATGATTAAGTTACAGCCTGCACGAACATTATTGTATTTTAACGCACAATATATGAATCGCGTGAAAAAAAAATTACTATCATTGTTATAATGTTATCAAATGATAAGAACAAAATACAATGGCATGTTAATAAGGTAGTTAAATATTAAAATAACTATTTACTTGTTTATTTATTATAGTGGTTAGTTATTTAATAACTATCGTGGTTATTTATTTAGTTATTATAATAGCTAGTTATTTATTTCTTATAGTAGATGCAATCTATTTTTGACATTTGAAACAAGAAAAATAGTTCTTAAATGTTATGTAGAGCCAGTCTTAACATATGGATGTGAATCATGGACATTAGAATAGCAGACAAGAAAATCACTGGAGTCTGTAGAAGTGTGGTTTTACAGAAGAATGTTGAGAATACCATGGACAGCTAAGAATAGGTACAACCAGCCTATGCCACTGTACACTGGACAATATGACTACAAAACATGTTCTACAGGATTGCCCCCAGTACACAGACCTGAGAAGAGCAATGTGGTCCACGCCTACCTCCCTGGAGGAGAAACTATATGGGGCAATCGATTCGCTTAAACAGACAGCTGACTTCATGAGAGAGTCTGGAATCCTACTCTGATTGAGTCTTGATCGCAGAGAGAGAAATTATTAGCTACTGTAATAATGAAATAACTAGCTACCATAATAAAACTGAGAAACTGAGAGGTAGACCAATGGATATCAACATAGTTCAAGCTTATGCACCAAAAAGTAATAGCGAAGAAGAAGCAATTGACACATTTTACAATGAGCAAGTGACCATAATTTTTTACAGACTTTCGGGTCATGATTTTTGGGGTAATGTGGTCGGTATTACGCCCGTGCCACTTTACTTTCCCATAAAAAAAATCCGGTACCCGTTAAGGCTGAGTGAACCCGGAAGCCGTCGATCAGGATCGAACCCAACCTCTTGTCCTTTGTAGTCCAGTTCACTAACTAACGAGCTATCGCTTCTCCCATTTAATTATTATAATAGATAATTATTATAATAGATAGTTATTATAATAGATAGTTATTATAGTAGATAGTTATTATAATAGATAGTTATTATAATGGTGGTTAATATAATAGTGGTTAGTTCATTATTATATTAGCCAGTTATTTAGTTATTATAATGGTGGTTATTTCATTATTATAGTAGCTGTTATTTCATTATTATAGTGGCTAGTAATTTAGTTATTATAGTAGCTTGTTAATTAGGTATTATAGTAGGTGATTTTTTAAATTATTATAGTAGTTAGTAATTTAGTTATTACGGTAGCCTGTTATTTATTTATTATGGTAGCTAGTTATTTCATTATTACAAAAAGTAAAAAGTAAAGAGTCCCCCCCCCCCCCCCCCGGTTACGCCAAGTGGCGTATAGGGAATATGGTGTTAGTGACCATAAATTTTACAGACCTTCGGCACAATTTTTTTTTTGAGTAATGTGGTCGGTATTACGCTCGTGACGCTTTACTTTCCCAGAGAAAAATCCAGTACCCAATAAAGCCTGAGTGAACCCAGGAAGCCGTCAATCAGGTTCGAACCCAACCTCTTGTCCATTATACTCCAGTTCACTAACAACTGAGCTATCGCGGCTCCCATTTCATTATTACAGTAGCTAATCATTTCTCTCTCTGCGATCAAGACTCAATCAGAGTAGGATTCCAGACTCTCTCATGAAGTCAGCTGTCTGTTTAAGTGAATCGATTGCCCCATATAGTTTCTCTTCCAGGGAGGTGGGCGTGGACCACATTGCTCTTCTCAGGTCTGTGTACTGGGGGCAATCCTGTAGAACATGTTTTGTAGTCATAGTGTACAGTGGCATAGGCTGGTTGTACCTATTTTGAATTTGGTGAACATGTGATTTCTCATTCTATTGTGGCCAGTGCGTAGGCGAAGTATGATGACTTGATCCCTCCTTGATAGTTGGTGGTATCCATCACTCTCGTTATGCTTTGGGTGTTCTCGTTTCCATTTTTCATGGAACTGACCTTTGAGGATGGATTTGGCTTCATCATAACTGAGCGGATGGTTCTCTTGTGCTAATCTCCCTCCCTCTTTATCTAATTTGTCTGCGCGTTCGTTCCCGTGTATATTACAGTGTGATGGTATCCACCGAATGACTACTCTCTGGAAGTTATTGCATAGTTGGTCCAGAGTTGTTCTCAAGTCATCTAGTTCATTGTTTTTGTGGCTTTTTAGAGCTGATAGTACTGACAGTGCATCAGTCAGAATCACCAATTTATTGTGCATGTTATTTTTGTGTTGAGTAGCCAGTGTTGCAGCATCTCTGATGGCTTCAGTTTCTGCTTTAAAGTTGTTTGAGAATTTTCCAGTAGCTATTGACTTGGTGATCTCGTCCTGGTTATTCAGCGTCAAGAACACACCTCCCCCTCCATTTCTGGTGGCATTTGCAGCAGAGCCATCTGTGTATATGTTGGACCAAGAGTTCTGTGGGTAGGTATCGTGCATGTGTTTTTCTCCTACGTGTTTTCTTTCTGTGTCTGATTGGGTGCCTTTTTTCATGATTCCTGTTATATTTTCCTTAAGTTCTGGTATTTTATGTTTTCCATGAGGAGACATATCAGATGGTCCCAAGGGTTTCGATATTGTTTGGGAAAGTACTGAATATAAGTATTCAGCCCTACTGGGAGATACTTGCATTAATACGAAAGTACAAATATAGAATTTATTTCCGGTCTGTGATCGTTACCCTATGCTATAGTCATTGAGATCGCCTTTCGTGGAAGACACTACTACAATAGCCAATTTTTTTAGTTGGCTGCGTGGTAGTGTACCAAGCGTTCGGCTTCTCGTGGCAAGGCGCGGTGCCACTGAGTACGGGTTCGATCCCACTTCGGACCATATATTGTTCTTCGTTTTTTTCTATTGTTGTTTGTCTGTCAATTTTTCCGAGTGCTAACACATACTTCTTTGTTCTATTATTCCCTATTATCGCCTCGGAAGTTCCCCATATAATAATATTTATGTATTATTATTTGTACCCAGTATATAACCACTGGGAACTACTATTCGTGCTGTTTCGTCCAATAAATGTTTGTCTACAACACAAGTATTCAGCCCTACTGGGAGATACTTGCATTAATAGGAAAGTACAAATATACAATTTATTTCCGGTCTGTGATCGTTACCCTATGCTATAGTCATTGAGATCGCCTTTCGTGGAAGACACTACTGCAATAGCCAATTTTTTAGTTGGCTGCGTTGCAGTGTACCAAGCGTTCGGCTTCTCGTGGCAAGGCGCGGTGCCACTGAGTACGGGTTCGATCCCACTTCGGACCATATATTGTTCTTCGTTTTTTTCTATTGTTGTTTGTCTGTCAATTTTTCCGAGTGCTAACACATACTTCTTTGTTCTATTATTCCCTATTATCGCCTCGGAAGTTCCCCATATAATAATATTTATGTATTATTATTTGTACCCATGATACGGGCAGCTTGGTTCTGTGTTCTGTTAATTTTGCTAATCTGTGATTTGGTAGCCATAGCTCAGGCTGTGACTCCATACTCTAGAACTGGTCTGACTCTTCCTACGTGTAGTCTTTTCAAAATATTGCTGTCTGCCCCCCCCCCCCCCCCCCCCCAGTCCGTTCCTGCCAATTTCTTCATAATATTTGTTCGTTTTCTGGCTTTTGTCCTTGCTCTGTCTATCTGATTTTTCCAAGTCATTCTGCGATTCATGGTGACGCCAAGATATGTTGGGTTTTGGTCAATAGGGAGTGTATGTTCTTTTATCTTCAAGTTTGCAGAGAGTGTGTTTCTTGATAGGCTGAAAATTGTATATGTAGTTTTTGTTCGTTGATTGGTAAGAACCAGGTGTTCGTCCATTTTTCAAGTTCACCTAGGGCATCTTGCATCCTGGGTCCAGCTACCGACATACTTTCCTCGCGAGCCCATAACGCCAGATCATCTGTATATATTGCCGAGTGTATCCTGGGTGGAATGTCCATTACGATGTCATTTATGAAAATTAAAAAGAGTGTTGGGGACAAGACTCCGCCTTGTGGGACACCTTGTTCGATAGAGACCTTCTTACTTAGTTGACCTTGAACTTGTACTCTGGCCGTTCTATCCTGTAGGTATTGAGAGACCCAAATGAATAAACGACCCTGGATGCCAAGTCTAGAAAGCTTGTTCTTTAAGCTAGTAATCTAATTACTATAGTAGCTCTTTATCTAGTTATTATAGTAGCTCTTTATCTAGTTATTATAGTAGCTCTTTATCTAGTTACTATAGTAGCTACTTATTTAATTGTTATAATATCTGGTTATTTCATTAGTACAATAGCTAGATATTATACTGGTTAGTTATTGTAGTTGCTTGTTCAAGAAATAAAGAACTTAGAAAAAGGCTAGGAATAGCCCCCGCCACAGAATATATAAAGAAACAACAGATAAAATGGTTTGGCGACGTGACATGGCAGAGTGATCAAAACACAACACAACGAGCCTTCAATAAGCGTTGAGAGAACACCAGACCCAAGGGTCGACTACGAAAAAGATGGATCGATGGAATATTAGAAGCACTAGGAAACATAACAGCAGCAGAGGCGAACAGAAGAGCAAATGACCGCTCTCCGACGCTGAAAGATAAATGAGAAAGGAAAGAAGTTGCTTGTTTTAAAATTATTATAGTAGCATGTTATTTAATTATTATAGTAGCATGCTATTTAATGATTATGGTAGAATGTTATTTAATTATTATAGTAGCATGATATTTAATTATTATTGAAGAATGTTATTTAATTATTATAGTAGAATGTTATTTACTTATTATAGTAGAATGTTATTTACTTATTATAGTAGCATGCTATTTAATTATTATAGTAGAATGTTATTTAATTATTATAGTAGAATGTTATTTAATTATTATAGTAGCATGCTATTTAATTTTATGTAGTAGAATGTTATTTAATTATTATAGTTGTATGCTATTTAATTATTATAGTAGCGTGTTATTTACTTATTATAGTAGAATGTTTTTTACTTATTATAGTAGCATGCTATTTAATTATTATAGTAGAATGTTATTTAATTATTATAGTAGAATGTTATTTAATTATTATAGTAGCATGCTATTTAATTTTATATAGTAGAATGTTATTTAATTATTATAGTTGTATGCTATTTAATTATTATAGTAGCGTGTTATTTAATTATTATAGTAGCATGTTATTTCATTATTATAATAGCATGCTATTTAATTATTCAAAATTCAGTCCCACAAAATTGAGTGGGTGGGACGTCGTCAGAGGTCAAAGCTGACGAAAGCGAACGAACGAACGAATTATTATAGCAGAATGTTATTTAATTATTAACCTATTCAAAGCAGGGGAGAAGACTAAATGCATTCCATATGTGGTGTTTGCGCCGTATTCTTGGTATCACCTGGAAGGATAAAGTGACAAACTTGGAGGTCATGACTCGCACAGGCCTCCCGAATATCTACACGCTGCTCAAACAAATTAGGTCACGCTGGCTTGGCCACGTACGCCGTATGAAAGATGGCCGCATACCAAAAGGTATACTTTTCTGACAACTGACAGATCGCAAAGGGACTAGAGAACGCCCAAAGCTTCGATTTGTAGATGTGTGTAAACATGACATGAAGACTTTGAACATAAACTCTGCAGCCTGGGAAGAAATAGCTGCAGACCACGATCTTTGGAAACACACTCTAAATGTCCATCTCAATCAAGAAGCAGACGGGTTCATAGGAAAAGAGAATACACAGCGAAAAGAAAGAAAAGAAAAAAATAACATTTCTAGGGACGCTGAAAGATGAATAGTCAACTATGACTGACGGAGGCTACTACCACTATTACTATTTAATTATTACTATAGCAACATGTTTACAACTGGCAAAATAAAAGGAAAGAGAGATCGCGGGCGACAAAGAGAGAAAATACTGGATAGCTTGGTGTCATGGCATGGAAAACAGTCAACAACAGAACTGATACGATGCACTGTAGATAGAAGATTGTGGAGAGACATGATCACCTACGCCAACCGGTATGGCACATGATGATGATAGCAACATGGACATTAGACAAGAAAACAGAACAGAAAATTGAAGCCTTTGAAATGTGGATTTATAAAAGAATAGGTAGAATTGGGTGAAAATAAAATAAAATAAAACAAACGATGAAGTTTTAAAACAACTAAAAGTGAACAGAGAACTACTAAACACAATTCAAGCAAGACACTGCGATAACACCGATGAGAGAAATGCAGTCATCTATACAGACGGATCTGTAAGACGACACCAAAGGAGTGCATGGGCATTTACAGCACGCTCGGCAGGCAGAATAGTCAAGGAGGACAGTGGTGCATATGTCATGACCACGAGTAGCATGACAATAGAGGCGATGGCAGTGACCAAGGCATTCAAATGGTTAGAGTCACAAGACTACACCCACGCATGTATACTGAGTGATTCGATGAGCATGATAAAAAAAAAGTGGAGGCGGGCTCTGTACGCATGCAATGGGTAGAGTCGTTGCAGAAATCCAAAATACGTAAGGTCACCTTTGTCTATGTCCCTGGACATGCGGGAGTACGAGGAAATGAAAGAGTGGACAGGTTGGCTAGCTGTGCTGTCGTTGAGGACGATCAACCAATGGATCGGGCGGACATCATCAATACCCTCCGAGATGTGGGAAGAGCACAGGACTTCGACAAACACAGATCCACGTCACTTCTTCGGATGATGGAAATGGGAGTTAAGATGGGCACAGCCAGAAATGAGAAACTTGGTGGCCGTGTAAGAAGACTTATCAACCAACATAGAACTGGAGTCGTCAGTCGCTGGACACTGAGGGAATTGCTGAGGAGGGGATCTGAGCACCTATGGACATGTTCGGAGTGCAATGATGATGACCCGCAAAAAACTCAATAACTCAAAAACTCAATAACTCGCTGTTTAATTATTACACCTTATCTTTCTCTTCACTTCATCTTGTTACCCGTTCGGGTGTCGAAGAAGATACAACATTCTGGTTGTGACCATTGTGACGGCCTCTCTCATTGTCATTTGATGTTGTAGCGTTTCTTTGGAGTCTGTCCATTTTACTCTAGGTCTGTATCTTGCTCTTCTCCCCTTCTCTACTTTTAATATACGCCCCGTGCGGTAAGGAATCGCATGACATTCTTTCTAAATGGGCAAACCAGTTTATTTGTTGTTTCTATATATAGCTTAGGATTGGTTCAATGCCTACTCTTTCTCTTATAATATCATTTTTGATTCTGTCTTTTCCGGTTACTCCAAGCGCTTTTCTCAGACATGGGATCTCTGTGGTGACAAGCTTTCTTTTATTTTTAGAGGTAAGTGACCAAGTTTGTCTGTATGCTGGTGGCCCCCAAACATTTCGTAACAGTACTTGTCTGTATGCTGGTGGCCCCCAAACATTTCGTAACAGTACTTGTCTGTATGCTGGTGGCCCCCAAACATTTCGTAACAGTACTTGTCTGTATGCTGGTGGCCCCCAAACATTTCGTAACAGTACTTGTCTGTATGCTGGTGGCCCCCAAACATTTCGTAACAGTACTTGTCTGTATGCTGGTGGCCCCCAAACATTTCGTAACAGTACTTGTCTGTATGCTGGTGGCCCCCAAACATTTCGTAACAGTACTTGTCTGTATGCTGGTGGCCCCCAAACATTTCGTAACAGTACTTGTCTGTATGCTGGTGGCCCCCAAACATTTCGTAACAGTACTTGTCTGTATGCTGGTTGCCCAGTAATTTCACACCTGGGCTTGTCTATATGCTGGTGGCCCCAAGTAATTTTGTACCTGGACTTGTCTGTATGCTGGTGGCCCCAGTAATTTCACACCTGGACTTGTCTGTACGATGGTGGTCTCAGTAATTTTATACCTGGACTTGTCTGTATGCTGGTAGCCCCAGTAATTGTATACCTGGAATTGTCTGTATACTGGTGGCCCCAGTAATTTCACACCTGGACTTGTCTGTACGATGGTGGTCTCAGTAATTTTATACCTGGACTTGTCTGTATGCTGGTAGCCCCAGTAATTGTATACCTGGAATTGTCTGTATGCTGGTGGCCCCAGTAATTTCACACCTCGACTTGTCTGCATGTTGGTGGCCCCAGTAATTTCACACCTCGACTTGTCTGCATGCTGGTGGACCCAGTAATTTCACACCTCGACTTGTCTGCATGCTGGTGGACCCAGTAATTTCACACATTGACATGAAGATCAGCTGTTTAGAGCCAGTTCCGCCGAAATATTGAATCCGCCAGCTATTATCGCGTGATCTATCCCGCCAGTCGAAATATAACCCACGGGGATGACAGTACTGATAGCCACAATTACGTCATATGTGAGGTGGGAACATCAATTTGAATCCAAACCTACATCTATGTGCACCAAATGTGATATGGGAAAATCAATTTGAATCCAAACCTACATCTATGTGCACCAAATGTGAGATGGGAAAATCAATTTGAATCCAAAGCCACACCTATGTGTGTCAAATGTGAGGTGGGAACATCAATTTGAATCCAAAGCTACACCTATGAGTGTACCATTGATTACCCGCAACTAGATGACCTTTCCATTATTGAAACAGCTACCAAATAGGGACACTCGTTTCGCTTGCCTATTACAGGGTTGCCAGATATATTTTTGGATTTTAGGCCAAAAAGTGTTGAAAAAAGCCAAATTAGGCCAAATAGTCAATTAAAAAGCCAAAAAAAAGGCCAAACATTTCTGCTATACTCACATCACATGAAACTCTCCAGATCAAGATTATTAACGTCATCCGCATCAGAGCTACCTGATTCTACAGCATACAAATTCTCTGATGTAAATTCTTTGAGCATTTTTGCTGATGGGATGAAGTCTTTACAACATTTGTTTGAAAGCAACAGTTCTGCTCTAATCCTGACAATAGAGTCAAGCAAATGCAGTTGCATCTTATTCCTTGCTTTTGTCTTCACTGACGTTACAATGGAGAAAATTCTTTCAACTATGGCATTGCTGCATGGGGTGATCAGACAAGTTAGGGCAAAGTTGGCTAACTCTTTGAATGACTGATGCTGATGTATGCCAATCCAAAACTGTTCACTGTCAGTAGGAAGTCCATCTTTCTTAAACATGGTATCTTCTTTCCAATCAATCAATATAATTTTTCTGTATTGTTCTTCAATAGTGCTGATGTTACTTCCTGCTAGGTGTAAGAAGGGTAAGTCTGAAAACGTTGCTCTCGAAGCTTGATTTAAAATAATCCGTGGACTCAGCTTTGATAGATTTTGAAATATATTACTCGCCGAAGGAAGTCTACATGTTATTTGATTGAGAGCTTCCTCTAGCATACACATACATCTTTCTTTGACATTTTTAATTTCGTGATGAGCGTCAGTGTTGTTGTTCTTTTGTAGGAACGTATTACATTCTGTTAAAAATTTGATACCAAAATCAACTTGATTTATATCCTTTCTTTGTCCATTTGTATCATACAATCTGTTCTGAAGACTTGCCTTTTGTAAAAATAATTCTTGACACAGTTCATGAGGATCAGCTTTAGTTTGTTGAAAAAGGCCATTGAGTCTTTCAAATTCCTGCACAACGGGTGTTGCGAAAACAAAGAACAAGTAATTGTTATAATCTAACATCATGTCCTTTAACAATCGTGCTTTGTATTTTGTGTCAAACTTTGACTGGGCTAATTCAGTACTCATGAAATAAGCCTTTAGCTCTTCCCAATTCATCAGAATATTAAACATAACTTTTCCTCGCACAAGCCATCGAGTAGCTGATGGTTTCTCAAAAGGCAGTGGAGCAGTTCTGGTTGACTCATATTCTGTAGGTGTATTCATCACTGTAAATAATTCTTTGTAGGCTTCTCGTCTTAGGCTACTGTGGGAAAACCATTGCGGTATTTCTGATAGTAAAAATCCTATATTTGACGGTAGCTTAGCTACTGCATAATAAATGCAAAGTGCCAAAGAATGACAAATACATTTCAGCTGTACACATGAAGGAGATACATTTCTTAATCTAGATCACACTGAGTTGTTACAGCCAACCATGTTTGACGCTCCATCTGATGCAAATCCAATGCAATTTGTGAGACTCTGGCCACATTTTTTTATTTCACCATCAATCAAATTAAATATGTTTTCTCGTGTTGCTTCTTGCACGGGAATTAGCCCAAGATACCCTGTTAGAATTTCCTGTTTTCTTTCACTGAAAAACCGAATTAAGATACACAAGTATTTTTGTGTGGAGACATCTGTAGATTCATCTAAAATGATGGCGTATTTCTTGTCCTGAAAGTCATGGATGAGATCCGTTTTTAGTGCTGGCGATATTATATTTTTTATTAAGCATGAACATTTAGTTCTGTGCAATTTGATGTTTCCTAATGTACTGCCCTGGCCATGTGCTGTCATAATTTCACTCAGATGGTCAATTGTGCGAATTGCACAGTGGCAGGTCATGCTTACAGCAATTTGGAGCTCTGCTGTTTTAACTTTATCGTTATTTTGTCTAGGACTTTGAGTGACACTAAGTTGTGTCTGACTATCTGATGGAACTCTCATCATGTGCTTAGATGATTTCTCATGATTTGAGATGTTTCCTCTTTTTGGTACAATCGTACACCGGCAGAGTTTACAATATGCTGCCTCTGATCCATCAGAAGCTTTCATGAGCCATGGGTATGTTTCTTCCCAAATACTATTGTACTTACGATTGCTATCATAAGATGCTTTCCATTTCTTTGATGAAGAGACCATGAGTAACACAAGTAATATCTTTATCAAACACAGCGTAGACTAATGTAAATAATTAGTCGACTTGTTAAGCGCACGTCCTAGGCACACTCCTGTACGACGACTCACGACTCACGACTAGTCACGACACGTTCGTTTTGTTTCAATTTTGAAAATGAACTATTTTGAAGAATATTCCTAGAATGAAACATTAAGAATTAAGACCTATGGATTCTGAAAGTGAAAGTAATTTGCAAAAGTGCGCCAAATTCTTATTAAAGTCAGATGATTTGATGCATTTTTGGAGCAAAATAATTATATTTTTAAAGAACTTTTACTGAAATTGTGGTTTATACTTTTTTTTTACTACTGGTTTAGAAAAAAAAGCCAGGAATAAGCCAAAAAACCCAAAAAAGCCAAAGAATTTCTTTAGGCCAAACAAAAACCAAAAAAGCCAGATTTGTGGAATTTGGCCTAAAAAAAGCCAAATTGGCAACCCTGGCCTATTATGAATGCCTAAATTTATTTACCTTGTGAATCATTTGATCTACTCTGAAACCTCCACGGGTTTAAACTAAATATAGAAATGTAAATAACAAAACATGACATAACCAATTAAAAAGAGCGCGAGCATTTCCTCTCATCGCCATTGGTCAATTTTGTTTTAACGTCTTTTATGTTCTTCTCTCCCACCCCCCAGGTTTCTCACATGGTAACTGAACGTGTGTGACGTGTCAACAAACGGACAAGAAAAGCTCCATCCTATGAGAATATATTAGCATCGTTAATTGAAGAAAATAAAAATAACATAAATAATGTTATATACAGCTTGAACGAGAATATGTCAAAGAGAAAAATGCACATTTTTTTTTTAGAGTGAAGCCTGCGATACAATGAATTACAACAGTTTCATGAAAATATGTAAATAATTCAGCAGGCTGACGTATCAGCAACACACAAAACTGGTGGTATTTAGTAATAGGCATTTTTAATATTTTAAAAGTTCAAAAACTGAAATACAACTGTCTAAAGATAATAAATGGTGGATTAAAAAAAAATAACAATTTAAAAAGTTTAGAGTATTGATATAGGATAATGGAAATAAAAAACAAAAAACATATTAAACAAATTGAAAGAATTACAAGTAATTTTGGAAGCATATTTTAGAAGTAATGAACTGTACAGAGTTGATGTTCTACCGGTCCGGTTCTAATATGATATTCACAAATAATTTGGTAGTTAAGATATCGCAAACAGCTGCAAGCTTCACAGGCTGCTCTGTGTGAGAGAAAGATTCATTTGTTTCGTAAATAAGAGGAGGCGACCGACGATGAGGTTTTGGTTATTGCTACGTCGGCGATGGCGCACGGTTATGTGGTTGCTGTTGCTGATGGTGTTCATGTTTGATGCTGTCTTCTTCATCGTTATCCCAAACTTCACGACAGAGAGCTTATCGATCTTGAAGGAGTCTAGTGGAAACAGCAATTTACAGGTTTGATTTTGTTATTAAAGTTGAACAATTGTCAGTGTCTTCGCTAATTTCATATTCCGATCAACTGGAGGACACACCTCGAACCTTCGTATTTCTCGTGTAAAACATTCTTCTTAAGACATCACGACTCCTTCCTTAAAAACATGGTCTTGACATTCCTTATAATTTTTCTATGATCGCATTTTTAAAAAATGACGAGATTCCCTTTACGTTATTGGTGTCTTTACATTTTGACATGAACCT
Organism: Megaustenia siamemsis; assembly: GCA_032433765.1. Classification (NCBI taxonomy): domain Eukaryota; kingdom Metazoa; phylum Mollusca; class Gastropoda; order Stylommatophora; family Ariophantidae; genus Megaustenia; species Megaustenia siamemsis. The sequence goes on along the minus strand of JAVIAB010000117.1, from coordinate 2,761,375 downwards.
CCCAAAACTTTGACATTGAGTCGTTGGGGTCACCTTGAAGATGACCTCATTTTTCCTTCGTCTTTTCATGAGTTCACCCAAGTCTTGGCAATGCGATAAGCAAGTCAAGACCTGTTCATTTTTTCAATATTGTCTTCCCATGTTGATTTTTATTTTAGTTTGTTCGTTTGGCACTGCATGATCATCGGGTTTCATGTCGTTTGTAGAACGCTGTACTCATCTCATCTTGTCTAAAAGAATTTCTGTCTCAGGCCAGATCTCCCACAGATCGCTGCACTTATCTCATCTCATCTAAAAGAATCTCTGCCTCGAGTAAGATCTCCCACAGAACACTATACTTATCTCATCTCGTCTAAAAGAATATCTACTTCGGGTCTGATCTGTCACTTCTTCTATTGTGTCAAAATACGTTTTATGTCTTGAAATCACATTCTTCTTGATCTACCCCTGTGTGATCTTTAATGCAACTATGCCCTCCATTATTGTTCTTTCCAGCCCATTGTGTTTTTGACGTAGCTGCGGTAATTTAATTTCCGCTAAAAGATGTTGATTATAAGCCAGTGCTTTTAATGTTTTCCTGGATATTTTTCATTATCCGAGGTATCTTAAGGATTTTTCTTCTGCATTTTGTTTCGATTGTTTTCATTTATTTCCCCTAATATTGTCTATGGTTCACAGTCATATGTCACTCTAGGGGAGACAGATACACTTTGTAGTTGTATTTGTAAATTGTACTACCTTGCTGGTATTGTGGCACATCTTCATGGTACTACCTTGCTGGTATTGTGGCACATCTTCATGGTACTACCTTGCTGGTATTGTGGCACATCTTCATGGTACTACCTTGCTGGTATTGTGCCACATCTTCATGGTACTACCTTGCTGGTATTGTGCCACATCTTCATGGTACTACCTTGCTGGTATTGTGCCACATCTTCATGGTACTACCTTGCTGGTATTGTGCCACATCTTCATGGTACTACCTTGCTGGTATTGTGGCACATCTTCATCATGGAATTTAATGTGCGTAGCTATCGTCTTTCGATCTCCTTCTGACAGATTCACTTGCTAGTTATTACAGATCCCAGATATTCATAGTTCGTTTCAAGTTCTTCACTGTTGGTGTTGATTTTAGGTAGACTTTTTGTTTTGTCAAAGGACATCATTAATGTTTTCTTTATGTCTAGATAGAGGTTTTGCCGGGTGTGTTCAACCCGTATGTAAAAAGTCTGTGACGGTGGATGGGGCGGAAGAATTTAAAACAATCAACGGCCCATAAAGCGAAAACAGCAAAGTGTGTGGTACACATGAGGCATATTCAGAACACGAAAGACGAATATGGCAGACCACCGTGAAAGAGATTGGAGCCTCATCACGTAACAGTCCAAAGAAAAGGAAGTTTGAAAACAACTAAAAATGAAGAAAGAACTACTAAACACAATTAGAGCAAGACAACTAAAATTTTTTGGTCATGTTAAAAGACACAACAGTCTAATAAAAGTAATATTAGAAGGGAAAATACAAGGTAAAAGAGGCGGAGGCAGACCAAGACTAACATGGACGAGTAACATCAAAAGATGGATAAGTCAACCTATGACAATCTGCACCATCAAAGCAAGAGACAGAGTGGAATGTCGCTCCATGGTAGCCAACCTTCGATGCGGAGACGGCACTCAATGATGATGAGATAGAGATTTCGTTCTTCATTGTGGTTTGAACATCCAAAGCAGATCCCCCTCAAATATCGAGCTCTGCGGTGTTGTCTTGTTCCGTAGTTCTAACTGTAAATATGTAACCATTACCTTTGTTTCTTTTACTCTATTTTGTCGACTAGGTAGAGGTTTTGTTCTTCACTTCATTTGTTTAAACAGGACTGAGCTGTTTCCTTTACACCGCATGTCTTTCTCGTACTGTTGACTGTGGTCTGGGACATGATGTTTCTAGCCTTGTTGAACTTCATTGCGACCTACGGTCAAGTCATCTAGATTGATATTTTATATCTATTATTTACCTTTTTTTCTTGTATATTTTATATCCATTATTTCCCTTTGTTTATTATATATTTTATATATATATTTCCCTTTGTTTATGATATATTTTATATATATTTTTCCCTTTGTTTCTTGTATATTTTATAGCTAATGTTCCCTCCTTTGAGTCTCCGGTCAACGATCAACAAGTCGTCCTATAGACCAAAATAATGATCCACAATATTACGACCCATCTCTTTGACGATGTGGTTAAGTTACATAAGACTATATTCGGTGAACCTTATTCTCTTTCGAGTCATGATTGTAACCATGTCTATCAGGCATATAAAAGCATAGATGTTACTGACCACATACCAACAAATTGTATTATCTTTGTATTGTCAATATGCCACTGTACACTGGATAACATGACAACAAAACATGTTCTACAGGATTGGCCCCAGTACACAGACCTGAGAAGAGCAATGTGGTCCACACCAACCTCCCTGGAAGAGAAACTATATGGGGCAACCGAATCACTGAAACAGACAGCTGACGTCATGAGAGAGTCCGGAATCCTTGTCTAAATGACGTCATGACCGCAGAAGAAGAAAATTGTGTCAATGAATAAAAATTCAGGAGAAACTAATTCAAGAATCTTTATGTTTAATCCATTGTATGAGGAAGGATAGAGAAAGAGAGAGAGAGAGAGAGAGAGAGAGAGAGAGAGAGAGAGACAGAGAGAGAGAGAGAGAAAGAGAGAGAGAGAGGCGTTAAGTGTCGTTTTTGGAGACAATAATATATATGATATTACAAATATAAAAAAACGGTACTTTTAAAGCTTTACGTAATAAGTTGGCGACACAAATTAGAATGATGTTTCGGCTCAATAGGCCTTCAACAGTAACAAACGTACAACATAATAAATATAATAAAAAAATTAACTAGAACTATATTTTCTAGTTCGAAATTAATGTTGTAATAATTTATTAATTATTTTTTAAAATTATTTTAAAATACATATCTGTGTGTGTGTGTTGTATGTGTGTTCCTGATGAAGGCCTATTTAGCCGAAGCGTCGTTCTAATTTGTGTCGATCACTTATTACGTACAGCTTTAACCCTACCGTTTTAAAATACTTTTTTCTCTGTTTGTTTCATTTAACCTGATAGTTAACTTTACTGCAGCTTCGCATTTTTATGTATTTCTTTTCTTTGACCCATGTATATACCATGTTGCTCTGGGTGTTATGGAGGTGGATAAACACGATAGCCACCTCCTGGTTAGGGGCTATATAATTCATGTCCCTCTTATCGACCATGTGATGACGTTGCTCTGACTGAAGTAGAAACCTGTGTAACCGAACTGTGCTTGTTATGTGTTGCCTTGTTTTACAGACGAAGTCATGTAGCCAAAACATTTATAATTGTGTTCTGTTTTCCTTTTAGTTAAGCTGTTATGTACATTTTAATGTTTTTTTAATACAATCTTCATCCCAACGTTGTGCTACCAATGCCAGTCCTGGACTCTACAATACAATCTACATCCCAACGTTGTGCTACCAATGCCAGTCCTGGACTCTACAATACAATCTACATCCCAACGTTGTGCTACCAATGCCAGACCTGGACTCTACAATACAATCTTCATCCCAACGTTGTGCTACCAATGCCAGACCTGGACTCTACAATACAATCTTCATCCCAACGTTGTGCTACCAATGCCAGACCTGGACTCTACAATACAATCTTCATCCCAACGTTGTGCTACCAATGCCAGTCCTGGACCCTAGATGCAAGAACAATAAGAAAAATAACCTCTACAGAGATGAAATGTGTTAGACGAATGACAGGAAACAGTCTGAGAGATGAGATCAGAAATGAAGAACTGAGAAAAAAGATAGGAATAGCCACAGCCATAGAATATATAAGGAAACAACAGATAAAATGGTTCGGCCACGTGACAAGGCAGAAAGAACAAAACACAACACAACGAGCCTTCAACAAACGTTGTGAGAACACCAGACCCAAGGGTCGACCACGAAAAAGATGGATCGATGGAATATTAGAAGCACTAGGAAACATAACAGCAGCAGAGGCGAATAGAAGAGCAAAAGACCGCAAATTATATCTCCCCTCGACGCTGAAACTCAAATCAGAAAGGAAAGAAGAAGAAGAAGAATGTTTATTTTCTTAGTTTCTAAGCTTGATTTTTATCCGAGTTGATTTTTTGCTCGTGAGTGTTATATTAGCATTCTAATTTATTTCAAGATTCATGTAGAAATGTGTTACAAATAGTTGCAGGTTTTAACATTAACGAGATGTTTAACTCACGTTTCTGTGTCATTGTGGCTTTTGACAGGTCACGAGAAGACACCACAGCTCGGGAGGTAAAGATGACACCTTGGACCGAGATGGCATCAATTTGAACAACACTGGATCACACGTGATTCAATCAGACGGAAACAATGTCGTTAGCAGCCTAGAGTGGAAACAAAACAATGTTGGAGAAGAAACTAACAGCCATGTTAAGAAAATTCTCGAAATGAAAATCAGAAACCCAGAAAATATTACAAGTTTGGTAAAAAATGTGGCCAGTCAAGGTCAAGGGGCGAGGGCTAATTATAGCCTACCGGAAGTGGATAAGTTCGTGAAGCAATTTCAGGCCAAATATATTTCTTCACATTTCATGGTGGACAATAAAGAAGATTATAAAGAGCTGCTGAAGAGATTCAAGGCTTTGAGAAAAAATGGGTCTAGATTACATCGTTATATAAGCAACAAAGGGTAAGTTATATTTCCTTGTTAATATGAATAGTAATTTGTTAATACACATTGCTTTAAGTAAAGGCAAAGGTAAACTACGAGACTTGAATTGACGTCTTAGCACGCGAGTTTTCACCCATGTGTGCTCGGTCGCTTATACAGAAGTGTTCGGAGACTTCTGGGTAGTGTCGCTTCAGACATGGAAACTCACGATGCGAGGCGGCACTCCTGCTTTAGGTAAATGGACACATTTTGGACTATTGTGAATTTGAGTGAAGGTGTCGCTCAAAGGAGGTGATAGAAACTAGATAGACTTGTATATATATGGCCCCTTCGTTTTGTCAGACGATCAAGTGGAGGCTATTGTGTATTTTTTTGGAAATTTTGTTTTTGTCGAGCAGCTTCTCTCGTGGCTAATTCTACCAATGTTTGACAAACACACATGACCACAGAATGAACAAGTCAGACCCACTGGTCCACAGGGTTTTCCATCCTTTTTCATGAGTCTTTTCTGTTCTAAGTGTTGCCTTAGCACAGTCTCAAATGATGTTATACCATTCCTTATACATGCTCTCCATGATGTGCGATCACTTGCCAGAAGTTTCCCAGTCATTTTCACAAATGGAGAAATCATTCAGAGATGGTTTACAGATATCTCTATATCATAGTTCAGGTCTGCCGATTTGTCTTTTTCCGTATGTTAGTTCACAATATAGTATTTGCCTGGGGATGCGTTTATCTTCCATTCGCTGGACGTGCCTCAGCCATCTTAGTCTTCGATATCCGAGCAAAGACTTGTGGTGTTTTGGAAGGTGGGACCGTGAATAGTGAAGGTGCGGTTATGAGACTCCAAGAATATAAATCAAGCACGGTACAAGTCGTGCGCCGGTAGCGCAGCGCTAAAGCATTGGCTTAGAAAAAAAAAATTAATATGGGCTCAAGCACAGTCTGGCGCTCTCGGTCAACCTAGCCGTCAAATAAATAAGCACCTGGCCTACTTAGTTAGAGTGGAGGGGGGGGGGGGGAAGAGGAGATAATGAGAGCAAGGAAGAGTACTGATCACTCACCTCCATGCTGTGACCTAGTACGGTGACATTTTAAATTTCACTCTCACACAGAAAAGACAAGACGTAAAAAGGAAGACGCAGCAAAAGCGCAGTGTCAGCCTCAACATCCAATATTGCTATGTGTTTAGACATTTAGAACAGCTTGGCTCACAAACAAGATCAACTATTGCTATGTGTTTAGACATTTAGACCAACTTGGGTCAACAACAAGATCAACTATTCCTATGTGTTTAGACATATAGACCAACTTGGGTCAACAACAAGATCAACTATTCCTATGTGTTTAGACATATAGACCAACTTGGGTCAACAACAAGATCAACTATTGCTATGTGTTTAGACATATAGACCAACTTGGGTCAACAACAAGATAGCTATTGCTATGTGTTTAGACATTTAGAACAGCTTGGTCATGAACAAGATCAACTATTGCTATGTGTTTAGACATTTAGACCAGCTTGGTCATGAACAAGATCAGCTATTGCTATGTGTTTAGACATTTAGACCAGCTTGGGTCATGAACAAGATCAACTACTGCTATGTGTTTAGACATATAGACCAGCTTGGCTCATGAACAAGATCAGCTATTGCTATGTGTTTAGACATATAGTCCAGCTTGGCTCACAAACAAGATCAGCTATTGCTATGTGTTTAGACATATAGACCAGCTTGGGTCATGAACAAGATCAACTACTGCTATGTGTTTAGACATATAGACCAGCTTGGCTCATGAACAAGATCAGCTATTGCTATGTGTTTAGACATATAGACCAGCTTGGCTCACAAACAAGATCAGCTATTGCTATGTGTTTAGACATATAGACCAGCTTGGTCATGAACAAGATCAGCTATTGCTATGTGTTTAGACATATAGACCAGCTTGGTCATGAACAAGATCAGCTATTGCTATGTGTTTAGACATATAGACCAGCTTGGGTCATGAACAAGATCAACTATTGCTATGTGTTTAGATATATAGACCAGCTTGGGTCATGAACAAGATCAGCTACTGCTATGTGTTTAGACATATAGACCAGCTTGGGTCATGAACAAGATCAGCTACTGCTATGTGTTTAGACATATAGACCAGCTTGGGTCATGAACAAGATCAGCTACTGCTATGTGTTTAGACATATAGACCAGCTTGGGTCATGAACAAGATCAGCTATTGCTATGTGTTTAGACATATAGACCAGCTTGGGTCATGAACAAGATCAACTATTGCTATGTGTTTAGACATTTAGACCAGCTTGGGTCATGAACAAGATCAGCTACTGCTATGTGTTTAGACATTTAGACCAACTTGGGTCATGAACAAGATCAGCTATTGCTATGTGTTTAGACATTTAGACCAGCTTGGGTCATGAACAAGATCAGCTACTGCTATGTGTTTAGACATTTAGACCAGCTTGGGTCATGAACAAGATCAGCTATTGCTATGTGTTTAGATATATAGACCAGCTTGGGTCATGAACAAGATCAGCTACTGCTATGTGTTTAGACATTTAGACCAGCTTGGGTCATGAACAAGATCAGCTACTGCTATGTGTTTAGACATTTAGACCAGCTTGGGTCATGAACAAGATCAGCTACTGCTATGTGTTTAGACATTTAGACCAGCTTGGGTCATGAACAAGATCAGCTACTGCTATGTGTTTAGACATTTAGACCAGCTTGGGTCATGAACAAGATCAACTATTGCTATGTGTTTAGACATTTAGACCAGCTTGGGTCATGAACAAGATCAACTATTGCTATGTGTTTAGACATTTAGACCAGCTTGGGTCATGAACAAGATCAACTATTGCTATGTGTTTAGACATTTAGACCAGCTTGGGTCATGAACAAGATCAACTATTGCTATGTGTTTAGACATATAGACCAGCTTGGGTCATGAACAAGATCAACTATTGCTATGTGTTTAGACATTTAGACCAGCTTGGGTCATGAACAAGATCAACTACTGCTATGTCTGTTTTGAATTTCTCCCGTCTCTTCTCATCACATGGCTAGCAATGGACACGTTATGACCATCTTCTTCTCTAGATTATATTTATTTTTTTGAATGTGTTGTCATTTCTCTTATTTCTGCACCTCATAGACTCTAAATGTGATGTTCCGTCTGTGGGGGCGATCAACACACTTAACCTGACAGCTGACTTCAAGTGAGTGTCTGGAATCCTACTCTGATTGAGTCCTGATCGCAGACAGAGAGAGAGAGAGAGAGAGAGAGAGAGAGAGAGAGAGATTTCTGCACAGTTCTGAGATCATTTCAGGGTATACGAAGTATTTTCATGAGGCATCTGATTCTATGTCATGAAAAACATACTAACAACAAAACAAAAATAACACCAGGACTAAAACTAAGAATAGCAAAATGTTATATCTTCTCAATATTCCTGTATGGTGCAGAAACATGGACATTTGACAAGAAAACAGAACAGAAAATTGAAGCCTTTGAAATGTGGATTTATAGAAGAATAGGTAGAATTGGATGAAAAGAAAAGAGAACAAACGATGAAGTCTTAAAGTAACTAGAAATGAAAAGAGAACTACTAAACACAATTAGAACAAGACAAATGAAATTGTTGGGGCATGTTAAAAGACACAACAGCCTAACAAAAGTATTATTGGAAGGGAAAATACAAGTTAAAAGAGGCAAAGGCAGACCAAGACTAAGATGGACGAGTAACATCAAAAAGACAAGTCAATCAATGACAATCTGCACCATCAAAGCAAGAGACAGAGTGGAATGACGCTCCATGGTAACCAACCTACGATGCGACGACGGCACTAGATTATGATGATGATGATGATCTGGTTCTAAATGTATCTAATTGATTTCCTCTTTCTGTAATTGTGCTATAGCACTGGCATGCATATATAAGGATAGATGACAATATAGTTCATTGGAAAATCCTGATAGTTCCCACTTAGACAATTTTAAAATAAAAATTAAATTTCTCCACAAACTCAGCAAGGATTTATATCTCTACGGTTATAATAAGTCGGAGGTTCCGGTATCACTGCAAACGAATGGAAATCCATAATTGCTCAACCGCTCGTGCCAGTGGAATCATTCAAATTAACATCTCACTAAACATCGAAACAAAGAAATTGGAATTTCCTCAATGAATATGGAAGTTTTGGTCATCAGTCATCTATAGTATTAGTAAATATAGTAGTTCTAATATTACAACTAAATGAAAAAAAAACGATTAGAGGTCACAGAGATGGGATTTCTCAGAAGAATGTTGAAAGTTCCCTGGACAGATGAAAAGACCAATGAGGAAGTTCTCAAAGAGGCCAACACAAAAAGGGAGCTTTTAAAAAACATCAGAAAGAAGCAATCAACATTTTTCGGGCACATCATGAGAAGAGGAAAGTTGGAATACTTGGTTACAACTGGCAAAATAAAAGGAAAGAGAGATCGCGGACGACAAAGAGAGAAAGTACTTGATAGCCTGGTGTCATGGCATGGAAAACAGTCAACAACAGAACTGATACGATGCACTGTAGATAGAAGATTGTGGATGGACATGATCGCCTACGCCAAGCGGCAGGGTACATGATGATGATGATGAATATTACAGCTATAGATGGTCATTTTCAGACCATTCCTTAGTTTCCATAACAGTCCCTAAACATTCCTGAGCAATTAATGACGTCATTGTGTTTCCCTACATGCAGGCAGTGGCCATGGGAGAAGTTTCACTACGGCATTCATCAACACTATCTCTATGACCCTGACGAAGTCATTGTGACCGATCTACTTCAGTACCTTGCCACCAAGAAAATCGTCAGTGTAGGTAATTCAAGTCGAGAAATGTGTTCCACTCATAGATTGTCTCTACAGAAATTTACTTTGAACTTTACATTTGTAGACTTTTTAATATAACGTAATTGAGCTGGGGACATTTTTGGAGAAAAGTGATGGAGGGGGGAGGTAAGTTTGATGATTTAATATTTACCATTGGTCACACTGAATATCATAGGCCTGGAATATGATCTTCAGCATAGACCTGGAATATGATCTTCAGCATAGGCCTGGAATATGATCTTCAGTCGGAAATGTGTTATCTTGACATCGCTGTCAATGAAAGATTCATCCCATCCACTAGGAACAGTCTCTACATCAAGGGTTGGCTGTCTTGTTTGAATTGTGACAAGTAGTTTGGTTTCATTTTTGTCCATTTAACTAATTCAGAACTTCACTTCCTGTCTTCTTTTCCTACCCAATTTTCCCCCATCTTTATATAGATTCACATTACAAAGACTTTGCTTTCCTGCTTTGTTTTCTTATTTAATGTACATGTTTCTGCACTATCTAGAATGTTGAGTAAATGTACCACTTTACAATTCATAGTTTTAGTTCTGAAGTTATGTACTTTGATGTCAGTATTTGATTTCATCATCATCATCAAGTACCGGGCCTACTGGCGTAGGTGATAATGTCTCTCCACAACTTTCGATCTCGGCAGCTATTTATCATTTCTGTTGTTGACCTTCTGCCAGGCCATTCTCTTAAACTGTCTATTTTTTTCTCTTTGCTCCCCCCTATCTCTTCGTCCCTCAATTTTTCCAGTTGTTACAATATATTCCAGCTGTCCTCTTCTCATTACATGGCCAAAAAATTATGATTGTTTCTTCCTAATATTGGAAATTAGCTCTCTTTTTGCTTTGACCTCTCTCAGAACCTCTTCATTGCTCTTCTTAGCTGTCCACGGTACTCTCAACATTCTTCTGTAAAACCACATTTCTACAGACTCCAGTGATTTTCTTGTCTGTTGTCCTATTGTCCGTGATTCGCATCCATATGTTAAGACTGGCTCTACATAACATTTAAGAACTCTTTTTCTTGTTTCTATTGTCAAAAATGGATTGCATACTATCTTCCTCATTTTTTTTTTTTGAAAGCTGCTTTTGCCTGAGCCATTCTGCATCTCACCTCTTTTGTACATCTTCCGTCTGAGGTTAACACATTTCCCAAATATTTAAATTCATTTACCTGTTTTAATATTGTTCCACTTGTCTTTATTTTGCACTGAGGTGATGTCTTTTTACTATTAAGGCTGAGTCCTTTATTTTTGCTTTCTTTCACTATAATGTCCAACATTTCTTGTAACTCATTTTCACTCTTAGCGATTAAGACTGTATCATCAGCATACCTTAGATTATTTATATTATAACCTCCAATTGTTATTCCATGCATGTCCCTTATGGATCTTAAAATAATCTCGCTATAAATATTAAACAAATCTGGTGACAGCACACAACCTTGTCTAACACCCTGTTTTATTTGTTGAAACATTCCCAATTGGTTTCCAGTTCTTATGGCCGCTGTTTGTTGCCAGTACATGTTCTTTATTATTCTTAGATCTTTGCTGTCTACGTTTATGCTTTCTAAAATGTTGATTATTTCTTGGTGCTTTACCTTGTCAAACGCCTTGGTGTAATCTATGAAACATAGATATAGATCTGTTTTCACCTCTATGGCTCTTTCTAATAAAGATCTTATGTGTTCTTATTTGTTTTAATATTGTTAAAAATAACTTTTTTGCCATTCCTTTTCCTTTATTTATTTCTGTCTTACGTAAAATTGTCATCATTTGTTTGTCTACAAGAGAGCTACATTTTTAAAATTAGATTATATTCGGTTATTTTCAGAACAAAAAGTGGGTGGAACACAGATCAAGTTGATAGTTACATTTGAAGATGATGGCCAGGCATTGCTCAAGCCAATGAGGCAAGTAGTTGGTTAGCTTCGGCGTGACTATTTCTTCTTAAGCCAATGAGACAAGTGGGAGTCGCGATAGCTCAGTGGTTAGTGAACTGGACTACAAAGGACAAGAGGTAGGGTTCGATCCCAACCGACGGCTTCCGGGTTTACCCAGCTTTAAATGGGTACTGGATTTTTTCTGGGAAAGTAAAGCGGCATGGGCGTAATACCGACCACATTATTCCAAAAAATCATGTGCTGAAGGTTTGTAAAATGTATGGTCACTAACATCAAATAACCTATACGCCATTTGGCAAGGGCTCTTTACTTTCTTTTTTTTTTTACAATGAGGCAAGTCGTTGATTAGCTTCCGTTATTTCTTCTCAAGTCAATGAGGCAAGTAGTTGATTAGCTGCCGTTATTTCTTCTCAAGTCAATGAGACAAGTAGTTGATTAGCTTCCGTTATTTCTTCTCAAGTCAATGAGACAAGTAGTTGATTAGCTGCCGTTATTTCTTCTCAAGTCAATGAGACAAGTAGTTGATTAGCTTCCGTTATTTCTTCTCAAGCCAATGAGACAAGTAGTTGATTAGCTGCCGTTATTTCTTCTCAAGTCAATGAGACAAGTAGTTGATTAGCTGCCGTTATTTCTTCTCAAGCCAATGAGACAAGTAGTTGATTAGCTGCCGTTATTTCTTCTCAAGTCAATGAGACAAGTAGTTGATTAGCTGCCGTTGTTTCTTCTCAAGTCAATGAGACAAGTAGTTGATTAGCTGCCGTTATTTCTTCTCAAGTCAATGAGACAAGTAGTTGATTAGCTGCCATTATTTCTTCTCAAGTCAATGAGACAAGTAGTTGATTAGCTGCCGTTATTTCTTTTCAAGTCAATGAGACAAGTAGTTGATTAGCTGCCGTTATTTCTTCTTGCCGTGGGCAATTATTGAGAATTAGGCTGAAGTAGATCTCTCTTGAACTCAGGAACTACAGGGACGAACTGACCTTCTTACTTTGGAACTAAATAAACGGAAATGATGGTGTCAAAACATCCTTTATTGAAAGGAAGCAGTAGCTTAATCTATGATTTATAGGACAGTAAACGGGAGACACAATTCAAAAACAGCCAATAGAATGAATCAGCTAAAACAGGAGAGAGAAGCATAAAATGAATAGCAAACATCTGCCAGTGGCATGAGAAAATGGCTTCTCAAGTGTTGCATCAAATCAGTGTTTGCACATCAGGCAAGGAAAATTAGTCAACAAGAAAAAAATATCATTTTGGCAACAGAGAAGTGGTTTTGTAAGAGGTTGTTCCGATCTGTGGACAAATAAATTGAAGATGTGATGAAAGAGGTCAATGCAATAACAGAAAACGTGAGGTGAAAGTTCAACAAAAAATAGTTTCAAAAATGTCAAAAAGAACCTCTTGGGAGTGGGTTATGTGATTGGATGAATGAAATAAAATATATAATTTAGACATACATAGATTGAGAGAGAGAAAGAGAGGGTGATAGAGAAAGAGAGGGTGATAGAGAAAGAGAGGGAGAGAGAGAAAGTCTTCAGCATTCTAAAAATACACGTAGCTTTACCCGTAATCGCCTCAACATTCCAGGGTTCATGAAAAGTAGAATTCTATTCAGTCTGTAATTTGTCTCATGCATGGCATTCTTTGTGTTGTCAGATATTTTATTACTTTCATGGTCTGTAGTTTTCCCGTTTTCCTGGTCTGTCTTTTATCTATTTTTTCCCCATTTTCCTTGTCAGCCCTCTCTCCATTCTATTTTTTCTCCATTTTCTTTATCTTTTTTTATTTTTTTATTTTCCTGGTATGTCTTTTTCCCTGTTTCATTGCCTGTTTTTTTTTTCTCTCATTTTCCTAGTTTGTCATTTTCCCCATTTTCAATGTCTAGTCTTTTTCCAGTTTCATGGACTGTCTTTTTCCTCATATTCCAGATCCGTCTTTTCCCCATATTCAAGGTCTGTCTTTTCCCCATTTTCCTGCTCTGTCCTTTTACTCATTTTCCAAATATGTTCTTTCCCCATTGTCTCGGTCTGTCTTTTCTCTATTTTCCCACTCATTTTGAATGTTAATGGCCAGATTTAACAAGCAAGAAATGCAACACTACTAGAAATACTTGACAACACGAGAGCTTAAGTAACCAATGATCTCAATAAACTTTATGACAATATGGCAAGTCTGTCTTGTTGTTAGGCAGACGTAAACCTCGTTGTGATAAGGTTGCTATTTATTATTGATGCCATATATTGTTCAGAAGATAGGCTCAGTATTTCATTGTTAAAAATGGTAGTTTGCTTAATGTTATGATTATTCGCTATATATTATGGTGAGTTACTCAATGTTAGTGACTATCTCAATGTTATGGTGAGTTACTCAATGTTAGTGACTATCTCAATGTTATTGTGAGTTACTCAATGTTAGTGACTATCTCAATGTTATGGTGAGTTACTCAATGTTAGTGACTATCTCAATGTTATGGTGAGTTACTCAATGTTAGTGACTATCTCAATGTTATGGTGAGTATATCAATGTTAGTGACTATCTCAATGTTATTGTTAATTACTCAATGTTAGTGATTATCTCAATGTTATGGTGAGTTACTCAATGTTAGTGACTATCTCAATGTTATTGTTAATTACTCAATGTTATGGTGAGTTACTCAATGTTAGTGACTATCTCAATGTTATTGTGAGTTACTCAATGTTAGTGACTATCTCAATGTTATGGTGAGTTACTCAATGTTAGTGACTATCTCAATGTTATTGTGAGTTACTCAATGTTAGTGATTATCTCAATGTTATGGTGAGTTACTCAATGTTAGTGACTATCTCAATGTTATTGTTAATTACTCAATGTTATGGTGAGTTACTCAATGTTAGTGACTATCTCAATGCTATTGTGAGTTACTCAATATTAGTGACTATCTCAATGTTATGGTTAATTACTCAATGTTAGTGACTATCTCAATGTTATTGCTAATTATTCAATGTTAGTGACTATCTCAATGTTATGGTGAGTTACTCAATGTTAGTGACTATCTCAATGTTATTGTTAATTACTCAATGTTACTGACTATCTCAATGTTATTGTTAATTACTCAATGTTACTGACTATCTCAATGTTATGGTGAGTTACTCAATGTTACTGACTATCTCAATGTTATTGTGAGTTACTCAATGTTACTGACTATCTCAATGTTATGGTGAGTTACTCAATGTTACTGACTATCTCAATGTTATGGTGAGTTACTCAATGTTACTGACTATCTCAATGTTATGGTGAGTTACTCAATGTTACTGACTATCTCAATGTTATGGTGAGTTACTCAATGTTACTGACTATCTCAATGTTATGGTGAGTTACTCAATGTTACTGACTATCTCTATGTTATTGTGAGTTACTCAATGTTACTGACTATCTCAGTGTTATGGTGAGTTACTCAATGTTACTGACTATCTCAATGTTATGGTGAGTTACTCAATGTTACTGACTATCTCAATGTTATGGTGAGTTACTCAATGTTACTGACTATCTCAATGTTATGGTGAGTTACTCAATGTTACTGACTATCTCTATGTTATGGTGAGTTACTCAATGTTACTGACTATCTCAATGTTATGGTGAGTTACTCAATGTTACTGACTATCTCAATGTTATGGTGAGTTTCTCAATGTTACTGACTATCTCAATGTTATGGTGAGTTACTCAATGTTAGTGACTATCTCAATGCTATGGTGAGTTACTCAATGTTACTGATTATCTCAATGTTATGGTTTGTTACTCACTGTTATTGTTAATTACTCAATGTTACTGACTATCTCAATGTTATGGTGAGTTACTCAATGTTATTGTGAGTTACTCAATTTTATTGTTAATTACTCAATGTTAGTGACTATCTCAATGTTATAGTTTGTTACTCAATGTTATATTCTATCTATTTTCCCTTTTCTTATTTTGAAACTTCTAGATTTAAAAGAGAACAAGAAACACTGCCTGATCACTTTTATTTTTGTGACTTTGAAAGACACAACGCTGAGATTGCTGCCTTCCATTTGGACATGTAAGAGAATGACGTATGCACAGACTTTACTCTACAGTTTGTTCAGCTTGATGTTTACCACTCTTCCATTTTAGACTTCGCATTTTTCCAGAGACTACTAGAAAGCATACATTTTCAACATCTTAACTTACGTTACAAGACCTAGATATTTTGATTTTTTTCTCTATTTCTTTCACTATATTTCCTTAAATCTCTTTGTGAGCTTTCTTTATTTTTTTGCGAATATTTCTTTATAACTTACAAGCTGATGTATCATAATAGGTTATTAATTGTAAAATGAATGATGGCTTTATAAATCTCTGAAAAGAGTGACAGTATTAAAGGAAGTGAATTAATTTTAAGGATAAAACAATGTGAACGCCGGAAAACAACAAAGGAAATTGAGAGAAAACTGAACGCTTTAGAAGACAAATGCTTAAGAAGGACGCTCTGTGTACTGTGGAATTAATTCAAGACTATTGTAGAGATAAGAGAAATGGTCATGGAATCAACGATCTCATCTACAATTAGAAAAAGAGGTTGGACATATGTGAGGCGTATGTTGAGAAGAGAATTCCAAAACAGCCTCTTCTATTTGAAACATCAGAATAAAGAAAACAAGAAAGACCTAGAGAGACACTGAAAGGTATACTGATAAGAGAAGCAAATTTGGCAGACATTGACTCATATGATAAGATGGATGGCGGGAAGCAGGAAAAGCCTCATGCGACGTCTAGCGGCGCTGGAAGGGTCAAGGTCAAGATATAAAAATGATAATTTCAAGTTGTTGATGTACACTATAGCTGAAGTGCGGGGGAGCTCATGAAAAGACATCATTGAAGAGGTTAAAACACCAATTATCCCTTCTTTGAGGGGAGAGCTTCAGTGGGACCTGTAGTCACAATAGTAGGGTCGACGCTCTATCAACTGACCAGGACCTAGCAGTTCTCCCTCCTTACTGACCACCTCAGTAACAACCTATGTCAAAACAGGCTGGCTAACTGAAGCTAGGATCGCCATCTTCCCTGTAGTGCTGGCTATTACTGATATGATACAAATCTGTCAATAGAAGTGAGAAAGAGAGTTTATCGGTGTTATAGAGAGCCAATTCTGATCTATGGAAGCGAATCATGGACCGTATACAAACACATGAAAAAAAAACAATTAGAGATCACAGAGATGAGATTTCTCAGAAGAATATTGAAAGTTCCCTGCACAGTTAAAAAGACCAACGAGGAAATTTTCAAAGTGGCCAACACAAAAATGGAGCTATCAAAAAACATCAGAAAGAAACAATTAACATTTTTCGGGCACATCATGAGAAGAGGAAAGTTGAAATACTTGGTTACAACTGGCAAAATACAGGGAAAAAGAGATCGCGGACGACAAAGAGAGAAAATACTAGATAGTTTGATGCCATGGCATGGAAAACAGTCAACACCAGAATTGATATGATGCACTGTGGAGAGGATTATGGAAGAACATGATCGCCTACGCCAACCGGTATGGCACATGATGATGAATATGATCCTCGGAATACCATGGACAGCACAAATAAATGAGTAAAGATGTCCTAAACAAAGCCAAGTCAACAATAAACATTATTATCAACATCAGAGAAAACTGCATAATTATGTGGCTTTTCACGTGGCTGAACTTATCTCTCTCTCTCTCTCTCTCTCTCTCTCTCTCTCTCTCTCTCTCTCTCTCTCTCTCTCTGCGATCAGGGCTCAATCAGAGTAGGATTCCAGACTCCCACATGAAGTCAGCTGTCAGGTTCAGTGTGTTGGTCGCCCCCACAGACAGAACATCCCATTTAGAGTCTGCCAGATCCACTCTGATTGAACACCCGTTAAAACGTTGCACTGTGTTCTGCGCCAGTGGCCCAGTTCATCCGATTTCAGCCAGCATTTTATTCAGGTTTGCTTTCCTTAGCCTTTGATTATCCCCAATCTTCCTGCAAGGCAGCAGATTGTATTTTCTGTAGGGGGATTCTGCCCTTAGATGGTCTGCCCTCCCAGGTTTACGAGCACCATCTGCCCGAGTCAGGTCGAGGTGACTAACACAGACACGCACACACAAAGATATGGCTCAATTTATGACAACTTCCTTGCATTTTTTAGGTAGCAATATTTCATGTTGTCACTAAATTTTCCAGTCCAACATTTTAAGGAGTGTCTAACGAATGTCTTCTTCATGTGTTACTCATGCCATGTTATTTCACTCATTTAAAGGAGTGTCTAACGAATGTCTTCTTCATGTGTTACTCATGCCATGTTATTTCACTCATTTAAAGGAGTGTCTAACGAATGTCTTCTTCATGTGTTACTCATGCCATGTTATTTCACTCATTTTTTTTTATTCAATCGTCGCTAGACGTCTCAACAGTCTAGTTCTGAGTTACAACTCACAATAACAAAAATGTTATATTTTCTCTATATTCCTGTATGGTGCAGAAACATGGACATTAGAAAAGACAACTAAACCGAGAATTGAAGCTTTTGAAATGTGGATTTATAGAAGAATAGGTAGAATTGGATGGAAAGAACATAAAACAAGCGATGAAGTCTTAAAACAACTAAATATGAAAAGAGAACTACTAAACACAATTCAAACAAGTCAAATGCGATTTTTGGGCCATGTTAAAAAACACATTAGCCTACTAAAAGTAATCCTGGAGGGGAAAATACAAGGTAAAAGAGGCAGAGGCAGACCAAGACTAACATGGGAGAGTAACATAAAAAAATGGACAAGTCAGCATATGACAACCTGCGTCATCAAAGCAAGAGACAGAACGGAATGGCGCTCCATCATAGCCAACCTTCGATGCGGAGACGGCACCCAATGATGATAATCTACATGAAGAGATGGCACTCAGTGATGATGATCTACATGAGGAGATGGCACTCAGTGATGATGATAATGAGGATGATGGTGAGAAGTAGACTGTGTTATAATTTCATGACGTATTAAGAAGGTCATTATTATTCTTAAGAAGCGCAAGAATATTCTCTTAAACAGTTCAAGATAGCCTTCTCTAATATTTCAGGCTACTTGGGTTCCATCGAGTTCCCCGACCACTGGTAGACTGCTCAATGTCAGCAGAGAAATTCACAATGTCTGTGACAGAAAATTATCAAAGACCTTTTTTAAGTCTCCAGGTAATTGATATTTATTTTGAATATTTTGTTTTCTTAACTTATTAAATGACTGATGTTTTTTAACAGTAAACAGTACAACCTGTGGCTGCCCTGCTGCCTTGCAGGTAAGCTCGGGAAAGTAAAAGGCTAAGGGAGGGTACCCCGACGTAAAACAACCCCACTGCCTTGTGGGTGAGACTTTTTAGTCAAAGGCTAGTGGAGTCAACCGTAAACAAATCGACGGAAGGCAACAGAAAACCACCGTCGTAATTTCTTTGTATAATCATGAAAATCACTGGAGTCTGTAGAAATGTGGTTTTACAGAAGAATGTTGAGAATACCATGGACAGCTAAGAAGAGTAATGAAGAGGTTCTGAGAGAGGTCAAAGCAAAAAGAGAGCTAATTTCCAATGTTAGGAAGAGACAATCATCATTTTTTGGCCATGTAATGAGAAGAGAACAACTGGAATATATTGTAAAAACTGGAAAAATTGAGGGACGAAGAGATAGAGGGGAAGCAAAGAGAAAAAATAACAGACAGCTTAAGAGAATGGCTTGGCAGAAGGTCAACAGAAATGATAAATAGCTGCCGAGATCGAAAGTTGTGGAGAGACATGATCACCTACGCCACAAGGCCTGGTACTTGATGATGATGATGATGATGATGATATTAGATTATAAATTGCAAAACATGCTCTTTCTCAGTACTTTTGTTATTGTCTGATTGCTATTTTGTGTGATATTTTGTTTCCAGGATATTCCATTGTGCTTTGGTATTCAGAAGTATGCGGAAAACATGTTCGTGACTCTTTTTTAATCTTCATCCCAACGTTGTGCTACCAATGCCAGACCTGGACCCTAGATGCAAGAACAATAAGAAAAATAACCTCTACAGAGATGAAATGTGTTAGACGAATGACAGGAAACAGTCTGAGAGATGAGATCAGAAATGAAGAACTGAGAAAAAAGCTAGGAATAGCCCCCGCCATAGAATATATAAGGAAACAACAGATAAAATGGTTTGGCCACGTGACAAGGCAGACAGATCAAAACACAACACAACGAACCTTCAACAAACGTTGTGAGAACACCAGACCAAGGGTCGACCACGAAAAAGATGGATCGATGGAATATTAGAAGCACTAGGAAACATAACAGCAGCAGAGGCGAACAGAAGAGCAAAAGACCGCAAATTATATCTCCCCTCGACGCTGAAAGGCAGATGAGGAGGGAAAGAAGAAGAAGAAGATCTCTTATTTTCTGCTTCTTTAGGTCCATTTTCTGAATAGTATTTTAGTATTTTTATAGTATATTTTATTTAGTATTTTTATAGTATATTTTATTTAGTATTTTTATAGTATATTTTATTTAGTATTTTTATAGTATATTTTATTTAGTATTTTTATAGTATATTTTATTTAGTATTTTTATAGTATATTTTATTTAGTATTTTTATAGTATATTTTATTTAGTATTTTTATAGTATATTTTATTTAGTATTTTTATAGTATATTTTATTTAGTATTTTTATAGTATATTTTATTTAGTATTTTTATAGTATATTTTATTTAGTATTTTTATAGTATATTTTATTTAGTATTTTTATAGTATATTTTATTTAGTATTTTTCCAAAGTATTATTATTTTGGAGCCTCGGTGCTGAGTGGTTAGTGTGCTCGCCTCAGTGGCTGAGTGGTTAGTGTGCTCGCCTTGGTGGTTAGTGTGCTCGCTTCCAGGTGGCTGAGTGGTTAGTGTGCTCACCTCGGTGGCTGAGTGGTTAGTGTACTCGCCTCGGTAGCTGAGTGGTTAGTGTGCTCGTCTCGGTGGCTGAGTGGTTAGTGTGCTCGTCTCGGTGGCTGAGTGGTTAGTGTGCTCGCCTCGGTGGCTGAGTGGTTAGTGTGCTCGCTTCCAGGTGGCTGAGTGGTTAGTGTGCTCGCTTCCAGGTGGCTGAGTGGTTAGTGTGCTCGCTTCCAGGTGGCTGAGTGGTTAGTGTGCTCGCTTCCAGGTGGTTGAGTGGTTAGTGTGCTCGCCTCGGTGGCTGAGTGGTTAGTGTGCTCGCTTCCTGGTGGCTGAGTGGTTAGTGTGCTCGCCTCGGTGGCTGAGTGGTTAGTGTGCTCGCCTCGGTGGCTGAGTGGTTAGTGTGCTCGCTTCCAGGTGGTTGAGTGGTTAGTGTGCTCGCCTCAGTGGCTGAGTGGTTAGTGTGCTCGCTTCCAGGTGGCTGAGTGGTTAGTGTGCTCGCCTCAGTGGCTGAGTGGTTAGGGTGCTCGCTTCCAGGTGACTGAGTGGTTAGTGTGCTCGCCTCAGTGGCTGAGTGGTTAGTGTGCTCGCCTCAGTGGCTGAGTGGTTAGTGTGCTCGCCTCAGTGGCTGAGTGGTTAGTGTGCTCGCTTTCTGACCAGAAGGGTCCGGGTTCGATCCCCTGCAGTGGCTGATTTTTTCGGACTAACAAGGCTCCAGGGTTCACCCAGCCTCTAAAGATGGGTACCATACATTTTTCTGGGAAGTAAAGGTGGCCTGGCGTGATACCGACCACATAACACAAAAATGTGCCATGGTCATAGAAAAATATGGTCACCAACACCATATTCCCCAAACGCATAGCAAGGCAAGGGAGAGAACCTTTTGTTTTTTTTAAATTATTTTCTTCACTGGTGGTCACATCCGCATTGAAGATTTTGTGCTTTTCCCAAACTCAACATTCTATCTATCTATTGACCTTTCGAGCCGTAGCCGGCCCATAGGGCGTAGACCAAGATACACCTTCTCCTATCTGAATTTTTGTTCTAGCAGTTTTCTTTTAAAGATATTTTATCAAATCTCGCCATCTGTCTCTGTTCTGTGCAAGCAGCTCTATCTCATTGAGGGAGACGATTTCTGCTGCTCTTGCCTCTCTCATCAATGTTCTTCTCAGTGTCTCCTTGGGTCTTCCTCTTTTTCTATTACCTGTTGTTTCCCATATGAGGGCTTGCTTTGCTATTCGGTTATTATCTCTTCTCATCACATGTCCAATATATGACCATCGTCTTTTCTTTTAAAGTCAGCATTACTGTCTTATAAATAACTCAACATTACTGTCTTTATTTATTATAAATAACTCAACATTACTATCTTTATATATTATAAATAACTCAACATTACTATCTTTATATATTATACATAACTCAACATTACTGTCTTTGTATATTATAAATAACTCAACATTACTGTCTTTGTATATTATAAATAACTCAACATTACTGTCAAGTCCCGTTAAGAGCAGTCTCGCTGTCATCTAATCTTAGGTTACACGAGGTAGTGAGTGCCTAGCCTTATCAGGAACAGAAGATAAGACATAAGTTCTGTCTTTAAGTTTAACACGGTATACACCTTGTACATTTTAAAAATAAAAATTATCAGGCGGTATGCTATTCTGTCTGCTTGCCTGCCTGTATGTCTGTCTGCCTGTCTGTCTATCCATTTGAGACGATGACGGCACATAGAGCACAAATTCTAGACTCCAGCGACCTTTTAGCCGTCAGACCTTGCACAGGATCCGCATTGTGTTGCACCTCACAGTTCTGTTCTACTCAATCTCGATGAAGGGGCTGATGCCTGCTGTTGTTGAGTCTCGCTTTAATGCTTTTTTTTAGAGTTTCTCTAGGCTGTCCTCTTTCCCTCTGGTTCCCATTTGAGAGCCAACTTTGGGATTCTTTTGTTGTCTCTTCTCATCACATTGCCAACAATTGACCACCTTTTGCGTGATTATAGATGATATTTTTGTATACTTTGTCATGTCTCTTCTGCACTAGTCTTCAACTCATTCCATGGTATACGAAGCATTTTCCTGAAACATTTGTTTTCAAATGCATTCCAGTTTATGTACACTAGTATCCAGTTTATTTACATTTTCATCCACTTTATGTACACTAGTATCCAGTTTATTTACATTTTCATCCACTTTATGTACACTAGTATCCAGTTTATTTACATTTTCATCCACTTTATGTACACTAGTATCCAGTTTATTTACATTTTCATCCACTTTATGTACACTAGTATCCAGTTTATTTACATTTTCATCCACTTTATGTACACTAGTATCCAGTTTATTTACATTTTCATCCAGTTTATTTTCATGTTCATCCACTTTATGTACACTAGTATCCAGTTTATTTACATTTTCATCCAGTTTATGTACACTAGTATCCAGTTTATTTACATTTTCATCCAGTTTATGTACACTAGTATCCAGTTTATTTACATTTTCATCCAGTTTATGTACACTAGTATCCAGTTTATTTACATTTTCATCCAGTTTATGTACACTAGTATCCAGTTTATTTACATTTTCATCCAGTTTATGTACACTAGTATCCAGTTTATTTACATTTTCATCGAGTTTATTTTCTTTTAAAATATGCTATTGCCCTGACGCAAATATTACAAAAAAATAAATAAATAAAAAGAGGTGAAAATTACTTTCATGAACGAAATTAAATTGCCAGAGAACGATTACAGGTGCAGCGGACTCCATTATGGCTCTGAGATCTTCCAGACTGATGAGGATTGAAGTAATAATGGACACTATCCAAATGCAATATTTATTGATTAATATAATATCATAAAATCTATTTTCTTAGCTGGAATTTTTAGCATTTTCACGAATATATTTTCGGAATTCAAAAATACATTTTGATACACCTTTCACAGCTGGCAACTTGTGTTTTCACGGGTCGTGCAGTTATTATTGTGATTCTTCTCATCCGATTTGTGGTCATCCTATAATGCTGGAAGGTTCCGTAGCTGCATTCCTACCACCCAGCAACATGGCAGCAAGAAAGTCATGGACGAATCCATGGAAACGATCCTATAGCAAGCACAAGAAGGTAATTCTCTTAAACAAGGTGGCCGTTGGGGAACCGCGATAGCTCAGGGGTTAGTGACTGGACTACAAAGGACAAGAGGTAGGGTTCGGTCCCAACCGACGGCTTCCGGGTTCACCCAGCCTTAAATGGGTACCGTTTTTTTTCTGGGAAAGTAAAGCGGCACGGGCGTAATACCGACCACATTGCCCCAAAAAATCATGTGCTGAAGGTCTGTAAATTTTATGGTCACTAACACCATATTCCCTAAACGCCACTTGGCGTGACGGGGACTCTTTACTTTACTTAAAGTGGCCGTTAGTTGATTATAGCAAACCATAGTCGAGCCATGCTAGGACTGAGGTCTGCCGGGAACAGGAAAATAGTTACAGAGCTGCGGTAAAGCTGGTAGCAAGGAGCTTGTGGTGGGGTGTAACGTACACCCCACGTTACAAAGTATGGTGACAGCTTTACAAAAGAAGAACAAAACAAAATCGTGACGTTTCGGCCTACATGGGACCTTCTTCAGAAAACATTAACACAGAAAAGGACAACGAAATGAAGAATAACTATAAACGACATGTTCTAGTGTGGTTAAAACTAGTAGATCTAGAATAGAAAAGTGAAATGAAAAGAGAAGACAAAGTACTATGTTACAGAAAAATCATCAATTTAATTTAACTCCTGTTTGTAATAATTGATAATTTGTCTGTGATATAGTACTTTGTCTTCGATTTTTATCTTACTCTCTATTCTAGATTCACTAATTTTGGATACTCTAGAACATATAGTTTAGTTGTCCGTTTCTGTGTTCGTTTTTTTTAAAGAAGGTCGCATGTAGGCCAAAACGTCATGATTTTGTTTCGTTTCTCGTTTGTAGATCTGTCACGGTACTTTGTAGGCGTGTATGTTTACACCCCACCAATTGTTTCTAGAACATAGGTGTCCCTTGTGTCTGTCTCTAAAAATGTCAACTTTCAACAAAGATAGCAGTGACAGTGAAGACAAGTGAAAGCGTCTTGCTTTCTGCTGTTAGGCAGCTGGTGAGACTTTCTGTCATTCTTGGTGCTCGCATTTACCTTATGATTTCTCTTCTTTCTCATTTGCTCTTGACATTTAAAGCTATAGTTTGAATATTTATAATATAATGTTTATATATTTATAATATAGTGAATAATTGATTGTTTATCTACGTTGCTTGCATCAATGAGTTTAGTCGGTTGGAAGCACTTATGTCTCAACACCTTTTAGGTTGCCCTTTTTCTTCTTTCCATGAACTACACACTTCATTATGCCAAGATTATTATGATATTCAATAATTCCAAAATGTGTGAGTTGTTCTTTTCCTAATTAAATTCACAAACTAGATTTTGTTTTTCTCAGTACTCTTAACCCTAGATTATGATTCCTGTCTGTAGGTCACCTTTTCACGATACCATCGTAAAAATATCTACGACTTAAATATAACATGTGGAGTTCCAAAAATAGTATTTTCTTTAAACTTTTGCCACACATCTGTGTGTTTACCAAAGCAGACACAGTGGGATCGGATGCGATAATAATTTCTTGGCTTATGGTCAATTTATAGCCTAAAATAGCCCCCCCCCCCCCCGCCACCGGAGAAGTTACGTTTGTCTTTTCGAATGGTAGCCAGTTCAGCCCGTATGTTCGGCTTCCCATTAGCGTTGTTTCTTGCCTGTTCCTTGTTATAACGGTTTTTTAAATGTCTCGCAGGCGGTCGAAGAGATTTTTCCCGCCATGAGAAAAAATAAAAAAAGGAAAAACAATGAATTTCTTGAAAATTGGCAAAATTAAAAAAAAAGTACAGCCTTGTTATTGCAATACCTTCGTAAATTTTACGATGAATACGTTTTGTTTGAAAATAAAAATTAAACATCAAAGGAAAAAATCAAACATTCAGAGGTCACCAGAGGCAATAGTTTGGAAGTTATGGGGTGATGGGGGATGTTTACTTGTCGCAAAGTGTTGAATTCCAAAAAAAAAACGAATTTCGAGTTCGTAAATTTTAAGACGGTATCGTAATCTCAAGTCAAGATACTTTAGTCTATTCTTTTGTCTACCCAGGATATTTGTAACATTCTTCTGTAGCATTTATTACAGAATGCCTCAGTTTTCTGTTCCCGTGTCTGATAGAATGAACTAGACAGCCTGGACATTGAGTTGTACAACCATTGTTAATGCAATAGTTACTGCCATGGAGAGTAAGGATAAATAGACTACACTTTTGTACAACTGAATTACAAGTCTGGTTTTATGAAAAATTATCACTTTATTAACATCTCATACCCTTAGTTATGATAAAGTATCATGAATGTGAATATCTTTGTAAGCAAATCTTGGACAGTAAACAGACAGGTGTATAGACGATAAGAGGCCATAGAGATGGGATTTCTCAGAAGAATGTTGAGAGTTCCCTAGACAGCTAAAAATGCCAACTATGTCATTCTCAAAGAGGTCAACAGAAAAAGGGAGCTACTAAAAACATCAGGAAGAAACAATCAAGACTTTTTGGGCTCATCATGAGAAGAGGAAAATCGGAATACCTGGTTAAAACTGGCAAAATACAGGGGAAAAGATATCGCGGACGACAAAGAGAGAAAATACTGGATAGCTTGGTGTGATGGCATGGAAAACAGTCAACAACAGAACTGATACGATGCACTGTAGATATAAGTTTCTGGAAGGACATGATCACCTAAGCCAACCGGTATGACACATGATGATCATTCTGAAGTGGTCATTGGAACACTCAATAGACATTAATTACACTGTTACGTAAAGTAAAAATATATATCTTTCTTGCCTTCTTCTCAGGCATATTGGGAGGTCCATGGTGACCTTTGTGTTAAATTGAAACAGGAAGGTCCTTACAATGAAGGTCACAGACTCTTGGATGTTTTGGATATGTCTGTTTTTGATTTTCTCACAGGTTAGTCATTACTTATTTATGACAGGTTAGTCATTACTTATTTATGACAGGTTAGTCATTACTTATTTATGACAGGTTAGTCATTACTTATTTATGACAGGTTAGTCACTTTATCATTACTTCATTTGTAATTTACAATCATATCCATTATTTTCTTCAGATAAAAATAATTATCATTTTGTCAATTTAACATTTCACATAGGCCTACATCTGATATATTTACAAATGTTATGTTAATTTTATCTTCTTCACCACTACCATGTTTATAATTGAATATCATAAAATATATTCAATTATATGTCATGAAAATGAAGTAACCGCAGGATGCGTTCTATTGAAGGAAATATTAGAAACATATATGGTGACTAGAGGTTAAATAAAGCAATAATTATATCAAGCAGCATTTGTTGCAGGTTTGTTTAATGGCATCAATACGAACTTGAGATGTTCAACGAATATAAAGCATATAATGATATCTAAGTAATACATAAGGATAAGAACTCTTGGGTTCACCCAGTCTTAAATAGGTACCGGATTTGTTTCTGGGAAAGTACAGTGGGCACGGACGTAACACCGACTACATTAAATGTCTTTGAAAAGAAATGTCTATGTAGGATCTCAAACATAAGCTGGAAAGAATACATTTCAAATAAAGAGATAAGAGACGGATCTAAACGAGAATACATTTCAAATAAAGAGATAAGAGACGGATCTAAACGAGAATACGTGACGAGCTTTATAAGAAGATGGTGTTGGAAATACATCGGTCATGTGCTGAGAATGAACGAAGAAAGACTTCCCCTTCAGGCATTTATGTGGAAACCACCTGGTAAAAGAAAACGAGGTAGACCAAGAGAATCGTTACGTAGAACAATTACAAGGGAAGGCTCAACAATGGGACTAAGAAACAACCAAGAACTACAAGAACTGGCAGCAGATCGTCAATCATGGACAACTACGATTTCCACCCTTACACGTTGTTCAACCCGGGATGAAAATGAATGAAATGATATCTCATAGTATAAACAACCTGAGGTATGCTGATGACTCTGTCTTCATCACTAAGACTGAAATTTAGTTGTCAAATGTGATTTATATTAAAGTGATGGTAAGTAAGAATGAAAGGCTTAGCCTCAACAGCAAAATAAATAAAAGTAATGGTTACAACAAAGAGAAAGACATCTCACTAAATGTGCAATGAAAGTAAATGAGAAAGTATTAAAAGAAGGTCAATGAATTTAGATACCTGGCAACGATATTAACTTCAGATGGTATATGTACAATAGAGGTGAAGTATAGAACAGCTCATACAAAGGCAGAATTCAAAATAATGAGGAAAATACTATGCAATCCATTTTTTTGGCAATGGAAATAAGAAAAAATAGTTCTTGATTGTTATTCTTTATTGTTATTCTTCATTGCTAGGTGAAGGCAATTTTAATGTATGTATGTGAAGAGTAGACAATAGGACAACAGACAAGAAAATCATCGGAGACCATAGACATGTGATTTTTCAGAAAACCAAGAACAAGAAGAAGAGAAGTGCAGAGATGCTTGTTAAATGTTGTTGCTCCGTAACCCTAGATTACGATGTCAAACTGTGACTTACATATTTACGATACTGTAGTAAAAATTACTACCACTTAAAAATGCAACATTAGGAGCTCTAAAAATAGTGTTTTCTTTGAACTTTTTGACACGCAGGTGTGTGTGTACACTATGAGAGACTTGGGGAACTCAGATTTTCTGTCTCAGGTTGATTTATGACCTGAATTTGACATCAGCAATAGGACGTGTTACAATGTTTATCGGTACGGATGCTGTAAGTCCGTCAGTATGTTCGTTCGGCTACATCACAGCGTTAATTGTCGCGTTTCCAGGGTTACAAAGGGTTGTTTGATGTTGGCCGACGACCGAGGAAATTTCCCTGCTCACAGCAACAACAACAACAACAACAACAAATCTACAAATTTCTTGAAAATTGGCGAATTTTTTCCGCATTATATGAGATTGTATATCACGAAATCAGGGGGGAAAAATCCAACAACAATGGAAAAAAATAAAACACTCTGAGGTCACCAGAAGTGTAATTAGGAAGGTACACGTAAAAGGGAGGAGGGGGGATGTTTGACCACGGCAAACTTTCAAATTTTGAAGAATTTGTATTTTAATGTTGCAATTTTTACTACGGTATCGTAATCTAGGGTTAAGAAAATGTTACTGCAGATTTTAATTTAAAATGATCACAATTCCAACTTAGGTAATCTAGACAGGCATCATTATGAAACATTCAAAGACTTTGGCAATGATACATTCCTGCTTCATCTGGACAATGGCAGAGCGTGAGTGCTTTAGACTTTTGATAAACTCACAAGTGTAGTGTCTGTAGCTCGCTGGTTATACATATTTCTATTCTTTAATTTCAGTCGTCTCCCCCATTCGCTCACCTTTCTTGTAATAAGCTTAATTTCCATTTCTTGGGTTCTCATATCTACTTTCCCATATCTTTCCTACATAATGTGTGAGTAATATGAAGATTAATTATATTATCATGTATAGAAATATAAAACTAAGTATTTTAAATATATTATTGAATGTGATATATAACATCTTCTTCTATTCTTCTATGTGGTTTATAAATATAAAAATATTTTTATTTTATGTGACATAAAGAGATTGAAAATATGTTATTCTGTTTTATATATATATATATATATATAAATGTATTTGTATATATATATATATATATATATATATATATATATATATATATATATATAAATGGGAGCCGCAATAGCTCAGTGGTTAGTGAGCTGGACTACAAAGGAAAAGAGGTAGGGTTCGATCCCAACCGACGGCTCCAGTTCACCCAGCCTTAAATGGGTACAGGATTTTTTTCTGGGAAAGTAAAGCGGCATGGGCGTAATACCGACCACATTACCCCTAAAATCATGTGCCGAAGGTCTGTAAAATGTAAGGTCACTAACATCATATTCCCTATACGCCACTTGGCGTGACGGGGGTACTTTACTTTATATATATATATCTATCTATTGTCCTTTCGAGCCGAAGACGGCACATAGGGCAGAGCCACAATCTCAAAATCAGAAACCTTGCGTGCCAAAGCGGCACATATTGCAGAGATCACTGCTCTAAAATATATGGCGCTGTTTCCATAACAATACTTTTTACAATGACAGCTTATATATATATCTTATTGTTTATGTAAAAATATAAATATATAAAATTTGTAAAGTTCCACATGAAAAAAAATGCATATTTTTTGGGTATTTTCTTTCATTGTGTAGCATATTTCGCCCGTGCGCTACCGGGGCCCGAAAGGGGAGTAAAGAATAGTGGCGCTGTACCCTACCAGGCATGTTCGTAAGAGGCGAGAAAGGAGGGTTGGGCATGGGACTGGCTATCCCATACTGTAAAAAAAAATAAGCCGAAAAAACTTCACAAACATGAACAAGTCAAAGAAAGAAAAAGTTAATTCGCCATCCAGGAAAGAAAATGATACCAAAATACGGATATCAAAAGCAAGAGGAGCTTTCATTGCACTGGGAAACATATGGAAATCCAAAGAAATTAGGTTAAATACTAAAATAAAAATTTTCAACTCAAATGTTAAGGCGGTCCTATTATATGGCTGTGAAACATGGAGAACAACAAAATTGACAATCACGAAGATACAGACTTTCATTAATGGATGCTTACGCAGGATAAAAGGATGGAAATGGCAGGACAAAATCACTAACATAGAATTATGGAAATGTACCAATCAAACACCAGTGGATAAAGAGATACAGCGAAGACGATGGCGCTGGATAGGACACACACTACGGAAGCCAACTGAGAGTATTACACAACAGGCCCTTTTTAGAATCCCCAGGGGAAAAGACAAAGAGGAAGACCAAGGAATTCTTGGAGAAGACAGATAGAAGCAGAGATGAAGATGATGGGGAAGACATGGAATGATCTTAAAAGAATGGCAAAAAACAGAACGACTTGGAAAGTGTTTGTTGAAGACCTATGCTCCACTGGGAGTTAAAAAGGAAGAAGAAGTAGCATATTTACAAAATTTTATTGTTACTAAATTTTGTAATTAAATATAATAGAAGCTTTGTTACAACATATGAACTGTAACATTTACCATTTAACAGATTTGGGAAATCCAAATATGACTGTATGTCCTGCCTTGCTCCTGTGCTACAGTGCTGCATGATACGCCTGTCTACGCTAACTAAATTGATCAAATTATACATTGGTCCCAATAGTTTAAGCCAAATGTTGAGATCGTCACTCAGATCAGACCCTCTAAGTCCTATCTTGGTAGAAGGACACTTGGATGCACTTGACAGACGAGTTAGTAAAATTGTACATTCTGTCTATGAGTGTATAACAAATGGCAACCTTTGGGATGATGTTATCATTGATGATGGATTTAGATAACAGCGAATAATAATCGTTAATATAAAATTGTTGTTTCTCCACTGCTGTCAGTGACAAAAAACAAGGTCATCATTCTCTGTGATAGTGGCCTCAGCAATGACTGATGAGGCCAGTGAACCCAAATACAATAGTACAATTACTTTCTTTTGTTGCTGTTGCCTTCTAGTATAGAGGAAAACGATTGTTTGGGTCAGCGCTTTGTGGTGTGACGTATTAGATGATTGTTATTTCATTACTAGGTGTACTAGGGACACCACCTGTGCAGCAATGAGGTATCTTCTTGACTTTCTAACCATGGATGACAGAATCGAGATCTGGAGGGCACGAGCATACCTGAAGATAAGTGCAGATCAAGAGCATCTATTGCATCATGAGCTCAACACAGAGAAGGGTGTCAGGCTAGAAAGAGGCAAATCATGAATGGAACGAGCAGAAGATGTCATCAAACAGGTCTGTGGGCATACCAATATCAGCGGCAGAATAGTCAATGAGGACAGTGGTGCATACGTTATGACCACAAGTAGCATGACAATGGAGGTGATGGCAGTGACCAAGGCATTCATCTGGTTAGAGTCACAAGACTACACACACGCCTGAATTCTGAGTGATTCGATGAGCATGATAAGAACAGTGGAAGCGGGCTCTATACGTATGCAATGGGTTAAAAATACGTAAGGTCCCATTTGTCTACGTCCCAGGACATGCGGGAATACGGGGAAATGAAAGAGCGGACAGGTCGGCTTGCTGCGCTGTTGTTGAGGACGATCAACCAATAGATCGGGCGGACATCATCAATGTCCTCCGGGAAGTGGGAAGGACACAGGACTTCGATAACCATGAGTCCACGTCACTCATTCTGTTGAAAGAGATGGGAGTTAAGATGGACACAGCCAGAAACGAGAAACTTAGTGGCCGTTTAAGAAGACTAATCAACCAACACAGAACTGGAGTCGTCAGTCGCTGGACACTTCGAGACTTGCTGAGGAGGGGATCTGAGCACATATGATCATGTTCGGAGTGCAATGATGATGACCCGCAAATAACTCAACAACTCAATAACTCAACAACTCAATAACTCAATAATAATAACTCAATATTTCATTAATACATTGTGCACAAGGTGTCTTAAGAGAAAAGATACCAGACAGCTTCAGAGAATGGCTTGACAGAAGGTCAACAACAGAAGTGATAAATAACTGTCAAGATCGAAAGTTGTGGTGAGACATGATCACCTACACCTGCAGGCATGGCACTTGATTGATGATTCCCATTGATGTTAGAATTATTGAGGAAATGTCGAGTTTGGTTTTTCCCTATTGTTTCTGAGTGTTTTTGATCTATGATGATTGTATTACAACGTTCAAACTATTTGATTTGTTGTTTTTTTTTTTAATAAAATCCACCACTGGTGTTTTCCAACTCTTTCCCATATATCCTCACTTCTGAATCTGTCTCCTCATGTCACATTCAGTATTCTTCCTGGCAGTCCAATTTCTGTTGTGTTGATTTTCTTTGTTCTTGAACTGTTAGTGTCTCATCTGTAGAACTAGTAGCAGTGTGTTGATTTTATTTGTTCTTGAACTGTTAGTGTCCCATCTGTAGAACTAGTAGCAGTGTGTTGATTTTATTTGTTCTTGAACTGTTAGTGTCCCAGCTGTAGAACTAGTAGCAGTGTGTTGATTGTATTTGTTCTTGAACTGTTAGTGTCCCAGCTGTAGAACTAGTAGCAGTGTGTTGATTTTATTTGTTCTTGAACTGTTAGTGTCCCAGCTGTAGAACTAGTAGCAGT
Organism: Megaustenia siamemsis; assembly: GCA_032433765.1. Lineage (NCBI taxonomy): Eukaryota > Metazoa > Mollusca > Gastropoda > Stylommatophora > Ariophantidae > Megaustenia > Megaustenia siamemsis. The sequence continues at coordinate 2,728,627 of JAVIAB010000117.1, read as the reverse complement.
GTGTTGATTTTATTTGTTCTTGAACTGTTAGTGTCCCAGCTGTAGAACTAGTAGCAGTGTGTTGATTGTATTTGTTCTTGAACTGTTAGTGTCCCAGCTGTAGAACTAGTAGCAGTGTGTTGATTTTATTTGTTCTTGAACTGTTAGTGTCCCAGCTGTAGAACTAGTAGCAGTGTGTTGATTTTATTTGTTCTTGAACTGTTAGTGTCCCAGCTGTAGAACTAGTAGCAGTGTGTTGATTTTATTTGTTCCTGAACTGTTAGTGTCCCAGCTGTAGAACTAGTAGCAGTGTGTTGATTTTATTTGTTCTTGGAGTGTTAGTGTCCCATCTGTAGAACTAGTAGCAGTGTGTTGATTGTATTTGTTCTTGAACTGTTAGTGTCCCATCTGTAGAACTAGTAGCAGTGTGTTTATTTTATTTGTTCTTGAACTGTTTGTGTACCATCTGTAGAACTAGTAGCAGTGTGTTTATTTTATTTGTTCTTGAAATGTTAGTGTCTCATCTGTAGAACTAGTAGCAGTGTGTTGATTGTATTTGTTCTTGAACTGTTAGTGTCCCATCTGTAGAACTAGTAGCAGTGTGTTGATTTTATTTGTTCTTTAACTGTTAGTGTCCCATCTGTAGAACTAGTAGCAGTGTGTTGATTTTATTTGTTCTTTAACTGTTAGTGTCCCATCTGTAGAACTAGTAGCAGTGTGTTGATTGTATTTGTTCTTTAACTGTTAGTGTCCCATCTGTAGAACTAGTAGCAGTGTGTTGATTGTATTTGTTCTTGAACTCTTAGTGTCCCAGCTGTAGACCCGGTATTGTAGAAGTAGTGCCCCTTGCTACAGTGAAAACGCATCAATTGTTGAAGACAGTTGAAGAATATATTGTGCTGGAGTTTGACTTATAATTGTTCACTTTTAGATATAAATCCTTGTCTTTACTTTCTCTTACCTCAAAATTCTTTTGTTACATGTTGTCAAGACATGCTTCTGTTTTTTTTTCTTTAACACATTCTGATATTCACTGTAAAATATATAATTAAATTTTCAATGGTCACCAGAGGTCAGTGGATACAAAATAATTTTGTAAAATGATTGCTTTTTTTGGAAAATGATTGTTCAGTTAATGCTGTAAATAATATTCGCAAGCACTATTTTTCTACAAGATCATAAATTGTTTACATTTTATTTGAATCTCCAATGTGCCTTTTTGTTTCACTTTTGATTCTGTTTTTGTATTTGTATTTGTTGTTTGAAAAAGCACTTTGTATATAGTTTGTAATCGTTTCTATGATCCCAAGTGATAACACAATCAAGGCCCAGTTCGTTATACACATTCGCGTATAGATTACAAGCCCCTCTGGATATACCAGAAGAAGAGGTAGATTAACAGTTCCAAAATATACAAACTATATATGAAGATATTAGTCATGAAATCATTGGGCGTCGTCCTATAGCAAGGAATGATTGGATCACAGACGAGTCATGGGACGTGGTTCAAGAAAAAACGACAATCAATAACAACTAATGCTAAATTATAAAGAGGTTGATAAAGCCGAGCCAATGGAGGATTATACAGAGAAGCGCAAACTAGTCAAGGAGAGCATGAGGTCAGATAAAAGACAATATATTGAGACATGTGGCAACTGAAGCTCAGGAAGCATTAGACAAAGGGAATAGCAGAACTGTTTACAGGGTCACAAAGATTCTTTCTGGTGGCTTCACAAATGTTACCACCATTCTACTTTTCTCTTTCTCACTGATACCTAAAAGGTGTCGTGGTTTATATCATTTGTCGTTCTTGAGCTGCTCGAACTGTCTGAATTAGTGATTTTCCTTTGTTGTTACATGTCTCTGTCACTGCATGTATCCATCTTCTTCTAGGTCTTCCCCTTGGTCTTTTTTGTGCATTCTCGAGAAGAACGCCCTTGATGGTGATTGGTGCGGATTCATTCTGACCAGGTGGCCAAACCATTTAAGTTGTTGTTGTTCTATATATTCTTGGCAGGGTTTTATTCCTACCATTTTTCTTATGGTTTCATTTTGGTATTCTATATCTTCTTGTGTTGTTTGTTACTTTTCTCAAGCATCGCATCTCACATATATTGATCTTTCTTAATTGTGATTTAGAAAGGGCCCATGTTTGACTTTCATAGCACAAAGTTGGTATAAAAATGCTATTTTTCATTTGTTGTTTAGCTGCTATAGAAATGTTTGGATGTCTTAACAGTTGTTAAAGCTGGTATGTGACCACCATTATCGTAGTAAAAATGAGACCATTAGTTAAAGAAAATAAAAAAACTGAAAAGATGGGAAGAATACTTTAAAGAAATGTTCAATAGATCAGAACCATTAAATGGAGCTTCTACTTCCCCGTCACCTGCCCAATTTGAAATTTGAAATGAAGAGAGGGAAGATAAATTCAAAGAAATTGAAAATGACGTGTCAAAGGGACATCTAAGACTGAGTGCTAACGTTTTAGAAAAATGATTCAATAAAATATGGGAAGATGAACAAGTACCAAAAACATCGAAAATGAATATTATTGTCAAAATACCTTTAAAATGGGAGATGAGGGCGGGGAACACAGTCGTTGTGAAAATTGGAGATGTATGAACCTGTTGTCAGTAACTGGGAAGATAATTTGTCGAGTACTTCTCCAACACATGAAGAATTGTGTTGAAGCTCAGAGAGGGTCAGACATGTAGAACGGCAACCAGTGATGTGTAAGACATGTACGACGGCAACCAGTGATGTGTAAGACATGTAGAACGTCAACCAGTGATGTGTAAGACATGTAGAACGGCAACCAGTGATGTGTAAGACATGTAGAACGTCAACCAGTGATATGTAAGACATGTAGAACGGCAACCAGTGATGTAGAACGGCAGACAGCTTGGTTCAGAGTAATAACGGGAGATGAACAAGGATATATTTTGTCACCATTCCTTTTCCTTGTGGTTATGGACTGGATCATGCGAATGTTGGCGACAGACCAAGAGGGATTACAAGGGATCTCACTGGACATCTTGAAGATACTGACTTTGCAGAGACGAGCTCTGCTTGCCCACTGTCACCAAGACATACAAGACAAAACAGAGTAGATCAGTTTGTTAACTCAGTAGGTCTGAACATAAATGCAGAGAAAACTAAAATGATGAGGATAAATGCTAAAAGTAAAGAGAACGTTACATTCAGAATAGTGGGACTCGAAGATGTGGATCACTTTAAATACCTTGGAAGCTTTATTTCATCAGATAGCGACATTGAGAAAGAGATATCTACTAGAGTAGGCATGTCAACCCAGTCAGTCAATAGACTTAGGAAAAATTTCCGTTCAACTAGCCTTTATCTTAGCACCAAACGAGGAATTTACAAATCAAATGTGCGATCCATACTCTTATATGCAGCAGAAACATGGAGAATGAACCATAAGATAGAAAGTCGACTTAGAGGAATTCTTATTCTTCTGCTGCGATCATGACGTCATTCAGACTAGGGCTCCGGACTCTCTCATGAAGGCAGTTGTCTGTTTAAGTGATTCGGTTGCCCCGTATAGTTTCTCTTCCAGGGAGGTGGGTGTGGGCCACATTGTCCTTCTCAGGTCTGTGTACTGGGGGCAATCCTGTAGAATGTGTTTTGTTGTCATGTTATCCAGGGTACAGTGGCATTGGCTGGTAGTTCCTATTTTCAGTTTGGTGAACATGTGATGTCTCATTCTGTTGTGGCCAGTGCGTAGGCGAAGTATGATGACTTGATCCCTCCTTGATAGTCGGGGGTATCCGTCCTTCTCGTTATATTTTGGGTGTTCCTGTTTCCATTTTTCATGGTACTGGCCTTTGATGATGGATTTTGCTTCATCGTAGCTGACCAGATGGTTCTCTTGTGGTAATCTCCCTCCCTCCTTAGCTAATTTGTCTGCGCTTTCATTTCCGTGGATATTACAGTGTGATTGTATCCACTAGATGACCACTCTGTGAAAGTTATTGCACAGTTGATCTAGAGTTGTTCTCAAGTCATCTAGCTCACTGTTCCTATAAGTTTTTAGAGCTGTCAGGACTGACAGAGCATCAGCCAGCACCACCAATTTCCTGTGCACGTTATTTATGTGTTGGATAGCAAGTTTTGCAGCGTCTTCGAGGGCTTCAGTTTCAGCTTTATAGTTGTTTGAGAATTTCCCAGTAGCTATTGACTTGATGATCTCGTCCTGGTTAATTCAGCTTGAAGAACACATTTCCTCCTCTATTACTGGTGGCGTGTGTAGCAGAGCCATCTGTGTATATGTGTGACCAGGAGTTCTGTGGGTGTTATCATGTATGTGTTTTTCTGCTGTGTTTTCTCTCTGTGTCTGTTTGGATGCCTTTTTCATGCCTCCTGTTATGTCTTCCTTAAGTTTTGGTATTTTTTGTTTCCCAAAAGGGTCATATCAGATGGGCTTATTGGTTTCGGCATTGTTTGGGACAGTACTGGATTGCTATTTGTCAGTTCTTCGGAGATTGCAGCGATGTTGCTCCTCTTTAGTCTTCCTTTTCCAAAACCAGTTATTCTTTGGTGCATGGGGTGGCTAGAGAGCCTTTTATATTTCTAGAGTCTCCATAGGTGTAGATTTCATAGCACCAGTGATGATACGGGCAGCTTGGTTTTGTGTTCTGTTAATTTTGCTAAGGTGTGATTTGGAAGCCATAGCTCAGGCTGTGACTCCATACTCTAGGACTGGTCTGACTCTTCCTACATATAGTCGTTTCAAGATATTGCTGTCTGCCCCCTAGTTCGTCCCTGCCAATTTCTTCATAATATCTATTCGTTTTCTGGTTCTTTTGTTTGCTTCGTCTATCTGACTTATCCATGTCATTGATCCATGGTGACGCCAAGATATGTTGGGTTTTCGTCAATAGGAAGTGTATGGTCTTTTATCTTTAATTCTGCAGAGAGTGTGTTTCTGAACATGCTGAATATGCTGAAAATTGTGTATGTAGTTTTTTTTTTTCGTTACTCGGTAGTAGCCAGATGTTCGTCAATTTTTCAAGTTTCCCTCGGGCATCTTGCATTCTGGAGCTAGCCACTGACAGATTCTTCACGTGCCCATATCGCCTGGTCGTCTGCGTACATTGCTGAGTGTATTCTGGTTGGAATGACCATTATGATGTCATTTATGAACATTAAAAAGAACGTCGAGATAGTAGTCCGCCTTGTGGGACACCTTGTTCGATTCTGGCTTTCTTACTTAGTCGCCCATGTATTTGAACTCTGGCCGTTTTGTCTTGTAAGAGGACTTGAAGGTCGCTGTCTTTAGAAGATTCTAAACATCCGTTGGAATCAACATATTACGAACAAAGAAGTAGCCAGAAGATCAGACAACGTCAATCAAGAAGTGAAAAGAAGATTTTGGAAAAGGCTAGACCACGTTCTACGAATGAAACGAACCAGGCATCAGCACCTGGCATTAACTTGGACATCACCTTGCAAACGAAAAAGAGGCAGACCACTGGTGACTTGGCGACGAACCATACATGATGAAATGAAAGAGGCTGGCAGGTCCTGGCGAGAGTTGTCTATGCTTGCTCCAGACCGGATTGGATGGAGATCTCTTGTGGGCACCATTTGCTCGGACTGGCGTTCAGAGGATTAACAATAAGATGATGATTCCTTGAAGTATTCATTTGTTCTCATTTAGAGATCTCAGTTTAGGCAGAATAAGATGCTAAATATTTGCATAAATTGAAATATTTTAACAATGCACTGTAAGGCCAAATGTGTAGCATCAGAATGCTATGGATAGCTAAACAGAGGACTGAGGACGGTCTAAGTAAAGCTGAACCAAAGAGAAAGCTTAATGCCATTGTCAGGTGGAAACAATCATCATTTTTTGTCTAAGTACCGAAAAGGGAACATCTGAATATATTGTGACATGTGGAAAAGCTGAGGGAAGAAGAGATAGATAGAAAACTATATTTATTGATCCATAATTGTATGTTGTATTACAAGGCATGCTATATAAAACCAAGTTTTTATTTTAAAAGTTAATCTACTTAAGATTACATTATGTGCTGCACTGTGTATATTGTGAAAGATGTATCGTAAATATAATATGTTATAATTAAGAAGATGAAGCAGAAGATAATTTTAAACATTTTACTATCATTATCATGTGCCATACCAGTTGGTATAGGCGATCATGTCCTTTCACAATTTTCTGTCCAAAGTGCATTGTATCAATTCTCTTGTTGACCGTTTTCAATGCCATGACATCAAGCTATCTATAAATTATATATATATAATATGTTATGGTATTTTCTCTTTGTCGTCCGCGATCTCTCTTTCCTTCCATTTTGCCAGCTGTAACCAAGTATTGCAACTTTCTTCCTCTCATGATGTGCCCGAAAAATGTTGATTGTTTCTTTCTTATGTTTTTTGTTAGGAACTCCCTTTTTGTTTTGGCCTCTTTGATAATGTCCTCGTTGATCTCTTTAGCTGTCCAGGGAACTTTCAACATTCTTCTGAGAAATCCCATCTCTGTGGCCTCTAATTGTCGTTTCATTGTTTTCCTTTAATTACCATTAAAAAAAAAAGATTAATTGTGGACTAGGTGCTTGATATCACATATCTTAAGAATGAGGGTTACTGAAGAAAAAAAAAACATGATCGTTCAAAATGAGATTTGAATGAGACACTTTCTAGTTATGAGACACGCTCTTTAACTCAATGCTACAGGGACTACCCTGCTTAATGGATGTCATATTATATGCTCGTTAACAGATCCTGCCACGTGATAAATGTACCTACTTTTGATCCAACATTTTTCTCACCTCATCTCAGTCAATTCAAATGCTTAATCCTACATTTGTTGGTATCAGAACTGCACCCTCATCATCGTAGTCATTTCATAAGTCATCAGATCATCTTCTATACATAAGTCATCAGATCATCTTCTATACATAAGTCATCAGATCATCTTCTATACATAAGTCATCAGATCATCCTCTATACATAAGTCATCGGATCATCCTCTATACATAAGTCATCAGATCATCTTCTATACATAAGTCATCAGATCATCTTCTATACATAAGTCATCAGATCATCCTCTATACATAAGTCATCAGATCATCCTCTATACATAAGTCATCAGATCATCCTCTATACATAAGTCATCAGATCATCCTCTATACATAAGTCATCAGATCATCTTCTATACATAAGTCATCAGATCATCTTCTATACATAAGTCATCAGATCATCTTCTATACATAAGTCATCAGATCATCCTCTATACATAAGTCATCAGATCATCTTCTATACATAAGTCATCAGATCATCCTCTATACATAAGTCATCAGATCATCTTCTATACATAAGTCATCAGATCATCTTCTATACATAAGTCATCAGATCATCTTCTATACATAAGTCATCAGATCATCTTCTATACATAAGTCATCAGATCATCTTCTATACATAAGTCATCAGATCATCTTCTATACACAAGTCATCAGATCATCCTCTATACATAAGTCATCAGATCATCTTCTATACATTTTGGACAAGCCCATGGGTGATCAAATGCCTTCTTCTGTATCACCTCCGAGGTGTTGCAGCTGATAACATCAAAACTATGTTGGTTAACCATCATCAAGTATCATGCCTACTGGCGTATGTTGGTTAACCATCATCAAGTATCATGCCTACTGGCGTATGTTGGTTAACCATCATCAAGTATCATGCCTACTGACGTATGTTGGTTTACCATCATCATCAAGTACCATGCCTGCTGGTGTATGTTGGTTTACCATCATCATCAAGTATCATGCCTGCTGGCATATGTTGGTTTACCATCATCATCAAGTATCATGCCTGCTGGCATATGTTGGTTTACCATCATCATCAAGTATCATGCCTACTGGCGTATGTTGGTTAACCATCATCAAGTATCATGCCTACTGGCGTATGTTGGTTAACCATCATCAAGTATCATGCCTACTGGCGTATGTTGGTTTACCATCATCAAGTATCATGCCTACTGACGTATGTTGGTTTACCATCATCATCAAGTACCATGCCTGCAGGTGTATGTTGGTTTACCATCATCATCAAGTATCATGCCTGCTGGCATATGTTGGTTTACCATCATCATCAAGTATCATGCCTACTGGCATATGTTGGTTTACCATCATCATCAAGTATCATGCCTACTGGCATATGTTGGTTTACCATCATCATCAAGTATCATGCCTACTGGCATATGTTGGTTTACCATCATCATCAAGTATCATGCCTACTGGCATATGTTGGTTTACCATCATCATCAAACATCATGCCTACTGGCATATGTTGGTTTACCATCATCATCAAGTATCATGCCTACTGGCATATGTTGGTTTACCATCATCATCAAACATCATGCCTACTGGCATATGTTGGTTTACCATCATCATCAAGTATCATGCCTACTGGCGTATGTTGGTTTACCATCATCATCAAGTATCATGCCTACTGGCGTATGTTGGTTTACCATCATCATCAAACATCATGCCTACTGGCATATGTCGGTTTACCATCATCATCAAGTATCATGCCTACTGGCGTATGTTGGTTTACCATCATCATCAAGTATCATGCCTACTGGTATATGTTGGTTTACCATCATCATCAAACATCATGCCTACTGGCATATGTTGGTTTACCATCATCATCAAACATCATGCCTACTGGCATATGTTGGTTTACCATCATCATCAAACATCATGCCTACTGGCATATGTTGGTTTACCATCATCATCAAGTATCATGCCTACTGGCGTATGTTGGTTTACCATCATCATCAAGTATCATGCCTACTGGCATATGTTGGTTTACCATCATCATCAAGTATCATGCCTACTGGCATATGTTGGTTTACCATCATCATCAAGTACCATGCCTTCTGGCATATGTTGGTTTACTATCATCATCAAACATCATGCCTACTGGCATATGTTGGTTTACCATCATCATCAAGTACCATGCCTTCTGGCGTATGTTGGTTTACCATCATCATCAAACATCATGCCTACTGGCATATGTTGGTTTACCATCATCATCAAGTACCATGCCTTCTGGCGTATGTTGGTTTACCATCATCATCAAACATCATGCCTACTGGCATATGTTGGTTTACCATCATCATCAAGTATCATGCCTACTGGCATATGTTGGTTTACCATCATCATCAAACTTCATGCCTACTGGCATATGTTGGTTTACCATCATCATCAAGTACCATGCCTTCTGGCGTATGTTGGTTTAACATCATCATCAAGTATCATGCCTGCTGGCATATGTTGGTTTACCATCATCATCAAGTATCATGCCTACTGGCATATGTTGGTTTGCCATGATCATCAAGTATCATGCTTGCTGGTATATGTTGGTTTAACATCACCAAGTATCATGCCCTCTGGCATATGTTGGTTTACCACCGTTATCAAGTATCAAGCCAGCTGGCATATGTTGGTCTACCATAATCATCAAGTATCATGATTGCTGACATATGTTGGTCTACAATCATCATCAAGTATCATGATTGCTGGCATATGTTGGTCTACAATCATCATCAAGTATCATGATTGCTGGCATATGTTGGTCTACAATCATCACCAAGTATCATGATTGCTGGCATATGTTGGTCTACAATCATCATCTAGTATCAAGCCAGCTGGCATATGTTGGTCTACAATCATCATCAAGTATCATGATTGCTGGCATATGTTGGTCTACAATCATCATCAAGTATCATGCCTACTGGCGTATGTTGGTTAACCATCATCAAGTATCATGCCTACTGGCGTATGTTGGTTAACCATCATCAAGTATCATGCCTACTGGCGTATGTTGGTTAACCATCATCAAGTATCATGCCTACTGACGTATGTTGGTTTACCATCATCATCAAGTACCATGCCTGCTGGTGTATGTTGGTTTACCATCATCATCAAGTATCATGCCTGCTGGCATATGTTGGTTTACCATCATCATCAAGTATCATGCCTGCTGGCATATGTTGGTTTACCATCATCATCAAGTATCATGCCTACTGGCGTATGTTGGTTAACCATCATCAAGTATCATGCCTACTGGCGTATGTTGGTTAACCATCATCAAGTATCATGCCTACTGGCGTATGTTGGTTAACCATCATCAAGTATCATGCCTACTGACGTATGTTGGTTTACCATCATCATCAAGTACCATGCCTGCAGGTGTATGTTGGTTTACCATCATCATCAAGTATCATGCCTGCTGGCATATGTTGGTTTACCATCATCATCAAGTATCATGCCTACTGGCATATGTTGGTTTACCATCATCATCAAGTATCATGCCTACTGGCATATGTTGGTTTACCATCATCATCAAGTATCATGCCTACTGGCATATGTTGGTTTACCATCATCATCAAGTATCATGCCTACTGGCATATGTTGGTTTACCATCATCATCAAACATCATGCCTACTGGCATATGTTGGTTTACCATCATCATCAAGTATCATGCCTACTGGCATATGTTGGTTTACCATCATCATCAAACATCATGCCTACTGGCATATGTTGGTTTACCATCATCATCAAGTATCATGCCTACTGGCGTATGTTGGTTTACCATCATCATCAAGTATCATGCCTACTGGCGTATGTTGGTTTACCATCATCATCAAGTATCATGCCTACTGGTATATGTTGGTTTACCATCATCATCAAACATCATGCCTACTGGCATATGTTGGTTTACCATCATCATCAAGTATCATGCCTACTGGCGTATGTTGGTTTACCATCATCATCAAGTATCATGCCTACTGGTATATGTTGGTTTACCATCATCATCAAACATCATGCCTACTGGCATATGTTGGTTTACCATCATCATCAAACATCATGCCTACTGGCTTATGTTGGTTTACCATCATCATCAAACATCATGCCTACTGGCATATGTTGGTTTACCATCATCATCAAGTATCATGCCTACTGGCGTATGTTGGTTTACCATCATCATCAAGTATCATGCCTACTGGCATATGTTGGTTTACCATCATCATCAAGTATCATGCCTACTGGCATATGTTGGTTTACCATCATCATCAAGTACCATGCCTTCTGGCATATGTTGGTTTACCATCATCATCAAACATCATGCCTACTGGCATATGTTGGTTTACCATCATCATCAAGTACCATGCCTTCTGGCGTATGTTGGTTTACCATCATCATCAAACATCATGCCTACTGGCATATGTTGGTTTACCATCATCATCAAGTACCATGCCTTCTGGCGTATGTTGGTTTACCATCATTATCAAACATCATGCCTACTGGCATATGTTGGTTTACCATCATCATCAAGTATCATGCCTACTGGCATATGTTGGTTTACCATCATCATCAAACTTCATGCCTACTGGCATATGTTGGTTTACCATCATCATCAAGTACCATGCCTTCTGGCGTATGTTGGTTTAACATCATCATCAAGTATCATGCCTGCTGGCATATGTTGGTTTACCATCATCATCAAGTATCATGCCTACTGGCATATGTTGGTTTGCCATGATCATCAAGTATCATGTTTGCTGGTATATGTTGGTTTAACATCACCAAGTATCATGCCCTCTGGCATATGTTGGTTTACCACCGTTATCAAGTATCAAGCCAGCTGGCATATGTTGGTCTACCATAATCATCAAGTATCATGATTGCTGACATATGTTGGTCTACAATCATCATCAAGTATCATGATTGCTGGCATATGTTGGTCTACAATCATCATCAAGTATCATGATTGCTGGCATATGTTGGTCTACAATCATCACCAAGTATCATGATTGCTGGCATATGTTGGTCTACAATCATCATCTAGTATCAAGCCAGCTGGCATATGTTGGTCTACAATCATCATCAAGTATCATGATTGCTGGCATATGTTGGTCTACAATCATCATCAAGTATCATGATTGCTTGGCATATGTTGGTCTACAATCATCATCAAGTACCATGATTGCTGGCATATTTTGGTCTACACTCATCATCAACTACCATGATTGCTGGCATATGTTGGTCTACAATCATCATCAAGTATCATGCCTGCTGGCATATGTTGGTCTACAATCATCATCAAGTACCCTGCCTGCTGGCATATGTTGGTCTACAATCATCATCAAGTATCATGCCTGCTGGCATATGTTGGTCTACAATCATCATCAAGTACCATGCCTGCTGGCATATGTTGGTCTACAATCATCATCAAGTATCATGCCTGCTGGCATATGTTGGTCTACAATCATCATCAAGCACCATGCCTGCTGGCATATGTTGGTCTACAATCATCATCAAGTATTATGCCTGCTGGCATATGTTGGTCTACAATCATCATCAAGTATCATGCCTGCTGGCATATGTTGGTCTACAATCATCATCAAGTATCAAGCCAGCTGGCATATGTTGGTCTACAATCATCATCAAGTATCATGATTGCTGGCATATGTTGGTCTACAATCATCATCAAGTATCATGATTGCTTGGCATATGTTGGTCTACAATCATCATCAAGTATCATGCCTGCTGGCATATGTTGGTCTACAATCATCATCAAGTACCCTGCCTGCTGGCATATGTTGGTCAACAATCATCATCAAGTACCTTGATTGCTGGCATATGTTGGTCTACAATTATCATCAAGTACCATGATTGCTGGCATATGTTGGTCTTCAATCATCATCAAGTACCATGCCTGCTGGCATATGTTAGTCTACAATCATCATCAAGTACCATGATTGCTGGCATATGTTGGTCTACAATCATCATCAAGTACCATGCCTGCTGGCATATGTTGGTCTACAATCATCATCAAGTACCATGATTGCTGGCATATGTTGGTCTACAATCTTCATCAAGTACCATGATTGCTGGCATATGTTGGTCTACCATCATCATCAAGTACCATGATTGCTGGCATATGATGGTATACCATCATCATCAAGTACCATGATTGCTGACATATGTTGGTCCACCATCATCAAGTATCATGCCTACTAGCATATGTTAGTATAACATCATCAATTATCATGCCTACTGGCATATGTTGGTTTAACATCATCAAGTGGCATGCCTACTGGCATATGTTAGTTTTACATCATCAAGTATCATGCCTACTGGCATATGTTAGTTTAACATCATCAAGTATCATGCCTACTGGCATATGTTGGTTTAACATCATCAATTATCATGCCTACTGGCATATGTTAGTTTAACATCATCAAGTATCATGCCTACTGGCATATGTTAGTTTAACATCATCAAGTATCATGCCAACTGGCATATGTTGGTTTGCCATCATCATCAAGTAGAATGCTTGCTGGCATATTTTGGATTACCATCATCAAGTGTCATGCCTACTGTCGTATGTTGGTTTGCCATCATCATCAAATGCCATGCCTGCTAGCGTATGTTGGTTTACCATCTTCATAAAGTCATTATCTATAAAAGGCTGAAGAGATATTTGAGAATAAAAGGGCAAAAAAACAGTAGGCCAAAATAAATAAAACATTCAAGGAACATTTAAGCAAGAGGCAATTAAAACGGGCATCAGCTTCCTTGCTGAGATTGACCAGTTCACCCAGAACATGATCGTTTTGACAAGATACAATACAGGTACTGCGGAAGGTTGGACACTTGATAGCAAAGATCGTCACGTATTAAGTCTGGAATTTCTGACCTATGCCATCTTCGTCTCGAAGGGATAATGGATAGAAAGATAGAAATGAATCAGATGTTTCCAACATTGATACATTAAAAAGAAGAATGGCAGCTCCTCCTTAGCAGTGGTCCTCTGTGTGGTTCTCTATGGGGTTCTCTGTGGGGTCCTCTATGGGGTCCTCTAATGGGTCTTCTGTGGGGACCTCTGTCTGATCATCTGTGTTGTTTTCTGTGGGGTCCACTGTGTGGTCCCCTATTGGGTCATCTATAGAGTCCTCTGTGTGGTCCTCTCATGGCAACAAACCAACAAAAATTGTCAAGAATCTAAGCCTTCTAATTGTTCTATTTATTTGCGATAAGTCATCAATTGAAACTCTTATGAAGTTTCGATTAAAAACATGACGCAGTAACAATTATTCCCTGAAAAGGAGCAAAGAAGGCCAACACAAAGCAGCAATAACTGACCAAATCCCTATTGTCATGTTTAAAATAGCATGTCAGTTTCAGATTATTTTGTAGTCATTTTATTCTAGCAAAAGACCCCACAAACATTAATATCACGCTATAATTAATTATAATTAATAAGATTCGACTAAGGAGGTTGATCGATGGCTTGACAAGCTGTCATTGTAAAAAAGTTTGTTATAGAAACAGAGTCATAGATTTTAGAATCAATGATCTCTGCATTATGTGCCATTTTGGCACGCAAGGTTTCTGTTTTTGAGATTGTGGTTCTGTCCTATGTGCCGTCTTCGGCTTGAAAGGACAATGGATAGATAGATAGATAGATAGATAGATAGATAGATAGATAGATAGATAGATAGATAGATAGATAGATAGATAGATAGATAGATAGATAGATAGATAGATAGATAGATAGATAGATAGATAGATAGATAGATAGATAGATAGATAGATAGATAGATAGATAGATAGATAGATAGATAGATAGATAGATAGATAGATAGATAGATAGATAGATAGATAGATAGATAGATAGATAGATAGATAGATAGATAGATAGATAGATAGATAGATAGATAGATAGATAGATAGATAGATAGATAGATAGATAGATAGATAGATAGATAGATAGATAGATAGATAGATAGATAGATAGATAGATAGATAGATAGATAGATAGATAGATAGATAGATAGATAGATAGATAGATAGATAGATAGATAGATAGATAGATAGATAGATAGATAGATAGATAGATAGATAGATAGATAGATAGATAGATAGATAGATAGATAGATAGATAGACAGATAGACAGATAGACAGATAGACAGATAGACAGATAGACAGATAGACAGATAGAATAGATAGATAGATAGATAGATAGATAGATAGATAGATAGATAGATAGATAGATAGATAGATAGATAGATAGATAGATAGATAGATAGATAGATAGATAGATAGATAGATAGATAGATAGATAGATAGATAGATAGATAGATAGATAGATAGATAGATAGATAGATAGATAGATAGATAGATAGATGATAGATAGATAGATAGATAGATAGATTGATTGATAGATAGATAGATAGATAGATAGATAGATAGATAGATAGATAGATAGATAGATAGATAGATAGATAGATAGATAGATAGATAGATAGATAGATAGATAGATAGATAGATAGATAGATAGAATTGATTAAATTAAACCGGGAGCCCCGGTGGCTGAGTGGTTAGTGCGCTCGCTTCCTGACCAGAAGGGACCGGGTTCATTCCCCAGCATTGGCGGAGTTTTTTTTTCAGATTTCAGACTGACAAGGCTCCGGTGTTCACCCAGCCTCTAAAAATGGGTACGAGAGATTTTTCTGGGAAGTAAAGGCGGCCTGGCGTGATACCGACCACATCACCCAAAAATGTGTTGTGGTTATAGAAAAATATGGTCACTAACACAATATTCCCCATACGCCTAGCAAGGCGTGAAGGGAACCTTTACCAAACTTGTTATAATTAATTCATCGTCTACAAATAGAAAGAGACGATGGACATATGTCGGACATGTTTAGAGAAAAGACAATAAGAGAATTCCAAAACAGGCTCTTCTCTGGGAAACATCCAGATAAAGAAGAAGACCTAGAAAAAGAGACACTAAAAAGAACACTTATAAGAGAAGCAAAGTTGGCAGGTATAGACTCATTAGATAAGATGCAACATCTCACCAAGAATAGAGATAGACGACAATAAGAACAATGGTCCTATACAACGTCTAGTGGCACTGGAAGGGTGAAGATTAAGATAATTAATTACTACAATACAGATTTCATGGTACTTGTGAGTGCCCTTATTCAAGTATTATAATGAAATCTATCTATCTATTGACCTTTTGAGCCATAGCCGGCCCATAGGGCATAAACCAAGATACTCTTTCTCTTATCTAAATTTTTATTCTAGTAGTTTTCAATCCTTCTAAAGATATTTTATCAAATCTCGTCATTTGTTTCTGTTCTGTGCAAGTAATTCTATCTCATTGAGGGGGCCGATTCCTGCTGCTCTTGCCTCTCTGATCAATGTTCTTCTCAGTGTCTCTCTGGTCGGTCTCTTTTCTTCTTCACACATTTGTGTTTTCTTTAACACATTTCGAATGTTTTTGTTTTGGTTGTTTCGTTATTAGTTTTGTGTGTGTGTGTTTTTTTTTTGTTCCTGCTGAAGGCCTATCGGGCCGAAACGTCGTTTAGTCTGTGTCGTCCACTTATCACGTAAAGCTTCTTACATACCATTTTTTTCTATTTTTTAATTTTTCCTCTTTTCTTCTTACCTGTTGTTTCCCACATGAAGGCTTGCTTTGCTATTCAGTTGTTAATTCTCCTCATCACATGGCCAACATATGACCATCGTCTTTTCTTTATTACTGAAGATATTAGTGGTTGATTGGCGATTTATCTAATTTCTTCGTTTGTTTTGAATTCGTTCCACGCTATACCAAGTATTTTCCTTAGACATTTATTTTCGAATGTGTTCAACTTTGTTTCTTGTTGTTTTCCAGCTCTCACGTTCATATGTAAGGGTTGATAGTACATTTGATTTGAAAAGTCTAAGTTTTGTGTTTGTGCTGATGAGTTTATATTGAGATTATAATGAAATACTCTTCTCTTTAAGCACAACTGTTTGTCATGGATACTTTCGTTGATTGGCTCATGCTGTGTTTTTACAGAAACATAAAGTACACAAACTTCTTCTAGCAAACACTCAAAGTGACTAGAAGATGCTGTGTCTTCAAATGTAGAAACTTTTGTGGTTAAAATGAGATATTGAACCCCTGAAACACTGAGAAGAACATTGATCGGAGAGGCGAGAGCAGCAGGAATCGGCTCCCTCAATGAGACAGAGTTGCTTGCACAGAACAGAGAGAAATGGCGCGTTTTGATAAAATATCTTTAGAAGTATTGAAAACTGCTTGAATAAAAATTTAGATAAGAGAAAGAGTATCTGGGTCTATGCCCTATGGGCCGATTACGGCTCGAAAGGTCAATAGATAGATAAATAGAAACTCTCAAATTTGCCAATTTGTGATCTTTTTGTTACAACATTAACTACTAAAATATTGTTGATATAAAAATATTAACTTTGGCTTAATATGTTGCTTCTTGTGTCTCATGTCACTAAATGAAACCACTTGCATAAAGTATCAATTTTAAGAAAGAATGTAATATACTACGAGTAGGATCATCAATGAGCGCTCTAATGTTTAGAAGATTAGAGCTCAAATACGATTTCAGATGATAACAAACAACTGTGTCGAATATATTTATGAAACATGTGACTAAACAAAATGTAATTGATTGTTTACAGTTCATTTTTTCATGTGTTTATTTTTTATCATGATGTTGTTGATTGTTGTGCATTTTAATCATTTTATTGTTCACATGTGTTTGTTACATTTTCCTGGATTGGAATATTTGTTTCTTTTCATTATGATCTTTTATTACTTTTGTTCACATGTTTGTTACATTTTCCTGGATTGGAATATTTGTTTCTTTTCATTATGATCTTTTATTACTTTTGTTCACATGTTTGTTACATTTTCCTGGATTGGAATATTTGTTTCTTTTCATTATGATCTTTTATTACTTTTGTTCACTTGAAGGCTACACTTTTTGCTTAAATCTAGTCCTGAAATAAAAATTGGAATCAAATGAATGAAGTGATACTCTGCAAGATGAGACCATAACTGATATTGCTGATGCATATCCTCTACATTAGATTTGTTTGTTAAATCTGATATTTTGTTAATAATTAATCTATTTAAGTTGATATGCTAAACTTGACGATTAACACTTTCCATACGGGAGCTTTTTATCAATGAAAGAGATTTCAGAAACAACATTTTTCATCGTTTTAAAAATCAGTCTACATATTTATATTTATCTAACATATAACATTTCCGGTTGTTTCCAAAATGGAGGAATTATTGTTCTCCGGCTTGGTATAGAACCGTTGATCAGAGGTTTGACAAGCCGCTGTCGTTAAAACGATGTTGTTAATGAAACGTAGACCTGATACAAGAGCAGCAGGATTCGGCTCCCTCAATGAGATAGAGCTGCTTGCACAGAACCGAGAAAGATGGCGAGATTTGATAAAATATCTTTAAAAGAAAACTGCTAGAACAAAAACTCAGATAGGAGAAGGTGTATCTTGGTCTACGCCCTATGGGCCGGCTACGGCTCGAAAGGTCAATAGATAGATAGATAGAACATATAACATATTATATATGAATTTTTAGATAATTGGACAAGGTGTTGGATTTCACCAATGTCAAGATGATACAAGACTTGTAAGAATATTTAGGTTTGATGACGGTTCACACTTTTCAAATCGAGAGCGACGCACTGAGCGGCGAAACGTACGTGAAGAGTTAAGAGACAGTATAGCAGTCAAATACCAGTGGACAAAGAGATAATGCGATGACAATGGTGCTGGAAAGGACACACACTGTGGAAGCCAACTGAGAGTATTACATGACAGGTCTTTTTTTTTGGAATCCCCAAAGGTAGAGACATAAAGGAAGACCAAAATATTCTAGCAGAAGACAGTTGGAAGCAGAGATGAAGAGGATAGAAATACATGGAATGATCTTAAAAATAATGGCAAGAAACAGAACGGCTTGGAAAGTGCATGTTGAAGTTCTATGTTCCACAAGGAACTGAAAGTGCATGTTGAAGTCCTATGTTCCACAGGGAGTTGAAAGTGTTTATTAAAGTCCCATGTTCCACAGGGAGTTGAAAGTGTTTATTGAAGTCCCATGTTCCACAGGGAGTTGAAAGTGTTTATTGAAGTCCCATGTTCCACAGGGAGTTGAAAGTGTTTATTGAAGTCCCATGTTCCACAGGGAGTTGAAAGTGTTTATTGAAGTCCCATGTTCCACAGGGAGTTGAAAGTGTTTATTGAAGTCCCATGTTCCACAGGGAGTTGAAAGTGTTTATTGAAGTCCCATGTTCCACAGGGAGTTGAAAGTGTTTATTGAAGTCCCATGTTCCACAGGGAGTTGAAAGTGTTTGTTGAAATCCTATGCTCCAAATGGAACTGAAAGGCAGAAGAAGAATGTTTCTTGTTTGCTCTACAAATGCAAAAGGACAATTATAACAAATATTATAATTAATGTTATATAATGTTGTATAATAAATGCAAAATTAAACTATTTAAAGAGGTTTTGTTTGTTTGACTTTCTTTCTGTCGTTCACTGGATGACAACTAAAGAAATGAATTGGCCTCTTCATCATCCATCCTTAGAAGGGCGTTAACTAGGTGCAGATATGTTGTGTCTAGGTTTGCAGAAGAACTGATATTTGCGTCTTTCGGCCCAACACACATCTGGCTTGAGCACGATATTTCCTGGTATCTAATTGCTACCCTCTTTGATCCATAATTGTTTGACCAGACTAGTCTGATTAATCTGTTCCTGGACATACTGCAATGAGGTGGAGTAGGGTCTGGAGCAATTTGAATCACTGATCCTGGTGCAAGCCATCAGCTATGAGTCGCTGACATATGAGTTACTGTTGGGCTTTTTGCCTCCAGGATGGATTGATTAACACCACATTAATGACGTTCTTGACCTTTCTATTTCCACTGGAAAAGTAAAGCTTGCCAGAACTAGTTGGCAGTGCATTGTGGCAACTGTCACTTAGTTAGCCAGTCTGGTATCAATAGTTTAAACTTGTGTGCAACTTTGAGCAGAATAAATAGAGGGAATTATACTTGAGATTGACTGAAATGATAATGTATCTTCTTCTTCTTCTTCTATCCTTCCTCTGTTGCCGTTGGCGTCGATGGGAGAAACAATCTGCGATTCTTTGCTCTTCTGTTGGCCTCTTCTGGTGTTATCCCTCCTAGTGACTCTAGTATTCCCTTTATCCATCTCTTTCTCGGTCTTCCTCTTAATCTGGCGTTTTCGTAGCGTTTGTTTATGGCTCTTTGATTCATTGTTAGTTCTTTCTGTCTTGTTATGTGGCCGAACCAATTTATCTGTTGTTTCTTTATGTATTCGATGGCTGGTTCAATTTCGAGTTTCTTCCTCAGGTCAGTGTTTCTTACTCAGTCCCTTAAGCTGTTTCCTGTCATTCTTCTGACACATTTCATTTCGGTGGTCGTTATCTTTCTTATTGTTCTAGAGTCCAGCGTCCAATTCTGGCACTGATAGCACAGAGTTGGTAGAAAAATTGATTTGTATATTGCCCTTTTGCTTCCGTAGTTATTGCTTTGTTTTTCAATAGTGTTGATACTTGGCCTATAACTTGGCATGCTTTGTTACACCTTATATCTATCTCTGTCTCTTGGTTATTGTCTTGTGTTAGCATGCTGCCCAGATATTTAAAATCGTCAACTTGCTTCAAAGATGTATTATCTATTATGATGTTTAGTTTTTCTTTCTTTCATGATAATGTATATCACATAATAATACAGTGTTTGATGCTTCATGAAACCAGAAGTAGATATTACAATTAGATTTCACCATGTGCCATACCGGATGGCATAGGCGATCATGTCCCTCCACAATCTTCTATCTACCGTGCACCATATCAGTTCTGTTGTTGACTGTTTTCCATGCCGTAGCACCAAGCTATTCAGTATTTTTTCTCTTTGTCGTCCGCTATCTCTCTTTCCCTGTATTTTGCCAGTTGTAACTAAGTATTTCAACTTTCCTTTTCTCATGATGTGCACAAAAAATGTTGATGTTTCTTTCTGATGTTTCTTAGGAACTCCCTTTTAAAAAAATAATAAATTAGTGACGAGGGTACTTTACTTTATTATTTTTATTTTTATTTTTTTTACTTCATTCAAATTAGCTGCAGATTTAATGCCGACCATCTCTGAAAAACTAATACATTTATATATAAACAATACATTTAACACAATCATTAATTATTAGCACAAGCAAACACAACAATTAAATATTAAAATATCATATTCAAACGTTAAATCTTTACGCTAACTTATTTTTGTTACCATTTGTATGCGATGCTACAAATTGGAACCACTTCCATAAAATATTAGTTTTTAATAATGAGAGGAATGTACTAGGCCCATGACATTTTCATCTATTAATGGTCTACATTTTCAAGATAAAAACTAAAATGCATCTTTAAGATGACAACAAACAGTCGTGATGGATATATATCTTGACCATCTTCCAAGCCAACATTTCGTGTATACAAACACTCTTAGTTTTTTTTTTTATTATTATTGGTTAATATAATGTCTTCAAGTCTAGTACACCTGTAGCAATATTAAAACAGGTAAATAAATTTAAATATCTGGGAACAATGTTTACCTCAGACGGTAGCTTTACAAAAGAGGTGAGATGGTAGCTTTACAACAGAGGTGAGATGGTAGCTTTACAACAGAGGTGAGATGGTAGCTTTACAACAGAGGTGAGATGGTAGCTTTACAACAGAGGTGAGATGGTAGCTTTACAACAGAGGTGAGATGGTAGCTTTACAACAGAGGTGAGATGGTAGATGTACAACAGAGGTGAGATGGTAGCTTTACAACAGAGGTGAGATGGTAGCTTTACAACAGAGGTGAGATGATAGATGTACAACAGAGGTGAGATGCAGAATGGCTCAGGCAAAAGCAGCTTTCCACATTAAAAAAATGACAAAGATACTATGCAGTCCATTTTTGAAAACTGAATCTAGAAAAAAGAATTCTTAAATGTTATGCGGAACCAGTCTTAACATATGGATGTGAATCAAGGACAATAGGAAAACAGACAAGAAAATCACTGGAAGCCATAGAATTGTGGTTTTACAGAAGGATATTGAGAATACCAAGGACAGCTAAGAAGAGTAATGAAAACGTTCTGAAAGATGCTACAGCAAAAAGAGAGCTAATTAATTTTTTTTTTTTATTTGGGATAAAGCGATAGAGGGAAGCAAAGAAAAAAGATACCAGACAGCTTAAGAGAATGGCTTGACAGAAGGTCAACAACAGAAGTGATAAATAACTGTTGAAACCGAGAGCTGTAGAGAGGCATGATCACCTTCGCCAGAATTCATGGTACATGATGATGATGACAGATGTCGGGTGTCTAGAAGGAAGAAAGAGCCCCTTTGAGTCATCTGGTGTCATTTATGGAATATGGTTTTAGAACCCATAGTTTTTTTTTTTAATTTTTAATTTTAATTCTTGTTAAACCTTTTGCACATGATTTTTGGGCAATGTGTTCAGCATGACGCCAGTGCCGCTTTTCTTCACCATCCGGTACTATTTAAAGTAGGTAAAAATAGTTTTCTTTTTGTTTTAACTTTTATTTATGCTTGCATATAAGACATGACAGGGTCAATTACGAGTTTAGCGTCGTAAATTAATGTTATCTCCCTTTGAACACAACTTCAGTGTCGCAAATACTAACAATTATCTCAATGTTCGTCGCTGTTCTTCACTAAACTCTATTTTAGGTTTAGGAAACATAAGACTTTATCATCACGTTGGTTGTTTCTCTTAGAGGACTTAAAATTACAACGCTAAACTCGTAAATTACCCATGAGAGGGTTAAATTGCACTGCACATTTGTTGTGTCTTAAGTTTAGTGGCTGCCACAACTTGTTATCCCCAACAATTACTTTGTAGTAACAGTAGTAGCAGCAGTAGTAGTCTCCGTCAGTCATAGTTGACTATAGTAGCCTCCGTCAGTCATAGTTGACTGTAGTAGCCTCCGTCAGTCATAGTTGACTGTAGTAGCCTCCGTCAGTCATAGTTGACTGTAGTAGCCTCCGTCAGTCATAGTTGACTGTAGTAGCCTCCGTCAGTCATAGTTGACTGTAGTAGCCTCAGTCAGTCATGGTTGACTACAGTAGCCTCCGTCAGTCATAGTTGACTGTAGTAGCCTCCGTCAGTCATAGTTGACTATAGTAGCCTCCGTCAGTCATAGTTGACTATAGTAGCCTCCGTCAGTCATAGTTGACTATAGTAGCATCCGTCAGTCATAGTTGACTATAGTACCTCCGTCAGTCATAGTTGACTATAGTAGCCTCCGTCAGTCATAGTTGACTATTGATTTTTCAGCACCCCTAGAAATGTTATTTTTTTTTTATTCTTTTCTTTCGCCGTGTATTCTCTTTTTGTATGAATCTGTCTGTTTCTTGTTTGAGGTGAACCTTTAGGGTGTGTTTTCAGAGATTGCGGCCTGCAGCTATGTCTTCCCAGGCTGCAGGTTTATGTTCAGAGTCTTCATGTCACGTTTACAAACATCTACAAGTCGAAGTTTGGGGCGCCCCCTGGTTCTTTTACCATCTGCCAGTTGTCCGTAGAGTATATCTTTTGAATGCGGCCATCTCCATACGATGTACATGGTCAAGCCAGCGCAACCTACGTTGTTTGAGCAGCGTGTAGATATTCCGAATAATTTTCGGGAGGTCTGTGCAAGTCATGACCTCCACGTTTGTCACTTTATCCTTCCAGGTGATACCAAGAATACGGCGAAGACATCGCATATGGAATGCATTTATCTTTCTCTTCTGCTTTACATAGGTTGTCCAAGATTCGCTGTCATACAGGAGGATATTAATTATGCAGGCACTGTATACTGCGGCTTTTGTTTTGTCAGACACACCTAGAAAGATGGGCAAAGGTGGTAAGCGAATCAATTTAGATGAAGAGGTATGTTTACATCACTCGGAAAAAATGACAAATAATCAACAACAGAAAAAAAACAACAAAGAACAATATATGGACCAAAGCAGGATCGAACCCGTACTCAGTGGCACAGCGCCTTGCCACTGCCACTCAAAGGTGGTAGCAGCTTTACCAATGCGAGTGTCAATTTCTGTATGTAAAGATAGTCTGTCGCTGATGATGGCCCCAGGTAGTTATACTGCCTCACGATATCAAGTTTATAGTTGTCGATAGAGATTGCAGAGATGACTTATTAGTACAGACAATAAATACCCCCTGTCAAACACAGGAAAAGACCCAGAGAGACGCTGAGAAGAACACTGATTAGAGAAGCAAGAGCAGCAGGATCGGCTCTCTCAGTGAGATAGAGCTGCTTGCACAGAACAGAGACAAATGGCGAGATTTGATAAAATATCTTTAAAAGAATTGAAAACTGCTAGAACAAAATTTTTATGAAGGAGTATCTTGGTCTACGCCATATGGTCCCTAGCGTTTGGGTTTTCGTGGCAAGGCGCTGTGCCACTGAGTACGGGTTCGATCCTGCTTTGTCCTTTTTTTTTCTGTTGTTGATTATTTGTCTATTTTTCCGAGTGCTGTAAACATACCTCTTCCTCTGAATTGATTCGCTGATTATCGCCTCGGAAGTTTCCCTCTATAATGTTATTCATTTATTATTATTTGTCTCCAGCCTAAACCACTGGAAACTACTATTCGCGCTGTTTCGTCCTAAATATTTGTCTGCAACACAAGTATTCAGCCCTACCCTATCCGGGAGAAACTTGTCTTAAAGGAAAAATACAGATACACTAAGTATTTCCTAGCTGTGATCGCAACCTTATGCTATAGTCATGAGAACACCTGCGCGAAAGACATTGCTTACGAAGCAAATTTTGTAGTTAGCTGAGTGGCAGTGTTCCCTAGCGTTTGGCTTTTTTGTGGCAAGGGCTGTGCCACTGAGTACGAGTTCGATCCTGCTTTGGTCCATATTTTTTTCTGTTGTTGATTATTTATCAATTTTTCCTTCTTCTTCTTTCCTTCCTCATCTGCCTTTCAGCGTTGATGTGAGATATAAATTGCGGTCTTTTGCTCTTCTGTTCGTCTCTGCTACTGTTATGTTTCCTAATGCTTCTAATATTCCATCGACCCATCTTTTTCGTGGTCGACCCTTGGGTCTGGTGTTCTCACAACCTTTGTTGAAGGCTCGTTGTGTTGTGTTTTGTTCTTTCTGCCTTGTCACGTGGCCAAACCATTGTATCTGTTGTTTCCTTATATATTCTATGGCGGAGGCTATTCCTAGTTTTTTCTCAGTTCTTCATTTCTGATCTCATCTCTCAGACTGTTTCCTGTCATTCGTCTAACACATTTCACCTCGGTAGAGGTTATTTTTCTTATTGTTCTTGCATCTAGGGTCCAGGTCTAGCATTGGTAGCACAACGTTGGGATGAAGATTGTATTGTATAGTGCTCGTTTTGCCTCCAGTTATTTCCTTGTTGGACAATAGTGGTGATAACTGTCCGATGATTCGACAAGCTTTGTTGCATCTTGATTCTATCTCTGCTGTTTGAGAATTATCGTTTGTCATTAGACTTCCTAGGTATTTGAATTCCTCTACTTGTTTTAGTTGTCTGCCTTCTATAGTTATGTTGATGTTCTATTTATTTTTTGGCGACATTCATGACTTCTGTTTTGTTGATGTTGATTTTCATGTTGTATTTTGTGCCTGAGATGTTGAGTTTGTTTAAGTGTTCTTGAAGATCTTCTATTGTTTCATGTATTAGAGTCTGATCGTCTGCAAATAGAAGCTCGTTGATCTCATCTGTCTCTGATGGGTTGGCTAGCTCCATTTCTCCCTGTCTTGTCTCTTCCTCTGAATTGATTCGTTGAACAGGAAATAAATAGGTCATCAGTCACATGACTGACAAAATGGCGGACTGTGCCGGCGACGCGAAAACAATGTCCGTTCTTCTTGCGTTGATGTCGTTTATTTCGCTGGGTCTAGCACTTAAGTACGACCCTACATGGAGCTCGCTCGACTCACGACCACTACCTGAATGGTACGACAAAGCCAAGATCGGAATCTTCATTCACTGGGGAGTTTTCTCTGGTAACGTGTACATGTTGTATAATAATATCATCGTTTAAAAAACAAATTGTAATTAATTTTTAATTATTAAAAACAATAATTTTCAATAGCTTTTCTTTATATTGTAATAATTTTACGTGAGTACTCATGCACTCAGTACTGTGTAACACTTACATTTACTTGATTTACAATTACATCGGCGATTCAACACTGACAGTACTAGGTAATATATCATAACGATATATATGGATGACACTCATTTAATTATATTATGATTTAACTGACACTTCAGTGACAGTGACACACCCCCAGTCAAAAAACTCGCCAGGTCCTTAGTCCTTAAAGTTTAATTTGAAACGTCAGTTACTCATCGACGGAAAAAAATATGAGTACCTCTGAAGTCGGAGTTATCTGCCTGTGTGGCGAGGGACTCCTGTGCATACGGCTGCCAGGGAAAATTGATTAACAGTTGATTATTAACACGCACAATTCATTTCCGAGTCTCTAGAGATTTCTTCAGAGGTAAAAGCTGATGAACGAAAAAAAAAAACTCAAGTGGGGGTAAGCATCGAAAAGCAGTGATTGGCCTGCACCATTTGTATAATGTAGGACAGAGAAAACAATAAGTCCCATCTTTTAATTATATTTTATAAGGTTCTTGGTCACCATTGTTAGCACGACACCCGGATTATGATTTACATTGATCTTAGAGAAGAAAACAAATAAAATCAGATCATAACAGAAAATTAAAACTATGCATATTTAACTTTCCTGTGTGTTACCGGGGCCTCATTATGAGGGAAGTAAAGAATAGTGACACTGTGACCTTCCAGGCATGTCGTAAGAGGCGACTAAGGAGGTTGATCGATGGCTCGACAAGCTGTCATTGTAAAAGTATTGTTATGGAAACAGAACCATAGATTTTAGAAGCAGTGATCTCTGCAATATGTGCCATTTTGGCCTGCAAGGTTTCTGTTTTTGAGATTGTGGTTCTGCCCTATGTGCCGTTTTCGGCTCGAAAGGACAACAGATATTTATAACTAATGATTTATATGTATATATAACTGGGTGGGGGGGGGGGTGTTGGAGAATGTAGTGATTTTACTATGATTTGGTGCTAGTCTTTTATTTAAAAAGTGCTTACTTTTAACCCATTGTAGGTGGATGGACAGGTTCAAGTAACTTTAATCTTCAGGAATATAGGTCGAGTGTCCTGTTTGGGGGGGTCTATGAAAAGATAGAGCTCGAGTGTTGAAGATAAACACCTTAAATAACCCTTGACATTCACAAGTTGGAAAGATTGATCCAAGCGTCCCATAGTTAGGCAAACATTTCAAAAACAACTTGTAATTACTTTAGATTGTTCTCTTCTGTGTTTGAGAAAGAAAACCAACATGATCAGGGCATTAACATATATCCAAATTGCTTATTGTGGAACAATTAAAAATGACGAGGAAATTAGAGAAATCACCAATCAACCACTAATATCTTCAGTAATAAAGAAAAGGCGATGGTCATATGTTGGACATGTGATGAGAAGAGATAATAACCGAATAGCAAAGCAAACCCTCAGATTGGAAACAACAGGTAAGAGAAAAAGAGAAGACCCAGAGAGACACTGAGAAGAACATTGATGAGAGAGGCAAGAGCAGCAGGATTCGGCTCCCTCAATGAGATAGAGCTGCTTGCACAGAACAGAGACAAATGGCGAGATTTGATAAAATATCTTTAAAAGAATTGAAAACTGCTAGAACAAAAATTCAGATAAGAGAAGGAGTATCTTGGTCTACGCCCTATGGGCCGGCTACAGCTCAAAGGTCAATAGATAGATAGATAGAAATTGCTTATAAAACAATGTATTGCCATTGGTCAAAAATGACAAATTCCCACATCACACAAGGCTTGAACTATAACATCATTCTAGCCATACCAGCTTTTGCTGTGACCATAAAGGCTAGGTAGGTCTTGTGTTCAAGATGAACAAAAAAAACCTTTGCGGCATGAAAACCAGAAAAATGATTGAACTGTATGTCACTCTCTAAGTAAAATATTGTAAAAAAAATAAGAATAATTCCTACTCGTTATCCCATTGCTAAATTGTTTATCTATCTATCTATCTTTCGTTCATCCGAAGTATTGTCTATGTCTGCAATGTCTGCAATGTATAAATTTTACTGTCTTTTGTAATTCTTGCCGTGGCCCATATAGTTTTGTCTGTAGTGTTGTATCTATGGGCCAATGGATTTTCCTCAGTCTACTATATTCAGTGCAGTTTTGAAGTATGTGTTCAGCAGTCTGGGGCGCCTGTCCACATGTACAAGTAGTTGATGTGCCGATCTTGAATTTTGTATACAAGTGACTATGGAGTCGGTTGTGTCCTGTTCTGAGATGTATAATGATAACTTGTTCATATCTATTCATATTATCAAAGGCTTCCTGATTTGGGGCTTGTGGTCCTCTTATTGATTTGATTATCTGTTTCTTATGATGGTATGTAATCGGTGTATCTGGTTATGTGCCTGTTGAACCTTCCTTTGCCAACTGATCTGCTTTCTCATTTCCTGGTATTCCACAGTGAGATGGGATCCACTGCAGGGTAACCCTGTGGTGCTTGCAGAGTTCAGTCAATAAGGTCTGCAGATGTGGTAATTTTCTGGATTGTAGTGCCTGGAGTACTGATCTTGCATCTGTCAAAAACACTACAGGCTGTGGGCTAAGATTACTGTTCAGCAGTTTTTCTATTGCCAACTTTATTGCTTGGATTTCTGCATCATAATTGTGACAATATTTCCCTGTTGCTATTTTATTCATATCCCTAGTGTTATTTGGGTACTCTATATATGCACCTGCTCCCCCATTCTTTACTGCATTCTGTGCTGATCCATCTGTGTACACACGAATCCATAGGCCTTGTGGGTATTCTTCATCCAGGAAACTGAGAGTTATTGTTTTTCGCTGTAGACTCTACTGTTCCTCTTTGTCAACTATTCCTTTCACTTCTGTCCGTATTTGTATTGATAATCCTGATTCCTCTGTCCAGGGAGTCTGTTCTGATATGGGCAGTAGAGGGTTAACAACTCTTGGCATGTCTGGTGTTTGTCTACTAATATGCTTGGCTTGGTGGATAAAACTGCTTCTCTTAAGTCATCCCATGCAAGATTTGGGAATTGGTCCTTCATAGGATGTCTCGGCATGCATGCAAATTTTTCTACCTGTATCAGCACCTTTCTGTCCCTCCGTTCTCTCAGTGCTGGTCTCCTCCACAATTTCTCAATTTCCAATATTGGTGTTGATTTCATTGCTCCTGTGATGACTCTAAGTGCCTGGTTTTGTACTTTATCCAGTTCTTGCAGTGTGGTGTTTGATGCTGAGCACCATGCAGATGATCCATATTCTAAATGTGGGCGCATACTCTGTTGGTAAACTTTACTGAGTATTTTCCCACTCGCACCCCATGTGGTTCCACACAGCTTTCTTAGAATAGCCAATTTCCTCCTTGCTTTTTGGGTTGCCTTATTTATCTGCTGTTTCCAAGATAGTTTGTTATCAAACGTAACTCCGAGATACGTAGCTTGTATGCCTTCTTTCACAGGCTCATTGTTTATGTAGATGGTTCCTGCTTTTTGTTTTGGGGAGAGAGTGAAAAGTGTAGTACTGAATTTGTCTGTATTGATGCTGATACACCATCTATTTGTCCACGAATTCAGTGCATTCATAGCTCTTTGTAGCAATTTGGAGGCCACTGTTGCATACTCCTCTGTGCATCACATTACCAAGTCATCTGCATACATTACCACTTTGATGCCATGTAGTAGTTCAGTAACTAGGTCATTGATGTAGATCAGAAAAAGTGTTGGAGATAGTACCCCTCCCTGTGGAACGCCCTGGCGCAGCAAGACCTTCTTACTCTTAAGACCATCCAGTTGCTCTCTGGCTCTCCTGTTATGCAGGTATGTTTTGACCCATTTGTACATCCTGTCATTTACTCCATAATTTCTCAGTTTCTTCAAAAGCCCTTCCTTCCATACCTTATCAAATGCCTTCTTTAGGTCTATCCATGCTGCTAGTACCAGTTTCTTTTCTTGAAACGCATCCTCAATTTCCTGGGAAAGATAGGTTGCCTGATCTTCGGTAGAGTAACACTGTCTAAAGCCTGCTTATTGTGGGACAAGGAGATTTTCACTTTCCAGGTACCACTGCAGTCTGAGATTGATTATACGTTCCATTGTTTTACACAAACAGCTTGTAAGGCTGATTGGTCTATAGCTGGATGTCATTGAACCATCTTTTCCTGGCTTTAGTAATGGTATCATAATTGCTTCTCTCCATGCCTATGGCACTCTACCTGTGATCCAGCAAATGTTGTAGATCTGCAGTAGTTTTGCATTAGCTGCAGTTCCCAAGTTCTTAATCATTTCATTGGACACTTAATCACTGCCTGGTGACTTTTTCATTTTTAATTTGTATATTGCCAGCTCTAGCTCTCTTTGTATAATGGGTATTTCCATGACTTCATGTGCGGTCTCTTCTTGTCTTGCATTTTGTTCTTTTAAATGGGTCTCTTGTCATTTCTCTAGGCTAATTTATCTCTCTCTCTCTCTGCGATCAGGACTCAAAACAGAGTAGGATTCCAGACTCTCACATGAAGTCAGCTGTCAGGTTAAGTGTGTTGATCGTCCCCACAGTCCGAATATCACAATTAGAGTCTGCTAGATCCACTCTGATTGAACACCTGTTAAAACGTTGCACTGTGTTCTGCGCCAGTGTCCCAGTGCATCCGATTTCAGCCAGCATTTTATTCAGGTTTGCTTTCCTTAGCCTTTGATTGTCCCCAATCTTCCTGCAAGGCAGGCTAGTTTCAATATTATTGTCATTTGCAAAGGAGTCTGCAAAGTAATTTGCTGCATGCTGCCTGTTAGGATGTCTCCATCCTTCTTCAGTGTAATGTTGGTGTTCCTTTCTGTACCCTCATCATTCAGCTGTTTTACAAGCTTCCACACTTTTCTTGTGTCTCGTTCAAGATTCAAGGACTCTGTTTTCTCTTTCCAGCTTCTCTGTCTGGCTTGTAGTTTAGCCCATTGAAATTTGGCTTTAGCATGCTGGTAGTTGTTGTGGTGTTCCTGGCAAGGGTTATTTTCTGCTTGCTTTCGAGATGTTTCCATGTCATTGTGCAGTTGCTCTAATTCACTACTCCAGTATGGTTTGTAGTGTTTCTGTGCCCCTCTAGGTATTGTTTCACTGTCAGCTTGTATTATTAGTCTACTGAATTCATCAACTATTTTGTTGATGTCTCTGTCTGTATTTATATCTTTAGTCAGTACACTGGTGTAGTGTTGATACATTTTCCAGTCTGCCTTTTTGTAATTCCATCTGGAGAGAGTGCTGCTCTCCCTGACGGTCTCATTTTGCACCACTAGTTGTTTCCCAACAATACGTGTGATATTCCAATCCAGGTCTGGTGAATGGAAAGCAAGGTCTCATGTAGATGTGGTATGCCATGATCTGGAGTAGAATGTTGGTGGATCTGTTGTCTGGTATAATAGTATAAGCCCATTGTCATCCTGCCAATTTTCAAGTTCTTCACCTCTCTTGTCCATATGTTCATAGCCCCAGCTCTGTGAATGGCTGTTAAAGTCTCCACATACAATTATTCTTTTTTATTTTAATGTAACTGTGTCTAGTGCTAGTGGGCGGTCACTTGGACAGTAGTAGTTAAGTAGATGAAAGTCTGTATTTTTTCTGTCCTGAGGTGCAGTATTTGATATTCTGCCCCATCCATATACACTTCAATCTGACATGCATTGATGTTGTTCTTTGCAAGTGTCAATTTATCCGCCCTTTTGTCTGTTTTTTCTGTCAGATCGGTAGCACTGGTATCCCCTAATCTTCAAGGCTATGTCGTTGTTTAGATGGATTTCCTGCAAACAGCATATGCTTACTTGTTCTTCATGCATGATATTTTCTAATTCTATCTTTTTACTGTACCTATCTCTTTGCTGTTGATGCCTTTAGCATTCCAGTGCATTATTTTGAGTGGTCTTATTTTGGATTGGCCAGTAGCTCTATTCTCTCGCCCCCTGACTCTACAGACCGGTTGAGGACATCCAATAATAGAGGGTGGGCCCTTTTGAGGCTAAGGGCCCTGCGCTGCACCTGCTTGAGTTTCCATCACAGGGCGAGTGCCATATCGATTTGTGGTTATAGACATACTTCCCA
The DNA here is from genome assembly GCA_032433765.1 of Megaustenia siamemsis. Taxonomy (NCBI): domain Eukaryota; kingdom Metazoa; phylum Mollusca; class Gastropoda; order Stylommatophora; family Ariophantidae; genus Megaustenia; species Megaustenia siamemsis. The sequence goes on along the minus strand of JAVIAB010000117.1, from coordinate 2,696,469 downwards.
TTGGCGTGAGTGCGTGGCATCCTGATTGTTGTAGTGTGTCTTTTGGCTGGTTGCCTCCGACTTCAGCACTTAAACATTCTAGAGAAGACTGTGGTCTTGCTCGGTTGTAGGAATGTCTGGCCAGTCTTGGTTTTCAGTCCCTGGTGACTTAAGCCCCCATCCTCACGACAAGGAGCTGGCCTTGATGAGGCTAAATTGTTTATGATATGCATTCTCTGGGGCAGGGAAGAATCTACAGACTCTCATTACAAGGCAGGCACTAAAGCCCAGGGGGTTGGGTAGTCTAGAAGTACTACATCAGCCTCTGAAGAGGAGGAATCTGAGTTCAAAAGCACCCACAGGAAGTGGTGATTTTCAACATTATGAAACATTAATCAGTGTTTTCTTCCTGACATTACCCACCCATGATCTCATGGTTAGCGATGCCTAACCCTTGGATAGCGGCAATAGCAAGGAGGTCTCGTGTGTGCATTAATGCATGTTAAAGAACCCTTCTATCTATCTATCTATTGACCTTTCGAGCCGTAGCCGGCCCATAGGGCATAGACCAAGATACTCCTTCTCTTATCTGAATTTTTGTACTAGCAGTTTTCAATTCTTTTAAAAATATTTTATCAAATCGCCATTTGTCTCCGCTCTGTGCAAGCAGCTCTATCTCATTGAGGGAGCCAAATCCTGCTGCTCTTGCCTCTCTCACCTTCTGAAAAGAACCTTTGGCAGTTAAAATATAAAAGAGAAAGTCCTAAGTTTGGCTGTTGTCGGGACAAAACTGTCTGCAAAATACTACTTACTCACACCATGGATCTCAGCCCAAGCTGTGATGTTCATACATGTGGGTCAAGGCTCTCCTTGCATGTTTTGAGGGGGATATCGATGCACCTCTGGAATGGACTTTCCACCGATCGAATGTGCCGTGATGATGAACTTGTAAACAACAACAACTAACATTCACAAGCCATTGGATAAATAACAAACACTAATGATAAAAATATCTATGACTAGGTTATTAGTTGCATTTCCTCGAAATAAAGTATACAGGGCATCAAGATACTGATAATTTTTTAATTAATGTCATTATACTTTACATTTTGTATAACAGGTTTATAACATTTACAATGTAAAACATTTTGTATACCTTTCTTTTTCCTTTTTTTTTTTTTTTTTTTTTTTTGGTTGAAAATAATGACAGTGCCAAGCTTCCGCTCGGAGTGGTTCTGGTGGGACTGGCAAGGAGCCAAGTACAATGACACTGTTCAGTTTATGCAGCAGAACTATCGCCCAGACTTTACCTACGCTGATTTTGGTTCAGAGTTCAAGGCTGAATTCTTTGATGCATCTCAATGGGCGCAGCTTTTTGAAGGTGCAGGGGCAGAGTAAGTGTTGGGTGTGGAGAGTGGGGGGGTAGAGTAAGTGTTGGGTGTGGAGAGTGGAGGGGCAGAGTAAGTGTTGGGTGTGGAGAGTGGAGGGGCAGAGTAGGTGTTGGGCATGGAGAGTGGAGGGGCAGAGTAAGTGTTGGGTGTGGGGAGTGAAGGGGCAGAGTAAGTGTTGAGTGTGGAGAGTGGAGGGGCAGAGTAAGTGTTGGGTGTGGAGAGTGGAGGGGCAGAGTAAGTGTTGGGTGTGGGGAGTGAAGGGGCAGAGTAAGTGTTGAGTGTGGAGAGTGAAGGGGCAGAGTAATTGTTGGGTGTGGAGAGTGGAGGGGCAGAGTAAGTGTGGAGAGTGGAGGGGCAGATTAAGTGTGGGTGTGGAGAATGCAGTGGGAGTAAGTGTTTGGTGTGGAGGGGGAGATTAAGTGTTGCGTGTGGAGAGTGGAGGGACAGAGTAAGTGTTGGGTGTGGAGAGTGGAGGGACAGAGTAAGTGTTGGGTGTGGAGAGTGGAGGGACAGAGTAAGTGTTGGGTGTGGAGAGTGGAGGGACAGAGTAAGTGTTGGATGTGGAGAGTGAAGGGGCATATTAAGTTTTGGGTGTGGAGAGTGGAGGGCAGATTAAGTGTTGGTTGTGTAGAGTGGAGGGGCAGATTAAGTGTTGGGTGTGGAGAGTGAAGGGGCATATTAAGTGTTGGGTGTGGAGAGTGAACAGGCATATTAAGTGTTGGGTGTGGAGAGTGGAGGGCAGATTAAGTTTTGGGTGTGGAGAGTGGAGAGCAGATTAAGTGTTGGGTGTGGAGATTGGAGGGACAGATTAAGTTTTGGGTGTGGAGAGTGGAGGGCAGATTAAGTGTTGGATGTGGAGAGTGCAATGGGAGTAAGTGTTTGATGTGGAGAGTGGAGGGGCATATTAAGTGTTGGTTGTGGAGAATGGAGGGGCAGATTAAGTGTTGTGTGTGGAGAGTGGAGTGGCAGATTAAGTGTTGGATGTGGAGAGTGGAGGGGCAGATCAAGTTTTGGGTGTGGAGAGTGGAGGGGCAGATTAAGTGTTGGGTGTGGAGAGTGGAGGGGCAGATTAAGTGTTGGGTGTGGAGATGTCAGAGTACAATGAGGATGACCTTGACCTGCAAATAACTCAATTTTGGAGTGCCGGGTTGCCTTCCCTATTCACTTGGCCAGACTAGACCGGTTAGTCTGTTTCTAGAGGCACAGCGAAGAGGTGGAGTAGGGTCTGGATAGTTCAGGTTCATCGATCCTGACATAAGCTATCAACTATGAGTCGTTGGTAGCTTCCAGCCCTGTTACTATCAGGTGCCTTGCCTTTAAAATGACAAATGAGTTCTACTATCAAATTATCAATCATACATATGAACAAAGAAAGCATATGTGGTCATCACAAGTGTTATTTTAAGACTTATCCTATGAAGATGTCTGCAGTCTCAGACAGACAACAGAGGAGAGGGTGGAGAAAATACATTGTGTACACAAATATGTGCAAGCTTGCAAATGAGAAACAGCAAAAGAAAAGAGGCTAACAAAAGAAACCCAAAGAACTCTATTAAGAGAGGAAACAATTGTGGGCATCAACTCCTTTACTGAGCTTTAGTGGCTTGCTCAGAATAGATATGTTTGGTGAGCCACATTGTAGGTTCTGTGCAATGTTTGATGACACTATAAGCATCAGCTATGATTCATCAGAGTGCATTCTCATTTGTCTGTCCTATGTACTGTCTTTGGCTCTAAAGAAACTAATTAATTACATAAAATTAATGTGTATAAAAGTAGTTAATTTTGTATTTTGTTTGCACTGTTTTCAAAGGTATATAGTATTTGTGAGCAAGCACCACGAAGGTTTCACTAACTGGCCATCGAAGTATTCCTGGAACTGGAACTCACAGGCCAGTGGACCAAATAGAGACATTGTTGGTAAGGAAGATTATTTGTTGACACATGCAGTCATGACAGACATACAACATAGAGTTTGACACACATACAATGACATACATATAGAATTTGGCAGACATACAATGACATTCAACGTAAAGTTTTGGCAGACATACAATCTCATTCCATACAGAGTTTTACATACATAAATGACATACAGCATAAAGTTTTGACAGACATACAATGACATACAGCATAAAGTTTTGACAGACATACAATGACATAGAGCATAAAGTTTTGGCAGACATACAATCTCATTCCATACAGTTTTAACATACATAAATGACATACAGCATAAAGTTTTGACAGACACACAATGACATACAGCATAAAGTTTTGACAGACATACAATGACATACAATGACATACAGCATAAAGTTTTGACAGACATACAATGACATACAGCATAAAGTTTTGACAGACATACAATGACATACAGCATAAAGTTTTGACAGATATACAATGACATACAGCATAAAGTTTTGACAGACATACAATGATATACAATGACATACAGCATAAAGTTTTGACAGACATACAATGATATACAATGACATACAGCATAAAGTTTTGACAGAAATACAGTGACATACGACATTAAGAAAATAATAGTCTTCTTGTAGATATTACCATTTTTGTTAATTGTTTAGTTCAGTTCAGTTTCCTTTATTGGAGATGAGTGACCCTAGATTTTCAAACTTGACAGTTTCCTTTATTGGAGATGAGTGACCCTAGATTTTCAAACTTGACAGTTTCCTTTATTGGAGATGAGTGACCCTAGATTTTCAAACTTGTTGACTGTTTCCTTTTTGTTGTTTCCAATAGTTATTTCTTACTTTTGTTCTGTTCATTGTCATCAATTTGTTTTATTTGTACTTCAGTCATCTTGGCTGTAAATGTGTACTTTAATTACCAATTTTAGAAAATTGAGACAACAGCCTGTCATTATGACTATAAAGTAGATAATGAGTACAGTAAAGACTCATGGTATTCTTCTTCTACCTTGCAACTCCCTGTGGAGCACAGGTCTTCAGCACTTTCCAAGCCGTTTTGTTTCTTGCCATTCTTTTAAAATCATTCTGTTTCTTCCCCATCATCATCAGCTCTGCTTCCCCCGACTTCTCCAAGAATGATTTGGGTCTTCCTCTTTGTCTTTTCCCCTGGGGATTCTAAAAAAGGGCCTGTCGTGTGTAAAACTCTCAGTTGGTTTCCACAGTGTGTGTCCTATCCAACACCATTGTCTTTGTTGTATCTCTTTGTCCACTGGTATTTAACTGGTACTTTTCCACAATTATATGTTAGTTATTTTGTCCTGTCATTTCCATCTTTTTTATTCTGCCAAGCATCCATTAATGAAGGTCTGAATTTTTGTGATTGTCATTTTTGTTGTTCTCCATGTTTCACAGCCACAGACTGACTTAACATTGGAGTTAGACAATTTTTTATTGAACCTAATTTATTTTGATTTCTAACGTGTAATGGAAGCTCCTCTTGCTTTTTGTAACATGGTATTATTGTGTGCATGTTAAACATGGACATTCAATAAGTAAATGACAAAGAAAATAAATGCATTGTAAGTGTTCTAGAAATCCATTGATAAATGAGATGAATTGGAGATAGGTTCTGAAACAAGTACTGGAGCAGCACAATCTCATGAATAACATATGGACAAGACAGTCTCACAATTTGTTGGAGATAGTTATAAGAGGATAGGGTTTGGCACTTGATCATCACAGGGTAGTAGAGGCACAGAGAAGAACAGGAGGTACAAAAAGAAATAACTTGACAGATTGTGCAGATGAACCTGCAGACATAACCAGAACAGAGGGAGAACACGGTTCTCTGGAAGAGCAAGAACAAAGGTTATCTAGTTTGAGAAGACTGTGGTTATCTTTTGTGGGCTATCCTAATATTGTCCAGTTTGTGTATAATGTGGTCATCTTTTGTGGGCTATCCTAATACTGCCCAGTTTGTGTATAATATGGTCATCTGTTGTGGGCTGTCCTAATATTGTCCAGTTTGTGTATAATGTGGTCATCTTTTGTGGGCTATCCTAATACTGCCCAGTTTGTGTATAATGTGGTCATCTGTTGTGGGCTATCCTAATACTGCCCAGTTTGTGTATAATGTGGTCATCTGTTGTGGGCTATCCTAATATTGCCCAGTTTGTGTATAATGTGGTCATCTGTTGTGGGCTATCCTAATACTGCCCAGTTTGTGTATAATGTGGTCATCTGTTGTGGGCTATCCTAATACTGCCCAGTTTGTGTATAATGTGGTCATCTGTTGTGGGCTATCCTAATACTGCCCAGTTTGTGTATAATGTGGTCATATGTTGTGGGCTATCCTAATATTGCCCAGTTTGTGTATAATGTGGTCATCTTTTGTGAACTACCCTAACATTATTTACCTGTTTGTGCAGTTCAAAAGGTTGTTCTTGATCTATCACCTAGCAGCTCTTGTGATTATCTCTCCTGGTCTACACATCTGCTAGCTATCACTGTGTGCATCTCTTCTTGGTACACTTTAAAGATGCTTTGGCTTTATTTTATGAGATTTTGAGCATTTTGTGCTTGTGCACCATTGTGTGCACCATTGTGTGACATGTAACTAGCATTACCTTTTCTATTACAACATGATGACATCAAATCAGTATCAACTGAATGATTTAGTCCTAGGTTACGATTCCTGCATGTGACTGATGTTGTTACATTTCATAGTAAAAAGTACTACCATTTAATATAATATTAGAAACTTTAAAAAGTAGTATTTTCATTGAACTTTTGATACACAGTTTGTGTTTATCATACGATAGACACGGGAACTCAGATTTCCTTGCTTTATGACCTGAAATTTGACCGCTTGAACAGGATGTGTTACATTGTCTATAGATATGGCTGCTGTAAGTTCATCAGAATGTTCAGCTACCTCATAACTTTATTCACTGCATTTCTCAAGTTACAAAGGGTGGTTTAATGGCAGCTGATGACCAAGAAAATTTCCCTGGCTAAAAAAAAAAGGAAAAATGACAAATTTCTTGAAAATTTGTGAATTTTTATCACGTTATATCAGATTGTATCTCACACAATAAAAAAAAAAATCCAACATCAAAGAAACAAATCCAACATCAAAGAAACAAATCCAACATCAAAGAAACAAATCCAACATCAAAGAAACAAATCCAACATCAAAGAAACAAATCCAACACTCAGGGGTTACTGGAAGTAGTAATTTGGGGGGTACAATACAGGCTTACCTTGGGAAACAAATTTTGAAGAATTTGTATTTGGTGCAGTAATTTTTACAACAGTGTCATAATCTATGGTTAACACACAAAAAAACACAGAAAATCTTTAAAATGCACAGAAAGAAATGTAAAATATGCACTAGATGCTGTTTTTTCTTTTTAATTCACACAAGATTGGCAACATTACTTTCAGTTATTCACTCTTAAATTTAAAAAAAATTAAATTTGTATCTACCAAATGTTTTCAATAAAGAAAGTTTATAAATTAAAAGCTTTTATAGAAACCTGACTCTAGACTGATACCAACAGGTGAACTTGCTTCAGCTATCAAGAGTACCACCAAACTCCACTTTGGTCTGTATCATTCACTGTTTGAGTGGTTTCATCCACTATACTTGGCGGACAAGGCCAACAACTTTGCCACACAAGATTTTGTGAATGTAAGTTTGTCATTTTGTATTACATTTATCAATGTAAGCTTGTCATTTTGTATTACATTTGTCAATGTAAGCTTGTCATTTTGTATTACATTTATCAATGTAAGCTTGTCATTTTGTATTATATTTGTCAATGTAAGCTAGTCATTTTGTATTACATTTGTCAATGTAAGCTTGTCAGTTTATATTACATTTGTCAATGTAAGCTTGTCAGTTTATATTACATTTGTCAATGTAAGCTTGTCATTTTGTATTACATTTGTCAATGTAAGCTTGTCATTTTGTATTACATTTGTCAATGTAAGCTGTCATTTTGTATTACATTTGTCAATGTAAGCTTGTCATTTTGTATTACATTTGTCAATGTAAGCTTGTCATTTTGTATTGCATTTGTCATTGTAAGCTTGTCATTTTGTATTACATTTGTCAGTGTAAGCTTGTCATTTTGTATTACATTTGTTAATGTAAGCTTGTAATTTTGTATTACATTTGTCAATGTAAGCTTGTCATTTTGTATTGCATTTGTCAATGTAAGCTTGTAATTTTGTATTACATTTGTCAATGTAAGCTTATAATTTTGTATTACATTTCTCAATGTAAGCTTGTCACTTTGTATTACATTTCTCAATGTAAGCTTGTCATTTTGTATTACATTTCTCAATGTAAGCTTGTCATTTTGTATTACATTTCTCAATGTAAGCTTGTCATTTTGTATTACATTTGTCAATGTAAGCTTGTCATTTTATATTACATTTGTCAATGCAAGCTTGTCATTTTGTATTACATTTGTCAATGTAAGCTTGTCACTTTGTATTACATTTGTCAATGTAAGCTTGTAATTTTGTATTAAATTTGTCAATGTAAGCTTATCATTTTGTATTACATTTGTCAATGTAAGCTTGTCACTTTGTATTACATTTCTCAATGTAAGCTTGTCACTTTGTATTACATTTCTCAATGTAAGCTTATCATTTTGTATTACATTTCTCAATGTAAGCTTGTCACTTTGTATTACATTTGTCAATGTAAGCTTGTAATTTTGTATTACATTTGTCAATGTAAGCTTATCATTTTGTATTACATTTGTCAATGTAAGCTTGTCATTTTGTATTACATTTCTCAATGTAAGCTTGTCATTTTGTATTACATTTCTCAATGTAAGCTTGTCATTTTGTATTACATTACTCAGTGTAAGCTTGTCATTTTGTATTACATTTCTCAATGTAAGCTTGTCATTTTGTATTACATTTCTCAATGTAAGCTTGTCATTTTGTATTACATTACTCAATGTAAGCTTGTCATTTTGTATTACATTACTCAATGTAAGCTTGTCATTTTGTATTACATTTCTCAGTGTAAGCTTATTATTATCCATACAGAAGAAGAAGAGCAATAAACATGACTGCACGCAGTACAGAGGAATATCACTGCCTAGTCATGACAGCAAAATGTTTAGCTAAATACTAGAGAAGAAACTATACTTATAATTGAGTCACAGCTAAATGAGGCTCAAATGGGATTTAGAAGAAAGCAGAGTTGTACTGATGCTTTCTTCACACTAAAATGATTGAAAGAGAAACAAAACTGAACGTGATCAAGAACTGCATATGGTATTTGTAGATCAAGAAAAGGTCTTTGATAGAATAGACAAACAAAAGCCGTGGAAATTGTTACAACATTATGGAGACAATGAACCACTAAATTAACCTATGCAAGCGCCATTATCAAATCAGCTTCGCTAGAGAAAGAACCAAAGTTGACCTTTCAGAGACATTTATCAAGGGGGCCTTGGTAGGCTAGTTGGGAAAACCACCCGATGAGGCTACAGACATTCGGACAACCTGTGTTCGATTTCCACTGGAAGCAGTGTGAGTTGTATTCGTGGTTGAAAAAAAAAACCTCAGCGGTTGACCCAGCAGCTGGCAGAAATGGGTACCAGAGAAGTACATACATTGGGAAAGTGAAGAATGCTGCCACACATCATGAGTTTCAATGCTTGAAGCGACACTATCCAGAAGTCTCTGAACACTTCGGGATAGGTGGCCGAGCACATATGTGTGAAAACTTGCGTGCTAAGATGCCGATTAAAGTCTCGCACTTTACCTTTATCATCAAGATGTGAGTTAGAGATGTGTACTTTCATCTCTTTTGTTCATCACTTACACGTATAGACCACAAGTATAAATCAGCAACTACTTCTAGCAATAATAGCACCATAAAGAAGCTCTTATAATATCTATCTATCTATTAACTTTTTGAGCCATAGCCGGCCCATAGAGCATAGACCCAGATACTCTTTCTCTTATCTAAATTTTTATTCTAGCAGTTTTCAATCCTTGTAAAGATCTTTTATCAAATCTCGCCATTTGTCTCTGTTCTGTGCAAGCAACTCTATCTCATTGAGAGAGCTGATTCCTGCTGATCTTACCTTTCTGATCAATGTTCTCCTCCATGTCTCTATGGGTCTGCCTCTTTTCCTCTTACCTGTTGTTTCCCACATGAGGTCTTGCTTAGGGGGTTATTATCTCTCCTCAACCCATGACCAACATATGACCATCATCTTTTCATAATATAATATATATCTCATTATAAGTTATAGAGTCTGAGTTTTTATTTCATCCTCGATAGATAACACTTTTGACTCTACTGTCATTCAAGCCCATATTCTCCTGGTTTGGACAAGTTATCGATTTAGCCACCCGCTCTTCAATTTTATGATTGAGTTGTTGAAATTCATAACATTGGCTTTTTCTCAGTTGTTATTTTTATTGAAACGTAACATTGTTACTGTCACAAACAGAGCAAAACTCTGCCAGAGCTTTATGAGTTAGTGAACAACTACAAGCCTGATGTGATCTGGTCAGATGGAGATTGGGAGGCTCCAGACACATACTGGAATTCCACACGTTTCCTGGCTTGGCTGTACAATGAGAGGTATGAGGTGTATGATACATACAGACATTCATGGTTTCCGTTCATGATATATTGATCATTCAATTCTGTGCTGCTGAAGTTGTTCATAAAATTGTTTTGTTTCGAAGGTTCTTTGTGTGTGTGTGTATGACATGATTTATACAAATTGATGGAGAGGGAGTGACCAAAAAGATGAAAACCTGCCATTCACCAAATCAAGTGAATGTAAGTTTTAATTATGGTAGGATCACAAAGGTTTTTTTAAATTGAGATTAAAGAAATCACTGATGTGTACACTTCAAGGCTCTCCACTGGGCATACTGCCTTTATTCTCTATCTCCAAAAAAAAACCATTCAAATAATGGGATAAAAGCCATAACGATCAGGGGAAAGTAATTTCAGCAATTCAATTGGAAAGAGGAGGAAGTGAGGGCCAGATTTGAACAGTCAAATAAACACAGATTTGTGACTTAGAGAGAAAGATGAAAAGGCAAAAGTGGAAAGATGATCTTGTGATAAGGCAAAAGTGGAAACATGGTCAAGTGACGGGCAGGCAAACAAAAGAGTTAAGATGTGGTTTGTAATTATTGTGGTACAGGTGTGAAAAGTCAAGTAGTTTGTGTGCTAACCTCTTAGTTTAAAAGTGTAGTGGTCTCCCTGAGAACAAACACTCTTTTATCAATCCTCCTGGAAATGGACTCATGGAGTTTAGGAATGTTAGACAACATGCAGAAGCACTGGTCGCCTCATATCAAAATTAATTTTGCTTCTGTTCTGTAAATTTTACTTGAAATGCCATTTTTGTTACATATTTGTCATTCATGTACATTTAGTTGCTGTAATAATTTGTTGCAGCCCTGTCCAGGACACTGTAGTGACCAACGATAGATGGGGTCAGGGTGTAATGTGCAACCATGGTGGTTTCTATACTTGCTCAGACAGATACAATCCAGGTTTGTACGTTATTATTCTTGCTAGTTTCTAACAATCCCGATGTTATAATCTGCCTGTCTGATCCCTTTGTTTCACTGATAACTTTTAGACCACTATCTTTGTATATTTACAGAATTATTCCATTTCTGAGGTGTGCCTCAATTCCCACTTCTGGGAACTTTTAAAACCAGAGAATAAAGGCTGTTTGTCCTTGACATTCATGAGCTGTTTGGATCTGAGTTTGTATTTCACTCCCAATAAAAAAAACTTGTGATTTTACAGTGATCCAAACTTGTGACTCTACCATGATCCAAACTTATGTTCTTCTAATTACTTTCAAACTTGTGTTCTCCTAATTACTTTCAAACTTGTGTACTCCTAATTACTTTCAAACTTGTGTTCTCCTAATTACTTTAAAATTTGTGTTCTCCTAATTACTTTCAAACTTGTGTTCTCCTAATTACTTTCAAATTTGTGTTCTCCTAATTGCTTTCAAACTTGTGTACTCCTAATTACTTTCAAACTTGTATTCTCCTAATTACTTTCAAACTTGTGTTCTCCTAATTACTTTCAAACTCATGTTCTAATTACTTTCAAACTTGTGTTCTCCTAATTACTTTCAAACTCATGTTCTAATTACTTTCAAACTTGTGTTCTCCTAATTACTTTCAAACTCATGTTCTAATTACTTTCAAACTTGTGTTCTCCTAATTACTTTCAAAGTTATGTTCTCCTAATTATTTTCAAACTTGTGTTCTCCTGATTTACTTTCCAATTCATGTTCTCCTGATTACTGACAAGATGAAATCTTTCTATTCTAAGTCAATATCTGAGTTTGTCTTTCTTCTGCAAAATCTTTCTGTTGTGAGTCGATATTTGTTCTTCCGCTGCTGCTACTGTATTTATCTTATGATTGCTTGTACTTTTACATCGTCCACCATTAAACCAGAATAAATGTGTTGCAATGCAGTTAACAGCAGCTGTGATATCTACACCTTTCAGCCCAACATGTCTGACATCAACACAGCATTTTATGTTTTGCTATTTACATTATTTATATTTTATAAATATGAAGATTTAGAACATTTCTTTGCTTCCCGTTGTTTGTTTTTGTGTCTACCAGCTCCTGTAGATTAGAGCTGGTTCATTTCCTGCTTTGTTTTCAGCTTATAGTGAGTTATTGATCTTTTTTTTCTATTTTGACTGAAGAGATGAATATGGTATGGTTTCTGTACTCCTCTCTCTGATTTATGCTGTTTAGCATTCTGAACATCCTTTATGTTGTATCTGTTTGACTATATTTATTCTTGTTTTAGATTTTCTACATATGCCTAACATATTTTATTTGCTTTAGTAGTTTATTAAATTTAGAATATTCAACACAAATGTAAACAAACAAAAACAATAAATGGGATGGAGAACTAACTAAATGCCAAGGCATATGCCTAAGAAGGATAGCCTATGTACAATGGAATGAATTCAAGACTTATATAAAGATAAGAGAAATGGTCATGCAACCGATGATCTCATCTACAATGGAATGAATTCAAGACTTATATAAAGATAAGAGAAATGGTCATGCAACCGATGATCTCATCTACAATGGAATGAATTCAAGACTTATATAAAGATAAGAGAAATGGTCATGCAACCAATCATCTCATCTACAATTAGGAAGAGAAGATGGGCATGCTTGCTTGTCTTCGCACAATGACTAAAGAAGTACATCTCTTCATCATCCGCCCTTAAAAGGACATTAAGTGGGCGTGTCTGCATTGTGTTGTGGTTTGCAGTATAACTGTGTGTACCTTTCAGCCCAACACATCCGACTTCAGCATGCAATGGACATATGTCGGGTATATGTTGAGAAGAAACAACAAAATAATTCAAAACAAGCTCTTGTATGGGAAACATCAGGATACAGAAAAAGAGGAAGACCTAGAGAGGCACTGAAAAGAACACTGATAGCAGAAGTAAAATTGGCAGGCATAGACTCATTAGATAAATTTGAAAATCTTGTTCAGAAGAGTCTTGGGTAGTGTAAAACACTATGAGCCATATGTGACGTCAAGAGGTGCTGGAAGGATCAAGATCAGGTTTATTCATATTGAATTCTATTTAGAAAACCATGATGCTCCACCTGTGATTGTTTTTACAACATTAAATAGTTTAGTAACTATGGCATCGACATAGAAGAATGTGTGTAATGATTTTTTTCCCCTTTTCAAAGGCCATCTTGTTCAACATAAATGGGAGAATGCCATGACCATTGATGGCCAGTCATGGGGTTACCGTAGAAACATGGTACTGAATGATGTTTTAACTATTGAAGAGCTGCTCCAACAGTTGATTTCAACTGTGAGGTAAGTTACACATGTAATCTTGAATCAGTACTGCATTAGATAAGCAAGATAATTCAGAAAAAAATCTAGGATGGTAGCAATAGTAAAACAAAATATAAACTGATGGCAGTATATGAGTATTGAGGTGTAGAATAGACTCATTAGACTTGGCCTGTAAAATTATTTAGTATTTTACTCTGTAATATGAAATGGAAACAAGGAAAAAAGACCTTGTGGAGAAGCAAGATGTCAGCTGGATAGAAATAGGGTAATAAGTGGTATTATTTGAGATATAAACATGCTTTCAAAAAATCTTATAAATGGTATTTAAAAATTGATACAGATTATCTTAAATTTGATTAAAATTTATTTTAAAACTGATCAAAATATTATTTTCAAATGCATATTTTCCAGACTTGTTCACAAATTGAGACTGGAAGGAGACCAACCAGAGAGAATATAACAGGTTAAGAAGTTTCAAGAAGAAAGTACCATAGATATCCCCAATGTGCCTACACTGAGCACCAAGGTTGAGACCATGGCTGAAATTAAAAGTGCTTTGGAGGACAGAATGCTGTGGAGTAGCATCATGTGACTTTACAGTGATCTTTAGACTGACTCATTTGATGGTCTGAATATTTCATATGCATCTTGTACTGGACTTCAACAACCTGCAATCTGTTTCATTTACATTACACAAATTACACTCTACTACCATTGCATTTCGGGAACCATGATAGCTCAGTGGTTTGTGAACTGGACTATAAAGGACAAGTGGTCGGGTTCTATCCTAATTAATGGCTTCCAGCTTCACCCAGCCATAAATGGGTACAAGATTTTTTTCTGGGAAAGTAAAGTGACACGGGTGTAATACCGACCACATTACCCCAAAAATCATGTGCTGAAGGTCTGTAAAAATGATTGTCTCTAACACCATATTCCCTATATGCCACCTGGCATGACTGGGATCTTTACTTTATCCCCTTTTCACCATTGTATTTCTCTGAGCATATAATCAATTTGAATTATTTAAATATTTCTCAATTAGCATGTATTCGTTTTCATTTGTGTGTGCACTGACAGTAAAGCATATGAAAGCTTTTGTGAATACACTTTGTATAACTTGTCTCCACAGTTGTAATGGGAACATTCTAGTGAATGTGGGACCTGCATCTGATGGCATGATCAGCCCTATCTTTCAAGAGCGTCTCTTGCAGATGGGGTCATGGCTAAAGGTCAATGGAGAAGCTATCTATGGAACCAAGCCATGGGTTTACCAGAATGACACTGTAACTAGTGGAGTCTGGTGAGTTGTTACTACATCTATCCTAAAGTATTTTCTAGAAAAGAAAAAACCATACTTATAAGGTTTACAAAGCAATAGTAAGAAAAATGGACCATTTGTGTGACTTTCTGCATATTTTTATAATTAAAATAAATCTATTAACAAATTACTGTTAAAAATTGTTGTCCCAACAAAGCTACAGGAGGGTATGAGAGAGACAGTACAGCGTGATGATGATGATATCTTAGGCATTCGACATCAATTGTGGAGTCAAACAAGGTTGTGTTCTTGCCCCAACATTAGTGTTTTCTTTGCCATCATCATAAAAGCATACTTTTGGAACAACAATAGAAAGTGTCTAACTTTACTCTAGATCTGACAGGAAACTTGTCAACTAGATCCAAGAACAACAATAGAAGGTGTCTAACTTTACTCTAGATCTGACAGGAAACTTGTCAACAAGATCCTAGAACAACAATAGAAGGTGTCTAACTTTACTCTAGATCTGACAGGAAACTTGTCAACTAGATCTAAGAACAACAATAGAAGGTGTCTAACTTTACTCTAGATCTGACAGGAAACTTGTCAACTAGATCCAAGAACAACAATAGAAGATGTCTAACTTTACTCTAGATCTGACAGGAAACTTGTCAACTAGATCTAAGAACAACAATAGAAGGTGTCTAACTTTACTCTAGATCTGACAGGAAACTTGTCAACTAGATCCAAGAACAACAATAGAAAGTGTCTAACTTTACTCTAGATCTGACAGGAAACTTGTCAACTAGATCCAAGAACAACAATAGAAGGTGTCTAACTTTACTCTAGATCTGACAGGAAACTTGTCAACAAGATCCTAGAACAACAATAGAAGGTGTCTAACTTTACTCTAGATCTGACAGGAAACTTGTCAACTAGATCTAAGAACAACAATAGAAGGTGTCTAACTTTACTCTAGATCTGACAGGAAACTTGTCAACTAGATCCAAGAACAACAATAGAAGATGTCTAACTTTACTCTAGATCTGACAGGAAACTTGTCAACTAGATCCAAGAACAACAATAGAAGATGTCTAACTTTACTCTAGATCTGACAGGAAACTTGTCAACTAGATCTAAGAACAACAATAGAAGATGTCTAACTTTACTCTAGATCTGACAGGAAACTTGTCAACTAGATCCAAGAACAACAATAGAAGGTGTCTAACTTTACTCTAGATCTGACAGGAAACTTGTCAACTAGATCCAAGAAAAACAATAGAAGATGTCTAACTTTACTCTAGATCTGACAGGAAACTTGTCAACTAGATCCAAGAACAACAATAGAAGGTGTCTAACTTTACTCTAGATCTGACAGGAAACTTGTCAACTAGATCTAAGAACAACAATAGAAGGTGTCTAACTTTACTCTAGATCTGACAGGAAACTTGTCAACTAGATCCAAGAACAACAATAGAAGGTGTCTAACTTTACTCTAGATCTGACAGGAAACTTGTCAACTAGATCCAAGAACAACAATAGAAGATGTCTAACTTTACTCTAGATCTGACAGGAAACTTGTCAACTAGATCCAAGAACAACAATAGAAGATGTCTAACTTTACTCTAGATCTGACAGGAAACTTGTCAACTAGATCCAAGAACAACAATAGAAGATGTCTAACTTTACTCTAGATCTGACAGGAAACTTGTCAACTTGCTCCAACTAAGAACAACAATAGAAGGTGTCTAACTTTACTCTAGATCTGACAGGAAACTTGTCAACTAGATCCAAGAACAACAATAGAAGATGTCTAACTTTACTCTAGATCTGACAGGAAACTTGTCAACTTGCTCCAACTAAGAACAACAATAGAAGGTGTCTAACTTTACTCTAGATCTGACAGGAAACTTGTCAACTAGATCCTAGAACAACAATAGAAGATGTCTAACTTTACTCTAGATCTGACAGGAAACTTGTCAACTAGATCCTAGAACAACAATAGAAGGTGTCTAACTTTACTCTAGATCTGACAGGAAACTTGTCAACTAGATCCAAGAACAACAATAGAAGGTGTCTAACTTTACTCTAGATCTGACAGGAAACTTGTCAACTAGATTCTAGAACAACAATAGAAGATGTCTAACTTTACTCTAGATCTGACAGGAAACTTGTCAACTAGATCCAAGAACAACAATAGAAGGTGTCTAACTTTACTCTAGATCTGACAGGAAACTTGTCAACTAGATCCAAGAACAACAATAGAAGATGTCTAACTTTACTCTAGATCTGACAGGAAACTTGTCAACTAGATCCAAGAACAACAATAGAAGATGTCTAACTTTACTCTAGATCTGACAGGAAACTTGTCAACTTGCTCCAACTAAGAACAACAATAGAAGGTGTCTAACTTTACTCTAGATCTGACAGGAAACTTGTCAACTAGATCCAAGAACAACAATAGAAGATGTCTAACTTTACTCTAGATCTGACAGGAAACTTGTCAACTTGCTCCAACTAAGAACAACAATAGAAGGTGTCTAACTTAACTCTAGATCTGACAGGAAACTTGTCAACTTGCTCCAACTAAGAACAACAATAGAAGATGTCTAACTTGACTCTAGATCTGACAGGAAAACTAGATCCAAGAACAACAATAGAAGATGTCTAACTTTACTCTAGATCTGACAGGAAACTTGTCAACTAGATCCAAGAACAACAATAGAAGATGTCTAACTTTACTCTAGATCTGACAGGAAACTTGTCAACTAGATCCAAGAACAACAATAGAAGATGTCTAACTTACTCTAGATCTGACAGGAAACTTGTCAACTTGGTCCAACTAAGAACAACAATAGAAGATGTCTAACTTTACTCTAGATCTGACAGGAAACTTGTCAACTAGATCCAAGAACAACAATAGAAGATGTCTAACTTTACTCTAGATCTGACAGGAAACTTGTCAACTTGCTCCAACTAAGAACAACAATAGAAGGTGTCTAACTTAACTCTAGATCTGACAGGAAACTTGTCAACTTGCTCCAACTAAGAACAACAATAGAAGATGTCTAACTTGACTCTAGATCTGACAGGAAACTTGTCAACTAGATCCAAGAACAACAATAGAAGGTGTCTAACTTTACTCTAGATCTGACAGGAAACTTGTCAACTAGATCCAAGAACAACAATAGAAGGTGTCTAACTTTACTCTAGATCTGACAGGAAACTTGTCAACTAGATCCAAGAACAACAATAGAAGATGTCTAACTTTACTCTAGATCTGACAGGAAACTTGTCAACTAGATCCAAGAACAACAATAGAAGATGTCTAACTTTACTCTAGATCTGACAGGAAACTTGTCAACTAGATCCAAGAACAACAATAGAAGATGTCTAACTTTACTCTAGATCTGACAGGAAACTTGTCAACTAGATCCAAGAACAACAATAGAAGATGTCTAACTTTACTCTAGATCTGACAGGAAACTTGTCAACTAGATCCAAGAACAACAATAGAAGATGTCTAACTTTACTCTAGATCTGACAGGAAACTTGTCAACTAGATCCAAGAACAACAATAGAAGATGTCTAACTTTACTCTAGATCTGACAGGAAACTTGTCAACTTGGTCCAACTAAGAACAACAATAGAAGATGTCTAACTTTACTCTAGATCTGACAGGAAACTTGTCAACTAGATCCAAGAACAACAATAGAAGATGTCTAACTTTACTCTAGATCTGACAGGAAACTTGTCAACTTGCTCCAACTAAGAACAACAATAGAAGGTGTCTAACTTAACTCTAGATCTGACAGGAAACTTGTCAACTTGCTCCAACTAAGAACAACAATAGAAGATGTCTAACTTGACTCTAGATCTGACAGGAAACTTGTCAACTAGATCCAAGAACAACAATAGAAGGTGTCTAACTTTACTCTAGATCTGACAGGAAACTTGTCAACTAGATCCAAGAACAACAATAGAAGGTGTCTAACTTTACTCTAGATCTGACAGGAAACTTGTCAACTAGATCCAAGAACAACAATAGAAGATGTCTAACTTTACTCTAGATCTGACAGGAAACTTGTCAACTTGGTCCAACTAAGAACAACAATAGAAGATGTCTAACTTTACTCTAGATCTGACAGGAAACTTGTCAACTAGATCCAAGAACAACAATAGAAGATGTCTAACTTTACTCTAGATCTGACAGGAAAGCTGTCAACTTGGTCCAACTAAGAACAACAATAGAAGATGTCTAACTTTACTCTAGATCTGACAGGAAACTTGTCAACTAGATCCAAGAACAACAATAGAAGATGTCTAACTTTACTCTAGATCTGACAGGAAAGCTGTCAACTTGGTCCAACTAAGAACAACAATAGAAGATGTCTAACTTTACTCTAGATCTGACAGGAAACTTGTCAACTAGATCCTAGAACAACAATAGAAGATGTCTAACTTTACTCTAGATCTGACAGGAAAGCTGTCAACTTGCTCCAACTAAGAACAACAAACTAAATATGTAAGATATTAATCGGGTAAAAGTTTACATGTAGATGATGTAACCCTGGTTATATTAATGGAAAATAAATGACAAACTTTATTGGACTGATTCGTTGCATTCTGTAAGATATTGGAATTCTCCATCCACTTGAAAAAGACAAATGTGATAACCTATAGTGCAGAGCCTCCAAACATCATAATATGTGGATGCAAACCAAAGATTGTCAACAAATGTAACTGACTTGGAGTCCACCATCACAGAAAACCTCTCGATGGATGTAGAGCTACACAAGATTGTTGATATTGCCTGAGCAACACTGTCTAGCTGGTGAGGAGATCTGATCACCAACACAACAGTCATTATATATAAGGCATGCATATTGAACACGCTATTGGATGCTGTGAGATCTGGCTTTTATACACCTTGTCAGAGAAAAGGCTAAATGTGTTTCACGTGCAATATCAAAAACACTTACTTGGTATCTCTGGGACAGACAGAGTAACAGACACTCTCAAGTGCTGGATCATTTTGGAGTGTCAAGCCTGTTCTCTATCTTCTAACAATGTCAGAGGGATAGGCAGCTTGTGTCAAATGCAGGTTAGATGGATCTCCAAAGACATCCTACGTGGACAGACAACTCTTGGCTAAAGAAACAAAACAAGGCCCCTTCTGTGCTACAAAGACATTTTTTCTATTTTAAGTTCATAAATTATGTGAGCCTGACATAAAAGCTGAATGCAGTTAAATGTTTCTTGAGAAAGACTACCAACTCTAGAAGCACAAAAGGGGGAAAAAAGCAACTTCAAAGAAGATTTGTACAAAGGCACTAACTCTCTTGAGACTAAGAAGGTCCTATTACATGTTTAGCTTTTGTGTTTCTTTTACTCTGTGTCTTTTCTTTATTTTTTATTTGTAAATAACCACTATTTGTGGGACTTCTTCCTTAGGTACACACAGAACAACTCAACTAAACCAGCAGTTGTGTATGCTAATCTTCTGTCATGGCCCAGCTCAAGTACTCTGGTTTTGGGTGCTGCTGTTGGATCTGTAGACACAGTGGTAACTCTTGTTGGATACAGTGGACCCCCATTCCAGTGGGAATCTTCTCCCAATGTGGGCATGATTGTTGAGATACCAGCTATCAATTTTTCTGACCTGCCCTGCCAGTGGGCTTGGGTACTCAAGTTGACCAATTTGGTTTTTTGAGAGAAGGATATCTTATACCCAAGGCAGATTGTGATCAGAGCATGGCTTATCAGTTTTATAATTTGTGATATAACCAAATGTGATTCCTTGCAAACTTCTATCCCTTTTAGTTTGGGCCATATGGCATCAGCTCACAGGCCACCATATCCATAATAACATCCCTGTTAGTTTGGCCCAGAGGACATCAGCTCACAGGCCACTGTATGCATAACAACATCCCTGTTAGTTATCATTTCTACTAGAGAATCCATATCTTTTCACATTATCATTTGCCTGTACTTCATGTCTCTAGTTTGTGCTGTCTATCACTCTTTTTCTTCATGTGCAGTTTTATATTTTACATTTAACACCACATTCACCTGCTCAACATTACTGCAATTCTAGTTGGTATCAACTGTTGAAACATCAAATGTTGTCCAATAATTTGCTTGCATTGTAATTATATTAAGAATGTCAATATTGGCAATATTGGCAGCAAGAGGCAGTCTTATCATTAAGAATGACTTGGTCCCAGTGGACCAAGTGTTCTATCCATTTAGCTCTAGACCAGTGGTTTTCAACCTGAGGGTTGCAATGTGCTTTCAGGGACACTTTGAATTTAAATTCTTTTGATAACAAATTTCACAATAAACATTTTGAGAACTTGCTTTTTTTTTTTACAAAATGATTAAACTGCAGCATTCCACAAGAAGCAGATCATTAATTAAATAAAAATGAAGTGAAAATTAATTGCTCCAGGTTCTTTGCGATTAATTCTTAAAACCTTTATTTAGACTGTCATGTTCAAAGATTTTGAATTTTAAAATAATTTTCTTCATTTGCCATTTATTTTGTTTCTTTTTTTAAAGTAATAAAAATCAGCCACTTGTGTATAACTTTAGTTTCTAAACTTCCTGCAGCTTTGACCGCTTTTGGACAGAAAACATTTGTAATATATTTAATGATACTTTTATTGTTGTGTTATTGTTATGTACAACAGAGGTGAGATGCAGAATGGCTCAGGCAAAAGCAGCTTTCCAAAAAATAAGGAATATACTGTGCAATCCATTTTCGACAATAGAAACAAGAAAAAGAGTTCTTAAATGTTATGTAGAGCCAGTCTTAACATATGGATGCGAATCATGGACAATAGGACAACAGACAAGAAAATCACTGGAGGATGTAGAAATGTGATTTTACAGAAGAATATTGAGAATACCATGGACAGCTAAGAAGAGTAATGAAGATGTTCTGAAAGAGGCTAAAGCAAAAAGAGAGCTAATTTCCAATATTAGGAAGAAACAATCATCATTTTTTGGCCATGTAATGAGAAGGGAATTTATTGTAACAACTGGGAAAATTGAGGGATGAAGAGATAAAGGGAAGCAAAGAGAAAAGATTCTAAACAGCTTAAGAGAATGGTTTGGCAGGTCAACAAAGGAAATGATAAATAACTGTCGAGATCGAAAGTTGTGGAGAGACATGATCACCTACGTCAGCAGGCATGATGATGATTGTTATTAATAAGTTTGTTACAAATTAAATAATACATCAAATGGCACTTGTAAACATTAATAAATGCATTTTTAAAAGTAACTTTCGGGACTTTTTATGAAATAATGAAAAATGTCATTTTTACTTAGACTTTCTGCTTAGTTATGTTTTCTTGATGTTCGTCTTATTCAAGATCTCTTTAGACTTTGAGCATCCTATCTTTCTTCTGATTTCTATACTTTGGTGCTTTTTAGTACTGCTGGTGCTTTTTAGTACTGCTGGTGCTTTTTAGTACTGCTGGTGCTTTTTAGTACTGTTGGTGCAATTTAGTACTGCTGGTGCAATTTAGTACTGCTGGTGCAATTTAGTACTGCTGGTGCTTTTTAGTACTGCTGGTGCAATTTAGTACTGCTGGTGCTTTTTAGTACTGTTGGTGCTTTTTAGTACTGCTGGTGCAATTTAGTACTGCTGGTGCAATTTAGTACTGCTGGTGCTTTTTAGTACTGCTGGTGCAATTTAGTACTGCTGGTGCTTTTTAGTACTGCTGGTGCTTTTTAGTACTGTTGGTGCAATTTAGTACTGCTGGTGCAATTTAGTACTGCTGGTGCTTTTTAGTACTGTTGGTGCAATTTAGTACTGCTGGTGCAATTTAGTACTGCTGGTGCAATTTAGTACTGCTGGTGCTTTTTAGTACTGCTGCAATTATAAGGTTGTTTTTTAGGTTTCCCTAGACAATTATTTTGACTGATAAATGGAGAATGTTCCAAAACATTCTAGATATGATAACAATTTATTATGCATCTTCTCTTGTTGATAACTCTGATGTGGATTATCTGTCTCTCTGTCTATCCTTTCACATTTAGCACAGAGGGCATGAATTGTAGTCTCTCTTTGTCTGAAAATCTTTGCCACTGTCTGACTTTGCACAGGCCCTGCATTGTATCTTGCCAAATATTCCCATTCTGGATGAGACCTTAACCTCTTCAATGGAGCTAATGCCCACTGTTGTTGCTGCTCGCCTCTTTCTTTTCCACTTTATGCACTTCTTATCCTATTTAAAATGCTTGGGTAATGTGGTTGGGATGGGGGTGGGATGTCACAGGTGCCTATTCTACTATAAAAGAAGGTCACAACTGGATAAAGGTTGGGAAACACCATTCTACAAATCCTGAGATATCAAACATTTACTAATCCTAATCCATATCCAATTATTTGTATATTAAATTTAATGATAATTTTGATATTATGCCAAATAAAACAGATAAATGAAAATTTAGTACAATTGTTCTGTTTCTTTGTTGTTTGTTCCACTGACCTGTGGACTTTTTTTTTCATTTAATGAAAATGTATTCCATTGCTAGAAAGCTTGTGGTTTTACAAGTTCTTTAGTTAGTCAACAGTTCATCTTCAATGCAGATGAGACAACTCCATAAGTGCTCAGATCCCTCCTCAGTTAATCTGAGATTGTATTATAACTGACAACCACAATCTCAGATCCCTTCTCAGTTAATTTGAGATTGTATCATGACTGACAACCACAATCTCAGATCCCTCCTCAGTTAATTTGAGATTGTATTATGACTGACAACCACAATCTCAGATCCCTCCTCAGTTAATCTGAGATTGTATCGTGACTGACAACCACAATCTCAGATCCCTCCTCAGTTAATTTGAGATTGTATTATGACTGACAACCACAATCTCAGATCCCTCCTCAGTTAATCTGAGATTGTATCGTGACTGACAACCACAATCTCAGATCCCCTCCTCAGTTAATCTGAGATTGTATCATGACTGACAACCACAATCTCAGATCCCTCCTCAGTTAATCTGAGATTGTATCGTGACTGACAACCCCAATCTCAGATCCTTCCTCCGTTAATCTGAGATTGTATTATAACTGACAACCACAATCTCAGATCCCTCCTCAGTTAATTTGAGATTGTATCATGACTGACAACCACAATCTCAGATCCCTCCTCAGTTAATTTGAGATTGTATTATGACTGACAACCACAATCTCAGATCCCTCCTCAGTTAATCTGAGATTGTATCGTGACTGACAACCACAATCTCAGATCCCTCCTCAGTTAATTTGAGATTGTATTATGACTGACAACCACAATCTCAGATCCCTCCTCAGTTAATCTGAGATTGTATTATGACTGACAACCACAATCTCAGATCCCTCCTCAGTTAATCTGAGATTGTATCGTGACTGACAACCACAATCTCAGATCCCTCCTCAGTTAATTTGAGATTGTATTATGACTGACAACCACAATCTCAGATCCCTCCTCAGTTAATCTGAGATTGTATCGTGACTGACAACCACAATCTCAGATCCCTCCTCAGTTAATTTGAGATTGTATTATGACTGACAACCACAATCTCAGATCCCTCCTCAGTTAATCTGAGATTGTATCGTGACTGACAACCACAATCTCAGATCCCCTCCTCAGTTAATCTGAGATTGTATCATGACTGACAACCACAATCTCAGATCCCCTCCTCAGTTAATCTGAGATTGTATCGTAACTGACAACCACAATCTCAGTTAATCTGAGATTGTATCGTGACTGACAACCCCAATTCTGTGTTGATTTGCCAGTCCTTGTTTGCTCCCTGTGTATCGCTCTTGTTTGGCATCACCCCTTTTGTCATGATGCCCCTGCCATCTTTTCAAGGTTGTAGATTCTCATCCACTGCCTGAATCACTCATCCTCCTTGAGTACATTTAGAATGTCATCTCTGCCCATTGCTCGTACAGCAAGTCTGTCTTCTTGTTCATTTCTTCTTACACCTCAAAGTTACAGACATAAAATAAAGCGGATTTTAATCAGCCTTGGCCTCTTCAGATTCTCCAACCACTGCCTTTGAGAAAACCACATTTTGAACTTCATAATCATACCCATTGAATCACTGAGAACGCCTACACTATTGCCTTAATGACGGCCATGACCTCCATTGTTGGACTACTAGTAGTCAAGGTAAATGTAACACTGTCTTCCATGACAGTAGAAGCTGGTTATTGTTGGTCAACAACAGTTTACAACTTTGTGTTGCCTTGAAAGCTTTGCACTTGCATTAAGTTTTATCCAATTTCTAAATTCATCAGGCATATGTTTCTGTCATCCTCTTGTTTGTATCTTGTACATGTTAGAAAAATGTTCTATACTTTACTTTATCTTATAATTGTTATCTTCTTTGCGTACTTACTTTTAATCATTATCTTGGGATTGTTATTATTTCTCATTGTTGTGCCTTTTCTTTCTATCTATCTATTGTCCTTTCGAGCCGAAGACGGCACATAGGGCAGAACCACAATCTCAAAAATAGAAACTTTGTGTGCCAAACTGGCACATATTGCAGAGATCCCTGCTCTAAAATATATGGCGCTGTTTCCATAACAATACTTTTTACATTGAGAGCTTGTCAAGCCATCAATCAATCTCCTTAGTCGCCTCTTATGACATGCCTGGAAGGTCACAGTGTCACTATTCTTTACTTCCCTCATAATGAGGCCCCGGTAACACATTGTGCCTTTTAGAGGTCTATTATAAACAAGTATCTGTTTCATTTTCGTGCCAGGGCACATAGGTGTAAGAGGCAATGAAAGTGCTGACGGACTTGCTAGTTTGGCTGATGTTGAGTGTGAAAGGGCAATGGACAGCACTGACATTCTGAATGCCTCTCAGAGATGCTGGATGAAAAAAATACAACTAATAAAATTACCCTGACTCCGCAGCCATGAACAGACTATGAATACCATGTCTAGGCTGGAGATGCCAGACGAGAGCACTACGTAGGAATCCAAAGAAGACTTATCAACCAACACAACACCAGTATCGTTAGTTGCTACACTTTGATGAATATACTTCAAAAGCGATCTGAGCACTTATGAACTTGTCCGATGTGCATTGAGGATGACCTGTCGACTAAATTAAACTAAACTATAATTATGCCTGCCACAGTTACCTCCACTTTCACTCTTACTACAAGGTGACTACTCCATCTTTGTCACAATTATCTCCACTTTCACTCTTACTACAAGGTGACCTATCCCATCTTTGTCACAGTTATCTCCACATTCACTCTTACTACAAGGTAACCTATCCCATCTTTGTCACAGTTACCTCCACTTTCACTCTTACTACAAGGTGACCTATCCCATCTTTGTCACAGTTACCTCCACTTTCACTCTTACTACAAGGTGACCTATCCCATCTTTGTCACAGTTATCTCCACTTTCACTCTTACTACAAGGTGACCTATCCCATCTTTGTCACAGTTACTTTCACTCTTACTACAAGGTGACCTATCCCATCTTTGTCACAATTACTTTCACTCTTACTACAAGGTGACCTATCCCATCTTTGTCACAGTTACCTCCACTTTCACTCTTACTACAAGGTGATCTATCCCATCTTTGTCATAGTTACCTCCACTTTCACTCTTACTACAAGGTGACCACCCCATCTTTGTCACAGTTACTTTCACTCTTACTACAAGGTGACCTATCCCATCTTTGTCACAATTACTTTCACTCTTACTACAAGGTGACCTATCCCATCTTTGTCACAGTTACCTCCACTTTCACTCTTACTACAAGGTGATCTATCCCATCTTTGTCACAGTTACCTCCACTTTCACTCTTACTACAAGGTGACCACCCCATCTTTGTCACAGTTACTTTCACTCTTACTACAAGGTGACATATCCCATCTTTGTCACAATTACTTTCACTCTTACTACAAGGTGACCTATCCCATCTTTGTCACAGTTATCTTCACTTTCACTCTTACTACACGGTGACCTATCCCATCTTTGTCACAGTTATCTCCACTTTCACTCTTACTACAAGGTGATCTATCCCATCTTTGTCACAGTTACCTCCACTTTCACTCTTACTACAAGGTGACCACCCCATCTTTGTCACAATTACTTTCACTCTTACTACAAGGTGACCTATCCCATCTTTGTCACAATTACCTCCACTTTCACTCTTACTACAAGGTGATCTATCCCATCTTTGTCACAGTTACCTCCACTTTCACTCTTACTATAAGGTGACCACCCCATCTTTGTCACAGTTACTTTCACTCTTACTACAAGGTGACATATCCCATCTTTGTCACAATTACTTTCACTCTTACTACAAGGTGACCTATCCCATCTTTGTCACAGTTACCTCCACTTTCACTCTTACTACAAGGTGATCTATCCCATCTTTGTCACAGTTACCTCCACTTTCACTCTTCTATAAGGTGACCACCCCATCTTTGTCACAGTTACTTTCACTCTTACTACAAGGTGACATATCCCATCTTTGTCACAATTACTTTCACTCTTACTACAAGGTGACCTATCCCATCTTTGTCACAGTTATCTCCACTTTCACTCTTACTACAAGGTGACCTATCCCATCTTTGTCACAGTTACCTCCACTTTCACTCTTACTACAAGGTGACCTATCCCATCTTTGTCACAGTTACCTCCACTTTCACTCTTACTACAAGGTGACCACCCCATCTTTGTCACAATTACCTCCATTTGAACTTGTAACCAATTTCTTTCACAGGCGCAGTGACTTCATCTACCTCTGTTCTTGCTGCTGTCTTTTGTGCAACTAAATACCCTCGCGTGTTTATCTTCATTATTGATAACTGATATCTTGTTTTGACCTATTTTATTGAAGGTCGTCGATTCTATATATCTACTTGGTGCACTTTAGTAACAATTCTTTAAGCATATATGAGAATGTTATGTATAGACGCAGTATTGGCTGATGTCTCCGTTGAATGCGTGTGTGTTCTGTGTGAAAGAAAAGTTGATTAGGGCCTGTTTGATTGTAGAACTGGTTGGGGGGGGGGGGGGGGCGCTCGAGAACAAGTTTCCGATTCTACAATCGGAGCATAGGGGGAGCATAAGCGCCTGCGACCTGTGGGCGCAATAGCAGGGTCGGCGCACCATCAGCTGACCAAGACCTAGCAGTTCTACCTCCTCGTGGTCTCCCCAGGAAACAGTCATCAAACCAGAGTGGCTAACAGAAGCTAGGATCGCCGTGTTCCCCGTAGTGGTGGCTGTTACTGATATAGAGGACCCAGTATTACAGTACCTCTGGGCTGGACTAGTAGTTTCCCAGCTTAGCCTGGGATAGACGAACTCCAACCTCTCCAGTAAGAGCCGGAATGTCAAGAAAGCCATTATGACCCGCCACATCTTATGAGTCAAAGGGCAGGCAACCTGCTCGCATCAACTCGTGGTAATCCGTCAACAACAATCAGAGCATCATGAAAATAAAGAAACTAGAAGTGTGTCGCCGTGTGTTGTGTGTGTGTGAGAAGTGTGTCGCCGTGTGTTGTGTGTTGTGTGTGTGTGAGATGTGTGTCGCCGTGTGATGTGTGTGTGTGAGAAGTGTGTCGCCGTGTGTTGTGTGTGTGTGAGAAGTGTGTCGCCGTGTGTTGTGTGTGTGTGAGAAGTGTGTCGCCGTGTGTGTGTGAGAAGTGTGTCGCCGTGTGATGTGTGTGTGAGAAGTGTGTCGCCGTGTGATGTGTGTGTGTGAAGTGTGTCGCCGTGTGTGTGTGAGAAGTGCGTCGCCGTGTGTGTGTGAGAAGTGTGTCGCCGTGTTATGTGTATGTGAGAATGTGTCGCCGTGTGATGTGTGTGTGTGAGAAGTGTGTCGCCGTGTGTTGTGTGTGTGTGAGAAGTGTGTCGCCGTGTGATGTGTGTGTGAGAAGTGTGTCGCCGTGTGTGTGTGAGAAGTGTGTCGCCGTGTGATGTGTGTGTGAGAATGTGTCGCCGTGTGATGTGTGTGTGAGAAGTGTGTCGCCGTGTGATGTGTGTGTGTTAGAGGTGTGTCGCCGTGTGATGTGTGTGTGAGGAGTGTGTCGCCGTGTGATGTGTGTGTGAGAAATGTGTCGCTGTGTTAAGTGTGTGTGAGAAGTTTGTCGCGGTGTGAAGTGTGTCATCGTGTGAAGTGTGTCGCGGTGTGAAGTGTGTCGCCGTGTGTTGTGTGTCGCCGTATGAAGTGTGTCGCGGTGTGAAGTGTGTCACCGTGAGGGGTGACATAGTGCCAACATTGTGGCTATTGGTCATCTTCATAGAAGACATTCAAAGTCAACAAATGAAAATAGAAAATGAGCTTATCTCAAACGGATCAATCACAATCCATATTTGCTCTACCCTCCACCATATTTGGTTTCACCTTTTCTGTGTGTGTACACAATATTTTTTTTTTAAACTTAAAAATCAAAAGAAAAAGCTCTCAAATAACCCATTGGCATTTTTTTTAAATTCAAAGAAAAGAACAAACAAAAAAACCTACAAGGAAGAACGAAAAGCACGTGTCAATGAAAACCTACAGAAAACACACAAACAACCACTGGCGTCATAACCCGTGTTATGAGAATACTTGCATCTTTTAATGTAATTTCAGGCACTAGCTTCATGGCACGAGTAGAACAAATAATCAGAGGGATGGACAACGTCACAGAAATTCTGCAGCGGCATGGACTAACAATAATTGGTGCCAAACATGTATCTCAAGATCATCATCATCTTGTTGCTTCTTCCTTTTTGTAACTTGACTCCCACGAGAGCTACCCTGAAGTTTTCTCTTCCCAGCCCGACCCGCCCGCCGTCAGCAGTAGTCATTCCCAGCGTATCTGTCATATCATGTACGCACCTTTCCCCGATTCTCTCTCTCTCTCTCTCTCATCTACGTGGCACCAAGCCCTCCATTACAATCTTAATTAGCCCATCATGCTGTTTTATATGAACACAATATTCTCCAGTGACTTTAAACGCGTATTCTGAAATATTAATTGTTGGAAAATAGAATGTTCATTCCATTCTATGTCTTATTATTCTGTAGCACATGCATTCGAAAGTATTTATGGATTTGTTCATCAGTTCTGTCAGCTGTCCACACTACACAGTCATATGTTGATATGGAAAACATACTGTCTCTTCGAAGCAGTTTTTATGATTTTATTTTTTTGTTTTTAAATATTTTATTGCTAACAATTCCTTGCCACACGATGTCTCAGGACACTGCTTGTCAATTGCTAACAATTCCTTGCCACACGATGTCTCAGGACACTGCTTGTCAATTGCTAACAATTCCTTGCCACACGATGTCTCAGGACACTGCTTGTCAAAGTCTACCTTACTGAACCTAGTCTCTCTATGTGTGTTTACTTATGTCCAAGAGATGACGCAAAGTATACACGCTGATAGTTTGTTGTCTCATTGTTATGCACCCTTCTGGTCCAGCGTTCTACTTTCCACGTCCTACGTCAACGTTGCTTGACTTCAGATTCTCATTGTATAGATAGTTTCATTGTTTTCATATAGTTTCATTGTTTTCAGATAGTTTCATTGTTTTCATATAGTTTCATTGTTTTCATATAGTTTCATTGTTTTCAGATAGTTTCATTGTTTTCAGATAGTTGCATTGTTTTCAGATAGTTTCATTGTTTTCAGATAGTTGCATTGTTTTCACATAGTTTCATTGTTTTCACATAGTTTCATTGTTTTCACATAGTTTCACAAATACATCTTCAGCAGCTATCGTGACACCCTCCAATAAACAAACAAGCAAAAAAAAAAAAGACCTGTACTACATCTTCGTCAATCTTCGACGTGATAGATAGACAAATTTGAACGACGTTTAGGCTCTACAGGCCTTCAGCAGGAACAAACAAACAACACACACACACAGATATGTAAGTACTAGAGTAAACACTTAGGACGAAATATAAATAGTCTAGTAAACGGTCTAAACTAAAATATATGTAGACCATTTCATCATCATCATCATCATCGAGTGCCGTCTCCGCAACGAAGGTTGGCTACCATGGAGCGCCATTCTGCTCTGTCTCTTGCTTTGATGGTGCAGGTTGTCATAGGCTGATTTGTCCATCTTTTGATGTTACTCGTCTATGTTAGTCTTGGCCTGCCTCTGCCTCTTTTACCTTGTATTTTCCCCTCCAGGATTACTTTTATTAGGCTGTTGTGTCTTTTAACATGGCCCAAAAATCTCATTTGTCTTGTTTGAATTATGTTTAGTAGTTCTCTTTTCATTTTTAGTTGTTTTAAGACTTCATCGTTTGTTTTCTTTTCCTTCCATCCAATTCTACCTATTCGTCTATAAATCCACATTTCAAAGATTCAATTATCTGGTCTATTTTCTTGTCTAATGTCCATGTTTTTGCACTATATAGGATGTTAAATTCCTCTACTTGTTTTAGTTGTCTGCTTTCTATAGTTATGTTGATGTTCTATTTATTTTTGGTGACATTCATGACTTATGTTTTGTTGATGTTGATTTTCATGTATTTTGTGCCTGAGCTGTTGAGTTTGTTTAAGTGTTCTTGTAGGTCTTCTATTGTTTCATGTATTAGTGCCTGATCGTCTGCAAATAAAAGCTCGTTGATCTCCTCTGTCTCTGATGGGTTGACTAGCTTGCATATATGGTCCATGTATGTAATAAACAGTAGGGGGGATAGTACGCACCACTGTCTTACACCTGATCTTACTCCGAAGTGGTCATCCTCCAATAAACAAAAATAGAGAGACTTCTACTGCATCTTCATCATCTCGTATCATCCTCCAATAAACAAAAATAGAGAGACTTCTTCTACATCTTCATTATCTCGTATCATCCTCCAATAAACAAAAATAGAGAGACTTCTACTACATCTTCATCAATCTCGTATCATCCTCCAATAAACAAAAGTAGAGAGATTTCTACTACATCTTCATCAATCTCGTATCATCCTCCAATAAACAAAAATAGAGAGACGTCTACTACATCTTCATCAATCTCGTATCATCCTCCAATAAACAAAAATAGAGAGACGTCTACTACATCTTCATCAATCTCGTATCATCCTCCAATAAAAAAAATAGAGAGATTTCTACTACAACTTCATCAATCTCGTATCATCCTCCAATAAACAAAAATAGAGAGACGTCTACTACATCTTCATCAATCTCGTATCATCCTCCAATAAACAAAAATAGAGAGACTTCTACTACATCTTCATCAATCTCGTATCATCCTCCAATAAACAAAAATAGAGAGATTTCTACTACATCTTCTCTCATTTAGTTAAGTCCCAGCTGTAATTGTTCTGAAGCAAGCATGTCAGACCTTTTGTCGTGGGCTTCTTAGAGACCAGATCTAAGATTCACACACTTTCTTCAAGGTCCACAGTCTCCAAATGTTCATCTCCTCGATACATGAACCGCCATCCTAGACCCAATAAACTATAATGGGTCGAGAACCTGAAACAAGAACTGTTCTCTTGAAAGGACTCTGAGAAATAAAAAACGCAACTTGTTTTTCTTGTATTCAGCAAATAGTAGTTACCTTCACCTGATAATCTGAAAAAAGAGATAAAAATGGCTGCATACTTGAGATATGGTGAATGTCTTTATTAACATGTCATGAGAATGTCAGCTCTTGCTTATGCTGACGATGTTTATCGCGTGTTGTTTTTTTTTTTTAAATATATTAAGAATCAGCCTATTGACTGTCTGCAGATAATAAGGTCAGGCTGCACTTATAGACACCTCCGTATAAAACCCCGTGTCAGCATAAAAACACACATTAGGAACCCGGCATATAAATAGGTCAGGGAAAATTGAAAAAAAAATAGAAAAAAAGGTATGTTAGAAGCTTTACGTGATTAGTAGACGACACAGATTTGAACGACATACGATATAAATAGGTCATCTGTCACGTGACCAAATACGTTGAACCAATGTTTATTATTTTTGTATTCGTGTCGCTTGTGACGCTAAGTCTAGCGCTCAAGTACGACCCTACATGGAGCTCGCTCGACTCACGACCACTACCAGAATGGTACGACAAAGCCAAGATCGGAATCTTCATTCACTGGGGAGTTTTCTCTGGTAACGTGCACATTTATCATGAAGTAATTTGTTTGCTGTTGTTTAGTTATTCATTTAAGTTTAAGCACATGTGTTCACAGTCACCATCATTATCGTACGTTACTATTTATAAATATAATCCTGTCACTATTTGAACTTGGATCCCCATTATGTCCACTGATACAGTCATTCCCAGGTCACGTGCGATATCTTGGACTTTTCCTCATCGACTTAGTGCTATGCCCCTCAAAGTTAACTTATCCTACAGCATGACTCGAGACACAGACGTATGCGCATGTCTGCATCCTTGGTGACTCAATGAGTGGGCTCAGGAAAATCGCAACTGGCTGGAAATATAGGGGTGGTTAGAGTCTCAGAGAAGGTCAAGTCTGACAAATGTGGATATTATCTTGTGCCAGGGCATGCGGGTGTGAGATGTGTTGAGCGTGCTGTCATGCGTGCCAGTTTGGATGATATAGGAGGCGAAAGAGCAATGGACCTCACTGACATTCTTAATGCCAACATGCACGCTGGTCGGGGAAAAAAGCAGTTTTAAAATGTATCTGAGACTGCAATCATGAACTGGCTGCACAAAAACCATGTCAAGGTCGGAGATGCCAGAAGGGAGCGCAGGAAGGTCTGTAACCCAGCACACTCTCGGTGTCGCTAGTCGCGCACTTTTGGGATATATCAAGGGCTATAGGCTACAGGGAATGTAATTATTTGCATTCTGGATATGTCGGCGTTCGGTATAAGTTCCTTGATTGGAGTCGGAAGATTATGGTATATTGTGCTCATTTTTTTTAAAGTACAGAATCTGACATGAATCTACTGTTTCTTCTAGTCCGCCATGAATTTCTAAATCTTTCTTTGGTTAGTGTTTTAGCTTCATTCAATGATATCTGGTGGGGAAACATTGCACGCCACAAGTGCCTGCGTTTGATAGCTTAGTAACTCTTCATTTCCAGCTACATTTTAACACGCAAAAAGCCAACGCAGCGCCACTTTATATGTGCTTGTTAACTGCTTCATCCTGGCTGGAAGTCCTGGCGAACTTAAGGACGGAAAGAGACCAAAGGGAAGACCGGCACTGAGATATAAGGATGTTTGCAGGGCTTCCTTGAGGTAATTTTCTATAAGCGAAAGAAACTGAGAAAATGTGGCTGCGGATCGTAGCACACGGAGAGCAAAAATAAAAAATGGCACAGCAACTTTTGAGACAGTCATGATGTCAAATTCAGAAGACAAATGGCGCAAGAGAAAGGAGACAATCCCGGGTACCGCGGGTCAACCTTGCTCGTTCTGTGGATGGATCTGTCTGTCCAGGATTGGCAAATTCAGCCACGAGAAAAGATGTTCAGTAAAGCAGCACCCAGTATGAAACACTAATGCTTTACCAAACTACTGACTTATCATGATTGCTTGCTACCAACCGTATGTCAAGACGACAAAGGCCATACAGGTGATTGAGCCTTTCCAAAATAAATGTATTTGATGATCATCTGGCTTGGACAGCCTGTACAACAGCCCTGAAAACTGTCTTGCTTTCCGTCATTGACGCTCCTTGAGTAGGCCTATCTTAGTGCTTGTTGGGTTTGCTTATAGTTCTGCTCTGTAATTTGTTGAAAGCTGGCCTGCTGCTATTGGTCGCATTATTTTAGTGCCACTTGACATTTGTATTTTAATGTTTGCTTCTCCTTTTCTGGTTGTTTCTTTTGAGGACCCATCTGTGGATACAAATACTAGCTGTGGGTTGCATAATAAATGCTAAGATAATCGAGGGCCGCTAAGTCTGGTCTATACCTTCAGAAAAACTATACGTATTTTATAAGGGGTTAAGGCAAAGAAATGGAAATGAATGCATAAAAATGCGAAGCTGCAGTAAAGCTAATTGTGAGGGAGAATTGAGAATCCAATTCTTCCCCACGTATTTTATAAATCGGTTTGGACAAGCGATGAGCCGTTCGAATTGCATGTACTGTTTTCTTCACTAGGTCAAAAGATAGTGATTAGAATAGTTTGTGTAGCGATCTGACTTTTGTTTCCAGTAATCTTTTATAATAGATTGCGTGTAAATGTCTGATCACAGCACCCTACTACTATAGATGGCTGTGGTCTGGTTTTATAACTGGCCTGATAATTTCCAAATTACCTAATTAAACAGTGTCTTGCCATTGGACAAACAAGGCCACACCTGCACTCTGCTGTACAAATAACATCAATCTATAAATATCGAATTTTGCTGTCTCTTTGATATTGTGTACGAATGTGTTTGGTCTTCATGTTGATTATGTAAAAGAAGCGGAGCCGCGATAGTTCAGTGGTTTGTGAACTGGACTACAAAGGACAAGAGGTAGGGTTCCATCCCAACCGACGGCGTCCGGTTCACTCAGCCTTAAATGGGTACCGAATTTTTTTCAGGGAAAGTAAAGCTGCACGGGCGTAATACCGACCACATTACCCCAAAAATCATGTGTCGAAGGTCTGTAAAACTTATGGTCACTAACACCATATTGCCTATAAGCCACTTGGCGTGACGGGGGTACTTTACTCTTTCTTTTTATGTAAAAGAAGCATAAACAAAAACACAACAACAACAAAAAAAAAAACACTGATCCTGCTTGCCGATGTCAGAATAAAATTACAGAAAATACTTAATGTAATGGGGGAAAACCTGGTAAGAATTCCACAGACTTCGCGTCAATGCAATCGTAACAATGAATCATTGTGATTGTAAGCATTGACAAAACAAATCACTGACCATTAGATAAATAGTAAACATCATTGTATAAATATGTGCGTGAGTAAGAGTCCAAGAAATAAAAGAGTTAAATTCTAAAAGTTTAAGTCAATATCTCCTGTGTCATGATGTCTCAACCAATGCAAAGTGATTCAACTTCGCATCACACAAAAACATGACCGCTGGAGAAGAAGGAGAGGATAAGAACAAGTATATCTCAGAAAATCCTAAAGACCTACAACAATTACTTAATGAAATAAACACGACAAGCAAAAAATATGGACTAGATATGAATATCAAAAAGACTAAAACTATGATCATAAACAAAGAAAATACTCAAAACCCACAAGTGGATATCAAAGTTGAAGGAATAGACCTTGAGACAGTTCAGAACTACAATTACCTTGGACATACTATAACCAGTGATGGAAAATGTACAACTGAAATAAACAAAAGAATAGGAATGGCAAAAAGTAATTTTAATGTCATGAAGGACATGCTAACATCAAAACAAATAACACCAGAGCTAAAACTAAGAATAGCAAAATGTTACATCTTCTCAATATTCCTATATGGTGCTGAAACATGGACATTAGACAAGAAAACAGAACAGAGAATTGAAGCCTTTGAAATGTGGATATATAGAAGAATAGGTAGAATTGGATGGAAGGAAAAGAAAACAAACGACAAAGTCTTAAAACAACTAAAAATGAAAAGAGAACTTCTGAACACAATTAGAACAAGACAAATGCGATTCTTAGGCCATGTTAAAAGACACAACAGCCTACTGAAAGTGATCCTGGAGGGGAAAATACAAGGTAAAAGAGGCAGAGGCAGACCAAGATTAACATGGACGAGTAACATCAAAAGATGGACAAATCAACCGATGACAACCTGCACCATCAAAGCAAGAGATAGAGCAAAATGGCGCTCCATGGTAGCCAACCTTCGTTGCGGAGACGGCACTCAATGATGATGATGATAAGAATAAGAGGAGGAGGAAGATGATTCTATATCATAGAGATCATGACATTTTACAATACTTTCTTGACTTCCAGACTAATTACTCATTTGAAACGAAATATAAATCTGTGCTTACTGAAGTCTACTATTTCTATTGACAGTGCCTAGCTTTGGCTCAGAATGGTTCTGGTATAACTGGCAGGGTGGCAAGTACAAGGAGTATGTCGAGTTTATGCAGCAGAACTACCGTCCAGACTTTACCTATGCTGACTTTGGTTCAGATTTCAAGGCTG
Source organism: Megaustenia siamemsis (assembly GCA_032433765.1). Lineage (NCBI taxonomy): Eukaryota > Metazoa > Mollusca > Gastropoda > Stylommatophora > Ariophantidae > Megaustenia > Megaustenia siamemsis. The sequence continues at coordinate 2,659,941 of JAVIAB010000117.1, read as the reverse complement.
AATTCTTTGATGCATCTCAATGGGCGCAGCTTTTCGAAGGTGCAGGGGCGGAGTAAGTATTGGGTGTGAAGAGTGGAGGGGCAGAGTAGGTGTTGGGTGTGGAGAGTGGAGGTGTGGAGGGGCAGAGTAAGTGTTGGGTGTGGAGAGTGGAGGGGCGGAGTAAGTGTTGGGTGTGGAGAGTGGAGGTGTGGAGGGGGAGAGTAGGTGCTGGGTGTGGGGAGTGGAGGGGCGGAGTAAGTGTTGGATGTGGAGAATGGAGGGGCGGAGTAAGTGTTGGGTGTGGCGAGTGGAGGGGCAGAGTAAGTGTTGGGTGTGGAGAGTGGAGGGGCAGAGTAGTGTTGGGTGTGGAGAGTGGAGGAGCAGAGTAAGTGTTGGGTGTGGAGAGTGGAGGGGCAGAGTAAGTGTTGGGTGTGGAGAGTGGAGGGGCAGAGTAAGTGTTGGATGTGGAGAGTGGAGGGGCAGAGTAAGTGTTGGGTGTGGAGAGTGGTGGGGCAGAGTAAGTGTTGGGTGTGGAGAGTGGTGGGGCAGAGTAAGTGTTGGGTGAGGAGAGTGGTGGGGCAGAGTAAGTGTTGGGTGTGGAGAGTGGTGGGGCAGAGTAAGTGTTGGGTGTGGAGAGTGGTGGGGCAGAGTAAGTGTTGGGTGAGTAAGTGTTGGGTGTGGAGAGTGGTGGGGCAGAGTAAGTATTGGGTGTGGAGAGTGGTGGGGCAGAGTAAGTGTTGGGTGTGGAGAGTGGAGGGGCAGAGTAAGTGTTGGGTGTGGAGAGTGGAAGGGCAGAGTAAGTGTTGGGTGTGGAGAGTGGAGGGGCAGAGTAAGTGTTGGGTGTGGAGAGTGGAGGGGCAGAGTAAGTGTTCGGTGTGGAGAGTGGAGGGGCAGAGTAAGTGTTGGGTGTGGAGAGTGGAGGGGCAGAGTAAGTGTTGGGTGTGGAGAGTGGAGGGGCAGAGTAAGTGTAGAGTTTGGAGAGTGGAGGGGCAGAGTAAGTGTTGGGTGTGGAGAGTGGAAGGGCAGAGTAAGTGTTGGGTGTGGAGAGTGGAGGGGCAGAGTATGTGTTGAGTGTGGAGAGTGGAGGGGCAGAGTAAGTGTTGAGTGTGGAGAGTGGAGGGGCAGAGTAAGTGTTGGGTGTGGGGAGAGCTCAGAGAGATACAAGAATTAATAAGTCGTGATCTGACCATGCAAATTCATGGTTGTATTGTTTCTGATGTTTTTAATGTCGCTGCTGACGCTGTCCATGATGATGTTAACCTTGTTGTTGGTGATGCTGTTATTGATGATGTTACTGTTTTTGGTGATGCTGCTGTTGAAAATGTTAATGTTGTTGATGATGATGCTGTTGATAATGTTAATGTTTTTGATGATGTTAATTTTGTTAATAATGATAACGTTGTTGTTGATAATGTTTATGTTATTGATGATGTTGTTGATGATGTTAATGTTATTGATGACGCTAATATTGTTGATGATTTTAATGTTGTTGGTGATGATATTGCTGATGATGTTGCTGATGTTGTTGAAATATTAATGTTGTTAATGATGATGTTAATGTTGTTGATGATGTTAATATTTTTCATGATGTTAATGTTGTTGCTGATGCGTTGTTGATATATAATCATCAAGTTCAACATGAGCTGCTAACTTTTTGCCAAAGAAAGATGGTGGAACAGATTGAGTGGTTTTCTTGATTTCCCTAGTTCTGCTGAAAAAGTTGCATCCTTGCAACCATAAATTTATCACTCCCTCATCATATCTACATTTCTACCTACTTATCTATTTACCTAACTGACTGTCTGCCTGCCTGTCTATCTATCTGTCTGTCTGTCTCTTTATCTCTCCATCTGTCTGCCTGTCTGTCAATCAATGTACTACTTCTGTCTGAGAGTCATTGCAACAAGTTAACACATTGGTGTCATTACAAATACTTGTGTGTGTTACGTTGAGTAAATTTATATAGAAGCCATATTTTTTTAATTTGCCTGTTTGCACTGTTTTCAAAGGTATATAGTATTTGTGAGCAAGCACCACGAAGGTTTCACTAACTGGCCATCAAAGCATTCCTGGAACTGGAACTCACAGGCCAGTGGACCAAACAGAGACATTGTTGGTAAGGAAGATTATTTGTTGACACATACAGTCATGACAGACATACAGTAACACATAAAATCATTTCAGACATACAGTGACACATAAAGTCATGACATACATACAGTGACACATAAAGTCATGACAGACATACAGTGACACATACAATCATGACAGACATACAGTAACACATAAGGTCATGACAGACATACAGTAACACATAAGGTCATGACAGACATACAGTAACACATAAAGTCATGACAGACATACAGTGACACATACAGTCATGACAGACCTACAGTAGCACATAAAATCATGACAGACATACAGTAACATATAAGGTCATGACAGACATACAGTAACACATAAAGTCATGACAGACATAGAGTAGCACATAAGGTCATGACAGACATACAGTAACACATAAGGTCATGACAGACATACAGTAACACATAAGGTCATGACAGACATACAGTAACACATAAGGTCATGAGAGACATACAGTAACACATAAGGTCATGAGAGACATACAGTAACACGTAAGGTCATGAGAGACACACAGTAACACATAAGGTCATGAGAGACATACAGTAACACATAAGGTCATGAGAGACATACAGTAACACGTAAGGTCATGAGAGACACACAGTAACACATAAGGTCATGACAGACATACAGTAACACATAAGGTCATGACAGACATAGTTGTACAATAACAGACACATTGTTAAAATAATGTCATGTCAGCCATATATGTTGGCCATGTGATGAGAACTGACAAAATGAGAATCTCAAAGCAAGCTCTCAAATTTGAAACAGATAGCAAAAGAAAAATAGGCTAACCTATGTAAACACTAAAGAGACTAACCTATGTAAATACTTAAGAAGCTAACCTATGTAAACACTAAAGAGGCTAACCTATGTAAACACTTAAGAGGCTAACCTATGTAAACACTAAAGAGGCTAACCTATGGAAACACTAAAGAGGCTAACCTATGTAAACACTAAAGAGGCTAAACTATGGAAACATTAAAGAGGCTAACCTTTGGAAACATTAAAGAGACAAGAAATTAGTTTTTACCTCTGACGAAGTCCCTAGAGACTAGGAACTGAATTTTGTGTGTTAATCCATTTTTCCCTGGCAGCCGTGTACACAGGGGTCCCTCGCCGCACAGGCAGATAACTCTGACTTCGGAGGTATTCATATTTTTTACCGTCGATGAGTAATTGACGTTTCAAGCTGGGCCTCGCTGCTAAGGCCAGAGGTGTTACCGCAGAGAGAAATCATAAATAAAAATCCCAACCAACCGGGGTTTGAACTCACAACTTCTCTCTCCCGAGGCAGGCGTCTTGCCTCGACACCAACCAGTCCCCAAGGCAAGAAGTAAAAACAGCATCATCTCCCACTCTGTGATTGAGAGATTAGTCCAGAATATGGACATATGGAAAAATGCAATGTGAGTCCTATGCAAAGTCTGACATTTAATAGCAAATATCATCGTACTTGCAGAGTCTAGAATTCCTGTCCTATGTGCTATCGTTGGTTCAAAAGGACAATAGATAAATGTCAACCACAGTTACTCCACTTTGAAATTAGTAGTAGCTTACTTTTGTTATGTTTCATTTTAAGATATATCGGCTACAAACACCAGCATTCCCACTAGTGACTGTTTAAATTGTTATTTCTTGACAGTCTTGTAGACCATATCCCCTTATGTCCTGACAGTCTTGTAGCCCATATCCCCTTATTTCTTGACAGTCTTGTAGCCCATATCCCCTTATGTCTTGACAGTCTTGTAGCCCATATCCCCTTATGTCTTGACAGTCTTGTAGCCCATATCCCCTATGTCTTGACAGTCCTGTAGCCCATATCCCCTTATGTCTTGACAGTCCTGTAGCCCATATCCCACTATGTCTTGAAGCATGGAGAGACGTCCGATAGGTGCTTCATAAAATTATTCTGCTCATTGCCCCATTTTTTAATAAATAAATGATAATAATGAAATAATGAGAGTCAAAGTAGCCTATAAGGTAAGGGATGGGTGTCTTAACTCAAAGGTGTGTAGTTCACATCAGGTATCGTCATATTTCATTCAACTAAGCTGTAAATATTTACCATACTTGCAAGTTTTAAATATTTGTTTCTAGGTCCTTCACTTTCCTCTGTCTCTGTTAGTTCCATTTCAGTGCCTGCTTTGTAATGTTTGTGATATTCTTTCAAATTGTGTGTCCTATCCATCTCCATTGTCTTTTATTTATTATTTCTTCCAAGTGGGATAATTTTCTCTCTGCCACAGTTCTTAATTTGTGATGTCTTGTCTGATCTGAATTATTCTTCTTAATCCTTGCATTCATGACTGATGTTGTCTGACCTGTACAATAGAACCAATTAGAGATTTCTATTGAACAATCTAAGTTTAGCTGCTAAGCTGTATATCCGTTGACTATTCAGATATATTCCAACTGTAAAGAAAGAAATGCTCTATCTTTTCAAGTCCTTACTATAATTTTGTTACTCCTGTGCCTTCTTGTTAGTCAATAATGCCACCAATATAAGTAAAGGAAGGCATATGCTTTTTCTGGTTTCTTGCATTTTCAAGTGACTGTATTATTATTATCTGTATTTATTCTTTGGATCCTGCATGTTTTTTTTTCCAATTTTAAAGCATTTCTGTAAACTATTTAGACTTAAACAATCCCAATCTATATATTTTATAAGTAACTGAAAACTAAAATTGTAGCCAGTTTACACTCTCATGTTGACATTGATAATACACAAACATTTACACAAGAGGTAGGGAGGCTTGGTATATTATGGTTTTCTTACATTAGAAGATGGGGTAAAGGGATGATGGAGATCTAGTAAACTGTAAAAAAAATGTCTAAGCATTAGGATGTAAATAAATTATATATGTATATATATGTGTAAACAGCTAGAACAAAATTGATATAAGAGAAGGAGTATCTTGGTCTACGCCCTATGGGCCAGCTACGGCTCGAAAGGTCAATAGATAGATAGATAGATAGATAGATATGTGTGTGTATATGCATATGTGTACGTGTGCATACATATTTATGTATACAAAGTTATGATAATATTCTTCTTATTCTACTTTCCTTCCTAATTTGCATTTCAGCATTGAGGGAAGGTATAGCTTGTAGTCTTTTGCTCTTCTGTTGGCCTCTGCTGCTGTTATGTTTCCTAGTTTCATTTAATATTTCATGGTGTTTTCGTAATGTTTGTATTGAAGGCTCGTTGTGTTGTGTTTAGATCTTTCTGTCTTATCATGTGGCCCAACCATTTTATCTGTTGTTGCTTTATGTATTCATTGGCAGAAATTATTCCTATCTTTTTTTCTCAGTTCTTCACTTCTGATTTATCTCTTAGGCTGTTCAATATCATGCGTTTACTACATTTCATCTCAGTGATGGTTGTTTTTTCTTATTCTTGAGTTTAGCATCAATGTCTCACATTGGGAGCACAATGTTGAAATGAAGATTGTATTGTAGAGTGCCCATTTTGTCTCTATTTTCTTCTTGGACAGCATTGGTAACAGTTGTCTGATGATTTGACAAGTTTTGTTGCATTGTGAGTCTATTTTTACAGCTTGTGAATTATCGTTTGTCATTAGATTTCCCATGTATTTAAATACCTCCCCTTGTTTTAATTATCTACCATCTATTGTTATGTTGATGTTCTGTTGTTCTTTTACAGTGTTTATAACTTCTGCCTTGTTGGTGGTTGCATTCATGCTGTTTTGGGTGCCTGAGCTATTTATGTGTTCTTGTAGGTCTTCCATTTTTCCATGCATTAATTGCCTGATTGTCTGTGAATAGCAACTAACATATTTTTCTATTATATTGTGACGGCATGAACATCAATATTAGCTGAATTACTTGGCAGGAAAAATCTGTCACATTCACACATCATCATCATCATCAAGTACCATGCCGGCTGGCATAGGTGATCATGTCTCTCCACAACTTTCGATCTCATCAGTTATTTATCATTTCTTTTGTTGACTTTCTGCCAAGCCATTCTCTTAAGCTGTCTGGTATCTTTTCTTTTTGCTTCTCTCTATCTCTTCGTCCCTCAATTTTCCCAGTTGTTACAATATATTCCAGCTGTTCTCTTCTCACTAAATGGCCAAAAATGGTGATTGTTTCTCCTAATATTGGAAATTAGCTGTCTTTTTGCTTTGGCCTCTTTCAGAACGTTTTCATTATTCTTTTTAACTGTCCATAGTATTCTCAACATTGCATTCTACATACATGCATAGAAAACGTAAAACATGCACTGAACTTTTTTATTTTTTATTTATGCAATATTAGCAAGATGGTTTGATGTACATTTATTTTAAAATAGAAATACCAAATATCAACTGAGTGATTTCAACATAGAGAGATTTTAAATACAGAGATCGTATGTAAATGTGTACCTGACTCTAGACTGATACCAACAGGTGAACTTGCTTCTGCTATCAAGAGTAACACCAATCTTCACTTTGGTCTGTATCATTCACTGTTTGAGTGGTTTCATCCACTATACTTGGCGGACAAGGCCAACAACTTTAGCACACAAGATTTTGTGAATGTAAGTTTGTCATTTTGTATTACATTTATCAATGTAAGTTTGTCATTTTATATTACATTTGTCAATGTAATTTTATCATTTTGTATTAGATTTCTAAAAAAATAATGCCACTGGTAAGGAGGGCTTGTACATTTTGGAAAGTTTGCTGTAAGCTTGTCATCAATGTTGAGTTAGCTAAGTGTGTGCTCTTCTTTAACCAACTACACACTGATCACAAATCATACAAACAATTAATAGACAGAAAGAGGAAATAACTTCTCATAATTGACTGCCATATTAAACAATTTGAGAAGCAATTCTTACCACCATGTATGTATAATACTAATGTCACAAAGTCTGTCCACATCTTATGATGTGTACACCAAGCAACTGTGAGAGAATTGTGTATGTTAAACTGTCTGTTACAGAGAAATGAACAGAATAAGAAAAATCATGTGCAAGAATATAAATAATGAAAGTGATCATTTGTGGAAAATGTCAAGTTAGTTGGTTAGTAAAACAACTACAAATGACATAGACATTATCCTGTCATCTTGCTCCTTGCCTTGTATTCCTGCATATCCATACAAGTCTCCAAAGATTTTAAACCTCTTTAAATTTGATCTACTTCTGTCTCTGGAGCCATTATGATTGAGTGGTTAGTGTGTTCGCTTCCTGGTGGCTGAGTGGTTAGTGTGTTCGCTTCTTGGTGGCTGAGTGGTTAGTGTGTTCGCTTCCTAGTGGCTGAGTGATTAGTGTGTTCACTTTCTGGTGGCTGAGTGGTTAGTGTGTTCGCTTCTTGGTGGCTGAGTGGTTAGTGTGTTCGCTTCCTGGTGGCTGAGTGGTTAGTGTGTTCACTTTCTGGTGGCTGAGTGGTTAGTGTGTTCGCTTCCTAGTGGCTGAGTGGTTAGTGTGTTCGCTTCCTGGTGATTGAGTGGTTAGTGTGTTCACTTTCTGGTGGCTGAGTGGTTAGTGTGTTTGCTTCCTAGTGGCTGAGTGGTTAGTGTGTTTGCTTCCTGGTGGCTGAGTGGTTAGTGTGTTCGCTTCCTGGTGGCTGAGTGGTTAGTGTGTTTGCTTCCTAGTGGCTGAGTGGTTAGTGTGTTTGCTTCCTGGTGGCTGAGTGGTTAGTGTGTTTGCTTCCTGGTGGCTGAGTGGTTAGTGTGTTTGCTTCCTGGTGACTGAGTGGTTAGTGTGTTCGCTTCCTGGTGGCTGAGTGGTTAGTGTGTTCACTTTCTGGTGGCTGTGTGGTTAGTGTGTTTGCTTCCTGGTGGCTGTGTGGTTAGTGTGTTCGCTTCCTGGTGGCAGAGTGGTTAGTGTGTTCGCTTCCTGGTGGCTGAGTGGTTAGTGTGTTCGCTTCCTGGTGGCTGAGTGGTTAGTGTGTTCACTTTCTGATCAGAAGAGTCCATGTTCAATCTCCAGAAGTAGCAGATTTTTGTTATGACAGGCTCCAGACCCCCACCCAGCTTCTAAAAATGGGTACCACAGATTTTTCTGGGAAGTAATGGCAGCCTGGCATGATACCAACAGCATTGCCCAAAATTGCGTTGTGATCATTGAAAAAAAAATCTGGCCACTAACACCATATTCCCCATACATCTAGCAAGGCAGGGGAGGGAACGTTTACTTGACTTACTTCTGTATCTGATATCTATTTTTAATCTTATAAAGTTTTGCACTGATAATCCATAAAAAAGCAACACTTAATATCATTTCACAAAGCCTCTTCCTCCAGAAACCATAGAATAGCTGAGTTTAATACTTATCTCCCTTACAACCATTAAGGTTGTACATTATACACGTTACATCCTAACTTGCTTCTGCTGGCTAAATCTTCGTTCTCATTTAGTACTAAAATTATAATGCCTAAACTTTGTGAATAAGAAAGAACTTCACCAACCAATTGAGTTATTGAGTTATTAGTGGGTTATCATTATTGCACTCTGAACATGTCAATAGGTGCTCAGATTCGCTGCTCAGTAAGTCCCGCAGCGACTGACGACTCCAGTTCTGTGTTGGTTGATAAGTCCTCTTATACACCCACTAAGTTTCTTGTTTCTGGCTGTGCCCATCTTAACTCCCATCTCCTTCATCCGAAGGAGTGATGTGGACTCATGGTTGTCGAAGTCCTGTGCCCTTCCCACATCTCGGAGGGCACCAACCAATGTTTTGACTTAGAAGGTCTTCAATAAGGGTAAATATGAAAAAAGCAAATTATAAATCCTAAAATTAATTTTTAAAAAGTGAACAATCAAAATAATGTAAATGGGCCAAACTGGCAACTTTTTAAGTTTCAGAGTATGTTCCACATCTTAGAATGTCTTCCATATCTTATATCTTTTTTTCTTTTGACTTATAATCACTGCTTCTATTTTGCTGAAGTCTTTGTAATAAATTATTAATTTGTATTCATTTGGTTTTAATAAGGCAGTCAAACTTGTTTCAATGCTCCTGCCACTGTCAGTGGTGTCATGTTATTTTTATTGAAACGTAACATTGTTACTGTCACAAACAGAGCAAGACTCTGCCAGAACTTTATGAGTTAGTGAACAACTACAAGCCTGATGTGATCTGGTCTGATGGAGATTGGGAGGCTCCAGACACGTACTGGAATTCTACAGGTTTCCTGGCTTGGCTGTACAATGAGAGGTATGAGGTGTATGATGTATGTAGGTATTCATAGAGGCATGAGGTGTATGATGTATGTAGGTATTCATAGAGGTATGAGGTGTATGATGTATGTGGTAGGTATGAGGTGTATGTTGTATGTAGGTATTCATAGAGGTATGAGGTGTATGATGTATGTGGTAGGTATGAGGTGTATGTTGTATGTAGGTATTCATAGAGGTATGAGGTGTATGATGTATGTAGGTATTCATAGAGGTATGAGGTGTATGATGTATGTTGGTATTCATAGAGGTAAGAGGGGTATGATGTATGTAGGTATTCATCGAGGTATGAGTTGTATGATGTATGTAGGTATTCAAAGAGGTATGAGGTGTATGATGTATGTAGGTATTCATAGAGGTATGAGGTGTATGATGTATGTAGGTATTCATAGAGGTATGAGGTGTATGATGTATGTAGGTATTCAAAGAGGTATGAGGTGTATGATGTATGTAGGTATTCATAGAGGTATGAGGTGTATGATGTATGTAGGTATTCAAAGAGGTATGAGGTGTATGATGTATGTTGGCGTTCATAGAATGAGATGTTGTTCTTTGCTTTATGTGTTCTTAAAATTGATTTTGTTGTGGAGGTTCCCTGTGTAAGTTTATGACATCACAATTTGTGAAAATTTGGGGAAAATTACTAAAAGAGGGGAGAGATGTGGTTTGTGATTAATGTGCTTCTGTTGTGGAAAATCAAGTCATTAATGGCTCACACTTTTAGGGATTTATTCTGGGAATAAACATTTTTCTTATCATCCCAGCTGGAAATGGGTAGAGGACTCTCAGAGTTGGGAGGGTTACACAGTAGACAAGAATACTAGTCACCTCACACAAAAATTATTTTGTTACTAAAGTATTTAAAGATTCATGTTTTAAGTGTGGCTTTTGTTACATATGTTTCATTCATATGTATATGTATTTGATGTAATAATTGTTCGCAGCCCTGTCAAGGACACTGTTGTGACCAATGACAGATGGGGAAAGGATGTATTGTGTCAACATGGTGATTTCTTTACTTGCTCAGATAAGTACAACCCAGGTTTGTGATTTATCTTATTATATTAATTTTATTATATTGTATATTAAATTAATATTAATTTAAAATAAATTGACATAATATAATGATGTGTATGCATGAGACAAATGACGAGATTTGATAAAATATCTTTAAAAGAATTTAAAATTGCTAGAACAAAAATTCAGATAAGAGAAGGAGTATCTTGGTCTACGCCCTATGGGCCGGCTACGGCTCGAAAGGTCAATAGATAGATAGATAGATGCATGATACCTTAGTAATTTTCTTGGCACGAGCATCATGACCTGCCAATGACCTTTTTTTCCCTTCCCTTTTGTGATTCAGCGTATAAGTTGTTTGAATGTTTGACGTGTCCAGTCTTTGATATTATTAATATATTTTTCTGGGAAAGAATCTCTGGTTAATATGGCAAATGGGTGGCAGGAATCTTTGAGGCTCTGTCTGAAAGGTGTTCCTTGTTGCAGTTTCCTCAAAGTCCAAGTCCGCCTTGCTGCCTGAGCTACTGAGTTTAGTGCTCTGTGCACAACGTGAGCTGTGTTTTTCATCAGGATTGTGTTTCAATATTCTAATTGCTTATGATGAATGATGATATCGTATGATGAAGGTCAGTTTGGTTGTGTTCACTTTCGATGCGGCTGCATCTTATATCTTTTGGCATGTGTTGTTGTTGCTATGATAGGTACTGCAGCTGCCTTTCTTTATTTGGATCCTTCAGTGAGATGACATATTAATTTGGATGATTCCACTGGCACAGTTGTTTGAGCATTTATGTATTTTAATTCATTTGCAGTGATGCCAGGGCCTTCAACTAAATATAAATATAACTTTTCTGGGAAATAAATCTGAACACTTAAGACATTTGATGTGAGATGAGAATAATCTAACGACTATCTCACTCAGTGGCTAGGCCAGCTGGATGACTGACTGACTACCTAACTATCAAACTCATTAACTAACTAATAAACTGTTGATCATGTCTGTTTGAATTAAGAGATGAAAGTGTTGTGTCAAATATATATATATTTTTTTTACTCTTCTATTTAATTTTTCCTGATTATCATTCTGTACATCCTTTATGCTGTAATTTGTTGACAATATTTATTCTTGTTTTATATTTTCTATACATACTTAGTTAGCTTCAAGATACAACAAAGCTTGTCAAAATATTTAACAACTATCACCACTGCTGTCCAACAAGGAAAAAGACTAAAGGCATAACAGGCACTCTACAACTCAATCTTCATCCCAACATTGTGCTACCATTGCCAGACCCTTAATGCAAGACACAAGAACAATAAGAAAATACAAATTATCAAAATGAAATGTGTTAGATGCATGACAAAAAACAGGCTCACAGGTTAGATCAGATGTTTAAAACTCAGAAAAAGGCTAGGCTTAATTACCCCCATAGAGCACTAGACTCCAAGGGCAACCATGAAAATGATGGGAGACTATTGGAAACAGTATGAAACATAACAGTAGGGGAAGCAATCAGAAGGGCAAAAGACCACAAATTATCTCCACTTGACGATGAAAGGCAAATGAGGAAGGAACAGAAGAAACCTTAGTTTGCTCCATATTTTAACAATTTTCTCATATTGAATTCTATTTTTTTTAATGAAAAGAACCATTTCAGAATTCCATAAGGCTACATCTGTGGTTATTTTTACAAATTAAATAGTTCATTAACTATAACATTTATATTATTACATTTTTATATATTTTTAAAAACATTTCCATAGGTCATCTTGTTCAGCATAAATGGGAAAATGCCATGACTATTGATAACCATTCTTGGGGTTACCGTAGAAACATAGTACTAAATGATGTTTTATCTATTGAAGAGTTACTAGAGCAGCTGATCACAGCTGTAAGGTAAGCTATGCATAAACAGGCATAAATAAATATTGTTTTCACGTCTGTGACGCAAACATGGTATTTTAGAAATTAAGACACGTTCTTGATCACAAAATGGGACATGAAGAAGACAAGCTCTTGATCACAAAATGGGACATGAAGAAGACAAGCTCTTGATCACAAAATGGGACATGAAGAAGACAAGCTCTTGATCACAAAATGGGACATGAAGAAGATTAACTGCTTAAAAAAGTGTTAAAATCTTCAGTAAAAAAATAGCATGGATGTCTACAATGTGACCCACACTGTACAGACAGACAAAAACATTGAGATTCAGACATAAGCTGGATTTAAGAAAGCTAAGAGGAAAAACTGTAATAGAGTAATTACAGATGACTTTAAAAACAATTTTTAAACTGACTAATTTTATGATAAACATATTTCATATGCATCTTCTACCAGACTTAACAACCTGGGGTCTGTCTCTGTAACATTACACAAATTAAACAACACTATTATTACATTACAATATAAATAATCTAAGGTATGCTGATGATACAGTCTTAATTGCTAAGAGTGAAAATGAGTTACAAGAAATGTTAGACATTATAGTGAAGGAAAGCAAAAATAAAGGACTTAGTCTTAATAGCAAAAAGACAGAGGTAATGATAACAACAAAGAAAAGGACATCACCTCAGTGCAAAGTAAAGACAAGTGACACAAAATTAAAACAGGTAAATGAATTTAAATATTTGGGAACTTTGTTAACCTCAGACGGAAGATGTACAACAGAGGTGAGATGCAGAATGGCTCAGGCAAAAGCAGCTTTCCAAAAAAATTAGGAAGATACTATGCAATCCATTTTTGACAATAGAAACAAGAAAAAGAGTTCTTAAATGTTATGTAGAGCCAGTCCTAACATATGGATGTGAATCATGGACAATAGGACAACAGACAAGTAAATCACTGGAGTCTGTAGAAATGTGGTTTTACAGAAGAATGTTGAGAATACCATGGACAGCTAAGAAGAGTAATGAAAACATTCTGAAAGAGGCCAAAGCAAAAAGAGTGCTAATTTCCAATATTAGGAAGAAACAATCATCATTTTTTGGCCATGTAATGAGAAGATACCTGCTACAACAGCATATAACATCTCTAGATAAAAGCTGCACAAACTACAGTATGAAAATTAACACAGCAAAAACAGAGGCTATGAGAATAAGCAAATTAAGACACCAATTAAACATTAAGATCAAAGATAAAGAAATAAAACAAGTAGAGAAATTCAAGTATTTGGGCACAATGTTCACAGAAGATGGAAAACTAGACAGAGAAATTGACATGAGAATACAAAAAGCAAAAGCTGTCACATACCAGCTTTCACCATTGCTAAGACATCCAAACATTTCTATGCCAGCTAAACAACAAATGATAAATAGCATTTTCATACCAACTTTGTGCTATGAAAGTCAAACATGGACCTTTTCTAAATCAGATTTAAGAAAGATCAATACATGTGAGATGCGATGCTTGAGAAAAGTAACAAACAACACAAGAAGAGATAGAATATCAAATGAAACAAAACCCTGCCAAGAATATATAGAACAACAACAACTTAAATGGTTTGGCCACCTGGTCAGAATGAATCTGCACCAATCACCATCAAGGGCGTTCTTCTCGAGAATGCTTGGAAAAAGACCAAGAGGAAAACCTAGAAGAAGATGGATAGATGCAGTGACAGAGACATGTAACAACAAAGGAAAATCACTAATTCTGACAGTTTGAGCAGCTCAAGAATGACAAATGATATATACCACGACACCTTTTAGGTATCAGAAAAGAGAAAAGAAGAAGAAGTATGAGAAGAGAACAGCTGGAATATATTGTAGCAACTGGGAAAATTGAGGGACAAAGAGATAGAGGGAAGCAAAGAGAAAAGATACCAGACAGCTTAAGAGAATGGCTTGGCAGAAGGTCAACAACAGAAATGATAAATAACTGTCGTGATCGGAATTTGTGGAGAGATATGATCACCTACACCAGCAGGCCCAGTACTTGATGATGATTATTACATTCCTTGCCTTGGACTGCTTAGGGCATTTGATTAATTTGAATTATGTAAAATACTTTTCAAATTGATCATATTTGTTTCCATATTGTGTGTTTTAGTGGTAAAGCATATGAAAGCATTGTTTATACACTTTGTATAACTTGTCTCCACAGTTGTAATGGGAACATTCTAGTGAATGTGGGACCCTCATCTGATGGCATGATCAGCCCTATCTTTCAGGAGCGTCTCCTGCAAATGGGGTCATGGCTAAAGGTCAACGGAGAAGCTATTTATGGAACCAGGCCATGGGTTTACCAGAATGACACCGTAACTAGCGGAGTCTGGTGGGTTGTTACATTTTTTAACCTACAATCTACAATCTCATTTCAGAATTATTATATTCTTTCTTCTTTTTTTACAATTTGTAACTTCTATCATTAGAGAATTTCAAATATAGTAGCCTAATTGAAATGTAAGTAATGGAGATTTATATTTTTGTTAAATTTAGGAAAAACCAAATACAAATTTCTAGTGTCCTGACCTCTTAATCAAAAGCTAAAGAGTTCACCAGTAGGTACAAATGCTCTCCAGTCAAGTAAATTGTAAATGGGTACTTGACATAAAGCATCAATGAAAGTAAAGCAGTGGCTAAGATTGCTGAACTTTTCGCTTTCAAACAGGATATGCACTAATGCTGTTGCTAAAAGTACTCACTGGCTAATCAATCAACATGGGCTAAAATCTGCTCACTATAGTGTTATCTTGTTGAAATGAATGGTTTTAACTGGCAATATACAGGGGAATATACCATGGACAGCTAAGAAGAGTAATGAAGAGGTTCTGAGAAAGGTCAAAGCAAAAAGAGAGCTAATTTCCAATGTTAGAAAGAGACAATCATCATTTTTTGGCCATGTAATGAGAAGAGAACAACTTGAATATATTGTAACAACTGGAAAAATTGAGGGACGAAGAGATAGAGGGAAGCAAAGAGAAAAAATAACAGACAGCTTAAGAGAACGGCTTGGTAGAAGGTCAACAACAGAAATGATAAATAGCTGCCGAGATCGAAT
Organism: Megaustenia siamemsis; assembly: GCA_032433765.1. Classification (NCBI taxonomy): domain Eukaryota; kingdom Metazoa; phylum Mollusca; class Gastropoda; order Stylommatophora; family Ariophantidae; genus Megaustenia; species Megaustenia siamemsis. The sequence goes on along the minus strand of JAVIAB010000117.1, from coordinate 2,644,613 downwards.
GTTGTGGAGAGACATGATCACCTACGCCACTAGACCTGGTACTTGATGATGATGTACAGGGAAAAAAGATCACTGATGACAAAGAGAGAAGATACTATATAGATAGCTTGCCGTCATGGCACAGAAAATGGTCAACACAGAATTCATACAATGCACTGTGGATAGAAATTTGTGGAAGGGCATGATCACCTATGCCAGTTGTGTGGTACATGATGATGATGACATACAGTTTGCAAATGTTCCTGTTATCCACCCAGCCACCAGAAAAATGTGGATGCCAGTTTACCCTCTGAAAAAGTTAAGAAATGTTGCCATTACATGAAAGTTTATGATGAAGATAATACAAGTTGAGAGTCTCTGGTTAAATACTTGAATTTAATAGTCTCTGGTTAAATACTTATAGTTGAGAGTCTCTGGTTAAATGCTTGAAGTTGAGAGTCTCTGGTTAAATACTTAAAGGTGATAGTCTCTGGATAAATACTTGAAAGTGATAGTCTCTGGTTAAATACTTGAAGGTGATAGTCTCTGGTTAAATACTTGAAGGTGATTGTCTCTGGTTAAATACTTAAAGGTGATAGTCTCTGGTTAAATACTTAAAGGTGATAGTCTCTGGTTAAATACTTGAAGGTGATTGTCTCTGGTTAAATACTTGAAGGTGATAGTCTCTGGTTAAATACTTGAAGGTGATAGTCTCTGGTTAAATACTTGAAGGTGATTGTCTCTGGTTAAATACTTAAAGGTGATAGTCTCTGGTTAAATACTTGAAGGTGATAGTCTCTGGTTAAATACTTGAAGGTGATAGTCTCTGGTTAAATACTTGAAGGTGATAGTCTCTGGTTAAATACTTAAAGGTGATAGTCTCTGGTTAAATACTTGAAGGTGATTGTCTCTGGTTAAATACTTGAAGGTGATAGTCTCTGGTTAAATACTTGAAGGTGATAGTCTCTGGTTAAATACTTGAAGGTGATTGTCTCTGGTTAAATACTTAAAGGTGATAGTCTCTGGTTAAATACTTGAAGGTGATAGTCTCTGGTTAAATACTTGAAGGTGATTGTCTCTGGTTAAATACTTGAAGGTGATAGTCTCTGGTTAAATACTTGAAGGTGATAGTCTCTGGTTAAATACTTGAAGGTGATAGTCTCTGGTTAAATACTTGAAGGTGATAGTCTCTGGTTAAATACTTGAAGGTGATTGTCTCTGGTTAAATACTTGAAGGTGATTGTCTCTGGTTAAATACTTGAAGGTGATACCAAACACTTTATTGTACTGTTACTGATGTCTGACATGAATTCATGTATTTGCTATCTTTTCAATTTCAAATTTTTTTAGAATTAGTACTATGTTTAAAACAATTCATACTAATTTTGCACTAAATCCTGTGGATTACTTTCACCATTTTCTGTCTAATGATGAGATATTCTGACATTTAATTGTTATAATACAGCCAGAACTTGTGTTTCTTTTATCACCAATGCCAAGCTCAATACTGGATTGGAAAATGTCAAGCTTAATTAGTTTTATACTGGATTGGAAAATGTCAAGCTTAATTAGTTTTATACTGGATTGGAAAATGTCAAGCTTAATTAGTTTTATACTGGATTAGACCAAATTAATTTTTGCTTGCCTCCTTGACTGTCATGGTATCATCATCATCATCATCAAGTACCATGCCTGCTGGCATAGGTGATCATGTCTCTCCACAACTTTCGATCTCGACATTTATTTATCATTTCCATTGTTGACCTTCTGCCAAGACATTCTCTTAAGTTCACTGATATCTTTTCTCTTTGCTTCCCTCTATCTCTTCGTCCCTCGATTTTTCCAGTTGTTACAATATATTCTAGCTATTCCCTCCTCATTACATGGCAAAAGAAATTATGATTGTTTCTTCCTAATTTTGGAAATTAGCTGTCTTTTTGCTTTGACCTCTTTCAAAACGTTTTCATTATTCTTCTTAGCTGTTCATGGTATTCTCAACATTTTCTGTAAAACCACATTTCTAAAGCCTCTAGTGATTTACTTGTCTGTTCTCCTATTATCCATGATTTACATCCATATGTTAAGACTAGCTCTACATAACATTTAAGAACTCTTTTTCTTGTTTCTATTGTCAAAAAAGGATTGCACTGTATCTTCCTCATTTTCTGGAAAGCTGCTTTTGCCTGAGCCATTCTGCAACTCACCTCTGTTGTACATCTACCATCTCACCTCTGTTGTACATCTACAATCTGAGGTTAACAATGTTCCCAGATATTTAAATGCATATACCTGTATTAATATTGTTCCACTTGTCTTTACTGTACACTGCGGTGATAACATTTTCTTTGTTGTTACCATTACTTCTGTCTTTTTGCTATTAAGGCTGAGTCCTTTATTTTTTGCTTTCCTTCACTATATTGTCTAACATTTTTTGTAACTCAAGAAACTCATTTACATTATCATGGTTTAGGTAAAATGTAAGCTGTAGATTTCACCATTTTTAATCATTTGTAATTAAATTTACTTCTAATTTTGCTAAAGTACCTAGTACTGTTGGTCCTTCTGAAATAATAAATGAATTTCATCATCAAGAACAGGGCCTGCTGGCGTAGGTGATCATGTCTCTCCACAACTCTCGATCTCGACAGTTATTTATCATTTCTGTTGTTGACCTTCTGCCAAGCCATTCTCTTAAGTTCTCTGGTATTTTTTCTCGTTGCAAATGAATTTACTCTGACAGAAATTTGAATTTGTTGCAATAAAAAAAAATTTGATACCATCTAGGATTCTTGTAACAGACAAATTAAGAATTTTCTCATTAAAAAAACTGCCTTTTTGTCATTTAGATTGTAACATACTGTACATTTAATACAAAAAGACTTAAGAAATTTTGTTAGAAATTTCCAAATACAATAAATAGACACAAGTAATAAACAGACAAAATTAAACCTCTAATTTTCTAGCTCTTTTTAAAAAATCAATATGTGTGTCTTTATTATTTATGTTTATTTAGCCTTTGCGTTTTCTTTATTTGCTATTTGTAAATAATCAGCATTTTTCTGAATTTGTTTGTCTTAGGTACACACAGAACAACTCAACTAAACCAGCAGTTGTGTTTGCTAATCTTCTGTCATGGCCCAGTTCAAGTACTCTGGTTTTGGGTGCTGCTGTTGGATCTGTAGACACAGTGGTAACTCTTGTTGGATACAATGGACCCCCATTCCAGTGGGAATCTTCTCCCAATGTGGGCATGATTGTTGAGATACCAGCTATAAATTTTTCTGACCTGCCCTGCCAGTGGGCTTGGGTACTCAAGTTGACCAATTTGGTTTTTGAGAGAAGGATATCTTATACCCAAGGCAGATTGTGATCAGAGCATGGCTTATCAGTTTTATAATTTGTGATATCATAACCAAATGTGATTCCTTGCAAACTTCTATCCCTTTTAGTTATAATTTCTGCTAAATAATCTATATCTATTTTTAATACTTTATGTCTGTACTTCATGTCTCTAGTTTGTGCTGTCAATCACCCCTTCTCTTCATGTACAGTTTTATATTTTACATTTAACATCACATTCACTTGCTACAACATTGCTACTACACTAGTTGGTATCAACTGTTGAAACATCAAATGTTGTCCAATAATTTGTTTGTCCTGTAATTATATCAGGAAACACTTTATGTAGAGCTTGGCAGCAAGTCTGAATTAGTCTCCATATTAAGCAAATGTTTTTATTCATTATCTTCTAGATATTCTCTGATGAGATGGGGGTGGCCGTGGGAGATCAACTGATTCATGACTCCCAGGTGCCTTCCTCCTGTTACATTCTGAGCCTGAGAGTCTATGAAATGTCCTGATTAAGTAAACAACCAGCCTTCAATAGGTCAAACTGTAGCCAGCACAAAACTTCTTGACTGAATCCAGTGATGTCCAAGACCAGCTATGACTACAAAACAATCACTTGTCTCACCACTACCTTTGACTGCAATTGGTGTCTTTAATTTTACTGATAGATGCACTTGGTGTCTTTGATTTTACTGATAGATGCACTTGGTGTCTTTGATTTTACTGATAGATGCACTTGGTGTCTTTGATTTTACTGATAGATGTACTTGGTGTCTTTAATTTTACTGATAGATGCACTTGGTGTCTTTAATTTTACTGATAGATGCACTTGGTGTCTTTGATTTTATTGATAGATGCACTTGGTGTCTTTGATTTTACTGATAGATGCACTCTGTGTCTTTAATTTTACTGATAGATGCACTTGGTGCCTTGATTTTACTGATAGATGCACTTGGTGTCTTTAATTTTACTGATAGATGCACTTGGTGTCTTTGATTTTATTGATAGATGCACTTGGTGTCTTTGATTTTACTGATAGATGCACTTGGTGTCTTTGATTTTACTGATAGATGCACTTGGTGTCTTTAATTTTACTGATAGATGCACTTGGTGTCTTTAATTTTACTGATAGATGCACTTGTTGTCTTTGATTTTCCTGATAGATGCACTTGGTGTCTTTGATTTTACTGATAGGTGTACTTGGTGTCTTGATTTTATTGATAGATGCACTTGGTGTCTTTAATTTTACTGATAGATGCACTTGGTGTCTTTGATTTTCCTGATAGATGCACTTGGTGTCTTTGATTTTACTGATAGATGCACTTGGTGTCTTTAATTTTACTGATAGATGCACTTGGTGTCTTTGATTTTACTGATAGGTGTACTTGGTGTCTTTGATTTTACTGATAGGTGTACTTGGTGTCTTTAATTTTACTGATAGATGCACTTGGTGTCTTTAATTTTACTGATAGATGCACTTGGTGTCTTTGATTTTACTGATAGATGCACTTGGTGTCTTTAATTTTACTGATAGATGCACTTGGTGTCTTTGATTTTACTGATAGATGCACTTGGTATCTTTGATTTTACTGATAGATGCACTTGGTGTCTTTAATTTTACTGATAGATGCACTTGGTGTCTTTGATTTTACTGATAGATGCACTTGGTGTCTTTAATTTTACTGATAGATGCACTTGGTGTCTTTGATTTTACTGATAGATGCACTTGGTGTCTTTTGTTTTATTTGAGCTGACAAAGCTGGTACAGCTAGATTTCAACATTTGCTAATTCATGTCCAATGTGTGTTTATATGTGTAACTTTATCATTTTGATATTGTGCAAAATAAAATATATAGATTAATGTAATGTTAAGTGGAATTGCTTTGTTTGTTTGTTGTTGATTATTATTGATCATCTGACCTACGGACATTAGGTTCTATTAATGTTAATGTGGATTGTTATAATCTTATGATTTCCCATCTATCTCTATCTATCGTCCTTTCGAGCCAAAGACGGCACATAGGGCAGAACCACAATCTCAAAAACAGAAACCTTGCGTGCCAAAATGGCACATATTGCAGACAGGGTTGCCAGATATATTTTTGGATTTTAGGCCAAAAAGTGTTGAAAAAAGCCAAATTAGGCCAAATAGTCAATTAAAAAGCCAAAAAAAAGGCCAAACATTTCTGCTATACTCACATCACATGAAACTCTCCAGATCAAGATTATTAACGTCATCCGCATCAGAGCTACCTGATTCTACAGCATACAAATTCTCTGATGTAAATTCTTTGAGCATTTTTGCTGATGGGATGAAGTCTTTACAACATTTGTTTGAAAGCAACAGTTCTGCTCTAATCCTGACAATAGAGTCAAGCAAATGCAGTTGCATCTTATTCCTTACTTTTGTCTTCACTGACGTTACAATGGAGAAAATTCTTTCAACTATGGCATTGCTGCATGGGGTGATCAGACAAGTTAGGGCAAAGTTGGCTAACTCTTTGAATGACTGATGCTGATGTATGCCAATCCAAAACTGTTCACTGTCAGTAGGAAGTCCATCTTTCTTAAACATGGTATCTTCTTTCCAATCAATCAATATAATTTTTCTGTATTGTTCTTCAATAGTGCTGATGTTACTTCCTGCTAGGTGTAAGAAGGGTAAGTCTGAAAACGTTGCTCTCGAAGCTTGATTTAAAATAATCCGTGGACTCAGCTTTGATAGATTTTGAAATATATTACTCGCCGAAGGAAGTCTACATGTTATTTGATTGAGAGCTTCCTCTAGCATACACATACATCTTTCTTTGACATTTTAAATTTCGTGATGAGCGTCAGTGTTGTTGTTCTTTTGTAGGAACGTATTACATTCTGTTAAAAATTTGATACCAAAATCAACTTGATTTATATCCTTTCTTTGTCCATTTGTATCATACAATCTGTTCTGAAGACTTGCCTTTTGTAAAAATAATTCTTGACACAGTTCATGAGGATCAGCTTTAGTTTGTTGAAAAAGGCCATTGAGTCTTTCAAATTCCTGCACAACGGGTGTTGCGAAAACAAAGAACAAGTAATTGTTATAATCTAACATCATGTCCTTTAACAATCGTGCTTTGTATTTTGTGTCAAACTTTGACTGGGCTGTCAGTACTCATGAAATAAGCCTTTAGCTCTTCCCAATTCATCAGAATATTAAACATAACTTTTCCTCGCACAAGCCATCGAGTAGCTGATGGTTTCTCAAAAGGCAGTGGAGCAGTTCTGGTTGACTCATATTCTGTAGGTGTATTCATCACTGTAAATAATTCTTTGTAGGCTTCTCGTCTTAGGCTACTGTGGGAAAACCATTGCGGTATTTCTGATAGTAAAAATCCTATATTTGACGGTAGCTTAGCTACTGCATAATAAATGCAAAGTGCCAAAGAATGACAAATACATTTCAGCTGTACACATGAAGGAGATACATTTCTTAATCTAGACCACACTGAGTTGTTACAGCCAACCATGTTTGACGCTCCATCTGATGCAAATCCAATGCAATTTGTGAGACTCTGGCCACATTTTTTTATTTCACCATCAATCAAATTAAATATGTTTTCTCCTGTTGCTTCTTGCACGGGAATTAGCCCAAGATACCCTGTTAGAATTTCCTGTTTTCTTTCACTGAAAAACCGAATTAAGATACACAAGTATTTTTGTGTGGAGACATCTGTAGATTCATCTAAAATGATGGCGTATTTCTTGTCCTGAAAGTCATGGATGAGATCCGTTTTTAGTGCTGGCGATATTATATTTTTTATTAAGCATGAACATTTAGTTCTGTGCAATTTGATGTTTCCTAATGTACTGCCCTGGCCATGTGCTGTCATAATTTCACTCAGATGGTCAATTGTGCGAATTGCACAGTGGCAGGTCATGCTTACAGCAATTTGGAGCTCTGCTGTTTTAACTTTATCGTTATTTTGTCTAGGACTTTGAGTGACACTAAGTTGTGTCTGACTATTTGATGGAACTCTCATCATGTGCTTAGATGATTTCTCATGATTTGAGATGTTTCCTCTTTTTGGTACAATCGTACACCGGCAGAGTTTACAATATGCTGCCTCTGATCCATCAGAAGCTTTCATGAGCCATGGGTATGTTTCTTCCCAAATACTATTGTACTTACGATTGCTATCATAAGATGCTTTCCATTTCTTTGATGAAAAAGCCATGAGTAACACAAGTAATATCTTTATCAAACACAGCGTAGACTAATGTAAATAATTAGTCGACTTGTTAAGCGCA